>CAUZWO010000044.1:0-608523 GCA_963583835.1 Drosophila immigrans
CGTTATAGTAAAAACTGTGAATACTGGAAAATCGCAAAGTTCTTTAAACTAAGAAATCTTCAAAAATTGGAATATTGTAAATTTTGTTGAAATGAAAAAAAACAAAGAAATGCAAAAATTTCCGAAATTACAAAATCGACAAAAAATTAAAATTTCGGAAAATTTTCGAAATTTGATAAAAAAAGAAAATTTTTTCAAATAGTAAAAACTGTAAAATCGACAAAATCCTAAAGTTCTCTAAATTAAGAAGTCGTCAAAATTAGAAAACTGTAAGATTTGTTGAATTTGAAAATCGAGAAAAATTAAAAAATTTTAGAAATTCAAAAATCGACAAAAAATTAAAATTTCGGAACATTTCCGAAATTTGAAACAAAAATAGAACATTTTTTCAAAATAGTAAAAACTGTTTAAACTGTAAAATCGCAAAGTTCTCTAAATTAAGAAATCTTCATAATTGGAATATTGAAAATGTTGTTGAAATGAAAAAACCGAGAAAATGCAAAAATATCCCAAAATTCAAAAATCGACAAAATTTAAAGAACTTTGCGATTTTTCAGTTTTTACAGTTTTTACTATTTTGAAAAAATTTTTTTTTTTTTTATCAAATTTCGAAAATTTTCCGAAATTTTAAATTTTCTCGATTTTGTAATTTCGGAAATTTTTGCATTTCTTTGTTTTTTTTCATTTCAACAAAATTTACAATATTCCAATTTTTGAAGATTTCTTAGTTTAAAGAACTTTGCGATTTTCCAGTATTCACAGTTTTTACTATAACGAAAAATTTTCTTTTTTTTATCAAATTTCGGAAGTTTTCCGAATATTTTAATTTTTTTCGATTTTTGAATTTTGGGAATTTTTGCATTTTTCTTGATATTTTTAATTCAACAAATTTTACAATTTTCCAATGTTGTCGATTTCTAAATTTAGAGAACTTTGTGTTTTTGTCGATTTTACAGTTTTTACTATTTTGAAAAATTGTCTTTTTTTCAAATTTTCGGAAGTTTTGCAAAATTTTAAATTTTGTCGATTTTCGGAAATTTTAGCATATTTCTCGATTTTTTAATTTCAACAAAATTTACAATATTCCAATTATGAAGATTTCTTAATTTAGAAAACTTTTCGATTTTACAGTTTTTACTATTTTAAAAAAAATCTCTTTTGTTATCGAATTTCGGAAATTTTCCGAAATCTAAAATTTTGTCGATTTTTAAATTTCGGAAATTTTAGCATTTTTCTCATTTTTTTAATTTTAACAAAATTTACAATATTCGAATATAGTAGATATCTTAATTTTTAAGAACTTTGCGATTTTTCAGTTTTTACAGTTTTTACTGTTTTGAAAAAAATGTCTCTTGTTATCAAATTTCGGAAATTTTCCGAAATATAAAATTTTTTCGATTTTTGAATTTTGAGAATTTTTGAATTTTTCTCGATTTTTTAAATTCAACAAATCTAACAATATTCCAATGTTGTCGATTTCTTAATATAGAGAACTTTGTGATTTTGTGGATTTTACAGTTTTTGCTATTTTGAACAAATTGTCTTTTTTTGATACATTTTTCGGAAATTTTGCAAAATTTTAAGTTTTGTCCATTTTCGGAAATTTTTGCATTTTTCTCGATTTTTTAATTTCAACAAATTTTACAATTTTCCAATTTTGTAGATTTCTGAATGTGAAGAGCTTTGCGATTTTACAGTTTTTACTATTTCAAAACAATTTCTTTTGTTATCGAATTTCGGAAATTTTCCGAAATTTTAATTTTTTCCGATTTTTAGAGTTTGAGAATTTTTGCATTTTTCTCGATTTTTTTATTTCAACAAAATTTTCAATATTCGAATTTTGAAGATTTCTTAATTTAAAGAACTTTGCGATTTTTCAGTTTTGACTGTCTTTACTGTTTTGAAAAAAATTTTTTTTTGTTATCAAATTTCGGAAATTTTACGAAATTTTAAAAATTTTTAGATTTTTGAATTTTGAGAATTTTTGCATTTTTCTCGGTTTATTTAATTTCAACAAAATTTACAATTTTGCAATTTTGTAGATTTCTTAATTTAAAGAACTTTTCGATTTTCCAGTTTTTCCATTTTTTAACTTTTTTGAAAACAATTTAATTTTTTTATCAAATTTCGGAAATTTTCCGAAATTTTAAATTTGTTTGATTTTTAAATTTTGAGAAATTTTGCATTTTTCTTGATATTTTTATTCAACAAATTTTACAGATCTCCAATTTTGTCGATTTCTTAACTTGGAGAACTTTGTGATTTTACAGTTTAAACAATTTTTACTATTTTGAAAAAATATCCTTTTTTAGCAAGTGCAGAACTTTGTGATTTTACAGTTTAAACAGTATTTACTATTTTGAACAAATTTTTTTTTTTTTTGTATCAAATTTCGGAAATTTCCGAAATTTTAATTTCTTGTCGATTACTGAATTTCTGAAATTTTTTAATTTTTCCCGATTTTCAAATTCAACAAATCTTTAAATTTTCTAATTTTGACGATTTCTTAATTTAGAGAACATTATGATTTGGTCGATTTTATAGTTTTTACTATTTGTAAAAAAAATTTATTTTTTTTATCAAATTTCGGAAATTTTCCGAAATTTAAAATTTTGTCTATTTTTGAATTTTGGGAAAATTTGCATTTTTCTCGATTTTTTCATTTCAACAAAATTAACAATATTCCAATTTTGTCTATTTCTTTATTTAGAGAACTTTGCGATTTTATAGCTTAAACAGTTTTTACTATTTTGAAAAAGTTTTCTTTTTTGTATCAAATTTCGGAAATTTTACAAAATTTTACATTTTTTATTTCGATTTTTGATTTTTGAGAATTTTTGCATTTTTCTCGATTTTTTCATTTCAACAAAATTTACAATTTTCCAATTTTGTAGATTTCTTAGTTTAGAGAACTTTGCGATTTTACAGTTTTCACAGTTTTTACTATTTTGACAACAAAATATTCCTTTGTTATCGAATTTCGGAAATTTTCCGAAATTTTAAATATTTTCGATTTTTTGATTTATGAAAATTTTTGCATTTTTCTCGATTTTTTCATTTCAACAAATTTTACAATTTTCCAATTTTGTCGATTTCTTAATTTGGACAACTTTGTGATTTTGTGGATTTTACAGTCTTTATTATTTTGAAAAAATTTTCTTTTTTGTATCAAATTTCGGAAATGTTTCGAAATTTGAATTTTTTGTCGATTTTTGAATTTCGGAAAATTTCCGAAATTTGATAACAAGAGACATTTTTTTTCAAAATAGTAAAAACTGTAAAAACAGTAAAATCGCAATGTTCTCTAAACTAAGAAATCTACAAAATTGGAATATTGTAAATTTTGTTGAAATGAAAAAAAACAAAGTAATGCAAAAATTTCCGAAATTAAAAAATCGAGAAAATTTAAAATTTCGGAAATTTTTGAAATTTGATAAAAAAGGAAAATTTTTTCGAAATAGCAAAAACTGTGAAAACTGGACAATCGCAAAGTTCTCTAAATTAAGAAATCGTCAAAATTAGAAAATTGCAAGTTTTGGTTGAATTTGAAAATCGAGAAAAAAATAAAAAATTTCAGAAATTCAAAATCGACAAAAAATTAAAATTTCGAAACATTTCCGAAATTTGATACAAAAAAGAACATTTTTTCAGAATAGTAAAAACTGTTTAAACTGTAAAATCACAAAGTTCTCCAAATTAAGAAATCGACAAAATTGGAAAACAGTAAAAATTTTTGAATAAAAATATCAAGAAAAATGCAAAAATTCCCAAAAATTCATAAATCGAATAAATTTAAAATATCGAAAAATTTCCGAAATTTGATAAAAAGAAGAAAATTTTTTCTAAAAATTAAAACTGTAAGATCGACGAAATCATAAAGTTCTCTTAATTAAGAAATCGTCAAAATTTTAAAATTGTAAGATTTGTTGAATTTGAAAATCGAGAAAAATTAAAAAATTTTAGAAATTCAAAAATCGACAAAAAATTAAAATTTCAGACCATTTCCGAAATTTGAAACAAAAATAGAACATTTTTTCAAAATAGTAAAAACTGTAAAAACAGTAAAATCGCAATGTTCTCTAAACTAAGAAATCTACAAAATTGGAATATTGTAAATTTTGTTGAAATGAAAAAAAACAAAGTAATGCAAAAATTTCCGAAATTAAAAAATCGAGAAAATTTAAAATTTCGGAAATTTTTGAAATTTGATAAAAAAAGAAAATTTTTTCAAAATAGCAAAAACTGTGAAAACTGGACAATCGCAAAGTTCTCTAAATTAAGAAATCGTCAAAATTAGAAAATTGCAAGTTTTGGTTGAATTTGAAAATCGAGAAAAAATAAAAAATTTCAGAAATTCAAAATCGACAAAAAATTAAAATTTCGAAACATTTCCGAAATTTGATACAAAAAAGAAAATTTTTTCAGAATAGTAAAAACTGTTTAAACTGTAAAATCACAAAGTTCTCCAAATTAAGAAATCGACAAAATTGGAAAACAGTAAAAATTTTTGAATAAAAATATCAAGAAAAATGCAAAAATTCCCAAAATTCATAAATCGAATAAATTTAAAATATCGAAAAATTTCCGAAATTTGATAAAAAGAAGAAAATTTTTTCTAAAAATTAAAACTGTAAGATCGACGAAATCATAAAGTTCTCTTAATTAAGAAATCGTCAAAATTTTAAAATTGTAAGATTTGTTGAATTTGAAAATCGAGAAAAATTAAAAAATTTTAGAAATTCAAAAATCGACAAAAAATTAAAATTTCGGACCATTTCCGAAATTTGAAACAAAAATAGAACATTTTTTCAAAATAGTAAAAACTGTTTAAACTGTAAAATCGCAAAGTTCTCTAAATTAAGAAATCTTCATAATTGGAATATTGAAAATGTTGTTGAAATGAAAAAACCGAGAAAATGCAAAAATATCCCAAAATTCAAAAATCGACAAAATTTAAAGAACTTTGCGATTTTTCAGTTTTTACAGTTTTTACTATTTTGAAAAAAAATGTCTCTTGTTATCAAATTTCGGAAATTTTCCGAAATTTCAAATTTTTTCGATTTTTAAATTTTGAGAATTTTTGAATTTTTCTCAATTTTTTAAATATAACAAATCTTGCAATATTCCAATGTTGTCGATTTCTTAATTTAAAGAACTTTGTGATTTTGTGGATTTTACAGTCTTTATTATTTTGAAAAAATTTTCTTTTTTGTATCAAATTTCGGAAATGTTCCGAAATTTGAATTTTTAGTCGATTTTTGAATTTCTGAAATTTTTAAATTTTTTCTCGATTTTCAAATTCAACAAATCTTACAGTTTTCTAATTTTGACGACTTCTTAATTTAGAGAACTTTAGGATTTTGTCGATTTTACAGTTTTTACTATTTTGAAAAAATTTTCTTTTTTTATCAAATTTCGAAAATTTTCCGAAATTTTAAATTTTCTCGATTTTTTAATTTCGGAAATTTTTGAATTTCTTTGTTTTTTTTCATTTCAACAAAATTTACAATATTCCAATTTTTGAAGATTTCTTAGTTTAAAGAACTTTGCGATTTTCCAGTATTCACAGTTTTTACTATAACGAAAAATTTTCTTTTTTTTATCAAATTTCGGAAGTTTTCCGAATATTTTAATTTTTTCGATTTTTGAATTTTGGGAATTTTTGCATTTTTCTTGATATTTTTAATTCAACAAATTTTACAATTTTCCAATGTTGTCGATTTCTAAATTTAGAGAACTTTGTGTTTTTGTCGATTTTACAGTTTTAACTATTTTGAAAAAATTGTCTTTGTTTCAAATTTTCGGAAGTTTTGCAAAATTTTAAATTTTGTCGATTTTCGGAAATTTTTTCATATTTCTCGATTTTTTAATTTCAACGAAATTTACAATATTCCAATTATGAAGATTTCTTAATTTAGAAAACTTTTCGATTTTACAGTTTTTACAGTTTTTACTATTTTAAAAAAAATCTCTTTTGTTATCGAATTTCGGAAATTTTCCGAAATCTAAAATTTTGTCGATTTTTGAATTTTGAGAATTTTTGAATTTTTCTCGATTTTTAAAATTCAACAAATCTAACAATATTCCAATGTTGTCGATTTCTTAATATAGAGAACTTTGTGATTTTGTGGATTTTACAGTTTTTGCTATTTTGAACAAATTGTCTTTTTTTGATACATTTTTCGGAAATTTTGCAAAATTTTAAGTTTTGTCCATTTTCGGAAATTTTTGCATTTTTCTCGATTTTTTAATTTCAACAAATTTTACAATTTTCCAATATTGTAGATTTCTGAATGTGAAGAGCTTTGCGATTTTACAGTTTTTACTATTTCAAAACAATTTCTTTTGTTATCGAATTTCGGAAATTTTCCGAAATTTTAATTATTTCCGATTTTTAGAGATTGAGAATTTTTGCATTTTTCTCGATTTTTTTATTTCAACAAAATTTTCAATATTCGAATTTTGAAGATTTCTTAATTTAAAGAACTTTGCGATTTTTCAGTTTTCACTGTCTTTACTATTTTGAAAAAAATTTTTTTTTGTTATCAAATTTCGGAAATTTTACGAAATTTTAAAATTTTTAGATTTTTGAATTTTGAGAATTTTTGCATTTTTCTCGTTTTTTTCATTTCAACAAAATTTACAATTTTCCAATTTTGTAGATTTCTTAATTTAAAGAACTTTGCGATTTTCCAGTTTTTACAGTTTTTACTTTTTTGAAAACAATTTAATTTTTTTATCAAATTTCGGAAATTTTCCGAAATTTTAAATTTGTTTGATTTTTAAATTTTGGAAAATTTTGCATTTTTCTTGATATTTTTATTCAACAAATTTTACAGTTGTCCAATTTTGTCGATTTCTTAACTTGGAGAACTTTGTGATTTTACAGTTTAAACAATTTTTACTATTTTGAAAAAATATCCTTTTTTTTATCAAGTAATGTGATTTTACAGTTTAAACAGTATTTACTATTTTGAACAAATTTTTTTTTTTTTTGTTTCAAATTTCGAAAATGTTCCGAAATTTTAATTTTTTGTCGATTTTTGAATTTCTGAAATTTTTTAATTTTTCTCTAAATTCAACAAATCTTACAATTTTCAAATTTTGACGATTTCTTAATAAAGAGAACTATATGATTTTGTCGATTTAACAGTTTTAATTTTTATGAAAAAATTTTATTTTTATATTTCAAATTTTCCAAAATTTAAAATTTTTCCGATTTTTGAATTTTGGGGTTTTTTGCATTTTTCTCGGTTTTTTCATTTCAACAAAATTTTCAATATTCCAGTTTTTACAGTTTACAGTTTTCCAATTTTGTCGATTTCTTAACTTGGAGAACTTTGTGATTTTACAGTTTAAACAATTTTTACTATTTTGAAAAAATATCCTTTTTTTATCAAGTGCAGAACTTTGTGATTTTACAGTTTAAACAGTATTTACTATTTTGAACAAATTTTTTTTTTTTTTGTATCAAATTTCGGAAATTTTCCGAAATTTTAATTTCTTGTCGATTATTGAATTTCTGAAATTTTTTAATTTTTCCCGATTTTCAAATTCAACAAATCTTTAAATTTTCTAATTTTGACGATTTCTTAATTTAGAGAACATTATGATTTGGTCGATTTTACAGTTTTTACTATTTGTTAAAAAAATTTTTTTTTTTTATCAAATTTCGGAAATTTTCCGAAATTTAAAATTTTGTCTATTTTTGAATTTTGGGAAAATTTGCATTTTTCTCGATTTTTTCATTTCAACAAAATTAACAATATTCCAATTTTGTCTATTTCTTTATTTAGAGAACTTTGCGATTTTATAGCTTAAACAGTTTTTACTATTTTGAAAAAGTTGTCTTTTTTGTATCAAATTTTGGAAATTTTACAAAATTTTACATTTTTTATTTCGATTTTTGATTTTTGAGAATTTTTGCATTTTTCTCGATTTTTTCATTTCAACAAAATTTACAATTTTTCAATTTTGTAGATTTCTTAGTTTAGAGAACTTTGCGATTTTAAAGTTTTCATAGTTTTTACTATTTTGACAACAATATCCTTTGTTATCGAATTTCGGAAATTTTCCGAAATTTTAAATATTTTCGATTTTTGATTTTTGAAAATTTTTGCATTTTTCTCGATTTTTTCATTTCAACAAATTTTACAATTTTCCAATTTTGTCGATTTCTTAATTTGGACAACTTTGTGATTTTACAGTTTAAACAGTTTTTACCATTTTGAAAAAATTTTCTTTTTTGTATCAAATTTCGGAAATTTTCCAAAATTTTAATTTTTCTCGATTTTTTAATTTCGGAAATTTTTGGATTTCTTTGTTTTTTTTTATTTCAACAAAATTTACAATATTCCAATTTCTTCTATAAATTTTCTAATTTTGACGATTTTTATAATTTAGAGAACATTATGATTTGGTCGATTTTACAGTTTTTACTATTTGTAAAAAAAATTGTTTTAATATCAAATTTCGGAAATTTTCATAATTTTTAAATTTTTTCGATTTTTTAATTTTGGGAATTTTTGCATTTTTGTTGATATTTTTAATTCAACAAATTTTAAAATTTTCCAATGTTGTCGATTTCTAAATTTAGAGAACTTTGCGATTTTGTCGATTGTACAGTTTTTACTATTTTAAAGAAATTGTCTTTTTTTGATACATTTTTCGGAAATTTTGCAAAATTTTAAGTTTTGTCGATTTTCGGAAATTTTTGCATTTTTCTTGATTTTTTAATTTCAACAAAATTTACAATATTCCAATTTTGTAGATTTCTTAGTTTAGAGAACACTGCGATTTTACAGTTTTAACAGTTTTAACCATTTTGAACAAATTTTCTTTTTTGTATCAAATTTCCGAAATTTTCCGAAATTTTAATTTCTAGTCGATTATTGAATTTCTGAAATTTTTTAATTTTTCCCGATTTTCAAATTCAACAAATCTTTAGATTTTCTAATTTTGACGATTTATTAATTTAGAGAACATTATGATTTGGTCGATTTTACAGTTTTTACTATTTGTAAAAAAAATGTCTTTTTTTTATCAAACTTCGGAAATTTTCCGAAATTTTAAATTTTTTAGATTTTTGAATTTTGGAAAAAATTTGCATTTTTCTCGATTTTTTCATTTCAACAAAATTTACAATATTCCAATTTTGTAGATTTCTTAGTCTAGAGAACATTGCGATTTTACAGTTTTAACAGTTTTAACCATTTTGAACAAATTTTCTTTTTTGTATCAAATTTCCGAAATTTTCCGAAACTTTAATTTCTTGTCGATTATTGAATTTCTGAAATTTTTTAATTTTTCCCGATTTTCAAATTCAACAAATCTTTAGATTTTCTAATTTTGACGATTTATTAATTTAGAGAACATTATGATTTGGTCGATTTTACAGTTTTTACTATTTGTAAAAAAAATTTCTTTTTTTTATCAAATTTCGGAAATTTTCCAAAATTTTAAATTTTTTAGATTTTTGAATTTTGGGAAAATTTGCATTTTTCTCGATTTTTTCATTTCAACAAAATTAACAATATTCCAATTTTGTCTATTTCTTTATTTAGAGAACTTTGCGATTTTATAGCTTAAACAGTTTTTACTATTTTGAAAAAATTTTCTTATTTGTATCAAATTTCGGAAATTTTCCGAAATTTTAATTTTTCTCGATTTTTTAATTTCGGAAATTTTTGCATTTCTTTGTTTTTTTTTCATTTCAACAAAATTTACAATATTCCAATTTCTTCTATAAATTTTCTAATTTTGACGATTTTTATAATTTAGAGAACATTATGATTTGGTCCATTTTACCGGTTTTACTATTTGTAAAAAAATTTTCTTTTTTTTATCAAATTTCGAAAATTTTCCGAAATTTTAAATTTTTTAGATTTTTGAATTTTGGGAAATTTTGCATTTCTTTGGATTTTTTCATTTCAACAAAATTTACAATATTCCAATTATGAAGATTTCTTAATTTAGAAAACTTTTCGTTTTTACAGTTTTTACAGTTTTTACTATTTTAAAAAAAATTTCTTTTGTTTTCGAATTTCGGAAATTTTCCGAAATCTAAAATTTTGTCGATTTTTAAATTTCGGAAATTTTAGCATTTTTCTCAATTTTTTAATTTCAACAAAATTTACAATATTTCAATTCAGTAGATATCTTAATTTAAAGAACTTTGCGATTTTTCAGTTTTTACAGTTTTTACTGTTTTGAAAAAAATTTCTCTTGTTATCAAATTTCGAAAATTTTCCGAAATTTAAATTTATTTCGATTTTTGAATTTTGAGAATTTTTGAATTTTTCTCGATTTTTTAAATTCAACAAATCTAACAATATTCCAATGTTGTCGATTTCTTAATATAGAGAACTTTGTGATTTTGTGGATTTTACAGTCTTTATTATTTTGAAAAATTTTTATTTTTTGTATCAAATTTCGGAAATGTTCCGAAATTTGAATTTTTTGTCGATTTTTGAATTTCTGAAATTTTTAAATTTTTTTCGATTTTCAAATTCAAAAAATCTTACAGTTTTCTAATTTTGACGATTTCTTAATTAAGAGAACTTTAGGATTTTGTCGATTTTACAGTTTTTACTATTTTGAAAAAATTTTCTTTTTTTATCAAATTTCGAAAGTTTTCCGAAATTTTAAATTTTTTCGATTTTTGAATTTCGGAAATTTTTGCATTTCTTTGGATTTTTTCATTTCAACAAAATTTACAATATTCTAATTTTGAAGATTTCTTAGTTCAAAGAACTTTGCGATTTTCCAGTTTAAACAGTTTTTACTATTTTTAAAAAATTGTATTTTTTTATCAAATTTCGGAAATTTTCCGAAATTCTAAATTTTGTCGATTTTTGAATTTTGAGAATTTTTCTCGATTTTTTAAATTCAACAAATCTAACAATATTCCAATGTTGTTGATTTCTTAATATAGAGAACTTTGTGATTTTGTGGATTTTACAGTCTTTATTATTTTGAAAAATTTTTATTTTTTGTATTAAATTTCGGAAATGTTCCGAAATTTGAATTTTTTTTTCGATTTTTGAATTTCTGAAATTTTTACATTTTTCTCGATTTTCAAATTCAACAAATCTTACAGTTTTCTAATTTTGACGACTTCTTAATTTAGAGAACTTTATGATAATTTATCGAATTTACAGTTTTTACTATTTTTCGGAAATTTTCCGAAATTTAAAATTTTGTCTATTTTTGAATTTTGGGATTTTTTGCATATTTCTCGATTTTTTAATTTCAACAAAATTTACAAAATTTCAATTTTGTCCATTTCTTTATTTAGAGAACTTTACGATTTAACAGTTTAAACAGTTTTTACTATTTTGAAAAAATTTTCTTTTTTATCAAATTTAAAAAATTTCCGAAATTTTAAATTTTCTCGATTTTCGAATTTCGAAAATTTTTGCATTTCTTTGTTTTTTTTTCATTTCAACAAAATTTACAATATTCCAATTTTGTAGATTTCTCAGTTTAGAGAACATTGCGATTTTACAGTTTTCACAGTTTTTACTATTTTGACAACAATTTCTTTTGTTATCAAATTTCGAAAATTTTCCGAAATCTTTAATTTTTTCGATTTTTGATTTTTGAGAATTTTTGCATTTTTCTCGATTTTTTCATTTCAACAAAGTTTACAATTTTCCTATTTTGTCGATTTCTTAATTTGGACAACTTTGTGATTTTACAGTTTTAACAGTTTTTACCATTTTGAACAAATTTTCTTTTTTGTATCAAGTTTCGGAAATTTTCAGAAATTTTAATTTCTTGTCGATTATTGAATTTCTGAAATTTTTCCCGATTTTCAAATTCAACAAATCTTTAGATTTTCTAATTTTGACGATTTATTAATTTAGAGAACATTATGATTTGGTCGATTTTACAGTTTTTACTATTTGTAAAAAAAATTTCTTTTTTTTTAATCAAACTTCGGAAATTTTCCGAAATTTTAAATTTTTTAGATTTTTGAATTTTGGGAAAATTTGCATTTTTTTCGATTTTTTCATTTCAACAAAATTTACAATTTTCCAATTTTGTAGATTTCTGAATTTAAAGAGCTTTGCGATTTTACAGTTTTTACTATTTTGAAAAAAATTGTTTTAATATCAAATTTCGGAAATTTTCAGAATTTTTAAATTTTTTCGATTTTTTAATTTTGGGAATTTTTGCATTTTTGTTGATATTTTTAATTCAACAAATTTTAAAATTTTCCAATGTTGTCGATTTCTAAATTTAGAGAACTTTGCGATTTTGTCGATTATACAGTTTTTACTATTTTAAAGAAATTGTCTTTTTTTGATACATTTTTCGGAAATTTTGCAAAATTTTAAGTTTTGTCGATTTTCGGAAATTTTTGCATTTTTCTCGATTTTTTAATTTCAACAAAATTTACAATATTCCAATTATGAAGATTTCTTAATTTAGAAAACTTTTCGATTTTACAGTTTTTACTATTTTAAAAAATATTTCTTTTGTTATCAAGCTTCGGAAATTTTCCGAAATTTTAAATTTTTTAGATTTTTGAATTTTGGGAAAATTTGCATTTTTTTCGATTTTTTCATTTCAACAAAATTTACAATTTTCCAATTTTGTAGATTTCTGAATTTAAAGAGCTTTGCGATTTTACAGTTTTTACTATTTTGAAAACAATTTCTTTTGTTATCGAATTTCGGAAATTTTCCGAAATTTTAATTTTTTCCGATTTTTGGATTTTGAGAATTTTTTTCATTTTTCTCGATTTTTTTATTTCAACAAAATTTTCAATATTCGAATTTTGAAGATTTATTAATTTAAAGAACTTTGCGATTTTTCAGCTTTCAAAGTTTTTTCTATTTTGAAAAAATTGTTTTTTTTTTATCAAATTTCAGAAATTTTCCGAAATTTTAAATTTTGTCGCCTTAAAAATTTCAGAAATTTTTGCATTTTTCTCGATTTTTTCATTTCATCAAAATTTACAATATTCAAATTTTGTAGATTTCTTAATTTAAAGAGCTTTGCGATTTTACAGTTTTTACTATTTTGAAAACAATTTCTTTTGTTATCGAATTTCGGAAATTTTCCGAAATTTTAATTTTTTCCGATTTTTAGATTTTGAGAATTTTTTCATTTTTCTCGATTTTTTTATTTCAACAAAATTTTCAATATTCGAATTTTGAAGATTTATTAATTTAAAGAACTTTGCGATTTTTCAGCTTTCAAAGTTTTTTCTATTTTGAAAAAATTGTCTTTTTTTTATCAAATTTCGGAAATTTTCCGAAATTTTAAATTTTGTCGCCTTAAAAATTTCAGAAATTTTTGCATTTTTCTCGATTTTTTCATTTCAACAAAATTTACAATTTTCCAATTTTGTAGATTTCTTAATTTAGAGAACTTTGCGATTTAACAGTTTTTACAGTTTTTACTATTTTTAAAAAATTGTATTTTTTTATCAAATTTCGGAAATTTTCCGAAATTCTAAATTTTGTCGATTTTTGAGTTTTGAGAATTTTTCTCGATTTTTTAAATTCAACAAATCTAACAATATTCCAATGTTGTTGATTTCTTAATATAGAGAACTTTGTGATTTTGTGGATTTTACAGTCTTTATTATTTTGAAAAATTTTTATTTTTTGTATTAAATTTCGGAAATGTTCCGAAATTTGAATTTTTTGTCGATTTTTGAATTTCTGAAATTTTTACATTTTTCTCGATTTTCAAATTCAACAAATCTTACAGTTTTCTAATTTTGACGACTTCTTAATTTAGAGAACTTTATGATAATTTATCGAATTTACAGTTTTTACTATTTTTCGGAAATTTTCCGAAATTTAAAATTTTGTCTATTTTTGAATTTTGGGATTTTTTGCATATTTCTCGATTTTTTAATTTCAACAAAATTTACAAAATTTCAATTTTGTCCATTTCTTTATTTAGAGAACTTTACGATTTAGCAGTTTAAACAGTTTTTACTATTTTGAAAAAATTTTCTATTTTATCAAATTTAAAAAATTTTCAAAATTTTAAATTTTCTCGATTTTCGAATTTCGAAAATTTTTGCATTTCTTTGTTTTTTTTCATTTCAACAAAATTTACAATATTCCAATTTTGTAGATTTCTTAGTTTAGAGAACATTGCGATTTTACAGTTTTCACAGTTTTTACTATTTTGACAACAATTTCTTTTGTTATCAAATTTCGAAAATTTTCCGAAATCTTTAATTTTTTCGCTTTTTGATTTTTGAGAATTTTTGCATTTTTCTCGATTTTTTCATTTCAACAAAGTTTACAATTTTCCTATTTTGTCGATTTCTTAATTTGGACAACTTTGTGATTTTACAGTTTTAACAGTTTTTACCATTTTGAACAAATTTTCTTTTTTGTATCAAGTTTCGGAAATTTTCCGAAATTTTAATTTCTTGTCGATTATTGAATTTCTGAAATTTTTTAATTTTTCCCGATTTTCAAATTCAACAAATCTTTAGATTTTCTAATTTTAACGATTTATTAATTTAGAGAACATTATGATTTGGTCGATTTTACAGTTTTTACTATTTGTAAAAAAAATTTCTTTTTTTTATCAAACTTCGGAAATTTTCCGAAATTTTAAATTTTTTAGATATTTGAATTTTGGGAAAATTTGCATTTTTCTCGATTTTTTCATTTCAACAAAATTAACAATATTCCAATTTTGTCTATTTCTTTATTTAGATAACTTTGCGATTTTATAGCTTAAACAGTTTTTACTATTTTGAAAAAATTTTCTTTTTTGTATCAAATTTCGGAAATGTTCCGAAATTTTTATTTTTTGTCGATTTTTGAATTTCTGAAATTCTTTAATTTTTCCCGATTTTCAAATTCATCAAATCTTCTAATTTTCTAATTTTGACGATTTCTTAATATATGGAAATTTATGATTTTGTCGATTTTACAGTTTTTACTATTTTGAAAAAAATTGTTTTAATATCAAAAATCGGAAATTTTCAGAATTTTTAAATTTTTTCGATGTTTTAGTTTTGGGAATTTTTGCATTTTTGTTGATATTTTTAATTCAACAAATTTTAAAATTTTCCAATGTTGTCGATTTCTAAATTTAGAGAACTTTGCGATTTTGTGGATTTTACAGTCTTTATTATTTTGAAAAATTTTTATTTTTTGTATTAAATTTCGGAAATGTTCCGAAATTTGAATTTTTTGTCGATTTTTGAATTTCTGAAATTTTTACATTTTTCTCGATTTTCAAATTCAACAAATCTTACAGTTTTCTAATTTTGACGACTTCTTAATTTAGAGAACTTTATGATAATTTATCGAATTTACAGTTTTTACTATTTTTCGGAAATTTTCCGAAATTTAAAATTTTGTCTATTTTTGAATTTTGGGATTTTTTGCATATTTCTCGATTTTTTAATTTCAACAAAATTTACAAAATTTCAATTTTGTCCATTTCTTTATTTAGAGAACTTTACGATTTAGCAGTTTAAACAGTTTTTACTATTTTGAAAAAATTTTCTATTTTATCAAATTTAAAAAATTTTCAAAATTTTAAATTTTCTCGATTTTCGAATTTCGAAAATTTTTGCATTTCTTTGTTTTTTTTCATTTCAACAAAATTTACAATATTCCAATTTTGTAGATTTCTTAGTTTAGAGAACATTGCGATTTTACAGTTTTCACAGTTTTTACTATTTTGACAACAATTTCTTTTGTTATCAAATTTCGAAAATTTTCCGAAATCTTTAATTTTTTCGATTTTTGATTTTTGAGAATTTTTGCATTTTTCTCGATTTTTTCATTTCAACAAAGTTTACAATTTTCCTATTTTGTCGATTTCTTAATTTGGACAACTTTGTGATTTTACAGTTTTAACAGTTTTTACCATTTTGAACAAATTTTCTTTTTTGTATCAAGTTTCGGAAATTTTCCGAAATTTTAATTTCTTGTCGATTATTGAATTTCTGAAATTTTTTAATTTTTCCCGATTTTCAAATTCAACAAATCTTTAGATTTTCTAATTTTGACGATTTATTAATTTAGAGAACATTATGATTTGGTCGATTTTACAGTTTTTACTATTTGTAAAAAAAATTTCTTTTTTTTATCAAACTTCGGAAATTTTCCGAAATTTTAAATTTTTTTAGATTTTTGAATTTTGGGAAAATTTGCATTTTTCTCGATTTTTTCATTTCAACAAAATTAACAATATTCCAATTTTGTCTATTTCTTTATTTAGAGAACTTTGCGATTTTATAGCTTAAACAGTTTTTACTATTTTGAAAAAATTTTCTTTTTTGTATCAAATTTCGGAAATGTTCCGAAATTTTTATTTTTTGTCGATTTTTGAATTTCTGAAATTTTTTAATTTTTCCCGATTTTCAAATTCATCAAATCTTCTAATTTTCTAATTTTGACGATTTCTTAATATATGGAAATTTATGATTTTGTCGATTTTACAGTTTTTACTATTTTGAAAAAAATTGTTTTAATATCAAAAATCGGAAATTTTCAGAATTTTTAAATTTTTTCGATGTTTTAGTTCTGGGAATTTTTGCATTTTTGTTGATATTTTTAATTCAACAAATTTTAAAATTTTCCAATGTTGTCGATTTCTAAATTTAGAGAACTTTGCGATTTTGTCGATTGTACAGTTTTTACTATTTTAAAGAAATTATCTTTTTTTGATACATTTTTCGGAAATTTTGCAAAATTTTAAGTTTTGTCGATTTTCGGAAATTTTTGCATTTTTCTCGATTTTTTAATTTCAACAAAATTTACAATATTCCAATTATGAAGATTTCTTAATTTAGAAAACTTTTCGATTTTACAGTTTTTACTATTTTAAAAAATATTTCTTTTGTTATCAAACTTCGGAAATTTTCCGAAATTTTAAATTTTTTAGATTTTTGAATTTTGGGAAAATTTGCATTTTTTTCGATTTTTTCATTTCAACAAAATTTACAATTTTCCAATTTTGTAGATTTCTGAATTTAAAGAGCTTTGCGATTTTACAGTTTTTACTATTTTGAAAACAATTTCTTTTGTTATCGAATTTCGGAAATTTTCCGAAATTTTAATTTTTTCCGATTTTTGGATTTTGAGAATTTTTTCATTTTTCTCGATTTTTTTATTTCAACAAAATTTTCAATATTCGAATTTTGAAGATTTATTAATTTAAAGAACTTTGCGATTTTTCAGCTTTCAAAGTTTTTTCTATTTTGAAAAAATTGTTTTTTTTTTTATCAAATTTCAGAAATTTTCCGAAATTTTAAATTTTGTCGCCTTAAAAATTTCAGAAATTTTTGCATTTTTCTCGATTTTTTCATTTCATCAAAATTTACAATATTCAAATTTTGTAGATTTCTTAATTTAAAGAGCTTTGCGATTTTTAAGTTTTCAATTTCTTTACTATTTTGAAAAAAATTTATTTTGTTATCAAATTTCGGAAATTTTACGAAATTTTAAAATTTTTAGATTTTTGAATTTTGAGAATTTTTGCATTTTTTTCGATTTTTTCATTTCAACAAAATTTACAATTTTCCAATTTTGTAGATTTCTTAATTTAGAGAACTTTGCGATTTAACAGTTTTTACAGTTTTTACTTTTTTAAAAAAAAAATAGTCTTTTTTTATCAAATTTCGGAAATTTTCCAAAATTTTAATTTTTTGTTGATTTTTGATTTTCTGAATTTTGTTAATTTTTCTCGATTTTAAATTTTAACAAATCTTACAATTTTCTAATTTTGGCGATTTCTTAATTTAGAGAACTTTATGATTTTGTCGATTTTACAGTTTTAACTATTCTGAAAACATTTTCTTCTTTTTATCAAATTTCGGAAATGTTCAAAAATTTAAATTTTTTGTCGATTTTTGAATTTTGGGAATTTGTGCATTATTTTGCATTTCGGAAATTTTCCGAAATTTTAAATTTTTTCGATTTTTGAATTTTGGGATTTTTTGCATTTTTCTCGGTTTTTTTCATTTCAAAAAAATTTTCAATATTCCAATTTTCAAGAATTCTTAATTTGGAGAATTTTGCGATTTAACTGTTGTCACAGTTTTAACTATTTCTAAAAAAAATTTCTTTTCTTATCGAATTTCGAAAATTTTCCGAAATTTTAAATTTTTTCCATTATTAAGTTTTGTGAATTTTTGCATTTTTCTTGATATTTTTAATTCAAAAATTTTACAATTTTTCAATGTTGTCGATTTCCAAATTTAGAGAACTTTTTAATTTAGTCGATTATACAGTTTTTACTATTTTGAAGAAATTGTCTTATTTATTCAACTTCGGAAATTTTCCGAAAATTTAAATTTTTTAGATTTTTGAATTTCTGAAATTTTTTCATTTTTCTCGATTTTCAAATTCAACAAATCTTATAATTTTCAAATTTTGACGATTTCTTCATGAGGAGAACTTTATGATTTTGTCGATTTTAAAATTTTTACTATTTAGAAAAAATTTAGTTTTTTTTATCAAATTTCGGAAATTTTCCGAATATTTTAATTTTTTCGATTTTTGAATTTCTGAAATTTTTTAATTCTTCTCGATTTTTTAAATTCAACAAATCTTACAATATTCCAATGTTGTCGATTTTTTAATTTAGAAAACTTTGCGATCTTGTTAATTTTAGTGTTTTTACTATTTTGAAAAATTTTTCTTTTATTTTCAAATTTTGGAAATTTTCCGAAACTCTAAAGTTTGTCTATTGTTGAATTTTAGGAATTTTTGCATTTTTCGTGATTTTTTAATTTCATCAAAATTTACAATATTCTAGTTTTGTCCATTTCTTTATTTAGGGAACTTTGCGATCTTACAGTTTTACATTTTTTACTATTTTGAAAAAACTTTCTTTTTTTTCGAATTTTGGAAAGTTTCCGAAATTTTAAATTTTTTTGATTTTTGAATTTTGTGAATTTTTGCATTTTTCTTGATATTCTTAATTCAACAAATTTTACAATTTTCCAATGTTGTCGATTTCTTAATTTAGAGAACTTTGCGATTTTACAGCTTAAACACTTATTACTATTTTGAAAAAAAATTATTTATTGTATCAAATTTTGGAAATGTTCCGAAATTTTAATTTTTTGTCGATTTTTGAATTTCTGAAATTTTTAAATTTTTCTCTATTTTCAAATTCAACAAATTTTACAGTTTTCTAATTTTGACGATTTCTTAATTTAGAGAACTTTATGATTTTGTCGATTTTACAGTTTTTACTATTTTGGAAAAATTTTTTTTTTTATCAAATTTCGAAATTTAGAGAGATTTCTGAATTAAGAGAACTTTGCGATTTTTAAGTTTTCACTGTCTTTACTATTTTGAAAAAAATGTATTTTGTTATCGAATTTCGGAAATTTTACGAAATTTTAAAATTTTTACATTTTTGAATTTTGAGAATTTTTGCATTTTTTTCGATTTTTTCATTTCAACAAAATTTACAATTTTCCAATTTTGGAGATTTCTTAATTTAGAGAACTTTGCGATTTTACAGTTTTTACAGTTTTTACTATTTTGAAAACAATTTCTTTTGTTATCGAATTTCGGAAATTTTCCGAAATTTTAAATATTTTCGATTTTTGATTTTTGACAATTTTTGCATTTTTCTCGATTTTTTCATTTCAACAAATTTTACAATTTTCCAATTTTTACGATTTCTTAATTAAGAGAACTTTATGATTTTGTCGATTTTACAGTTTTTACTATTTTGAAAAACATTTTTTTTTGTTATCGAATTTCGGAAATTTTCGAAATTTTAAATTTTTTCAATTTATGAATTTTGGGATTTTTTGCATTTTTCTCGGTTTATTTAATTTCAACAAAATTTACAATTTTCCAATTTTGTCGATTTCTTAATTTGGACAACTTTGTGATTTTACAGTTTAAACAGTTTTTACCATTTTGAAAAAATTTTCTTTTTTGTATCAAATTTCGGAAATTTTCGAAATTTTAAATTATTTTGGTATTTTGATTTTTGAGAATTTTTTAATTTTTTTCGATTTTTTCATTTCAACAAAATTTACAATTTTCCAATTTTGTAGATTTCTAATTTAAAGAACTTTGCGATTTTTCAGTTTTTACAGTTTTTACTATTTTGAAAAAAATTTCTCTTGTTATCAAATTTCGGAAATTTTCCGAAATTGAAAATTTTTTCGATTTTTGAGGATTGTTGAATTTTTCTCGATTTTTTAAATTCAACAAATCTTACAATATACCAATGTTGTCGATTTCTTAATTTAGAGAACTTTTTTGTCGATTTTTTCTTCTTTATTATTTAGAAAAAAATTTCTTTTTTGCATCAAATTTCGGAAATGTTCCAAAGTTTTATTTTTTTGTCGATTTTTCAATTTCTGAAATTTTTAAATTTTTCTCGATTTTCAAATTCAACAAATCTTACAGTTTTCTAATTTTGACGATTTCTAAATTTAGAGAACTTTAGGATTTTGTCGATTTTACAGTTTTCACTATTTTAAAAAAATTGTTTCTTTTTTTCAAATTTTCGGAAATTTTGCAAAATTTTAAATTTTGTCGATTTTTGGAAATTTTTGCACATTTCTCGATTTTTTAATTTCAACAAAATTTACAATATTTCAATTTTGTCTATTTCTTTATTAAGAGAACTTTACGATTTTACAGTTTAATTAGTTTTTACTATTTTGAAAAAATTGTCTTTTTTCATCAAATTTCGGATATTTTCTAAAATTTTAAATTTTGTCGATTTTTTAATTTTGGGAATTTTAGCATTTTTCTCGATTTTTTCATTTCAACAAAACTTACAATTTTCCAATTTTGGAGATTTCTTAATTTAGAAAACTTTGCGATTTTACAGTTTTTACAGCTTTTAATATTTTGACAACAATTTCTTTTGTTATCGAATTTCGGAAATTTTCCGAAATTTTAAATATTTTCGATTTTTGATTTTTGACAATTTTTGCATTTTTCTCTATTTTTTCATTTCAACAAATTTTACAATTTTCCAATTTTGTCGATTTCTTAATTTGGACAACTTTGTGATTTTACAGTTTAAACAGTTTTAACTATTATGAAAAAATTTTCTTTTTTGTATCAAATTTCGGAAATGTTCCGAAATTTTTATTTTTTTTCGATTTTTGAATTTTTGAAATTTTTTAATTTTTCTCGATTTTCAAAATCAACAAATCTTACAATTTTCTAATTTTGGCGATTTCTTAATTTAGAGAACTTTATTATTTTGTCGATTTTACAGTTTTTACTATTTTGAAAAAATTTTCTTTTTTTATCAAATTTCGAAAGTTTTCCGAAATTTTAAATTTTTTCGATTTTTGAATTTCGGAAATTTTTGCATTTCTTTGGATTTTTTCATTTCAACAAAATTTACAATATTCTAATTTTGAAGATTTCTTAGTTCAAAGAACTTTGCGATTTTCCAGTTTAAACAGTTTTTACTATTTTTAAAAAATTGTATTTTTTTATCAAATTTCGGAAATTTTCCGAAATTCTAAATTTTGTCGATTTTTGAATTTTGAGAATTTTTCTCGATTTTTTAAATTCAACAAATCTAACAATATTCCAATGTTGTTGATTTCTTAATATAGAGAACTTTGTGATTTTGTGGATTTTACAGTCTTTATTATTTTGAAAAATTTTTATTTTTTGTATAAAATTTCGGAAATGTTCCGAAATTTGAATTTTTTGTCGATTTTTGAATTTCTGAAATTTTTTAAATTTTTCTCGATTTTCAAATTCAAAAAATCTTACAGTTTTCTAATTTTGACGATTTCTTAATTAAGAGAACCTTAGGATTTTGTCGATTTTACAGTTTTTACTATTTTGAAAAAATTTTCTTTTTTTATCAAATTTCGAAAGTTTTCCGAAATTTTAAATTTTTTCGATTTTTGAATTTCGGAAATTTTTGCATTTCTTTGGATTTTTTCATTTCAACAAAATTTACAATATTCTAATTTTGAAGATTTCTTAGTTCAAAGAACTTTGCGATTTTCCAGTTTAAACAGTTTTTACTATTTTTAAAAACTTGTATTTTTTTATCAAATTTCGGAAATTTTCCGAAATTCTAAATTTTGTCGATTTTTGAATTTTGAGAATTGTTCTCGATTTTTTAAATTCAACAAATCTAACAATATTCCAATGTTGTTGATTTCTTAATATAGAGAACTTTGTGATTTTGTGGATTTTACAGTCTTTATTATTTTGAAAAATTTTTATTTTTTGTATTAAATTTCGGAAATGTTCCGAAATTTGAATTTTTTGTCGATTTTTGAATTTCTGAAATTTTTACATTTTTCTCGATTTTCAAATTCAACAAATCTTACAGTTTTCTAATTTTGACGACTTCTTAATTTAGAGAACTTTATGATAATTTATCGAATTTACAGTTTTTACTATTTTTCGGAAATTTTCCGAAATTTAAAATTTTGTCTATTTTTGAATTTTGGGATTTTTTGCATATTTCTCGATTTTTTAATTTCAACAAAATTTACAAAATTTCAATTTTGTCCATTTCTTTATTTAGAGAACTTTACGATTTAACAGTTTAAACAGTTTTTACTATTTTGAAAAAATTTTCTATTTTATCAAATTTAAAAAATTTCCGAAATTTTAAATTTTCTCGATTTTCGAATTTCGAAAATTTTTGCATTTCTTTGTTTTTTTTCATTTCAACAAAATTTACAATATTCCAATTTTGTAGATTTCTTAGTTTAGAGAACATTGCGATTTTACAGTTTTCACAGTTTTTACTATTTTGACAACAATTTCTTTTGTTATCAAATTTCGAAAATTTTCCGAAATCTTTAATTTTTTCGATTTTTGATTTTTGAGAATTTTTGCATTTTTCTCGATTTTTTCATTTCAACAAAGTTTACAATTTTCCTATTTTGTCGATTTCTTAATTTGGACAACTTTGTGATTTTACAGTTTTAACAGTTTTTACCATTTTGAACAAATTTTCTTTTTTGTATCAAGTTTCGGAAATTTTCCGAAATTTTAATTTCTTGTCGATTATTGAATTTCTGTAATTTTTTAATTTTTCCCGATTTTCAAATTCAACAAATCTTTAGATTTTCTAATTTTGACGATTTATTAATTTAGAGAACATTATGATTTGGTCGATTTTACAGTTTTTACTATTTGTAAAAAAAATTTCTTTTTTTTATCAAACTTCGGAAATTTTCCGAAATTTTAAATTTTTTAGATTTTTGAATTTTCGGAAAATTTGCATTTTTTTCGATTTTTTCATTTCAACAAAATTTAAAATTTTCCAATTTTGTAGATTTCTGAATTTAAAGAGCTTTGCGATTTTACAGTTTTTACTATTTTGAAAAAAATTGTTTTAATATCAAATTTCGGAAATTTTCAGAATTTTTAAATTTTTTCGATTTTTTAATTTTGGGAATTTTTGCATTTTTGTTGATATTTTTAATTCAACAAATTTTAAAATTTTCCAATGTTGTCGATTTATAAATTTAGAGAACTTTGCGATTTTGTCGATTGTACAGTTTTTACTATTTTAAAGAAATCGTCTTTTTTTGATACATTTTTCGGAAATTTTGCAAAATTTTAAGTTTTGACGATTTTCGGAAATTTTTGCATTTTTCTCGATTTTTTAATTTTAACAAAATTTACAATATTCCAATTATGAAGATTTCTTAATTTAGAAAACTTTTCGATTTTACAGTTTTTACAGTTTTTACTATTTTAAAAAATATTTCTTTTGTTATCAAACTTCGGAAATTTTCCGAAATTTTAAATTTTTTAGATTTTTGAATTTTGGGAAAATTTTCATTTTTTTCGATTTTTTCATTTCAACAAAATTTAAAATTTTCCAATTTTGTAGATTTCTGAATTTAAAGAGCTTTGCGATTTTACAGTTTTTACTATTTTGAAAACAATTTCTTTTGTTATCGAATTTCGGAAATTTTCCGAAATTTTAAATATTTTCGATTTTTGATTTTTGACAATTTTTGCATTTTTCTCGATTTTTTCATTTCAACAAATTTTACAATTTTCCAATTTTAACTATTTCTTAATTAAGAGAACTTTATGATTTTGTCGATTTTACAGTTTTTACTATTTTGAAAAACATTTTTTTTTGTTATCGAATTTCGGAAATTTTCGAAATTTTAAATTTTTTCAATTTATGAATTTTGGGATTTTTTGCATTTTTCTCGGTTTATTTAATTTCAACAAAATTTACAATTTTCCAATTTTGTCGATTTCTTAATTTGGACAACTTTGTGATTTTACAGTTTAAACAGTTTTTACCATTTTGAAAAAATTTTCTTTTTTGTATCAAATTTCGGAAATTTTCGAAATTTTAAATTATTTTGATATTTTGATTTTTGAGAATTTTTTAATTTTTTTCGATTTTTTCATTTCAACAAAATTTACAATTTTCCAATTTTGTAGATTTTTAATTTAAAGAACTTTGCGATTTTTCAGTTTTTACAGTTTTTACTATTTTGAAAAAAAATTTCTCTTGTTATCAAATTTCGGAAATTTTCCGAAATTTAAAATTTTTTCGATTTTTGAGGATTGTTGAATTTTTCTCGATTTTTTAAATTCAACAAATCTTACAATATACCAATGTTGTCGATTTCTTAATTTAGAGAACTTTGTGATTTTGTCGATTTTTTCTTCTTTATTATTTAGAAAAAAATTTCTTTTTTGCATCAAATTTCGGAAATGTTCCAAAGTTTTATTTTTTTGTCGATTTTTCAATTTCTGAAATTTTTAAATTTTTCTCGATTTTCAAATTCAACAAATCTACAGTTTTCTAATTTTGACGATTTCTAAATTTAGAGAACTTTAGGATTTTGTCGATTTTACAGTTTTCACTATTTTAAAAAAATTGTTTTTTTTTTCAAATTTTCGGAAATTTTGCAAAATTTTAAATTTTGTCGATTTTTGGAAATTTTTGCACATTTCTCGATTTTTTAATTTCAACAAAATTTACAATATTTCAATTTTGTCTATTTCTTTATTAAGAGAACTTTACGATTTTACAGTTTAATTAGTTTTTACTATTTTGAAAAAATTGTATTTTTTCATCAAATTTCGGATATTTTCTAAAATTTTAAATTTTGTCGATTTTTTAATTTTGGGAATTTTAGCATTTTTCTCGATTTTTTCATTTCAACAAAACTTACAATTTTCCAATTTTGGAGATTTCTTAATTGAGAAAACTTTGCGATTTTACAGTTTTTACAGCTTTTAATATTTTGACAACAATTTCTTGTGTTATCGAATTTCGGAAATTTTCCGAAATTTTAAATATTTTCGATTTTTGATTTTTGACAATTTTTGCATTTTTCTCTATTTTTTCATTTCAACAAATTTTACAATTTTCCAATTTTGTCGATTTCTTAATTTGGACAACTTTGTGATTTTACAGTTTAAACAGTTTTAACTATTTTGAAAAAATTTTCTTTTTTGTATCAAATTTCGGAAATGTTCCGAAATTTTAATTTTTTTTCGATTTTTGAATTTCTGAAATTTTTTAATTTTTCTCGATTTTCAAAATCAACAAATCTTACAATTTTCTAATTTTGGCGATTTCTTAATTTAGAGAACTTTATTATTTTGTCGATTTTACAGTTTTTACTATTTTGAAAAAATTGTATTTTTTTATCGAATTTCGGAAATTTTCCGAAATTTTAAATTTTTTTCGACTTTTGAATTTTGGGATTTTTTGCTTTTTTCTCGGTTTTTTCATTTCAAAAAAATTTTCAATATTCCAATTTTCAAGATTTCTTAATTTAGAGAACTTTGCGATTTTACTGTTTTCACAGTTTTTACTATTTTAAAAAAAATTTCTTTTGTTATCAAATTTTGAAAATATTCCGAAATTTTAAATATTTTCGATTTTTGAATTTGTGAATTTTTGCATTTTTCTTGATATTTTTAATTCAACAAATTTTACAATTTTCCAATTTTGGAGATTTCTTAATATAGAGAACTTTGCGATTTTACAGTTTTTACAGTTTTTACTATTTTAAAAAATATTTCTTTTGTTATCGAATTTCGGAAATTTTCCGAAATCTAAAATTTTGTCGATTTTTAAATTTCGGAAATCTTAGCATTTTTCTCGATTTTTTAATTTTAACAAAATTTACAATATTCCAATTATGAAGATTTCTTAATTTAGAAAACTTTTCGATTTTACAGTTTTTACAGTTTTTACTATTTTAAAAAATATTTCTTTTGTTATCGAATTTCGGAAATTTTCCGAAATCTAAAATTTTGTCGATTTTTAAATTTCGGAAATTTTAGCATTTTTCTCGATTTTTTTATTTCAACAAAATTTTCAATATTCCAATTTTCAAGATTTCTTAATTTAGAGAACTTTGCGATTTTACTGTTTTCACAGTTTTTACTATTTTAAAAAAAATTTCTTTTGTTATCAAATTTTGAAAATTTTCCGAAATTTTAAATATTTTCGATTTTTGATTTTTGACAATTTTTCTCGATTTTTTCATTTCAACAAAATTTACAATATTCTAATTTTGAAGATTTCTTAGTTCAAAGAACTTTGCGATTTTCCAGTTTAAACAGTTTGTACTATTTTTAAAAAATTGTATTTTTTTATCAAATTTCGGAAATTTTCCGAAATTCTAAATTTTGTCGATTTTTGAATTTTGAGAATTTTTCTCGATTTTTTAAATTCAACAAATCTAACAATATTCCAATGTTGTTGATTTCTTAATATAGAGAACTTTGTGATTTTGTGGATTTTACAGTCTTTATTATTTTGAAAAATTTTTATTTTTTGTATTAAATTTCGGAAATGTTCCGAAATTTGAATTTTTTGTCGATTTTTGAATTTCTGAAATTTTTACATTTTTCTCGATTTTCAAATTCAACAAATCTTACAGTTTTCTAATTTTGACGACTTCTTAATTTAGAGAACTTTATGATAATTTATCGAATTTACAGTTTTTACTATTTTTCGGAAATTTTCCGAAATTTAAAATTTTGTCTATTTTTGAATTTTGTGATTTTTTGCATATTTCTCGATTTTTTAATTTCAACAAAATTTACAAAATTTCAATTTTGTCCATTTCTTTATTTAGAGAACTTTACGATTTAACAGTTTAAACAGTTTTTACTATTTTGAAAAAATTTTCTATTTTATCAAATTTAAAAAATTTCCGAAATTTTAAATTTTCTCGATTTTCGAATTTCGAAAATTTTTGCATTTCTTTGTTTTTTTTCATTTCAACAAAATTTACAATATTCCAATTTTGTAGATTTCTTAGTTTAGAGAACATTGCGATTTTACAGTTTTTACTATTTTGACAACAATTTCTTTTGTTATCAAATTTCGAAAATTTTCCGAAATCTTTAATTTTTTCGATTTTTGATTTTTGAGAATTTTTGCATTTTTCTCGATTTTTTCATTTCAACAAAGTTTACAATTTTCCTATTTTGTCGATTTCTTAATTTGGACAACTTTGTGATTTTACAGTTTTAACAGTTTTTACCATTTTGAACAAATTTTCTTTTTTGTATCAAGTTTCGGAAATTTTCCGAAATTTTAATTTCTTGTCGATTATTGAATTTCTGAAATTTTTTAATTTTTCCCGATTTTCAAATTCAACAAATCTTTAGATTTTCTAATTTTGACGATTTATTAATTTAGAGAACATTATGATTTGGTCGATTTTACAGTTTTTACTATTTGTAAAAAAAATTTCTTTTTTTTATCAAACTTCGGAAGTTTTCCGAAATTTTAAATTTTTTAGATTTTTGAATTTTGGGAAAATTTGCATTTTTTTCGATTTTTTCATTTCAACAAAATTTAAAATTTTCCAATTTTGTAGATTTCTGAATTTAAAGAGCTTTGCGATTTTACAGTTTTTACAGTTTTTACTATTTTAAAAAATATTTCTTTTGTTATCGAATTTCGGAAATTTTCCGAAATCTAAAATTTTTTCGATTTTTTAATTTTGGGAATTTTTGCATTTTTGTTGATATTTTTAATTCAACAAATTTTAAAATTTTCCAATGTTGTCGATTTATAAATTTAGAGAACTTTGCGATTTTATCGATTGTACAGTTTTTACTATTTTAAAGAAATTGTCTTTTTTTGATACATTTTTCGGAAATTTTGCAAAATTTAAAGTTTTGTCGATTTTCGGAAATTTTTGCATTTTTCTCGATTTTTTAATTTCAACAAAATTTACAATATTCCAATTATGAAGATTTCTTAATTTAGAAAACTTTTCGATTTTACAGTTTTTACAGTTTTTACTATTTTAAAAAATATTTCTTTTGTTATCAAACTTCGGAAATTTTCCGAAATTTTAAATTTTTTAGATTTTTGAATTTTGGGAAAATTTGCATTTTTTTCGATTTTTTCATTTCAACAAAATTTACAATTTTCCAATTTTGTAGATTTCTGAATTTAAAGAGCTTTGCGATTTTACAGTTTTTACTATTTTGAAAACAATTTCTTTTGTTATCGAATTTCGGAAATTTTTCGAAATTTTAATTTATTCCGATTTTTAGATTTTGAGAATTTTTTCATTTTTCTCGATTTTTTTATTTTAACAAAATTTTCAATATTCGAATTTTGAAGATTTCTTAATTTAAAGAACTTAGCGATTTTACAGTTTTTACAGTTTTTACTATTTTAAAAAATATTTCTTTTGTTATCAAACTTCGGAAATTTTCCGAAATTTTAAATTTTTTAGATTTTTGAATTTTGGGAAAATTTGCATTTTTCTCGATTTTTTCATTTCAACAAAATTTACAATATTCCAAATTTGTAGATTTCTTAGTTTAGAGAACATTGCGATTTTACAATTTTAACAGTTTTAACCATTTTGAACAAATTTTCTTTTTTGTATCAAATTTCCGAAATTTTCCGAAATTTTAATTTCTTGTCGATTATTGAATTTCTGAAATTTTTTAATTTTTCCCGATTTTCAAATTCAACAAATCTTTAGATTTTCTAATTTTGACGATTTATTAATTTAGAGAACATTATGATTTGGTCGATTTTACAGTTTTTACTATTTGTAAAAAAAATTTCTTTTTTTTATCAAATTTCGGAAATTTTCCAAAATTTTAAATTTTTTAGATTTTTGAATTTTGGGAAAATTTGCATTTTGCTCGATGTTTTCATTTCAACAAAATTAACAATATTCCAATTTTGTCTATTTCTTTATTTAGAGAACTTTGCGATTTTATAGCTTAAACAGTTTTTACTATTTTGAAAAAATTTTCTTATTTGTATCAAATTTCGGAAATTTTCCGAAATTTTAATTTTTCTCGATTTTTTAATTTCGGAAATTCTTGCATTTCTTTGTTTTTTTTCATTTCAACAAAATTTACAATATTCCAATTTCTTCTATAAATTTTCTAATTTTGACGATTTTTATAATTTAGAGAACATTATGATTTGGTCCATTTTACCGGTTTTACTATTTGTAAAAAAATTTTCTTTTTTTTATCAAATTTCGAAAATTTTCCGAAATTTAAAATTTTTTAGATTTTTGAATTTTGGGAAATTTTGCATTTCTTTGGATTTTTTCATTTCAACAAAATTTACAATATTCCAATTATGAAGATTTCTTAATTTAGAAAACTTTTCGTTTTTACAGTTTTTACAGTTTTTACTATTTTAAAAATAATTTCTTTTGTTTTCGAATTTCGGAAATTTTCCGAAATCTAAAATTTTGTCGATTTTTAAATTTCGGAAATTTTAGCATTTTTCTCAATTTTTTAATTTCAACAAAATTTACAATATTCCAATTCAGTAGATATCTTAATTTAAAGAACTTTGCGATTTTTCAGTTTTTACAGTTTTTACTGTTTTGAAAAAAATTTCTCTTGTTATCAAATTTCGAAAATTTTCCGAAATTTAAATTTTTTTCGATTTTTGAATTTTGAGAATTTTTGAATTTTTCTCGATTTTTTAAATTCAACAAATCTAACAATATTCCAATGTTGTCGATTTCTTAATATAGAGAACTTTGTGATTTTGTGGATTTTACAGTCTTTATTATTTTGAAAAATTTTTATTTTTTGTATAAAATTTCGGAAATGTTCCGAAATTTGAATTTTTTGTCGATTTTTGAATTTCTGAAATTTTTAAATTTTTCTCGATTTTCAAATTCAAAAAATCTTACAGTTTTCTAATTTTGACGATTTCTTAATTAAGAGAACCTTAGGATTTTGTCGATTTTACAGTTTTTACTATTTTGAAAAAATTTTCTTTTTTTATCAAATTTCGAAAGTTTTCCAAAATTTTAAATTTTTTCGATTTTTGAATTTCGGAAATTTTTGCATTTCTTTGGATTTTTTCATTTCAACAAAATTTACAATATTCTAATTTTGAAGATTTCTTAGTTCAAAGAACTTTGCGATTTTCCAGTTTAAACAGTTTTTACTATTTTTAAAAAATTGTATTTTTTTATCAAATTTCGGAAATTTTCCGAAATTCTAAATTTTGTCGATTTTTGAATTTTGAGAATTTTTCTCGATTTTTTAAATTCAACAAATCTAACAATATTCCAATGTTGTTGATTTCTTAATATAGAGAACTTTGTGATTTTGTGGATTTTACAGTCTTTATTATTTTGAAAAATTTTTATTTTTTGTAATAAATTTCGGAAATGTTCCGAAATTTGAATTTTTTGTCGATTTTTGAATTTCTGAAATTTTTACATTTTTCTCGATTTTCAAATTCAACAAATCTTACAGTTTTCTAATTTTGACGACTTCTTAATTTAGAGAACTTTATGATAATTTATCGAATTTACAGTTTTTACTATTTTTCGGAAATTTTCCGAAATTTAAAATTTTGTCTATTTTTGAATTTTGGGATTTTTTGCATATTTCTCGATTTTTTAATTTCAACAAAATTTCAATTTTGTCCATTTCTTTATTGAGAGAACTTTACGATTTAACAGTTTAAACAGTTTTTACTATTTTGAAAAAATTTTCTATTTTATCAAATTTAAAAAATTTCCGAAATTTTAAATTTTCTCGATTTTCGAATTTCGAAAATTTTTGCATTTCTTTGTTTTTTTTCATTTCAACAAAATTTACAATATTCCAATTTTGTAGATTTCTTAGTTTAGAGAACATTGCGATTTTACAGTTTTCACAGTTTTTACTATTTTGACAACAATTTCTTTTGTTATCAAATTTCAAAAATTTTCCGAAATCTTTATTTTTTTCGATTTTTGATTTTTGAGAATTTTTGCATTTTTCTCGATTTTTTCATTTCAACAAAGTTTACAATTTTCCTATTTTGTCGATTTCTTAATTTGGACAACTTTGTGATTTTACAGTTTTCACAGTTTTTACCATTTTGAACAAATTTTCTTTTTTGTATCAAGTTTCGGAAATTTTCCGAAATTTTAATTTCTTGTCGATTATTGAATTTCTGAAATTTTTTAATTTTTCCCGATTTTCAAATTCAACAAATCTTTAGATTTTCTAATTTTGACGATTTATTAATTTAGAGAACATTATGATTTGGTCGATTTTACAGTTTTTACTATTTGTAAAAAAAATTTCTTTTTTTTATCAAACTTCGGAAATTTTCCGAAATTTTAAATTTTTTAGATTTTTGAATTTTGGGAAAATTTGCATTTTTTTCGATTTTTTCATTTCAACAAAATTTAAAATTTTCCAATTTTGTAGATTTCTGAATTTAAAGAGCTTTGCGATTTTACAGTTTTTACAGTTTTTACTATTTTAAAAAATATTTCTTTTGTTATCGAATTTCGGAAATTTTCCGAAATCTAAAATTTTTTCGATTTTTTAATTTTGGGAATTTTTGCATTTTTGTTGATATTTTTAATTCAACAAATTTTAAAATTTTCCAATGTTGTCGATTTATAAATTTAGAGAACTTTGCGATTTTGTCGATTGTACAGTTTTTACTATTTTAAAGAAATTGTCTTTTTTTGATACATTTTTCGGAAATTTTGCAAAATTTAAAGTTTTGTCGATTTTCGGAAATTTTTGCATTTTTCTCGATTTTTTAATTTCAACAAAATTTACAATATTCCAATTATGAAGATTTCTTAATTTAGAAAACTTTTCGATTTTACAGTTTTTACAGTTTTTACTATTTTAAAAAATATTTCTTTTGTTATCAAACTTCGGAAATTTTCCGAAATTTTAAATTTTTTAGATTTTTGAATTTTGGGAAAATTTGCATTTTTTTCGATTTTTTCATTTCAACAAAATTTACAATTTTCCAATTTTGTAGATTTCTGAATTTAAAGAGCTTTGCGATTTTACAGTTTTTACTATTTTGAAAACAATTTCTTTTGTTATCGAATTTTGGAAATTTTTCGAAATTTTAATTTATTCCGATTTTTAGATTTTGAGAATTTTTTCATTTTTCTCGATTTTTTTATTTTAACAAAATTTTCAATATTCGAATTTTGAAGATTTATTAATTTAAAGAACTTTGCGATTTTTCAGCTTTCAAAGTTTTTTCTATTTTGAAAAAATTGTTTTTTTTTTATCAAATTTCAGAAATTTTCCGAAATTTTAAATTTTGTCGCCTTAAAAATTTCAGAAATTTTTGCATTTTTCTCGATTTTTTCATTTCATCAAAATTTACAATATTCAAATTTTGTAGATTTCTTAATTTAAAGAGCTTTGCGATTTTTAAGTTTTCAATTTCTTTACTATTTTGAAAAAAATTTATTTTGTTATCAAATTTCGGAAATTTTACGAAATTTTAAAATTTTTAGATTTTTGAATTTTGAGAATTTTTGCATTTTTTTCGATTTTTTCATTTCAACAAAATTTACAATTTTCCAATTTTGTAGATTTCTTAATTTAGAGAACTTTGCGATTTAACAGTTTTTACAGTTTTTACTTTTTTAAAAAAAAAATAGTCTTTTTTTATCAAATTTCGGAAATGTTCCAAAATTTTAATTTTTTGTTGATTTTTGATTTTCTGAATTTTGTTAATTTTTCTCGATTTTAAATTTTAACAAATCTTACAATTTTCTAATTTTGGCGATTTCTTAATTTAGAGAACTTTATGATTTTGTCGATTTTACAGTTTTAACTATTCTGAAAACATTTTCTTCATTTTATCAAATTTCGGAAATGTTCAAAAATTTAAATTTTTTGTCGATTTTTGAATTTTGGGAATTTGTGCATTATTTTGCATTTCGGAAATTTTCCGAAATTTTAAATTTTTTCGATTTTTGAATTTTGGGATTTTTTGCATTTTTCTCGGTTTTTTTCATTTCAAAAAAATTTTCAATATTCCAATTTTCAAGAATTCTTAATTTAGAGAATTTTGCGATTTAACTGTTTTCACAGTTTTAACTATTTCTAAAAAAAATTTCTTTTCTTATCGAATTTCGAAAATTTTCCGAAATTTTAAATTTTTTCAATTATTTAGTTTTGTGCATTTTTGCATTTTTCTTGATATTTTTAATTCAATTAATTTTACAATTTTTCAATGTTGTCGATTTCCAAATTTAGAGAACTTTTTAATTTAGTCGATTATACAGTTTTTACTATTTTGAAGAAATTGTCTTATTTATTCAACTTCGGAAATTTTCCGAAAATTTAAATTTTTTCGATTTTTGAATTTCTGAAATTTTTTCATTTTTCTCGATTTTCAAATTCAACAAATCTTCTAATTTTCAAATTTTGACGATTTCTTCATGAGGAGAATTTTATGATTTTGTCGATTTTAAAATTTTTACTATTTAGAAAAAATTTAGTTTTTTTTATCAAATTTCGGAAATTTTCCGAATATTTCAATTTTTTCGATTTTTGAATTTCTGAAATTTTTTAATTTTTCTCGATCTTCAAATTCAACAAATCTTCCCATTTTCAAATTTTGACGATTTCTTAATAAAGAGAACTTTGAGATTTTGTCGATTTTACAGTTTTTACCATTTTGAAAAATTTTCTTTTTTTATTAAATTGTCGGAAATTTTTGCAAAATTTTAAATTTTGTCAATTCTCGGAAATTTTTGAATTTTTCTCAATTTTTTAATTTCAACAAAATTTACAATATTCCAATTTTTTGTATTTCTTTATTTAGAAAACTTTGCGTTTTCACAGTTTAAACAGTTTTTACTATTTTGAAAAAAAATTTCTTTTTTTATCAAATTTCGAAAATTTTCCAAAATTTTAAATTTTTTCGATTTTTATAATTCGGAAACTTTTGCATTTTGTTGGGTTTTTTCATTTCAACAAAGTTTACAATATTCCAATTTTGTAGATTTCCTAATTTAAAGAACTTTGGGATTTTTCAGTTTTCACCGAAAACTTTGTGATTTTGTCGATTTTACAGTTTTTACTATTTTGAAAAATTTTATTTTTTTTATCAAATTTTCGGAAATTTTTGCAAAATTTTTAATATTGTCGATTTTCGGAAATTTTTGCATTTTTCTCGATTTTTTAATTTCAACAAAATTTACAATATTCCAATTTTTTGTATTTCTTTATTTAGAAAATTTAGCGTTTTCACATATTAAACAGTTGTTACTATTTTGAAAAAAAATGTATTTTTTTATCAAATTTCGAAAATTTCCGAAATTTTAAATTTTTTCGATTTTTAAATTTCGGAAATTTTTGCATTTTGTTGGATTTTTTCATTTCAACAAAATTTACAATATTCTAATTTTGTAGATTTCCTAATTTAAAGAACTTTGGGATTTTTAAGTTTTCACAGTTTTTACTATTTCGAAAACAATTTCTTTTGTTATCGAATTTTGAATATTTTCCGAAATTTTAATTTTTTCAGATTTTTAGATATTGAAAAGTTTTGCATTTTTGTCGATTTTTTTATTTCAACACATTTTACAATTTTCCAATTTTTGGCGATTTCTTAACTTGGAGAACTTTGTGATTTTACAGTTTAAACAGTTTTTACTATTTTGAAAAAATATCCTTCGGAAATTTTCCGAAATTTTAAATTTTTTCGATTTTTGAATTTTGAGAATTTTCGCATTTTTCTCGATATTTTTGTTCAACAATATTTACAATCTTCCAATTTTGTAGATTTCTTAATTTAGAGAAGTTTGCGATTTTACAGCTTAAACACTTATTACAATTTTGAAAAAAAATTATTTATTGTATCAAATTTTGGAAATGTTCTGAAATTATAATTTTTTGTAGATTTTTGAATTTCTGAAATTTTTAAATTTTTCTCGATTTTCAAATTCAACAAATTTTACAGTTTTCTAATTTTGACGATTTCTTAATTTAGAGAACTTTATGATTTTGTCGATTTTACAGTTTTTACTATTTTGGAAAAATTTTTTTTTTTTATCAAATTTCGAAATTTAGAGAGATTTCTGAATTTAGAGAACTTTGCGATTTTTAAGTTTTCACTGTCTTTACTATTTTGAAAAAAATTTATTTTGTTATCGAATTTCGGAAATTTTACGAAATTTTAAAATTTTTAGATTTTTGAATTTTGAGAATTTTTGCATTTTTTTCGATTTTTTCATTTCAACAAAATTTACAATTTTCCAATTTTGGAGATTTCTTAATTTAGAGAACTTTGCGATTTTACAGTTTTTACAGTTTTTAATATTTTGACAACAATTTCTTTTGTTATCAAATTTCGGAAATTTTCCGAAATTTTAAATATTTTCGATTTTTGATTTTTGACAATTTTTGAATTTTTCTCGATTTTTTCATTTCAACAAATTTTACAATTTTCCAATTTTTACGATTTCTTAATTAAGAGAACTTTGTGATTTTGTCGATTTTTTCTTCTTTATTATTTAGAAAAAATTTTCTTTTTTGCATCAAATTTCGGAAATGTTCCAAAGTTTTATTTTTTTGTCGATTTTTCAATTTCTGAAATTTTTAAATTTTTCTCGATTTTCAAATTCAACAAATCTTACAGTTTTCTAATTTTGACGATTTCTAAATTTAGAGAACTTTAGGATTTTGTCGATTTTACAGTTTTCACTATTTTAAAAAAATTGTTTCTTTTTTTCAAATTTTCGGAAATTTTGCAAAATTTTAAATTTTGTCGATTTTTGGAAATTTTTGCACATTTCTCGATTTTTTAATATCAACAAAATTTACAATATTTCAATTTTGTCTATTTCTTTATTAAGAAAACTTTACGATTTTACAGTTTAATTAGTTTTTACTATTTTGAAAAAATTGTCTTTTTTCATCAAATTTCGGATATTTTCTAAAATTTTAAATTTTGTCGATTTTTTAATTTTGGGAATTTTAGCATTTTTCTCGATTTTTTCATTTCAACAAAACTTACAATTTTCCAATTTTGGAGATTTCTTAATTTAGAGAACTTTGCGATTTTACAGTTTTTACAGCTTTTAATATTTTGACAACAATTTCTTTTGTTATCGAATTTCGGAAATTTTAAATATTTTCGATTTTTGATTTTTGACAATTTTTGCATTTTTCTCTATTTTTTCATTTCAACAAATTTTACAATTTTCCAATTTTGTCGATTTCTTAATTTGGACAACTTTGTGATTTTACAGTTTAAACAGTTTTAACTATTTTGAAAAAATTTTTTTTTTTGTATCAAATTTCGGAAATGTTCCGAAATTTTTATTTTTTTTCGATTTTTGAATTTCTGAAATTTTTTAATTTTTCTCGATTTTCAAATTCAACAAATCTTACAATTTTCTAATTTTGGCGATTTCTTAATTTAGAGAACTTTATTATTTTGTCGATTTTACAGTTTTTACTATTTTGAAAAAATTGTATTTTTTTATCGAATTTCGGAAATTTTCCGAAATTTTAAATTTTTTTCGACTTTTGAATTTTGGGATTTTTTGCTTTTTTCTCGGTTTTTTCATTTCAACAAAATTTTCAATATTCCAATTTTCAAGATTTCTTAATTTAGAGAACTTTGCGATTTTACTGTTTTCACAGTTTTTACTATTTTAAACAAAATTTCTTTTGTTATCAAATTTTGAAAATATTCCGAAATTTTAAATATTTTCGATTTTTGAATTTGTGAATTTTTGCATTTTTCTTGATATTTTTAATTCAACAAATTTTACAATTTTCCAATGTTGTCGATTTCCAAATTTAGAGAACTTTTTAATTTTGTCGATAATACAGTTTTTACTATTTTGAAGAAATTGTCTTCTTTATTAATCTTCGGAAATTTTCCGAAATTTTAAATTTTTTAGATTTTTGAATTTCTGAAATTTTTTAATTTTTCTCGATTTTCAAATTCAACAAATTTTCTAATTTTCAAATTTTGACGATTTCTTAATTTAGAGAACTATATGATTTTCTCGATTTTACAATTTTTACTATTTTGAAAAAATCTATTTTTTTTTATCAAATTTCGGAAATTTTCAGAATTTTTAAATTTTTTCGAATTTTGAATTTCTGAAATTTTTTAAATCTTCTCGATTTTTTAAAATCATCAAATCTTACAATATTCCAATGATGTCGATTTTTTAATTTAAAAAACTTTGTGTTTTGTCGATTTTACAGTTTTTACTATTTTGAAAAATTTTATATTTTTTATCAAATTTTCGGAAATTTTTGCAAAATGTTTAATATTGTCGATTTTCGAAAATTTTTGCATTTTTCTCGATTTTTTAATTTCAACAAAATTTACAATATTCCAATTTTTTCTATTTCTTTATTTAGAAAATTTAGCGTTTTCACATATTAAACAGTTGTTACTATTTTGAAAAGAAAGTGTTTTTTTTATCAAATTTCGAAAATTTCCCGAAATTTTAAATTTTTTCGATTTTTAAATTTCGGAAATTTTTTGCATTTTGTTGGATTTTTTCATTTCAACAAAATTTACAATATTCTAATTTTGTAGATTTCCTAATTTAAAGAACTTTGGGATTTTTAAGTTTTCACAGTTTTTACTATTTCGTAAACAATTTCTTTCGTTATCGAATTTCGAATATTTTCCGAAATTTTAATTTTTTCAGATTTTTAGATTTTGAGAATTTTTGCATTTTTGTCGATATTTTTATTTCAACAAATTTTACAATTTTAAAATTTTTGGCGATTTCTTAACTTGGAGAACTTTGTGTTTTTACAGTCTTCACAGTTTTTTTGCTATTTTGAAAAAATTTTCTTTTTTGTATCAAATTCCGGAAATTTTACGAAATTTTACATTTTATTTCGATTTTTTAATTTCTGAAATTTTTCTCGATTTTCAAATTCAACAAATCTTACATTTTTCTAATTTGGCGATTTCTTAAATAAGAAAACTATGTGATTTTGTCGATTTTATTTATCGGAAATGTTCCGAAACTTTAAATTTTGTCGATTTGTAAATTTCGGAAATTTTTGCATGTTTCTTGATTTTTTCATTTCAACAAAATTTACAATATTCCAATTTTGTCCATTTCTTTATTTAGAGATCTTTGCGATTTTACAGCTTTAACAATTTTTACTATTTTGAAAAAAATTCTTTTTTTTAATAAAATTTCGGAAATCATCTGAAATTTTAAATTATTTTGATTTTTGAGAATTTTTTGCATTTTTCTCGATTTTTTCATTTCAACAAAATTTAAAATTTTCCAATTTTGTAGATTTCTAATTTAAAGAACTTTGCGATTTTTCAGTTTTTACAGTTTTTACTATTTTGAAAAAAATTTCTCTTGTCATCAATTTTCGAAAATTTTCAGAAATTTAAAATTTTTTGATTTATGAGAATTGTTGAATTTTTCTCGATTTTTCAAATTCAACTAATCTTACAATATACCAATGTTGTCGATTTCTTAATTTAGAGAACTTTGTGTTTTTACTATTTCGAAAACAATTTCTTTTGTTATCGAATTTCGAAAATTTTCCGAAATTGGAATTTTTTCCGATTTTTAGATTTTGAGAATTTTTGCATTTTTCTCGATTTTTTATTTCAACAAATTTTACAATTTTCCAATTTTTGGCGATTTCTTAACTTGGAGATCTTTGTGATTTTGCAGTTTAAACAGTTTTTACTATTTTGAAAAAATTTTCTTTTTTTCGTCAAATTTAGGAAATTTTCCAAAATCTAAAATTTTGTCCATTTTTAAATTTCGGAAATTTATGCATATTTCTCGATTTTTTAATTTCAACAAAATTTACAATATTCCAATTTTGTAGATAACTTAATTTAAAGAACTTTGCGATTTTACAGTTTTTACAGATTTTACTTTTTTTAAAACAATTTAATTTTTTTATCAAATTTCGGAAATTTTCCGAAATTTTAAATTTGTTTGATTTTTAAATTTTGGGAATTTTTGCATTTTTCTTGATATTTTTATTCAACAAAGTTTACAGTTCTCCAATTTTATCGATTTCTTAACTTGGAGAACTTTGTGATTTTACAGTTTAAACAGTTTTTGCTATTTTGAAAAAATATCTTTTTTTTATCAAGTGCAGAACTTTGTGATTTTACAGTTTAAACAGTATTTACTATTTTGAACAAAGTTTTTTTTTTTGTTTCAAATTTCGAAAATGTTCCGAAATTTTAATTTTTTGTCGATTTTTGAATTCCTGACATTTTTTAATTTTTCTCTAAATTTAACAAATCTTACAATTTTCAAATTTTGGCGATTTCCTAATTAAGAGAACTTTATGATTTTGTCGATTTTACAGTTTTAATTTTTATGAAAAAATTTTCTTTTTTTATTTCAAATTTCGAAAATTTTCCGAAATTTAAAATTTTTTTGAATTTTGAATTTTGGGGCTTTTTGCATTTTTCTCGGTTTTTTCATTTCAACAAAATTTTCAATATTCCCATATTCAAGATTTCTTAAATTAGAGAACTTTACGATTTTACAGCTTAAACAGTTTTTTAGTATATTGAAAAAATTTCTTTTGTTATCGAATTTCGAAAATTTTTCCAAAATTTTCAATTTTTTCAATTTTTGAATTTTGTGAATTTTTGCATTTTTCTTGATATTTTAATTCAACAAATTTTACCATTTTCCAATGTTGTCGATTTCCAAATTTAGAGAACTTTGTAATTTCGTCGATTATACAGTTTTTACTATTTTGAAGAAATTGTCTTCTTTATTAAACTTCGGAAATTTTCCGAAATTTTAAATTTTTTCGATTTTTTTAATTTCTGAAATTTTTTAATTTTTCTCGATTTTCAAATTCAACAGATCTTCTAATCTTCAAATTTTTACGATTTCTTAATTAATTTCTTTGTTTATCAAATTTCGAAAATTTTCCAAAATTTTAAATTTTTTCGATTTTTATAATTCGGAAACTTTTGCATTTTGTTGGGTTTTTTCATTTCAACAAAGTTTACAATATTCCAATTTTGTAGATTTCCTAATTTAAAGAACTTTGGGATTTTTCAGTTTTCACCGAAAACTTTGTGATTTTGTCGATTTTACAGTTTTTACTATTTTGAAAAATTTTATTTTTTTTATCAAATTTTCGGAAATTTTTGCAAAATTTTTAATATTGTCGATTTTCGGAAATTTTTGCATTTTTCTCGATTTTTTAATTTCAACAAAATTTACAATATTCCAATTTTTTGTATTTCTTTATTTAGAAAATTTAGCGTTTTCACATATTAAACAGTTGTTACTATTTTGAAAAAAAATGTATTTTTTTATCAAATTTCGAAAATTTCCGAAATTTTAAATTTTTTCGATTTTTAAATTTCGGAAATTTTTGCATTTTGTTGGATTTTTTCATTTCAACAAAATTTACAATATTCTAATTTTGTAGATTTCCTAATTTAAAGAACTTTGGGATTTTTAAGTTTTCACAGTTTTTACTATTTCGAAAACAATTTCTTTTGTTATCGAATTTTGAATATTTTCCGAAATTTTAATTTTTTCAGATTTTTAGATATTGAAAAGTTTTGCATTTTTGTCGATTTTTTTATTTCAACACATTTTACAATTTTCCAATTTTTGGCGATTTCTTAACTTGGAGAACTTTGTGATTTTACAGTTTAAACAGTTTTTACTATTTTGAAAAAATATCCTTTTTTTATCAAGTTTCGGAAATTTTCCGAAATTTTAAATTTTTTCGATTTTTGAATTTTGAGAATTTTCGCATTTTTCTCGATATTTTTGTTCAACAATATTTACAATCTTCCAATTTTGTAGATTTCTTAATTTAGAGAAGTTTGCGATTTTACAGCTTAAACACTTATTACAATTTTGAAAAAAAATTATTTATTGTATCAAATTTTGGAAATGTTCCGAAATTTTAATTTTTTGTAGATTTTTGAATTTCTGAAATTTTTAAATTTTTCTCGATTTTCAAATTCAACAAATTTTACAGTTTTCTAATTTTGACGATTTCTTAATTTAGAGAACTTTATGATTTTGTCGATTTTACAGTTTTTACTATTTTGGAAAAATTTTTTTTTTTTATCAAATTTCGAAATTTAGAGAGATTTCTGAATTTAGAGAACTTTGCGATTTTTAAGTTTTCACTGTCTTTACTATTTTGAAAAAAATTTATTTTGTTATCGAATTTCGGAAATTTTACGAAATTTTAAAATTTTTAGATTTTTGAATTTTGAGAATTTTTGCATTTTTTTCGATTTTTTCATTTCAACAAAATTTACAATTTTCCAATTTTGGAGATTTCTTAATTTAGAGAACTTTGCGATTTTACAGTTTTTACAGTTTTTAATATTTTGACAACAATTTCTTTTGTTATCGAATTTCGGAAATTTTCCGAAATTTTAAATATTTTCGATTTTTGATTTTTGAAAATTTTTGAATTTTTCTCGATTTTTTCATTTCAACAAATTTTACAATTTTCCAATTTTTACGATTTCTTAATTAAGAGAACTTTATGATTTTGTCGATTTTACAGTTTTTACTATTTTGAAAAACATTTTTTTTTGTTATCGAATTTCGGAAATTTTCGAAATTTTAAATTTTTTCAATTTTTGAATTTTGGGATTTTTTGCATTTTTCTCGGTTTATTTAATTTCAACAAAATTTACAATTTTCCAATTTTGTCGATTTCTTAATTTGGACAACTTTGTGATTTTACAGTTTAAACAGTTTTTACCATTTTGAAAAAATTTTCTTTTTTGTATCAAATTTCGGAAATTTTCGAAATTTTAAATTATTTTGATTTTTTGATTTTTGAGAATTTTTTAATTTTTTTCGATTTTTTCATTTCAACAAAATTTACAATTTTCCAATTTTGTAGATTTCTAATTTAAAGAACTTTGCGATTTTTCAGTTAAATTAGTTTTTACTATTTTGAAAAAATTGTCTTTTTTCATCAAATTTCGGATATTTTCTAAAATTTTAAATTTTGTCGATTTTTTAATTTTGGGAATTTTAGCATTTTTCTCGATTTTTTCATTTCAACAAAATTTACAATTTTCCAATTTTGGAGATTTCTTAATTTGGACAACTTTGTGATTTTACAGTTTAAACAGTTTTTACTATTTTGAAAAAAATTTCTCTTGTTATCAAATTTCGGAAATTTTCCGAAATTTAAAATTTTTTCGATTTTTGAGGATTGTTGAATTTTTCTCGATTTTTTAAATTCAACAAATCTTACAATATACCAATGTTGTCGATTTCTTAATTTAGAGAACTTTGTGATTTTGTCGATTTTTTCTTCTTTATTATTTAGAAAAAATTTTCTTTTTTGCATCAAATTTCGGAAATGTTCCAAAGTTTTATTTTTTTGTCGATTTTTCAATTTCTGAAATTTTTAAATTTTTCTCGATTTTCAAATTCAACAAATCTTACAGTTTTCTAATTTTGACGATTTCTAAATTTAGAGAACTTTAGGATTTTGTCGATTTTACAGTTTTCACTATTTTAAAAAAATTGTTTCTTTTTTCAAATTTTCGGAAATTTTGCAAAATTTTAAATTTTGTCGATTTTTGGAAATTTTTGCACATTTCTCGATTTTTTAATTTCAACAAAATTTACAATATTTCAATTTTGTCTATTTCTTTATTAAGAAAACTTTACGATTTTACAGTTTAATTAGTTTTTACTATTTTGAAAAAATTGTCTTTTTTCATCAAATTTCGGATATTTTCTAAAATTTTAAATTTTGTCGATTTTTTAATTTTGGGAATTTTAGCATTTTTCTCGATTTTTTCATTTCAACAAAACTTACAATTTTCCAATTTTGGAGATTTCTTAATTTAGAGAACTTTGCGATTTTACAGTTTTTACAGCTTTTAATATTTTGACAACAATTTCTTTTGTTATCGAATTTCGGAAATTTTAAATATTTTCGATTTTTGATTTTTGACAATTTTTGCATTTTTCTCTATTTTTTCATTTCAACAAATTTTACAATTTTCCAATTTTGTCGATTTCTTAATTTGGACAACTTTGTGATTTTACAGTTTAAACAGTTTTAACTATTTTGAAAAAATTTTTTTTTTTGTATCAAATTTCGGAAATGTTCCGAAATTTTTATTTTTTTTCGATTTTTGAATTTCTGAAATTTTTTAATTTTTCTCGATTTTCAAATTCAACAAATCTTACAATTTTCTAATTTTGGCGATTTCTTAATTTAGAGAACTTTATTATTTTGTCGATTTTACAGTTTTTACTATTTTGAAAAAATTGTATTTTTTTATCGAATTTCGGAAATTTTCCGAAATTTTAAATTTTTTTCGACTTTTGAATTTTGGGATTTTTTGCTTTTTTCTCGGTTTTTTCATTTCAACAAAATTTTCAATATTCCAATTTTCAAGATTTCTTAATTTAGAGAACTTTGCGATTTTACTGTTTTCACAGTTTTTACTATTTTAAAAAAAATTTCTTTTGTTATCAAATTTTGAAAATATTCCGAAATTTTAAATATTTTCGATTTTTGAATTTGTGAATTTTTGCATTTTTCTTGATATTTTTAATTCAACAAATTTTACAATTTTCCAATGTTGTCGATTTCCAAATTTAGAGAACTTTTTAATTTTGTCGATAATACAGTTTTTACTATTTTGAAGAAATTGTCTTCTTTATTAATCTTCGGAAATTTTCCGAAATTTTAAATTTTTTAGATTTTTGAATTTCTGAAATTTTTTAATTTTTCTCGATTTTCAAATTCAACAAATTTTCTAATTTTCAAATTTTGACGATTTCTTAATAAAGAGAACTATATGATTTTCTCGATTTTACAATTTTTACTATTTTGAAAAAATCTATTTTTTTTTATCAAATTTCGGAAATTTTCAGAATTTTTAAATTTTTTCGAATTTTGAATTTCTGAAATTTTTTAAATCTTCTCGATTTTTTAAAATCATCAAATCTTACAATATTCCAATGATGTCGATTTTTTAATTTAAAAAACTTTGTGTTTTGTCGATTTTACAGTTTTTACTATTTTGAAAAATTTTATATTTTTTATCAAATTTTCGGAAATTTTTGCAAAATGTTTAATATTGTCGATTTTCGAAAATTTTTGCATTTTTCTCGATTTTTTAATTTCAACAAAATTTACAATATTCCAATTTTTTCTATTTCTTTATTTAGAAAATTTAGAGTTTTCACATATTAAACAGTTGTTACTATTTTGAAAAGAAAGTGTTTTTTTTATCAAATTTCGAAAATTTCCCGAAATTTTAAATTTTTTCGATTTTTAAATTTCGGAAATTTTTTGCATTTTGTTGGATTTTTTCATTTCAACAAAATTTACAATATTCTAATTTTGTAGATTTCCTAATTTAAAGAACTTTGGGATTTTTAAGTTTTCACAGTTTTTACTATTTCGTAAACAATTTCTTTTGTTATCGAATTTCGAATATTTTCCGAAATTTTAATTTTTTCAGATTTTTAGATTTTGAGAATTTTTGCATTTTTGTCGATATTTTTATTTCAACAAATTTTACAATTTTAAAATTTTTGGCGATTTCTTAACTTGGAGAACTTTGTGTTTTTACAGTCTTCACAGTTTTTTTGCTATTTTGAAAAAATTTTCTTTTTTGTATCAAATTCCGGAAATTTTACGAAATTTTACATTTTATTTCGATTTTTTAATTTCTGAAATTTTTCTCGATTTTCAAATTCAACAAATCTTACATTTTTCTAATTTGGCGATTTCTTAAATAAGAAAACTATGTGATTTTGTCGATTTTATTTATCGGAAATGTTCCGAAACTTTAAATTTTGTCGATTTGTAAATTTCGGAAATTTTTGCATGTTTCTTGATTTTTTCATTTCAACAAAATTTACAATATTCCAATTTTGTCTATTTCTTTATTTAGAGATCTTTGCGATTTTACAGCTTTAACAATTTTTACTATTTTGAAAAAAATTCTTTTTTTTAATAAAATTTCGGAAATCATCTGAAATTTTAAATTATTTTGATTTTTGAGAATTTTTTGCATTTTTCTCGATTTTTTCATTTCAACAAAATTTAAAATTTTCCAATTTTGTAGATTTCTAATTTAAAGAACTTTGCGATTTTTCAGTTTTTACAGTTTTTACTATTTTGAAAAAAATTTCTCTTGTCATCAATTTTCGAAAATTTTCAGAAATTTAAAATTTTTTGATTTATGAGAATTGTTGAATTTTTCTCGATTTTTCAAATTCAACTAATCTTACAATATACCAATGTTGTCGATTTCTTAATTTAGAGAACTTTGTGTTTTTACTATTTCGAAAACAATTTCTTTTGTTATCGAATTTCGAAAATTTTCCGAAATTGGAATTTTTTCCGATTTTTAGATTTTGAGAATTTTTGCATTTTTCTCGATTTTTTTATTTCAACAAATTTTACAATTTTCCAATTTTTGGCGATTTCTTAACTTGGAGATCTTTGTGATTTTACAGTTTAAACAGTTTTTGCTATTTTGAAAAAATATCCTTTTTTTATCAAGTGCAGAACTTTGTGATTTTACAGTTTAAACAGTATTTACTATTTTGGAAAAATTTTCTTTTTTTATCAAATTTCGGAAATTTTCCGAAATCTAAAATTTTGTCCATTTTTAAATTTCGAAAATTTATGCAAATTTCTCGATTTTTTAATTTCAACAAATTTTACAATTTTCCAATTTTTGGCGATTTCTTAACTTGGAGATCTTTGTGATTTTGCAGTTTAAACAGTTTTTACTATTTTGAAAAAATTTTCTTTTTTTCGTCAAATTTAGGAAATTTTCCAAAATCTAAAATTTTGTCCATTTTTAAATTTCGGAAATTTATGCATATTTCTCGATTTTTTAATTTCAACAAAATTTACAATATTCCAATTTTGTAGATAACTTAATTTAAAGAACTTTGCGATTTTACAGTTTTCACAGATTTTACTTTTTTTAAAACAATTTAATTTTTTTATCAAATTTCGGAAATTTTCCGAAATTTTAAATTTGTTTGATTTTTAAATTTTGGGAATTTTTGCATTTTTCTTGATATTTTTATTCAACAAATTTTACAGTTCTCCAATTTTATCGATTTCTTAACTTGGAGAACTTTGTGATTTTACAGTTTAAACAGTTTTTGCTATTTTGAAAAAATTTAATTTTTTTTTTTAATTTCGGAAACGATCCGATATTTTAATTTTTTTAGAATATTCATTTTTGGGAATTTTTGCATTTTTCTCGATTTTTTTATTTCAACAAATTTTACAGTTCTCCAATTTTGTCGATTTCTTAACTTGGAGAACTTTGTGATTTTACTGTTTAAACAGTATTTACTATTTTGAAGAAATTTTTTTTTTTTGTTTCAAATTTCGAAAATGTTCCGAAATTTTAATTTTTTGTCGATTTTCGAATTTCTGAAATTTTTTAATTTTACTCTAAATTCAACAAATCTTACAATTTTCAAAATTTGACGATTTCCTAACCAAGAGATCTTTATGATTTTGTCGATTTTACAGTTTTAATTTTTGTGAAAAAATTTTCTTCTTTTATTTCAAATTTCGGAAATTTTTCGAAATTTTAAACTTTTTAGATTTTTGAATTTTGGGAAATTTTGCATTTCATTGGATTTATTCATTTCAACAAAATTTACAATATTCCAATTTTGAAGATTTCTAATTAAGAGAATTTTGCGATTTTAGAGTTTAAACAGTTTTTACTATTTTGGAAAAATTTTCTTTTTTTATCAAATTTCGGAAATTTTCCGAAATCTAAAATTTTGTCCATTTTTAAATTTCGATAATTTTAGGATTTTTCTCAATTTTTTAATTTCAACCAAATTTACAATATTCCAATTTGGTAGATAACTTAATTTAAAGAACTTTGCGATTTTTCAGTTTTTACTATTTTGAAAAAAATGTCTCTTGTTATCAAATTTCGGAAATTTTCCGAAATTTGACATTTTTTCGATTTTTGAATTTCTGAAATTTTTAAATTTTTCTCGATTTTCAAATTCAACATATATTACAGTTTTCTAATTTTGACGACTTAATTAGAGAACTTTAGGATTTTGTCGATTTTACAGTTTTTACTATTTTGAAAAAATTTTCTTTTTTTATCAAATTTCGAAAATTTTCCGAAATTTTAAATTTTCTCGATTTTTTAATTTCGGAAATTTTTGCATTTCTTTGTTTTTTTTTCATTTCAACAAAATTTACAATATTCCAATTATTGAAGATTTCTTAGTTTAAAGAACTTTGCGATTTTCCAGTTTTCACAGTTTTTACTATAACGAAAAATTTTCTTTTTTTTATCAAATTTCGGAATATTTTAATTTTTTTCGATTTTTGAATTTTGGGAATTTTTGCATTTTTCTTGTTATTTTTAATTCAACAAATTTTACAATTTTCCAATGTTGTCGATTTCTAAATTTAGAGAACTTTGTTATTCTGTCGATTATACAGTTCTTACTATTTTTAAGAAATTGTCATCTTTATTAAACTTCGGAAATTTTCCGAAATTTTTAATTTTTTCAATTTTTAAATATCTGAAATTTTTTAATTTTTTTCGATTTTTTAAATTCAACAAATCTTACAATATTCCAATATTGTCGATTTTTTAATTGAGAGAACTTTGTGTTTTGGTCAATTTCACAGTTTTTACTATTTTGAAAAAATTGTCTTTTCTTCAAATTTTCGGAAATTTTGCAAAATTTTAAATTTTGTCGATTTTCGGAAATCTTTGCATATTTCTCGATTTTTTAATTTCAACAAAATTTACAATATTCCAATTATGAAGATTTCTTAATTTAGAAAACTTTTCGATTTAACAGTTTTTACAGATTTTACTATTTAAAAAAAAAATTCTCTTGTTATCGAATTTCGGAACTTTTCCGAAATCTAAAATTTTGTCGATTTTTAAATTTCTGAAATTTTTAAATTTTTCTCGTTTTTCAAATTCAACAAATCTTCTAATTTTCAAATTTTTACGATTTCTTAATTAAGAGAACTTTGTGATTTTGTCGATTTTACAGTTTTTACTTGAAACAAATTTCTTTTTGTTATCGAATTTCGGAAATTTTCCGAAACTTTAAATTTTTTGTCGATTGTTTAATTTCTGAAATTTTTTTAATTTTTCCCGATTGTCAAATTCAACAAATCTTTAAATTTTCTAATTTTGACGATTTTTGTAATTTAGAGAACATTAAGATTTGGTCGATTTTCCGTTTTTACTATTTGTAAAAAATTTTTCTTTTTTTATCAAATTTCGGAAATTTTCCTAAATGTAATTTTTTAGATTTTTGAATTTTGGGAAATTTTGCATTTCATTTGATTTTTTCATTTCAACAAAATTTACAATATTCCAATTTTGAAGATTTCTAATTTAGAGAATTTTGCGATTTTAGAGTTTAAACCGTTTTTACTATTTTGAATTTTTTTTCTTTTTTTCGTCAAATTTCGGAAATTTTCCGAAATCTAAAATTTTGTCCATTTTTAAATTTCGGAAATTTTAGCATTTTGCTCAATTTTTTAATTTCAACAAAATTTACAATATTCCAATTTTGTAGATAACTTAATTTAAAGAACTTTGCGATTTTTCAGTTTTTACAGTTTTTACTATTTTGAAAAAAATGTTTCTTGTTATCAAACTTCGGAAATTTTCCGAAATTTCAATTTTTTTCGATTTTTGATTTTTGAGAATTTTTGCATTTTTCTCAATTTTTTAAATACAATCTTACAATATTCCAATGTTGTCGATTTCTTAATTTAAAGAACTTTGTGATTTTGTGGATTTTACAGTCTTTATTATTTTGAAAAATTTTTCTTTTTTGGATCAAATTTCGGAAATGTTCCGAAATTTGACATTTTAGTCGATTTTTGAATTTCTGAAATTTTTAAACTTTTCTCGATTTTCAAATTCAACAAATCTTACAGTTTTCTAATTTTGACGACTTCTTAATTTAGAGAACTTAAGGATTTTGTCAATTTTACAGTTTTTACTATTTTGAAAAATTTTTCTTTTTTTATCAAATTTCGAAAATTTTCCGAAATTTTAAATTTTCTCAATTTTATAATTTCGGAAATTTTTGCATTTCTTTGTTTTTTTCATTTCAACAAAATTTTAAATATTCCAATTTTTGAAGATTTCTTAGTTTAAAGAACTTTACGATTTTTCAGTTTTCACAGTTTTTACTAAAACAATTTAACTTTTTTATAAAATTTCGGAAATTTTCCGAAATTTGTTTGATTTTTAAATTTTGGGAATTTTCGCATATTTCTTGATATTTTTATTCAACAAATTTTACTGTTTTCCAATGTTGGCGATTTCTTAATTTAGAGAACTTTATGATTTTGACGATTTTAAAGTTTTTACTATTCTGAAAACATTTTCTTTTTTTTTATCAAATTTCGGAAATTTTCCGAAATTTTAAAATTTTTAGATTTTTGAATTTTGAGAATTTTTGCATTTTTTTCGATTTTTTCATTTCAACAAAATTTACAATTTTCCAATTTTGTAGATTTCTTAATTTAGAGAACTTTGCGATTTAACAGTTTTTACAGTTTTTACTATTTTGAAAAAATTTAATTTTTTTTTTTAATTTCGGAAACGATCCGATATTTTAATTTTTTTAGAATATTCATTTTTGGGAATTTTTGAATTTTTCTCGATTTTTTTATTTCAACAAATTTTACAGTTCTCCAATTTTGTCGATTCCTTAATTTGGAGAACTTTGTGATTTTACAGTTTAAACAGTTTTTACTATTTTGAACAAATTTTTTTTTTTTGTTTCAAATTTCGCAAATGTTGGGAAATTTTAATTTCTTGTCGATTTTTGAATTTCTGACATTTTTTAATTTTTCTCTAAATTCAACAAATCTTACAATTTTCAAATTTTGGCAATTTCCTAATTTAGAGAACTTTATGATTTTGTCGATTTTACAGTTTTAATTTTTATGAAAAAATTTTCTTTTTTTATTTCAAATTTCGGAAATTTTCCGAAATTTAAAATTTTTTCGAATTTTGAATTTTGGGGTTTTTTGCATTTTTCTCGGTTTTTTCATTTCAACAAAATTTTCAATATTCCCATTTTCAAGATTTCTTAAATTAGAGAACTTTACGATTTTACAGTTTAAACAGTTTTTTAGTATTTTGAAAAAATTTCTTTTGTTATCGAATTTCGAAAATTTTTCCAAAATTTTCAATTTTTTCAATTTTTGAATTATGTGAATTTTTGCATTTTTCTTGATATTTTTAATTCAACAAATTTTACCATTTTCCAATGTTGTCGATTTCCAAATTTAGAGAACTTTGTAATTTCGTCGATTATACAGTTTTTACTATTTTGAAGAAATTGTCTTCTTTATTAAACTTCGGAAATTTTCAGAAATTTTAAATTTTTTCGATTTTTGAATTTCTGAAATTTTTTAATTTTTCTCGTTTTTCAAATTCAACAAATCTTCAAATTTTCAAATTTTAACGATTTCTTAATTAAGAGAACTTTATGATTTTGTCGATTTTACAGTTTTTACTATTTTGAAACAAATTTTTTTTTGTTATCGAATTTCGGAAATTTTCGAAATTTTAAATTTTTTCAATTTTTGAATTTTGGGATTTTTTGCATTTTTCTCGGTTTATTTAATTTCAACAAAATTTACAATTTTCCAATTTTGTCGATTTCTTAATTTGGACAACTTTGTGATTTTAAAGTTTAAACAGTTTTAACCATTTTGAAAAAATTTTCTTTTTTGTATCAAATTTTCGAAATTTTAAATTATTTTGATTTTTTGATTTTTGAGAATTTTTGAATTTTTTTCGATTTTTTCATTTCAACAAAATTTACAATTTTCCAATTTTGTAGATTTCTTAATTTAGAGAACTTTGCGATTTAACAGTTTTTACAGTTTTTACTATTTTGAAAAAATTTAATTTTTTTTTTTAATTTCGGAAACGATCCGATATTTTAATTTTTTTAGAATATTCATTTTTGGGAATTTTTCTCGATTTTTTTATTTCAACAAATTTTACAGTTCTCCAATTTTTTCGATTCCTGAATTTGGAGAACTTTGTGATTTTACAGTTTAAACAGTTTTTACTATTTTGAACAAATTTTTTTTTTTTGTTTCAAATTTCGCAAATGTTGGGAAATTTTAATTTTTTGTCGATTTTTGAATTTCTGACATTTTTTAATTTTTCTCTAAATTCAACAAATCTTACAATTTTCAAATTTTGGCGATTTCCTAATTTAGAGAACTTTATGATTTTGTCGATTTTACAGTTTTAATTTTTATGAAAAAATTTTCTTTTTTTATTTCAAATTTCGGAAATTTTCCGAAATTTAAAATTTTTTCGAATTTTGAATTTTGGGGTTTTTTGCATTTTTCTCGGTTTTTTCATTTCAACAAAATTTTCAATATTCCCATTTTCAAGATTTCTTAAATTAGAGAACTTTGCGATTTTACAGTTTAAACAGTTTTTTAGTATTTTGAAAAAATTTCTTTTGTTATCGAATTTCGAAAATTTTTCCAAAATTTTCAATTTTTTCAATTTTTGAATTATGTGAATTTTTGCATTTTTCTTGATATTTTTAATTCAACAAATTTTACCATTTTCCAATGTTGTCGATTTCCAAATTTAGAGAACTTTGTAATTTCGTCGATTATACAGTTTTTACTATTTTGAAGAAATTGTCTTCTTTATTAAACTTCGGAAATTTTCAGAAATTTTAAATTTTTTCGATTTTTGAATTTCTGAAATTTTTTAATTTTTCTCGTTTTTCAAATTCAACAAATCTTCAAATTTTCAAATTTTAACGATTTCTTAATTAAGAGAACTTTATGATTTTGTCGATTTTACAGTTTTTACTATTTTGAAACAAATTTTTTTTTGTTATCGAATTTCGGAAATTTTCGAAATTTTAAATTTTTTTTTTATTTTTGAATTTTGGGATTTTTTGTATTTTTCTCGGTTTATTTAATTTCAACAAAATTTAAAATTTTCCAATTTTGTCGATTTCTTAATTTGGACAACTTTGTGATTTTACAGTTTAAACAGTTTTTACCATTTTGAAAAAATTTTCTTTTTTGTGTCAAATTTCGGAAATTTTCGAAATTTTAAATTATTTTAATTTTTTGATTTTTGAGAATTTTTGAATTTTTTTCGATTTTTTCATTTCAACAAAATTTACAATTTTCCAATTTTGTACATTTCTAATTTAAAGAACTTTGCGATTTTTCAGTTTTTACAGTTTTTACTATTTTGAAAAAAATTTCTCTTGTTATCAAATTTCGGAAATTTTCCGAAATTAAAATTTTTTTCGATTTTTGAGAATTGTTGAATTTTTCTCAATTTTTTAAATTCAACAAATCTTACAATATACCAATGTTGTCGATTTCTTAATTTAGAGAACTTTGTGATTTTGTCGAGTTTACAATCTTTATTATTTTGAAAAAATTTTCTTTTTTGCATCAAATTTCGGAAATGTTCCGAAGTTTTATTTTTTTGTCGATTTTTCAATTTCTGAAATTTTTAAATTTTTCTCGATTTTCAAATTCAACAAATCTTTCAGTTTTCTAATTTTAACGATTTCTAAATTTAGAGAACTTTATGATTTTGTCGATTTTACAGTTTTTACTATTTTGAAAAAATTTTCTTTTTCTAGCAAATTTCGGAAATTTTCCGATATTTTAATTTTTTTAGATTATTCATTTTTGGGAATTTTTGCATTTTTCTCGATTTTTTAATTTCAACAAAATTTACAGTTTTCCAATTTTGTCGATTTCTTAAATTGGAGAACTTTGTGATTATACAGTTTAAACAGTTTTAACTATTTTGAAAAAATTTCCTTTTTTGTATCAAATTTCGGAAATTTTTAGAAATTTTTATTTTATTCGATTTTTGAATTTTGGGATTTTTTGCATTTTTCTCGGTTTTTTAATTTCAACAAAATTTACAATATTCCCATTTTCAAGATTTCTTAATTTAGAGAACTTTGCGATTTTACTGTTTTCACAGTTTTTACTATTTTAAAAAAAATTTCTTTTGTTATAAAATTTCAAAAAATTTCCAATATTTTAAATTTTTTCAATTTTTAAATTTCTGAAAATTTTTAATTTTTCTCGATTTTTTAAACTCAACAAATCTTACAATATTCCAATGTTGTCGATTTTTTAATTGAGAGAACTTTGCGTTTTTGTCGATTTTACAGTTTTTACTATTTTGAAAAAATTTTCTTTTTATTCAAATTTTAGGAAATTTTGCAAAATTCTAAATTTTTTCGATTTTCGGAATTTTTTGCATATTCTTCGATTTTTTAATTTCAACAAAATTTACAATATTCCAATTTTGTGGATATCTTAATTTAAAGAACTTTAGGACTTTTAAGTTTTCACAGTTTTTACTATTTTAAAAAGAATTTCTTTTGTTATCGAATTTCGAAAATTTTCCGAAATTTTAAATTTTTTAGATTTTTGGATTTTGAGAATTGTTGCATTTTTCTCGATATTTTTTATTTCAACAAATCTTACAATTTTCCAATGTTGTCGATTTCCAAATTTAGAGAATTTTTCAATTTTGTCGATTTACAGTTTTTACTGTTTTGAAGAAATTGTCTTCTTTATTAAACTTCGGAAATTTTCCGAAATTTTAAATTTTGTAGATTTTTGAATTTCTGAAATTTTTTAATTTTTCTCGATCTTCAAATTCAACAAATCTTCCCATTTTCAAATTTTGACGATTTCTTAATAAAGTAAACTTTGAGATTTTGTCGATTTTACAGTTTTTACCATTTTGAAAAATTTTCTTTTTTTATTAAATTGTCGGAAATTTTTGCAAAATTTTAAATTTTGTCAATTCTCGGAAATTTTTGAATTTTTCTCGATTTTTTAATTTCAACAAAATTTACAATATTCCAATTTTTTGTATTTCTTTATTTAGAAAACTTTGCGTTTTCACAGTTTAAACAGTTTTTACTATTTTGAAAAAAAATGTATTTTTTTATCAAATTTCGAAAATTTTCCAAAATTTTAAATTTTTTCGATTTTTATAATTCGGAAACTTTTGCATTTTGTTGGGTTTTTTCATTTCAACAAAGTTTACAATATTCCAATTTTGTAGATTTCCTAATTTAAAGAACTTTGGGATTTTTCAGTTTTCACAGAAAACTTTGTGATTTTGTCGATTTTACAGTTTTTACTATTTTGAAAAATTTTATTTTTTTTATCAAATTTTCGGAAATTTTTGCAAAATTTTAAATTTTGTCGATTTTTAAATTTTGGGAATTTTAGCATTTTTCTCGATTTTTTCATTTCAACAAAATTTACAATTTTCCAATTTTGGAGATTTCTGAATTTAGAGAACTTTGGGATTTTTAAGTTTTCACTGTCTTTACTATTTTGAAAAAAATTTATTTTGTTATCGAATTTCGGAAATTTTATGAAATTTTAAAATTTTTAGATTTTTGAATTTTGAGAATTTTTGCATTTTTTTCGATTTTTTCATTTCAACAAAATTTACAATTTTCCAATTTTGGAGATTTCTTAATTTAGAGAACTTTGCGATTTTACAGTTTAAACAGTTTTAACTATTTTGAAAAAATTGTATTTTTTTATCAAATTTCGGAAATTTTCAGAAATTTTAAATTTTTTTCGATTTTTGAATTTTGGGATTTTTTGCTTTTTTCTCGGTTTTTTCATTTCAACAAAATTTTCAATATTCCAATTTTCAAGATTTCTTAATTTAGAGAACTTTGCGATTTTACTGTTTTCACAGTTTTTACTATTTTAAAAAAAATTTCTTTTGATATCAAATTTTGAAAATATTCCGAAATTTTAAATTTTTTCGATTTTTGAATTTGTGAATTTTTGCATTTTTCTTGATATTTTTAATTCAACAAATTTTACAATTTTCCAATGTTGTCGATTTCCAAATTTAGAGAACTTTTTAATTTTGTCGATAATACAGTTTTTACTATTTTGAAGAAATTGTCTTCTTTATTAATCTTCGGAAATTTTCGGAAATTTTAAATTTTTTAGATTTTTGAATTTCTGAAATTTTTTAATTTTTCTCGATTTTCAAATTCAACAAATTTTCTAATTTTCAAATTTTGACGATTTCTTAATAAAGAGAACTATATAATTTTCTCGATTTTACAATTTTTACTATTTTGAAAAAATCTATTTTTTTTTATCAAATTTCGGAAATTTTCAGAATTTTTAAATTTTTTCGAATTTTGAATTTCTGAAATTTTTTAAATCTTCTCGATTTTTTAAAATCATCAAATCTTACAATATTCCAATGATGTCGATTTTTTAATTTAGAAAACTTTGTGATTTTGTCGATTTTACAGTTTTTACTATTTTGAAAAATTTTATATTTTTTATCAAATTTTCGGAAATTTTTGCAAAATGTTTAATATTGTCGATTTTCGGAAATTTTTGCATTTTTCTCGTTTTTTTAATTTCAACAAAATTTACAATATTCCAATTTTTTCTATTTCTTTATTTAGAAAATTTAGCGTTTTCACATATTAAACAGTTGTTACTATTTTGAAAAAAAAGTGTTTTTTTTTATCAAATTTCGAAAATTTCCCGAAATTTTAAATTTTTTCGATTTTTAAATTTCGGAAATTTTTTGCATTTTGTTGGATTTTTTCATTTCAACAAAATTTACAATATTCTAATTTTGTAGATTTCCTAATTTAAAGAACTTTGGGATTTTTAAGTTTTCACAGTTTTTAGTATTTCGTAAACAATTTCTTTTGTTATCGAATTTCGAATATTTTCCGAAATTTTAATTTTTTCAGATTTTTAGATTTTGAGAATTTTTGCATTTTTGTCGATTTTTTTATTTCAACAAATTTTACAATATTAAAATTTTTGGCGATTTCTTAACTTGGAGAACTTTGTGATTTTACAGTTTAAACAGTTTTTACTATTTTGAAAAAATATCCTTTTTTTATCAAGTTTCGGAAATTTTCCGAAATTTTAAATTTTTTCGATTTTTGAATTTTGAGAATTTTTGCATTTTTCTCGATATTTTTATTCAACAATATTTACAATCTTCCAATTTTGTAGATTTCTTAATTTAGAGAACTTTGCGATTTTACAGCTTAAACACTTATTACTATTTTGAAAAAATATTATTTTTTGTATCAAATTTTGGAAATGTTCCGAAATTTTAATTTTTTGTCGATTTTTGAATTTCTGAAATTTTTTCTCGATTTTCAAATTCAACAAATCTTACAGTTTTCTAATTTTGACGATTTCTTAATTCAGAGAACTTTATGATTTTGTCGATTTTACAGTTTTTACTATTTTGAAAAAGTTTTCTTTTTTTTATCAAATTTCGAAAATTTTCCGAAATTTTAAATATTTTGGATTTTTTAATTTCGAAAATTTTTGCATTTCTTTGGATTTTTTCATTCCAACAAAATTTACAATATTCCAATTTTGAAGATTTCTTAGTTTAGAGAACTTTGCGATTTTACAGTCTTCACAGTTTTTTTGCTATTTTGAAAAAATTTTCTTTTTCGTATCAAATTCCGGAAATTTTACGAAATTTTACATTTTATTTCGATTTTTTAATTTCTGAAATTTTTCTCGATTTTCAACAAATCTTACATTTTTCTAATTTGGCGATTTCTTAAATAAGAAAACTATGTGATTTTGTCGATTTTATTTATCGGAAATGTTCCGAAACTTTAAATTTTGTCGATTTGTAAATTTCGGAAATTTTTGCATGTTTCTTGATTTTTTCATTTCAACAAAATTTACAATTTTCCAATTTTGTAGATTTCTAATTTAAAGAACTTTGCGATTTTTCAGTTTTTACAGTTTTTACTATTTTGAAAAATATTTCTCTTGTTATCAATTTTCGGAAATTTTCCGAAATTTAAAATTTTTTCGATTTATGAGAATTGTTGAATTTTTCTCGATTTTCAAATTCAACTAATCTTACAATATACCAATGTTGTCGATTTCTTAATTTAGAGAACTTTGTGTTTTTACTATTTCGAAAACAATTTCTTTTGTTATCGAATTTCGAAAATTTTCCGAAATTTTAATTTTTTCCGATTTTTAGATTTTGAGAATTTTTGCATTTTTCTCAATTTTTTTATTTCAACAAATTTTACAATTTTCCAATTTTTGGCGATTTCTGAACTTGGAGATCTTTGTGATTTTGCAGCTTAAACAGTTTTTATTATTTTGAAAAAATTTTCTTTTTTTCGTCAAATTTCGGAAATTTTCCAAAATCTAACATTTTGTCCATTTTTAAATTTCGGAAATTTATGCATATTTATCGATTTTTTAATTTCAACAAAATTTACAATATTCCAATTTTGTAGATAACTTAATTTAAAGATTTTTGCGATTTTTCAGTTTTTACAGTTTTTACTATTTTGAAAACAATTTCTTTTGTTATCAAATTTCGGAAATTTTACGAAATTTTAAAATTTTTAGATTTTTGAATTTTGAGAATTTTTGAATTTTTTTGGATTTTTTCATTTCAACAAAACTTACAATTTTCCAATTTTGGAGATTTCTTAATTTAGAGAACTTTGCGATTTTACAGTTTTTACAGTTTTAATATTTTGACAACAATTTCTTTTGTTATCGAATTTCGGAAATTTTCCGAAATTTTAAATATTTTCGATTTTTGATTTTTGACAATTTTTGCATTTTTCTCGATTTTTTCATTTCAACAAAATTTACAATATTCCAATTTTTTGTATTTCTTTATTTGGAAAACTTTGCGTTTTCACAGTTTAAACAGTTTTTACTATTATGAAAAAAAATGTCTTTTTTTATCAAATTTCGAAAATTTTCCAAAATTTTAAATTTTTTCGATTTTCAAATTTCGGAGACTTTTGCATTTTGTTGGGTTTTTTCATTTCAACAAAATTTACAATATTCAAATTTTGTAGATTTCCTAATTTAAAGAACTTTGGGATTTTTCAGTTTTCACAGTTTTTACTATTTTGAAAACAATTTCTTTTGTTATCAAATTTCGGAAATTTTACGAAATTTTAAAATTTTTAGATTTTTGAATTTTGAGAATTTTTGCATTTTTTTCGATTTTTTCATTTCAACAAAATTTACAATTTTCCAATTTTGTAGATTTTTTAATTTAGAGAACTTTGCGATTTAACAGTTTTTACAGTTTTTACTATTTTAAAAAAATTTAATTTTTTTTTAATTTCTGAAACGATCCGATATTTTAATTTTTTTAGAATATTCATTTTTGGGAATTTTTGCATTATTCTCGTTTTTTTTATTTCAACAAATTTAACAATTTTCCAATTTTGTCGATTTCTTAAGTTGGAGAACTTAGTGATTTTACAGCTTAAACAGTTTTTATTTTTTTGAAAAATGTTCTTTTTTGTATCAAATTCCGGAAATGTTCCAAAATTTTAATTTTTTGTCGATTTTTAAATTTCTGAACTTTTTTAATTTTTCTCGATTTTAAATTTTAACAAATCTTACAATTTTCTAATTTTGGCGATTTCTTAATTTAGAGAACTTTATGATTTTGTCGATTTTACAGTTTTTACTATTCTGAAAACATTTTCTTTTTTTTATCAAATTTCGGAAATTTTCCGAAATTTTTAAATTTTTAGATTTTTGAATTTTGAGAATTTTTGCATTTTTTTCGATTTTTTCATTTCAACAAAATTTACAATTTTCCAATTTTGTAGATTTTTTAATTTAGAGAACTTTGCGATTTAACAGTTTTTACAGTTTTTACTATTTTAAAAAAATTTAATTTTTTTTTTTAATTTCGGAAACGATCCGATATTTTAATTTTTTTAGAATATTCATTTTTTGGAATTTTTGCATTTTTCTCGATTTTTTTATTTCAACAAATTTTACAGTTCTCCAATTTTGTCGATTTCTTAACTTGGAGAACTTTGTGATTTTACAGTTTAAACAGTTTTTACTATTTTGAAAAAATATCCTTTTTTTTTTCAAGTGCAGAACTTTGTGATTTTACAGTTTAAACAGTATTTACTATTTTGAACAAATTTTTTTTTTTTTTCAAATTTCGGAAATGTTCCGAAATTTTAATTTTTTGTCGATTTTTGAATTTCTGAAATTTTTTAATTTTTCTCGATTTTCAAATTCAACAAATCTTACAATTTTCAAATTTTGGCGATTTCCCAATTAAGAGAACTTTATAATTTTGTCGATTTTACAGTTTTAATATTTATGAACAAATTTTCTTTTTTTATTTCAAATTTCGGAAATTTTCCGAAATTTAAAATTTTTTCGAATTTTGAATTTTGGGGTTTTTTGCATTTTTTTCGGTTTTTTCATTTCAACAAAATTTTCAATATTCCTATTTTCAAGATTTCTTAATTTAGAGAACTTTACGATTTTACAGTTTAAACAGTTTTTTAGTATTTTGAAAAAATTTCTTTTGTTATCGAATTTCGAAAATTTTTCCAAAATTTTCAATTTTTTCAATTTTTGAATTTTGTGAATTTTTGCATTTTTCATGATATTTTTAATTCAACAAATTTTACAATTTTCCAATGTTGTCGATTTCCAAATTTAGAGAACTTTGTAATTTCGTCGATTATACAGTTTTTACTATTTTGAAGAAATTGTGTTCTTTATTAAACTTCGGAAATTTTCCGAAATTTTAATTTTTTTCGATTTTTGAATTTCTGAAATTTTTTAATTTTTCTCGTTTTTCAAATTCAACAAATCTTCTAATTTTCAAATTTTTACGATTTCTTAATTAAGAGAACTTTATGATTTTGTCGATTTTACAGTTTTTACTTGAAACAAATTTCTTTTTGTTGTCGAATTTCGGAAATTTTTCGAAACTTTAAATTTTTTGTCGATTGTTTAATTTCTGAAATTTTTTAATTTTTCCCGATTGTCAAATTCAACAAATCTTTAAATTTTTTAATTTTGACGACTTTTATAATTTAGAGAACATTATGATTTGGTCGATTTTACCGTTTTTACTATTTGTAAAAAATTTTTCTTTTTTTATCAAATTTCTGAAATTTTCCGAAATTTTAAATTTTTTTGATTTTTTAATTTCGGAAATTTTTGCATTTCTTTGGATTTTTTCATTTCAACAAAATTTACAATATTCCAATTTTGAAGATTTCTAATTTAGAGAATTTTGCGATTTTAGAGTTTAAACCGTTTTTACTATTTTGAAATTTTTTTCTTTTTTTCGTCAAATTTCGGAAATTTTCCGAAATCTAAAATTTTGTCCATTTTTAAATTTCGGAAATTTTAGCATTTTGCTCCATTTTTTAATTTCAACAAAATTTACAATATTCCAATTTTGTAGATAACTTAATTTAAAAAACTTTGCGATTTTTCAGTTTTTACAGTTTTTACTATTTTGAAAAAAATGTTTCTTGTTATCAAACTTCGGAAATTTTCCGAAATTTCCATTTTTTTTTTATTTTTGATTTTTGAGAATTTTTGCATTTTTCTCAATTTTTTAAATACAACAAATCTTACAATATTCCAATGTTGTCGATTTCTTAATTTAGAGAACTTTACGATTTTACAGTTTTTAATACTTCGAAAACCATTTCTTTTGTTATCGAATTTTGAATATTTTCCGAAATTTTAATTTTTTCAGATTTTTAGATATTGAGAAGTTTTGCATTTTTGTCGATTTTTTTATTTCAACACATTTTACAATTTTCCAATTTTTGGCGATTTCTTAACTTGGAGAACTTTGTGATTTTACGGTTTAAACAGTTTTTACTATTTTGAAAAAATATCTTTTTTTTATCAAGTTTCGGAAATTTTCCGAAATTTTAAATTTTTTCGATTTTTGAATTTTGAGAATTTTCGCATTTTTTTCGATATTTTTGTTCAACAATATTTACAATCTTCCAATTTTGTAGATTTCTTAATTTAGAGAACTTTGCGATTTTACAGCTTAAACACTTATTACTATTTTGAAAAAAAATTATTTATTGTATCAAATTTTGGAAATGTTCCGAAATTTTAATTTTTTGTCGATTTTTGAATTTCTGAAATTTTTAAACTTTTCTCGATTTTCAAATTCAACAAATTTTACAGTTTTCTAATTTTGACGATTTCTTAATTTAGAGAACTTTATGATTTTGTCGATTTTACAGTTTTTACTATTTTGGAAAAATTTTCTTTTTTTTATCAAATTTCGAAAATTTTTTCGAAATTTTAAATTTTTTCGATTTTTGATTTTTGAGAATTTTTGCATTTTTCTCGATTATTTTATTTCAACAAATTTTACAATTTTCCAATTTTGACAATTTCTTAATTTAGAGAACTTTATGATTTTGTCAATTTTACAGTTTTTACTATTTTGGAAAAATTTTCTTTTTTTTATCAAATTTCGAAAATTTTCCGAAATTTTAAATTTTTTCGATTTTTGAATTTCTGAAATTTTTTAATTCTTCTCGATTTTTTAAATTCAACAAATCTTACAATATTCCAATCTTGTCGATTTTTTAATTTAGAAAACTTTGCGATCTTGTTGATTTTAGTGTTTTTACTATTTTGAAAAATTTTTCTTTTTTTATCAAATTTTGGAAATTTTCCGAAACTCTAAATTTTGTCGATTGTTGAATTTTAGGAATTTTTGCATTTTTCTTGATTTTTTAATTTCATCAAAATTTACAATATTCTAGTTTTGTCCATTTCTTTATTTAGGGAACTTTGCGATCTTACAGTTTTACAGTTTTTACTATTTTGAAAAAACTTTCTTTTTTTTCGAATTTTTGAAAGTTTCAGAAATTTAAATTTTTTTGATTTTGAATTTTGTGAATTTTTGCATTTTTTTTGATATTCTTAATTCAACAAATTTTACAATTTTCCAATGTTGTCGGTTTCCAAATATAGAGAATTTTTTAATTTTGTCGATTTTACAGTTTTTAATATTTTGAAAAATTTTCTTTTTTTATTAAATTTTCGGAAATTTTTGCAAAATTTTAAATTTTGTCGATTTTCGGAAATTTTTTAATTTTTCTCGATTTTTTAATTTCAACAAAATTTACAATATTCCAATTTTTTCTATTTCTTTATTTAGAAAACTTTGCGTTTTCACAGTTTAAACAGTTTTTACTATTTTGAAAAAAAATGTCTTTTTTTATCAAATTTCGAAAATTTTCCGAAATTTTCGATTTTCAAATTTCGGAAACTTTTGCATTTTGTTGGATTTTTCCATTACAACAAAATTTACAATATACCAATTTTGTTATCGAATTTCGGAAATTTTACGAAATTTTAAAATTTTTATATTTTTGAATTTAGAAAATTTTTGCATTTTTTTCGATTTTTTCATTTCAACAAAATTTACAATATTCCAACTATAAAGATTTCATAATTTAGAAAACTTTTCGATTTTACAGTTTTTACTATTTTAAAAAAAATTTCTTGTGTTATCGAATTTCGGAAATTTTCAGAAATCTAAAATTTTGTCGATTTTTAAATTTCGGAAATTTTGGCATTTTTCTCAATTTTTTAATTTCAACAAAATTTACAATATTCCAATTCAGTAGATATCTTAATTTAAAGAACTTTTCGATTTATCAGTTTTTACAGTTTTTACTATTTTAAAAAAAATTTCTTGTGTTGTCGAATTTCGGAAATTTTCCGAAATCTAAAATTTTGTCGATTTTTGAATTTCTGAAATTTTTAAATTTTTCTCGATTTTCAAATTCAAAAAATCTTACAGTTTTATAATTTTGACGATTTCTTAATTAAGAGAACTTTAAGATTTTGTCGATTTTACAGTTTTTACTATTTTGAAAAAATTTTCTTTTTTTATCAAATTTCGAAAGTTTTTCGAAATTTTAAATTTTTTCGATTTTTGAATTTCGGAAATTTTTGCATTTCTTTGTTTTTTTTTTTCATTTCAACAAAATTTACAATATTCCAATTTTGTAGATTTCTTAGTTTAGAGAACATTGCGATTTTACAGTTTTCACAGTTTGTACTATTTTGACAACAATTTCTTTTGTTATCAAATTTCGAAAATTTTCCGAAATCTTGAATTTTTTCGATTTTTGATTTTTGAGAATTTTTGCATTTTTCTCGATTTTTTCATTTCAACAAAATTAACAATATTCCAATTTTGAAGATTTCTTAGTTCAAAGAACTTTTCGATTTTCGAGTTAAAACAGTTTTTACTATTTTTAAAAAATTTTACTTTTTTATCAAATTTCGGAAATTTTCCGAAATTCTAAATTTTGTCGATTTTTTAATTTTGAGAATTTTTGAATTTTTCTCGATTTTTTAAATTCAACAAATCTAACAATATTCCAATGTTGTCGATTTCTTAATTTGGAAAACTTTGTGATTTTACAGTTTAAACAGTTTTTACTATTTGGAAAAAATTTTCGTTTTTTGTTTCAAATTTCGGAAATGTTCCGAAATTTTAATTTTTTGTCGATTTTTGAATTTCTGAAATTTTTACATTTTTCTCGATTTTCAAATTCAACAAATCTTACAGTTTTCTAATTTTGACGACTTCTTAATTTAGAGAACTTTATGATAATTTATCGAATTTACAGTTTTTACTATTTTTAAAGAATTTTCTTTTTTTATCAATATTCGGAAATTTTCCGAAATTTAAAATTTTGTCTATTTTTGAATTTTGGGATTTTTTGCATATTTCTCGATTTTTTAATTTCAACAAAATTTACAATATTTCAATTTTGTCCATTTCTTTATTTAGAGAACTTACCGATTTAACAGTTTAAACAGTTTTTACTATTTTTAAAAAATTGTTTTTTTTTATTAAATTTCGGAAATTTTCCGAAATTCTAAATTTTGTCGATTTTCGAATTTTGAGAATTTTTGCATTTTCTCGGTTTTTTCATTTCAACAAAATTTACAATATTCCAATTTTGTAGATTTCTTAGTTTAGAGAACATTGCGATTTTACAGTTTTCACAGTTTTTACTATTTTGACAACAATTTCTTTTGTTATCAAATTTCGAAAATTTTCCGAAATCTTTAATTTTTTCGATTTTTGATTTTTGAGAATTTTTGCATTTTTCTCGATTTTTTCATTTCAACAAATTTTACAATTTTCCTATTTTGTCGATTTCTTAATTTGGAAAACTTTGTGATTTTACAGTTTTAACAGTTTTTACCATTTTGAACAAATTTTCTTTTTTGTATCAAATTTCGGAAATTTTCCGAAATTTTAATTTCTTGTCGATTATTGAATTTCTGAAATTTTTTAATTTTTCCCGATTTTCAAATTCAACAAATCTTTAAATTTTCTAATTTTGACGATTTTTGTAATTTAGAGAACATTATGATTTGGTCGATTTTACAGTTATTACTATTTGTAAAAAAAATTTCTTTTTTTATCAAATTTCGGAAATTTTCCGAAATTTTAAATTTTTTAGATTTTTGAATTTTGGGAATTTTAGCATTTTTCTCGATTTTTTCATTTCAACAAATTTTACAATTTTCCTATTTTGTCGATTTCTTAATTTGGACAACTTTGTGATTTTACAGTTTTAACAGTTTTTACCATTTTGAACAAATTTTCTTTTTTGTATCAAATTTCGGAAAGTTCCGAAATTTTAATTTCTTGTCGATTTTTGAATTTCTGAAATTTTTTAATTTTTCCCGATTTTCAAATTCAACAAATCTTCCCATTTTCAAATTTTGACGATTTCTTAATAAAGAGAACTTTGAGATTTTGTCGATTTTACAGTTTTTACCATTTTGAAAAATTTTCTTTTTTTATTAAATTTTGCCAATTCTCGGAAATTTTTGAATTTTTCTCGATTTTTTAATTTTAACAAAATTTACAATATTCCAATATTTTGTATTTCTTTATTTAGAAAACTTTGCGTTTTCACAGTTTAAACAGTTTTTACTATTTTGAAAAAAATGTATTTTTTTTATCAAATTTCGAAAATTTCCGAAATTTTAAATTTTTTCGATTTTTAAATTTCGGAAATTTTTGCATTTTGTTGGATTTTTTCATTTCAACAAAATTTACAATATTCTAATTTTGTAGATTTCCTAATTTAAAGAACTTTGGGATTTTTAAGTTTTCACAGTTTTCACTATTTCGAAAACAATTTCTTTTGTTATCGAATTTTGAATATTTTCCGAAATTTTAATTTTTTCAGATTTTTAGATATTGAGAAGTTTTGCATTTTTGTCGATTTTTTTATTTTAACACATTTTACAATTTTCCAATTTTTGGCGATTTCTTAACTTGGAGAACTTTGTGATTTTACGGTTTAAACAGTTTTTACTATTTTGAAAAAATATCCTTTTTTTATCAAGTTTCGGAAATTTTCCGAAATTTTAAATTTTTTCGATTTTTGAATTTTGAGAGTTTTCTCATTTTTCTCGATATTTTTGTTCAACAATATTTACAATCTTCCAATTTTGTAGATTTCTTAATTTAGAGAACTTTGCGATTTTACAGCTTAAACACTTATTACTCTTTTGAAAAAAAATTATTTATTGTATCAAATTTTGGAAATGTTCCGAAATTTTAATTTTTTGTCGATTTTTGAATTTCTGAAATTTTTAAATTTTTCTCGATTTTCAAATTCAACAAATTTTACAGTTTTCTAATTTTGACGATTTCTTAATTTAGAGAACTTTATGATTTTGTCGATTTTACAGTTTTTACTATTTTGGAAAAATTTTCTTTTTTTTATCAAATTTCGAAAATTTTCCGAAATTTTAAATTTTTTCGATTTTTGATTTTTGAGAATTTTTGCATTTTTCTCGATTATTTTATTTCAACAAATTTTACAATTTTCCAATTTTGACAATTTCTTAATTTAGAGAACTTTATGATTTTGTCAATTTTACAGTTTTTACTATTTTGGAAAAATTTTCTTTTTTTATCAAATTTCGAAAATTTTCCGAAATTTTAAATTTTTTCGATTTTTGATTTTTCAGAATTTTTGCATTTTTCTCGATTATTTTATTTCAACAAATTTTACAATTTTCCAATTTTTGGCGATTTCTTAACTTGGAGAACTTTGTGATTTTACGGTTTAAACAGTTTTTACTATTTTGAAAAAATATCCTTTTTTTTATCAAATTTCTGAAATTTTCGGAAATTTTAATTTTTGGTCGATTTTTAAATTTCTGAAATTTTTAAATTTTTCTCGATTTTCAAATTCAACAAATTTTACAGTTTTCTAATTTTGACGATTTCTTAATTTAGAGAACTTTATGATTTTGTCGATTTTACAGTTTTTACTATTTTTGAAAAATTTTCTTTTTTTTTATCAAATTTCGAAAATTTTCCGAAATTTTAAATTTTTTCGATTTTTGATTTTTGAGAATTTTTGCATTTTTCTCGATTATTTTATTTCAACAAATTTTACAATTTTACAATTTTGACAATTTCTTAATTTAGAGAACTTTATGATTTTGTCAATTTTACAGTTTTTACTATTTTGGAAAAATTTTCTTTTTTTATCAAATTTCGAAAATTTTCCGAAATTTTAAATTTTTTCGATTTTTGATTTTTCAGAATTTTTGCATTTTTCTCGATTATTTTATTTCAACAAATTTTACAATTTTCCAATTTTTGGCGATTTTTCAATTTGGAGAACTTTGTGATTTAACAGTTTAAACAGTTCTTACTATTTTGAAAAAATTTTCTTTTTATGTTTAAAATTTTGGAAATGTTCCGAAATTTTAATTTTTTGTCGATTTTTGAATTTCTAAAATTTTTTAAATCTTCTCGATTTTTTAAAATCAACAAATCTTACAAAATTCCAATGATTTCGATTTTTTAATTTAGAAAACTTTGTGATTTTGTCGATTTTACAGTCTTTATTATTTTGAAAAAATTTTCTTTTTTGCATCAAATTTCGGAAATGTTCCGAAGTTTTATTTTTTTGTCGATTTTTGAATTTCTAAAATTTTTTAATTTTTCTCGATTTTTAAATTCAACAAATCTTACAATTTTCCAATGTTGTCGATTTCTAAATTTAGAGAACTTTTTGATTTTGTCGATTTTACAGTTTTTACTATTTTGAAAAAATTGTATTTTTTTTATCAATTTTCGGAAATTTTCCGAAATTTTAAATTTTTTTCGATTTTTGAATTTTGGGATTTTTTGCTTTTTTCTCGGTTTTTTCATTTCAACAAAATTTTCAATATTCTAATTTTTGGCGATTTTTTAATTTGGAGAACTTTGTGATTTTACAGTTTAAACAGTTTTTACTATTTTGAAAAAATATCCTTTTTTTATCAAGTTTCGGAAATTTTCCGAAATTTTAAATTCTTTCGATTTTTGAATTTTGTGAATTTTTTCATTTTTCTCGATATTTTTATTCAACAATATTTACAATTTTCCAATTTTGTAGATTTCTTAATTTAGGGAACTTTGTGATTTTACAGTTTAAACAGTTTTTAATTTTTTGAAAAAATATCCTTTTTTTATCAAGTTTCGGAAATCATCCGAAATTTTTAATAATTTTGATTTTTGAGAATTTTTGCATTTTTCTCGATTTTTTCATTTCAACAAAATTTACAATTTTCCAATTTTGTAGATTTCTAATTTAAAGAACTTTGCGATTTTTCAGTTTTTACAGTTTTTACTATTTTGAAAAAAATTTCTCTTGTTATCAATTTTCGGAAATTTTCCGAAATTTAAAATTTTTTCGATTTATGAGAATTGTTGAATTTTTCTCGATTTTTCAAATTCAACAAATCTTACAATATACCAATGTTGTCGATTTCTTAATTTAGAGAACTTTGTGTTTTTACTATTTCGAAAACAATTTCTTTTGTTATCGAATTTCGAAAATTTTCCGAAATTTGAATTTTTTCCGATTTTTAGATTTTGAGAATTTTTGCATTTTTCTCGATTTTTTTATTTCAACAAATTTTACAATTTTCCAATTTTTGGCGATTTCTTAACTTGGAGATCTTTGTGATTTTGCAGTTTAAACAGTTTTTACTATTTTGAAAAAATATCCTTTTTTTTATCAAGTTTCGGAAATTTTCCGAAATTTTAAATTTTTTCGATTTTTGAATTTTGAGAATTTTCGCATTTTTCTCGATTTTTTTATTTCAACAAAATCTTCAATATTAAAATTTTGAAGATTTATTAATTTAAAGAACTTTGCGATTTTTCAGCTTTCACAGTTTTTTCTATTTTGAAAAAATTGTCTTTTTTTTTATCAAATTTCGGAAATTTTCCGAAATTTTAAATTTTTTAGATTTTTGAATTTTGTGAAATTTTGCATTTCATTGGATTTTTTCATTTCAACAAAATTTACAATATTTCAATTTTGTCTATTTCTTTATTTAGAGAACTTTACGATTTTACAGTTTAATTAGTTTTTACTATTTTGAAAAAATTTTCTTTTTTGTATCAAATTTTGGAAATGTTCCGAAGTTTTATTTTTTTGTCGATTTTTCAATTTCTGAAATTTTTAAATTTTTTTCGATTTTCAAATTCAACAAATCTTACAGTTTTCTAATTTTGACGATTTCTTAATTTAGAGAACTTTATGATTTTGTCGATTTTACAGTTTTTACTTTTTTGAAAAAATTTTCTTTTTTTATCAAATTTCGGAAATTTTCCGAAATTTTAAATTTTCTCGATTTTTTAATTTCGGAAATTTTTGCATTTTTTTGTTTTTTTTTTCATTTCAACAAAATTTACAATATTCCAATTATTGAAGATTTCTTAGTTTAAAGAACTTTTCGATTTATCAGTTTTTACAGTTTTTACTGTTTTGAAAAAAATTTCTCTTGTTTTCAAATTTCGAAAATTTTCCGAAATTTAAATTTTTTTCGATTTTTGAATTTTGAGAATTTTTGAATTTTTCTCAATTTTTTAAATTCAACAAATCTAACAATATTCCAATGTTGTCGATTTCTTAATATAGAGAACTTTGTTATTTTGTGGATTTTACAGTCTTTATTATTTTGAAAAATTTTTCTTTTTTGTATCAAATTTCGGAAATGTTCCGAAATTTGAATTTTTTGTCGATTTTTGAATTTCTGAAATTTTTAAATTTTTCTCGATTTTCAAACTCAAAAAATCTTACAGTTTTCTAATTTTGACGATTTCTTAATTAAGAGAACTTTAGGATTTTATCGATTTTACAGTTTTTACTATTTTGGAAAAATTTTCTTTTTTTTATCAAATTTCGAAAATTTTCCGAAATTTTAAATTTTTTCGATTTTTGATTTTTGAGAATTTTTGCATTTTTCTCGATTATTTTATTTCAACAAATTTTACAATTTTCCAATTTTGACAATTTCTTAATTTAGAGAACTTTATGATTTTGTCAATTTTACAGTTTTTACTATTTTGGAAAAATTTTCTTTTTTTATCAAATTTCGAAAATTTTCCGAAATTTTAAATTTTTTCGATTTTTGATTTTTCAGAATTTTTGCATTTTTCTCGATTATTTTATTTCAACAAATTTTACAATTTTCCAATTTTTGGCGATTTCTTAACTTGGAGAACTTTGTGATTTTACGGTTTAAACAGTTTTTACTATTTTGAAAAAATATCCTTTTTTTTATCAAATTTCTGAAATTTTCGGAAATTTTAATTTTTGGTCGATTTTTAAATTTCTGAAATTTTTAAATTTTTCTCGATTTTCAAATTCAACAAATTTTACAGTTTTCTAATTTTGACGATTTCTTAATTTAGAGAACTTTATGATTTTGTCGATTTTACAGTTTTTACTATTTTTGAAAAATTTTCTTTTTTTTTATCAAATTTCGAAAATTTTCCGAAATTTTAAATTTTTTCGATTTTTGATTTTTGAGAATTTTTGCATTTTTCTCGATTATTTTATTTCAACAAATTTTACAATTTTACAATTTTGACAATTTCTTAATTTAGAGAACTTTATGATTTTGTCAATTTTACAGTTTTTACTATTTTGGAAAAATTTTCTTTTTTTATCAAATTTCGAAAATTTTCCGAAATTTTAAATTTTTTCGATTTTTGATTTTTCAGAATTTTTGCATTTTTCTCGATTATTTTATTTCAACAAATTTTACAATTTTCCAATTTTTGGCGATTTTTCAATTTGGAGAACTTTGTGATTTAACAGTTTAAACAGTTCTTACTATTTTGAAAAAATTTTCTTTTTATGTTTAAAATTTTGGAAATGTTCCGAAATTTTAATTTTTTGTCGATTTTTGAATTTCTAAAATTTTTTAAATCTTCTCGATTTTTTAAAATCAACAAATCTTACAAAATTCCAATGATTTCGATTTTTTAATTTAGAAAACTTTGTGATTTTGTCGATTTTACAGTCTTTATTATTTTGAAAAAATTTTCTTTTTTGCATCAAATTTCGGAAATGTTCCGAAGTTTTATTTTTTTGTCGATTTTTGAATTTCTAAAATTTTTTAATTTTTCTCGATTTTTAAATTCAACAAATCTTACAATTTTCCAATGTTGTCGATTTCTAAATTTAGAGAACTTTTTGATTTTGTCGATTTTACAGTTTTTACTATTTTGAAAAAATTGTATTTTTTTTATCAATTTTCGGAAATTTTCCGAAATTTTAAATTTTTTTCGATTTTTGAATTTTGGGATTTTTTGCTTTTTTCTCGGTTTTTTCATTTCAACAAAATTTTCAATATTCTAATTTTTGGCGATTTTTTAATTTGGAGAACTTTGTGATTTTACAGTTTAAACAGTTTTTACTATTTTGAAAAAATATCCTTTTTTTATCAAGTTTCGGAAATTTTCCGAAATTTTAAATTCTTTCGATTTTTGAATTTTGTGAATTTTTTCATTTTTCTCGATATTTTTATTCAACAATATTTACAATTTTCCAATTTTGTAGATTTCTTAATTTAGGGAACTTTGTGATTTTACAGTTTAAACAGTTTTTAATTTTTTGAAAAAATATCCTTTTTTTATCAAGTTTCGGAAATCATCCGAAATTTTTAATAATTTTGATTTTTGAGAATTTTTGCATTTTTCTCGATTTTTTCATTTCAACAAAATTTACAATTTTCCAATTTTGTAGATTTCTAATTTAAAGAACTTTGCGATTTTTCAGTTTTTACAGTTTTTACTATTTTGAAAAAAATTTCTCTTGTTATCAATTTTCGGAAATTTTCCGAAATTTAAAATTTTTTCGATTTATGAGAATTGTTGAATTTTTCTCGATTTTTCAAATTCAACAAATCTTACAATATACCAATGTTGTCGATTTCTTAATTTAGAGAACTTTGTGTTTTTACTATTTCGAAAACAATTTCTTTTGTTATCGAATTTCGAAAATTTTCCGAAATTTGAATTTTTTCCGATTTTTAGATTTTGAGAATTTTTGCATTTTTCTCGATTTTTTTATTTCAACAAATTTTACAATTTTCCAATTTTTGGCGATTTCTTAACTTGGAGATCTTTGTGATTTTGCAGTTTAAACAGTTTTTACTATTTTGAAAAAATATCCTTTTTTTTATCAAGTTTCGGAAATTTTCCGAAATTTTAAATTTTTTCGATTTTTGAATTTTGAGAATTTTCGCATTTTTCTCGATTTTTTTATTTCAACAAAATCTTCAATATTAAAATTTTGAAGATTTATTAATTTAAAGAACTTTGCGATTTTTCAGCTTTCACAGTTTTTTCTATTTTGAAAAAATTGTCTTTTTTTTTATCAAATTTCGGAAATTTTCCGAAATTTTAAATTTTTTAGATTTTTGAATTTTGTGAAATTTTGCATTTCATTGGATTTTTTCATTTCAACAAAATTTACAATATTTCAATTTTGTCTATTTCTTTATTTAGAGAACTTTACGATTTTACAGTTTAATTAGTTTTTACTATTTTGAAAAAATTTTCTTTTTTGTATCAAATTTTGGAAATGTTCCGAAGTTTTATTTTTTTGTCGATTTTTCAATTTCTGAAATTTTTAAATTTTTTTCGATTTTCAAATTCAACAAATCTTACAGTTTTCTAATTTTGACGATTTCTTAATTTAGAGAACTTTATGATTTTGTCGATTTTACAGTTTTTACTTTTTTGAAAAAATTTTCTTTTTTTATCAAATTTCGGAAATTTTCCGAAATTTTAAATTTTCTCGATTTTTTAATTTCGGAAATTTTTGCATTTTTTTGTTTTTTTTTTCATTTCAACAAAATTTACAATATTCCAATTATTGAAGATTTCTTAGTTTAAAGAACTTTTCGATTTATCAGTTTTTACAGTTTTTACTGTTTTGAAAAAAATTTCTCTTGTTTTCAAATTTCGAAAATTTTCCGAAATTTAAATTTTTTTCGATTTTTGAATTTTGAGAATTTTTGAATTTTTCTCAATTTTTTAAATTCAACAAATCTAACAATATTCCAATGTTGTCGATTTCTTAATATAGAGAACTTTGTTATTTTGTGGATTTTACAGTCTTTATTATTTTGAAAAATTTTTCTTTTTTGTATCAAATTTCGGAAATGTTCCGAAATTTGAATTTTTTGTCGATTTTTGAATTTCTGAAATTTTTAAATTTTTCTCGATTTTCAAACTCAAAAAATCTTACAGTTTTCTAATTTTGACGATTTCTTAATTAAGAGAACTTTAGGATTTTATCGATTTTACAGTTTTTACTATTTTGAAAAAATTTTCTTTTTTTATCAAATTTCGAAAGTTTTTCGAAATTTTAAATTTTTTCTATTTTTGAATTTCGGAAATTTTTGCATTTCTTTGAATTTTTTCATTTCAACAAAATTTACAATATTCTAATTTTGAAGATTTCTTAGTTCAAAGAACTTTGCGATTTTCCAGTTTAAACAGTTTTTACTATTTTTAAAAAATTGTACTTTTTTATCAAATTTCGGAAATTTTCCGAAATTCTAAATTTTGTCGATTTTTGAATTTTGAGAATTTTTGAATTTTTCTCGATTTTTTAAATTCAAAAAATCTAACAATATTCCAATGTTGTCGATTTCTTAATTTGGAAAACTTTGTGATTTTACAGTTTAAACAGTTTTTACTATTTGGAAAAAATTTTCGTTTTTTGTTTCAAATTTCGGAAATGTTCCGAAATTTTAATTTTTTGTCGATTTTTGAATTTCTGAAATTTTTACATTTTTCTCGATTTTCAAATTCAACAAATCTTACAGTTTTCTAATTTTGACGACTTCTTAATTAAGAGAACTTTATGATAATTTATCGAATTTACAGTTTTTACTATTTTTAAAGAATTTTCTTTTCTTATCAATATTCGGAAATTTTCCGAAATTTAAAATTTTGTCTATTTTTGAATTTTGGGATTTTTTGCATATTTCTCGATTTCTTAATTTCAACAAAATTTACAATATTTCAATTTTGTCCATTTCTTTATTTAGAGAACTTACCGATTTAACAGTTTAAACAGTTTTTACTATTTTTAAAATATTGTTTTTTTTTATCAAATTTCGGAAATTTTCCGAAATTCTAAATTTTGTCGATTTTTGAATTTTGGGAATTTTTGCATTTTCTCGGTTTTTTCATTTCAACAACATTTTCAATATTCCAATTATGAAGATTTCTTAATTTAGAGAACTTTGCGATTGTCCAGTTTTCACAGTTTTTGCTATTTTGAAAAAATTTTCTATTTTATCAAATTTAAAAAATTTCCGAAATTTTAAATTTTCTCGATTTTCGAATTTCGAAAATTTTTGCATTTCTTTGTTTTTTTTTCATTTCAACAAAATTTACAATATTCCAATTTTGTAGATTTCTTAGTTTCGAGAACATTGCGATTTTACAGTTTTCACAGTTTTTACTATTTTGACAACAATTTCTTTTGTTATCAAATTTCGAAAATTTTCCGAAATCTTTAATTTTTTCGATTTTTGATTTTTGAGAATTTTTGCATTTTTCTCGATTTTTTCATTTCAACAAATTTTACAATTTTCCTATTTTGTCGATTTCTTAATTTGGAAAACTTTGTGATTTTACAGTTTTAACAGTTTTTACCATTTTGAACAAATTTTCTTTTTTGTATCAAATTTCGGAAATTTTCCGAAATTTTAATTTCTTGTCGATTATTGAATTTCTGAAATTTTTTAATTTTTCCCGATTTTCAAATTCAAAAAAATCTTTAAATTTTCTAATTTTGACGATTTCTTAATTTAGAGAACATTATGATTTGGTCAATTTTACAGTTATTACTATTTGTAAAAAAAATTTCTTTTTTTTATCAAATTTCGAAAATTTTCCGAAATTTTAAATTTTTTAGTTTTTTGAATTTTGGGAATTTTTGCATTTTTCTCGATTTTTTCATTTCAACAAATTTTACAATTTTCCTATTTTGTCGATTTCTTAATTTGGACAACTTTGTGATTTTACAGTTTTAACAGTTTTTACCATTTTGAACAAATTTTATTTTTTGTATCAAATTTCGGAAATGTTCCGAAATTTCATTTTCTTGTCGATTTTTGAATTTCTGAAATTTTTTAATTTTTCCCGATTTTCAAATTCAACAAATCTTCCCATTTTCAAATTTTGACGATTTCTTAATAAAGAGAACTTTGAGATTTTGTCGATTTTACAGTTTTTACCATTTTGAAAAATTTTCTTTTTTTATTAAATTTTGTCAGTTCTCGGAAATTTTTGAATTTTTCTCGATTTTTTGAATTTTAACAAAATTTACAATATTCCAATATTTTGTATTTCTTTATTTAGAAAACTTTGCGTTTTCACAGTTTAAACAGTTTTTACTATTTTGAAAAAAAATGTATTTTTTTATCAAATTTCGAAAATTTCCGAAATTTTAAATTTTTTCGATTTTTAAATTTCGGAAATTTTTGCATTTTGTTGGATTTTTTCATTTCAACAAAATTTACAATATTCTAATTTTGTAGATTTCCTAATTTAAAGAACTTTGGGATTTTTAAGTTTTCACAGTTTTCACTATTTCGAAAACAATTTCTTTTGTTATCGAATTTTGAATATTTTCCGAAATTTGAATTTTTTCAGATTTTTAGATATTGAGAAGTTTTGCATTTTTGTCGATTTTTTTATTTTAACACATTTTACAATTTTCCAATTTTTGGCGATTTCTTAACTTGGAGAACTTTGTGATTTTACGGTTTAAACAGTTTTTACTATTTTGAAAAAATATCCTTTTTTTATCAAGTTTCGGAAATTTTCCGAAATTTTAAATTTTTTCGATTTTTGAATTTTGAGAGTTTTCTCATTTTTCTCGATATTTTTGTTCAACAATATTTACAATCTTCCAATTTTGTAGATTTCTTAATTTAGAGAACTTTGCGATTTTACAGCTTAAACACTTATTACTCTTTTGAAAAAAAATTATTTATTGTATCAAATTTTGGAAATGTTCCGAAATTTTAATTTTTTGTCGATTTTTGAATTTCTGAAATTTTTAAATTTTTCTCGATTTTCAAATTCAACAAATTTTACAGTTTTCTAATTTTGACGATTTCTTAATTTAGAGAACTTTATGATTTTGTCGATTTTACAGTTTTTACTATTTTGGAAAAATTTTCTTTTTTTTATCAAATTTCGAAAATTTTCCGAAATTTTAAATTTTTTCGATTTTTGATTTTTGAGAATTTTTGCATTTTTCTCGATTATTTTATTTCAACAAATTTTACAATTTTCCAATTTTGACAATTTCTTAATTTAGAGAACTTTATGATTTTGTCAATTTTACAGTTTTTACTATTTTGGAAAAATTTTCTTTTTTTATCAAATTTCGAAAATTTTCCGAAATTTTAAATTTTTTCGATTTTTGATTTTTCAGAATTTTTGCATTTTTCTCGATTATTTTATTTCAACAAATTTTACAATTTTCCAATTTTTGGCGATTTCTTAACTTGGAGAACTTTGTGATTTTACGGTTTAAACAGTTTTTACCATTTTGAAAAAATTTTCTTTTTTGTATCAAATTTCGGAAATTTTCCGAAATTTTAATTTTTTGTCGATTGTTGAATTTCTGAAATTTTTTAATTTTTCTCGATTTTCAAATTCAACAAATCTTTAAATTTTCTAATTTTGAAGATTTCTTTATTTATAGAACATTATGATTTGGCCGATTTTACAGTTTTACTATTTGTAAAAAAATTTTCTTTTTTTTTATCAAATTTCTGAAATTTTCCGAAATTTTAAATTTTTTAGATTTTTGAATTTCTGAAAATTTTTAATTTTTCCCGATTTTCAAATTCAACAAATCTTTAAATTTTCTAATTTTGACGATTTCTTAATTTAGAGAACATTATGATTTGGTCGATTTTACAGTTTTTACTATTTGTAAAAAATTTTTTTTTTTTATCAAATTTCGAAAATTTTCCGAAATTTTAAATTTTTTGGATTTTTTAATTTCGGAAATTTTTGCATTTCTTTGGATTTTTTCATTTCAACAAAATTTATAATATTCAAATTTTGTAGATTTCTTAGTTTAGAGAACTTTGCGATTTTACAGTCTTCACAATTTTTTTCTATTTTGACAACAATTTCTTTTGTTATCAAATTTCGGAAATTTTCCGAAATTTTAAATTTTTTCGATTTTTGATTTTTGAGAATTTTTGCATTTTTCTCGATTTTTTCATTTCAACAAATTTTACAATTTTCCAATTTTGTCGATTTCTTAATTTGGACAGCTTTGTGATTTTACAGTTTAAACAGTTTTTACCATTTTGAAAAAATTTTCTTTTTTGTATAAAATTTCGGAAATTTTCGAAATTTTAATTTTTTGTCGATTATTGAATTTCTGAAATTTTTTAATTTTTCCCGATTTTCAAATTCAACAAATCTTTAAATTTTCTAATTTTGAAGATTTCTTTATTTATAGAACATTATGATTTGGCCGATTTTACAGTTTTACTATTTGTAAAAAAATTTTCTTTTTTTTTATCAAATTTCTGAAATTTTCCGAAATTTTAAATTTTTTAGATTTTTGAATTTTGGGAAATTTTTTTCGATTTTTCAATTTCAACAAAATTAACAATATTTCAATTTTGTCTATTTCTTTATTTAGAGAACTTTACGATTTTATAGCTTAAACAGTTTTTACTATTCTGAAAAAATTTTCTTTTTTGTATCAAATTTCGGAAATTTTACGAAATTTTAAATTTTATTTCGATTTTTTAATTTCTGAAATTTTTCTCGATTTTCAAATTCAACAAATCTTACAGTTTTCTAATTTTGACGATTTCTTAATTTAGAGAACTTTATGATTTTGTCGATTTTACAGTTTTTACTATTTTGAAAAATTTTTCTTTTTTTATCAAATTTCGGAAATTTTCCGAAATTTTAAATTTTTTAGATTTTTGAATTTTGGGAAATTTTGCATTTCATTGGATTTTTTCATTTCAACAAAATTTACAATAATTCAATTTTGTCTATTTCTAATTTAGAGAATTTTACGATTTTAGAGTTTAAACAGTTTTTACTATTTTGAGAAAATTGTCTTTTTTCATCAAATTTCGGATATTTTCCAAAATTTTAAATTTTGTCGATTTTTAAATTTTGGGAATTTTAGCATTTTTCTCGATTTTTTCATTTCAACAAAATTTACAATTTTCTAATTTTGGAGATTTCTGAATTTAGAGAACTTTGCGATTTTACAGTTTTTACAGTTTTTAATATTTTGACAACAATTTCTTTTGTTATCGAATTTCGGAAATTTTCCGAAATTTTAAATATTTTCGATTTTTGATTTTTGACAATTTTTGCATTTTTCTCGATTTTTTCATTTCAACAAATTTTACAATTTTCCAATTTTGTCGATTTCTTAATTTGGACAACTTTGTGATTTTACAGTTTAAACAGTTTTTACCATTTTGAAAAAATTTTCTTTTTTGTATCAAATTTCGGAAATTTTCCGAAATTTTAATTTTTTGTCGATTGTTGAATTTCTGAAATTTTTTAATTTTTCTCGATTTTCAAATTCAACAAATCTTTAAATTTTCTAATTTTGAAGATTTCTTTATTTATAGAACATTATGATTTGGCCGATTTTACAGTTTTACTATTTGTAAAAAAATTTTCTTTTTTTTTATCAAATTTCTGAAATTTTCCGAAATTTTAAATTTTTTAGATTTTTGAATTTTGGGAAATTTTGCATTTTTTTCGATTTTTCAATTTCAACAAAATTAACAATATTTCAATTTTGTCTATTTCTTTATTTAGAGAACTTTACGATTTTATAGCTTAAACAGTTTTTACTATTCTGAAAAAATTTTCTTTTTTGTATCAAATTTCGGAAATTTTACGAAATTTTAAATTTTATTTCGATTTTTTAATTTCTGAAATTTTTCTCGATTTTCAAATTCAACAAATCTTACAGTTTTCTAATTTTGACGATTTCTTAATTTAGAGAACTTTATGATTTTGTCGATTTTACAGTTTTTACTATTTTGAAAAATTTTTCTTTTTTTATCAAATTTCGGAAATTTTCCGAAATTTTAAATTTTTTAGATTTTTGAATTTTGGGAAATTTTGCATTTCATTGGATTTTTTCATTTCAACAAAATTTACAATAATTCAATTTTGTCTATTTCTAATTTAGAGAATTTTACGATTTTAGAGTTTAAACAGTTTTTACTATTTTGAGAAAATTGTCTTTTTTCATCAAATTTCGGATATTTTCCAAAATTTTAAATTTTGTCGATTTTTAAATTTTGGGAATTTTAGCATTTTTCTCGATTTTTTCATTTCAACAAAATTTACAATTTTCTAATTTTGGAGATTTCTGAATTTAGAGAACTTTGCGATTTTACAGTTTTTACAGTTTTTAATATTTTGACAACAATTTCTTTTGTTATCGAATTTCGGAAATTTTCCGAAATTTTAAATATTTTCGATTTTTGATTTTTGACAATTTTTGCATTTTTCTCGATTTTTTCATTTCAACAAATTTTACAATTTTCCAATTTTGTCGATTTCTTAATTTGGACAACTTTGTGATTTTACAGTTTAAACAGTTTTTACCATTTTGAAAAAATTTTCTTTTTTGTATCAAATTTCGGAAATTTTCCGAAATTTTAATTTTTTGTCGATTGTTGAATTTCTGAAATTTTTTAATTTTTCTCGATTTTCAAATTCAACAAATCTTTAAATTTTCTAATTTTGAAGATTTCTTTATTTATAGAACATTATGATTTGGCCGATTTTACAGTTTTACTATTTGTAAAAAAATTTTCTTTTTTTTTATCAAATTTCTGAAATTTTCCGAAATTTTAAATTTTTTAGATTTTTGAATTTTGGGAAATTTTGCATTTTTTTCGATTTTTCAATTTCAACAAAATTAACAATATTTCAATTTTGTCTATTTCTTTATTTAGAGAACTTTACGATTTTATAGCTTAAACAGTTTTTACTATTCTGAAAAAATTTTCTTTTTTGTATCAAATTTCGGAAATTTTACGAAATTTTAAATTTTATTTCGATTTTTTAATTTCTGAAATTTTTCTCGATTTTCAAATTCAACAAATCTTACAGTTTTCTAATTTTGACGATTTCTTAATTTAGAGAACTTTATGATTTTGTCGATTTTACAGTTTTTACTATTTTGAAAAATTTTTCTTTTTTTATCAAATTTCGGAAATTTTCCGAAATTTTAAATTTTTTAGATTTTTGAATTTTGGGAAATTTTGCATTTCATTGGATTTTTTCATTTCAACAAAATTTACAATAATTCAATTTTGTCTATTTCTAATTTAGAGAATTTTACGATTTTAGAGTTTAAACAGTTTTTACTATTTTGAGAAAATTGTCTTTTTTCATCAAATTTCGGATATTTTCCAAAATTTTAAATTTTGTCGATTTTTAAATTTTGGGAATTTTAGCATTTTTCTCGATTTTTTCATTTCAACAAAATTTACAATTTTCTAATTTTGGAGATTTCTGAATTTAGAGAACTTTGCGATTTTACAGTTTTTACAGTTTTTAATATTTTGACAACAATTTCTTTTGTTATCGAATTTCGGAAATTTTCCGAAATTTTAAATATTTTCGATTTTTGATTTTTGACAATTTTTGCATTTTTCTCGATTTTTTCATTTCAACAAATTTTACAATTTTCCAATTTTGTCGATTTCTTAATTTGGACAACTTTGTGATTTTACAGTTTAAACAGTTTTTACCATTTTGAAAAAATTTTCTTTTTTGTATCAAATTTCGGAAATTTTCCGAAATTTTAATTTTTTGTCGATTGTTGAATTTCTGAAATTTTTTAATTTTTCTCGATTTTTTAAATTTAACAAATCTTACAATATTCCAATGTTGTCGATTGTTTAATTTAGAAAACTTTGCGATCTTGTTGATTTTAATGTTTTTACTATTTAGGGAGCTTTGCGATCTTACAGTTTTACAGCTTTTACTATTTTGAAAAAACTTTCTTTTTTTTCGAATTTTGGAAAGTTTTCGAAATTTTAAATTTTTTTGATTTTTGAATTTTGTGAATTTTTGCATTTTTCTTGATATTCTTAATTCAACAAATTTTACAATTTCCCAATCTTTTCGATTTCAAAATTTAGAGAATTTTTCAATTTTGTCGATTTACAGTATTTACTGTTTTGAAGAAAATGTCTTCTTTATTAAACTTCGGAAATTTTCCGAAATTTTAAATTTTTTAGATTTTTGAATTCCTGAAATTTTTTAATTTTTCTCGATCTTCAAATTCAACAAATCTTCTCATTTTCAAATTTTGACGATTTCTTAATAAAGAGAACTTTGTGATTTTGTCGATTTTACAGTTTTTACCATTTTGAAAAATTTTCTTTTTTTATTAAATTGTCGGAAATTTTTGCAAAATTTTAAATTTTGTCGATTTTCGGAAATTTTTGAATTTTTCTCGATTTTTTAATTTCAACAAAATTTACAATATTCCAATTTTTTGCATTTCTTTATTTGAAAAACTTTGCGTTTTTACAGTTTAAACAGTATTTCCTATTATGAAAAAAATGTCTTTTTTTATCAAATATCGAAAATATTCCAAAATTTTACATATTTTCGAATTTTAAATTTCGGAGACTTTTGCATTTTGTTGGGTTTTTTCATTTCAACAAAATTTACAATATTCCAATTTTGTAGATTTCCTAATTTAAAGAACTTTGGGATTTTTCAGTTTTCACAGTTTTTACTATTTTGAAAACAATTTCTTTTGTTATCGAATTTCGAAAATTTTCCGAAATTTTGATTTTTTCCGATTTTTAGATTTTGAGAATTTTTTCATTTTTCTTGATTTTTTTATTTCAACAAATTTTACAATTTTCCAATTATTGGCGATTTCTTAATTTGGAGAACTTTGTGATTTTACAGTTTAAACAGTTTTTACTATTTTGAAAAAATATCCTTTTTTTATCCAGTTTCGGAAATTTTCCGAAATTTTAAATTCTTTCGATTTTTGAATTTTAAGAATTTTAGCATTTTTCTCGATATATTTATTCAACAATATTTACAATTTTCCAATTTTGTAGATTTCTTAATTTAGAGAACTTTGTGATTTTACAGTTTAAAGAGTTTTTACTTTTTTGAAAAAATATCCTTTTTTTATCAAGTTTCGGAAATTTTCCGATATTTTAAGTTTTTTCGATTTTTGCATTTTGGGAATTTTTGCATTTTTCTTGATATTTTTAATTCAACAAATATTACAATTTTCCAATTTTGTCGATTTCTTAAGTTGGAGAACTTTGTGATTTTACAGCTTAAACAGTTTTTACTATTTTGAAAAAATGTTCTTTTTTGTATCAAATTTCGGTAATGTTCCAAAATTTTAATTTTTTTTCGATTTTTGAATTTCTGAAATTTTTGAATTTTTCTCGATTTTAAATTTAAACAAATCTTACAATTTTCAAAATTTGGCGATTTCGTAATTTAGAGAACATTATGATTTTGTCGATTTTACAGTTTTTACCATTCTGAAAACATTTTCTATTTTCATCAAATTTCGGAAATGTTCAGAAATTATAATTTTTTGTCGATTTTTGAATTCCTGAAATTTTTTAAATTTTCTCCATTTTCAAATTCAACAAATCTTACAATTTTCTAATTTTGACGATTTCCTTATTAAGAGAACAAATTTTCTTTTTTTTTATCAAATTTCGGAAATTTTTCGAAATTTCAAATTTATTACATTTTTGAAATTTTGTCATTTTTTTTATATTTTTATTTAACAAATTTTACATTTTTTCCAATTTTGTCGATTTCTTAATTTAGAGAACTTTGTGATTTAACAGTTTAAACAGTTCTTAATATTTTGAAAACATTTTCTTTTTTTGTTTCAAATTTCGGAAATGTTCCGAATTTTAATTTTTTGTCGATTTTTAAATTTCTGAAATTTTTAAATTTTTTCTCGATTTTCAAATTCAACAAATCTTACAGTTTTCTAATTTTGACGATTTCTTAATTTTGAGAACTTTATGGTTTTTATCAATTTTACAGTTTTTACTATTCTGAAAAATTTTTCTTTATTTTATCAAATTTCGGAAATTTTCCGAAATTATAAATTTTTTCGATTTTTTAGCATTTTTCTCGATTTTTTAATTTCAACAAATCTTACAATTTTCCAATGTTGTCGATTTCTAAATTTAGAGAACTTTTTGATTTTGTTAATTTTACAGTTTTTACTATTCTGAAAATTTTTTCTTTATTTTATCAAATTTCGAAAATTTTCCGAAATTTTAAATTTTTTCGATTTTTACATTTCGGAAATTTTTGCATTTTGCTACAGTTTTTACTATTTTGAAAAAAATTTCTCTTGTTATCAATTTTCGGAAATTTTCCGAAATTTAAAATTTTTTCGATTTATGAGAATTGTTGAATTTTTCTCGATTTTTCAAATTCAACAAATCTTACAATATACCAATGTTGTCGATTTCTTAATTTAGAGAACTTTGTGTTTTTACTATTTCGAAAACAATTTCTTTTGTTATCGAATTTCGAAAATTTTCCGAAATTTGAATTTTTTCCGATTTTTAGATTTTGAGAATTTTTGCATTTTTCTCGATTTTTTTATTTCAACAAATTTTACAATTTTCCAATTTTTGGCGATTTCTTAACTTGGATTTCTTTGTGATTTTGCAGTTTAAACAGTTTTTACTATTTTGAAAAAATATCCTTTTTTTTATCAAGTTTCGGAAATTTTCCGAAATTTTAAATTTTTTCGATTTTTGAATTTTGTGAAATTTTGCATTTCATTGGATTTTTTCATTTCAACAAAATTTACAATATTTCAATTTTGTCTATTTCTTTATTTAGAGAACTTTACGATTTTACAGTTTAATTAGTTTTTACTATTTTGAAAAAATTTTCTTTTTTGTATCAAATTTTGGAAATGTTCCGAAGTTTTATTTTTTTGTCGATTTTTCAATTTCTGAAATTTTTAAATTTTTCTCGATTTTCAAATTCAACAAATCTTACAGTTTTCTATTTTTGACGATTTCTTAATTTAGAGAACTTTATGATTTTGTCGATTTTACAGTTTTTACTTTTTTGAAAAAATTTTCTTTTTTTATCAAATTTCGGAAATTTTCCGAAATTTTAAATTTTCTAGATTTTTTAATTTCGGAAATTTTTGCATTTTTTTGTTTTTTTTTTCATTTCAACAAAATTTACAATATTCCAATTATTGAAGATTTCTCAGTTTAAAGAACTTTGCGATTTTTCAGTTTTCACAGTTTTTACTATTTTGAAAAAATTGTATTTTTTTTATCAAATTTCGGAAATTTTCCGAAATTTTAAATTTGTTTGATTTTTTAATTTTGGGAATTTTTGCATTTTTCTTGATATTTTTATTTCAACAAAACTTACAATTTTCCAATTTTGGAGATTTCTTAATTTAGAGAACTTTGTGATTTTGTCGATTTTTTCTTCTTTATTATTTAGAAAAAATTTTCTTTTTTGCATCAAATTTCGGAAATGTTCCGAAGTTTTATTTTTTTGTCGATTTTTCAATTTCTGAAATTTTTAAATTTTTCTCGATTTTCAAATTCAACAAATCTTACAGTTTTCTAATTTTGACGATTTCTTAATTTCGAGAACTTTAGGATTTTGTCGATTTTACAGTTTTCACTATTTTAAAAAAATTGTTTCTTTTTTTCAAATTTTCGGAAATTTTGCAAAATTTTAAATTTTGTCGATTTTTTGAAATTTTTGCACATTTCTCGATTTTTTAATTTCAACAAAATTTACAATATTTCAATTTTGTCTATTTCTTTATTAAGAGAACTTTACGATTTTACAGTTTAATTAGTTTTTACTATTTTGAAAAAACTGTCTTTTTTCATCAAATTTCGGATATTTTCTAAAATTTTAAATTTTGTCGATTTTTTAATTTTGGGAATTTTAGCATTTTTCTCGATTTTTTCATTTCAACAAATTTTACAATTTTCCAATTTTGTCGATTTCTTAATTTGGACAACTTTGTGATTTTACAGTTTTTACAGTTTTTAATATTTTGACAACAATTTCTTTTGTTATCTAATTTCGGAAATTTTCCGAAATTTTAAATATTTTCGATTTTTGATTTTTGACAATTTTAGCATTTTTCTCGATTTTTCCATTTCAACAAATTTTACAATTTTCCAATTTTGTCGATTTCTTAATTTGGACAACTTTGTGATTTTACAGTTTAAACAGTTTTAACTATTTTGAAAAAATTTTCTTTTTTGTATCAAATTTCGGAAATGTTCCGAAATTTTTATTTTTTTTCGATTTTTGAATTTCTGAACTTTTTAATTTTTCTCGATTTTCAAATTCAACAAATCTTACAATTTTCTAATTTTGGCGATTTCTTAATTTAGAGAACTTTTTTATTTTGTCGATTTTACAGTTTTTACTATTTTGAAAAAATTGTATTTTTTTATCAAATTTCGGAAATTTTCCGAAATTTTAAATTTTTTTCTATTTTTGAATTTTGGGATTTTTTGCTTTTTTCTCGGTTTTTCATTTCAACAAAATTTTCAATATTCCAATTTTCAAGATTTCTTAATTTAGAGAACTTTGCGATTTTACTGTTTTCACAGTTTTTACTATTTTAAAAAAAATTTCTTTTGTTATCAAATTTTGAAAATATTCCGAAATTTTAAATTTTTTCGATTTTTGAATTTGTGAATTTTTGCATTTTTCTTGATATTTTTAATTCAACAAATTTTACAATTTTCCAATGTTGTCGATTTCCAAATTTAGAGAACTTTTTAATTTTGTCGATTATACAGTTTTTACTATTTTGAAGAAATTGTCTTCTTTACTAATCTTCGGAAATTTTCCGAAATTTTAAATTTTTTCGATTTTTGAATTTCTGAAATTTTTTAATTTTTTTCGATTTTCAAATTCAACAAATTTTCTAATTTTCAAATTTTGACGATTTCTTAATAAAGAGAACTATGTGATTTTCTCGATTTTACAATATTTACTATTTTGAAAAAATCTATTTTTTTTTATCAAATTTCGGAAATTTTCAGAATTTTTAAATTTTTTCGAATTTTGAATTTCTGAAATTTTTTAAATCTTCTCGATTTTTTAAAATCAACAAATCTTACAATATTCCAATGATGTCGATTTTTTAATTTAGAAAACTTTGTGATTTTGTCGATTTTACAGTTTTTACTATTTTGAAAAATTTTATATTTTTTATCAAATTTTCGGAAATTTTTGCAAAATGTTTAATATTGTCGATTTTCGGAAATTTTTGCATTTTTCTCGATTTTTTAATTTCAACAAAATTTACAATATTCTTATTTTGAAGATTTATTAATTTAAAGAACTTTGCGATTTTTCAGCTTTCACAGTTTTTTCTATTTTGAAAATATTGTCTTTTTTTTATCAAATTTCGGAAATTTTCCGAAATTTTAAATTTTTTAGATTTTTGAATTTTGTGAAATTTTGCATTTCATTGGATTTTTTCATTTCAACAAAATTTACAGTATTTCAATTTTGTCTATTTCTTTATTTAGAGAACTTTACGATTTTACAGTTTAATTAGTTTTTACTATTTTGAAAAAATTTTCTTTTTTGTATCAAATTTTGGAAATGTTCCGAAGTTTTATTTTTTTGTCGATTTTTCAATTTCTGAAATTTGTAAATTTTTCTCGATTTTCAAATTCAACAAATCTTACAGTTTTCTAATTTTGACGATTTCTTAATTTAGAGAACTTTATGATTTTGTCGATTTTACAGTTTTTACTATTTTGAATCAAATTTCGAAAATTTTCCGAAATTTAAAATTTTTTCGATTTTTGAATATCGGAAATTTTTGCATTTCGTTGGATTTTTTCATTTCAAAAAAATTTACAGTATTCCAATTTTGTAGATTTCTTAGTTTAGAGAACGTTGCGATTTTACAGTTTTCACAGTTTTTACTATTTTGACAACAATTTCTTTCGTTATCGAATTTCGGAAATTTTCCTAACTTTTACATTTTTTCGATTTTTGATTTTTGAGAATTTTTGCATTTTTCTTGATTTTTTTATTTCAACAAATTTTACAATTTTCCAATTTTTGGCGATTTCTTAACTTGGATTTCTTTGTGATTTTGCAGTTTAAACAGTTATTACTATTTTGAAAAAATATCCTTTTTTTATCAAATTTCGGAAATTTTCGGAAATTTTAATTTTTTGTCGATTTTTGAATTTCTGAAATTTTCAAATTCAACAAATCTTTAAATTTTCAAATTTTGACGATTTCTTAATTTAGAGAACATTATGATTTGGTCGATTTTACAGTTTTTACTATTTGTAAAAAATTTTCTTTTTTTTATCAAATTTCGAAAATTTTCCGAAATTTTAAATATTTTTGATTTTTTAATTTCGGAAATTTTTGCATTTCTTTGGATTTTTTCATTCCAACAAAATTTACAATATTCCAATTTTGTAGATTTCTTAGTTTAGAGAACTTTGCGATTTTACAGTCTTCACAGTTTTTTTGTTATTTTGAAAAAAATTTTCTTTTTTGTATCAAATTCCGGAAATTTTACGAAATTTTACATTTTATTTCGATTTTTTAATTTCTGAAATTTTTCTCGATTTTCAAATTCAACAAATCTTACATTTTTCTAATTTGGCGATTTCTTAAATAAGAAAACTATGTGATTTTGTCGATTTTATTTATCGGAAATGTTCCGAAACTTTAAATTTTGTCGATTTTTAAATTTCGGAAATTTTTGCATGTTTCTTGATTTTTTCATTTCAACAAAATTTGCAATATTCCAATTTTGTCTATTTCTTTATTTAGAGATCTTTGCGATTTTACAGCTTTAACAATTTTTACTATTTTGAAAAAAATTCTTTTTTTTAATAAAATTTCGGAAATCATCCGAAATTTTTAATAATTTTGATTTTTGAGAATTTTTGCATATTTCTGGATTTTTTCATTTCAACAAAATTTACAATTTTCCAATTTTGTAGATTTCTAATTTAAAGAACTTTGCGATTTTTCAGTTTTTACAGTTTTTACTATTTTGAAAAAAATTTCTCTTGTTATCAATTTTCGGAAATTTTCCGAAATTTAAAATTTTTTCGATTTATGAGAATTGTTGAATTTTTCTCGATTTTTCAAATTCAACAAATCTTACAATATACCAATGTTGTCGATTTCTTAATTTAGAGAACTTTGTGTTTTTACTATTTCGAAAACAATTTCTTTTGTTATCGAATTTCGAAAATTTTCCGAAATTTGAATTTTTTCCGATTTTTAGATTTTGAGAATTTTTTTCATTTTTCTCGATTTTTTTAGTTCAACAAATTTTACAATTTTCCAATTTTTGGCGATTTCTTAACTTGGATTTTTTTGTAATTTTGCAGTTTAAACAGTTTTTACTATTTTGAAAAAATATCCTTTTTTTTATCAAGTTTCGGAAATTTTCCGAAATTTTAAATTTTTTCGATTTTTGCATTTTGGGAATTTTTGCATTTTTCTCGATTTTTTTATTTCAACAAAATCTTCAATATTCAAATTTTGAAGATTTATTAATTTAAAGAACTTTGCGATTTTTCAGCTTTCACAGTTTTTTCTATTTTAAAAAAATTGTCTTTTTTTTTATCAAATTTCGGAAATTTTCCGAAATTTTAAATTTTTTAGATTTTTGAATTTTGTGAAATTTTGCATTTCATTGGATTTTTTCATTTCAACAAAATTTACAATATTTCAATTTTGTCTATTTCTTTATTTAGAGAACTTTACGATTTTACAGTTTAATTAGTTTTTACTATTTTGAAAAAATTTTCTTTTTTGTATCAAATTTTGGAAATGTTCCGAAGTTTTATTTTTTTGTCGATTTTTCAATTTCTGAAATTTTTAAATTTTTCTCGATTTTCAAATTCAACAAATCTTACAGTTTTCTAATTTTGACGATTTCTAAATTTAGAGAACTTTAGGATTTTGTCGATTTTACAGTTTTCACTATTTTAAAAAAATTGTTTCTTTTTTTCAAATTTTCGGAAATTTTGCAAAATTTTAAATTTTGTCGATTTTTTGAAATTTTTGCACTTTTCTCGATTTTTTAATTTCAACAAAATTTACAATATTTCAATTTTGTCTATTTCTTTATTAAGAGAACTTTACGATTTTACAGTTTAATTAGTTTTTACTATTTTGAAAAAATTGTCTTTTTTCATCAAATTTCGGATATTTTCTAAAATTTTAAATTTTGTCGATTTTTTAATTTTGGGAATTTTAGCATTTTTCTCGATTTTTTCATTTCAACAAAACTTACAATTTTCCAATTTTGGAGATTTCTTAATTTAGAGAACTTTGCGATTTTAAAGTTTTTACAGTTTTTATTATTTTGACAACAATTTCTTTTGTTATCGAATTTCGGAAATTTTCCGAAATTTTAAATATTTTCGATTTTTGATTTTTGACAATTTTTGCATTTTTCTCGATTTTTTCATTTCAACAAATTTTACAATTTTCCAATTTTGTCGATTTCTTAATTTGGACAACTTTGTGATTTTACAGTTTAGACAGTTTTTACCATTTTGAAAAAATTTTCTTTTTTGTATCAAATTTCGGAAATTTTCCGAAATTTTAATTTTTTGTCGATTGTTGAATTTCTGAAATTTTTTAATTTTTCTCGATTTTTTAATTTCAACAAATCTTACAATTTTCCAATGTTGTCGATTTCTAAATTTAGAGAACTTTTTGATTTTGTTAATTTTACAGTTTTTACTATTCTGAAAATTTTTTCTTTATTTTATCAAATTTCGAAAATTTTCCGAAATTTTAAATTTTTTCGATTTTTACATTTCGGAAATTTTTGCATTTTGCTGGAGTTTTTGAATTTCAACAAAATTTACAATTTTCCAATTTTGTAGATTTTCTAATTTAAAGAACTTTGGGATTTTTCAGTTTTTACAGTTTTTACTATTTTGAAAAAATATTCTTTTTATGTTTAAAATTTTGGAAATGTTCCGAAATTTTTATTTTTTTTTCGATTTTTGAATTTCTGAAATTTTTTAATTTTTCTCGATTTTCAAATTCAACAAATCTTACAATTTTCTAATTTTGGCGATTTCTTAATTTAGAGAACTTTATTATTTAGTCGATTTTACAGTTTTTACTATTTTGAAAAAATTGTATTTTTTTATCAAATTTTGGAAATTTTCCGAAATTTTAAATTTTTTTTCGATTTTTGAATTTTGGGATTTTTTGCTTTTTTCTCGGTTTTTTTCATTTCAACAAAATTTTCAATATTCCAATTTTCAAGATTTCTTAATTTAGAGAACTTTGCGATTTTACTGTTTTCACAGTTTTTACAATTTTAAAAAAAATTTCTTTTGTTATCGAATTTTGAAAATATTCCGAAATTTTAAATTTTTTCGATTTTTGATTTGTGAATTTTTGCATTTTTTTTGATATTTTTAATTCAACAAATTTTACAATTTTCCAATGTTGTCGATTTCCAAATTTAGAGAACTTTTTAATTTTGTCGATTATACAGTTTTTACTATTTTGAAGAAATTGTCTTCTTTATTAATCTTCGGAAATTTTCAGAATTTTTAAATTTTTTCGAATTTTGAATTTCTGAAATTTTTTAAATCTTCTCGATTTTTTAAAATCAACAAATCTTACAATATTCCAATGATGTCGATTTTTTAATTTAGAAAACTTTGTGATTTTGTCGATTTTACAGTTTTTACTATTTTGAAAAATTTTATATTTTTTATCAAATTTTCGGAAATTTTTGCAAAATGTTTAATATTGTCGATTTTCGGAAATTTTTGCATTTTTCTCGATTTTTTAATTTCAACAAAATTTACAATATTCCAATTTTTTCTATTTCTTTATTTAGAAAATTTAGCGTTTTCACATATTAAACAGTTGTTACTATTTTGAAAAAAAATTTATTTTTTTATCAAATTTCAAAAATTTCCGAAATTTTAAATTTTTTCGATTTTTAAATTTCGGAAATTTTTGCATTTTATTGGATTTTTTCATTTCAACAAAATTTACAATATTCTAATTTTGTAGATTTCCTAATTTAAAGAACTTTGGGATTTTTAAGTTTTCACAGTTTTTACTATTTCGAAAACAATTTCTTTTGTTATCGAATTTTGAATATTTTCCGAAATTTTAATTTTTTCAGATTTTTAGATATTGAAAAGTTTTGCATTTTTGTCGATTTTTTTATTTCAACACATTTTACAATTTTCCAATTTTTGGCGATTTCTTAACTTGGAGAACTTTGTGATTTTACAGTTTAAACAGTTTTTACTATTTTGAAAAATTATCCTTTTTTTATCAAGTTTCGGAAATTTTCCGAAATTTTAAATTTTTTCGATTTTTGAATTTTGATAATTTTCGCATTTTTCTCGATATTTTTATTCAACAATATTTACAATCTTCCAATTTTGTAGATTTCTTAATTTAGAGAACTCTGCGATTTTACAGCTTAAACACTTATTACTATTTTGAAAAAAATTATTTTTTGTATCAAATTTAGTAATGTTCCGAAATTTTAATTTTTTGTAGATTTTTGAATTTCTGAAATTTTTTCTCGATTTTCAAATTCAACAAATATTACAGTTTTCTAATTTTGACGATTTCTTAATTCAGAGAACTTTATGATTTTGTCGATTTTACAGTTTTTACTATTTTGAATCAAATTTCGAAAATTTTCCGAAATTTAAAATTTTCTCGATTTTTTGAATTTCGGAAATTTTTGCATTTCGTTGGATTTTTTCATTTCAACAAAATTTACAGTATTCCAATTTTGTAGATTTCTTAGTTTAGAGAACGTTGCGATTTTACAGTTTTCACAGTTTTTACTATTTTGACAACAATTTCTTTCGTTATCGAATTTCGGAAATTTTCCCAACTTTTACATTTTTTCGATTTTTGATTTTTGAGAATTTTTGAATTTTTCTTGATTTTTTTATTTCAACAAATTTTACAATTTTCCAATTTTTGGCGATTTCTTAACTTGGAGAACTTTGTGATTTTACGGTTTAAACAGTTATTACTATTTTGAAAAAATATCCTTTTTTTATCAAATTTCGGAAATTTTCTGAAATTTTAATTTTTTGTCGATTTTTGAATTTCTGAAATTTTCAAATTCAACAAATCTTTAAATTTTCAAATTTTGACGATTTCTTAATTTAGAGAACATTATGAAAAAATTTTCTTTTTTTTATCAAATTTCGAAAATTTTCCGAAATTTTAAATATTTTGGATTTTTTAATTTCGGAAATTTTTGCATTTCTTTGGATTTTTTCATTCCAACAAAATTTACAATATTCCAATTTTGTAGATTTCTTAGTTTAGAGAACTTTGCGATTTTACAGTCTTCACAGTTTTTTTGCTATTTTGAAAAAAATTTTCTTTTTTGTATCAAATTCCGGAAATTTTACGAAATTTTACATTTTATTTCGATTTTTTAATTTCTGAAATTTTTCTCGATTTTCAAATTCAACAAATCTTACATTTTTCTAATTTGGCGATTTCTTAAATAAGAAAACTATGTGATTTTGTCGATTTTATTTATTTAATTTTCTCGATTTTTTAATTTCGGAAATTTTTGCATTTTTTTTTTTTTTTTTCATTTCAACAAAATTTACAATATTCCAATTATTGAAGATTTCTTAGTTTAAAGAACTTTGCGATTTTTCAGTTTTCACAGTTTTTACTATTTTGAAAAAATTTTCTTTTTATGTTTCAAATTTCGGAAATGTTCCGAAATTTTTATTTTTTTTTTCGATTTTTGAATTTCTGAAATTTTTTAATTTTTCTCGATTTTCAAATTCAACAAATCTTACAATTTTCTAATTTTGGCGATTTCTTAATGTAGAGAACTTTATTATTTAGTCGATTTTACAGTTTTTACTATTTTGAAAAAATTGTATTTTTTTATCAAATTTTGGAAATTTTTCGAAATTTTAAATTTTTTTCGATTTTTGAATTTTGGGATTTTTTGCTTTTTTCTCGGTTTTTTCATTTCAACAAAATTTTCAATATTCCAATTTTCAAGATTTCTTAATTTAGAGAACTTTGCGATTTTACTGTTTTCACAGTTTTTACAATTTTAAAAAAAATTTCTTTTGTTATCGAATTTTGAAAATATTCCGAAATTTTAAATTTTTTCGATTTTTGAATTTGTGAATCTTTGCATTTTTTTTGATATTTTTAATTCAACAAATTTTACAATTTTCCAATGTTGTCGATTTCCAAATTTAGAGAACTTTTTAATTTTGTCGATTATACAGTTTTTACTATTTTGAAGAAATTGTCTTCTTTATTAATCTTCGGAAATTTTCAGAATTTTTAAATTTTTTCGAATTTTGAATTTCTGAAATTTTTTAAATCTTCTCGATTTTTTAAAATCAACAAATCTTACAATATTCCAATGATGTCGATTTTTTAATTTAGAAAACTTTGTGATTTTGTCGATTTTACAGTTTTTACTATTTTGAAAAATTTTATATTTTTTATCAAATTTTCGGAAATTTTTGCAAAATGTTTAATATTGTCGATTTTCGGAAATTTTTGCATTTTTCTCGATTTTTTAATTTCAACAAAATTTACAATATTCCAATTTTTTCTATTTCTTTATTTAGAAAATTTAGCGTTTTCACATATTAAACAGTTGTTACTATTTTTAAAAAAAAAATTTTATTTTTTTATCAAATTTCGAAAATTTCCGAAATTTTAAATTTTTTCGATTTTTAAATTTCGGAAATTTTTGCATTTTATTGGATTTTTTCATTTCAACAAAATTTACAATATTCTAATTTTGTAGATTTCCTAATTTAAAGAACTTTGGGATTTTTAAATTTTCACAGTTTTTACTATTTCGAAAACAATTTCTTTTGTTATCGAATTTTGAATATTTTCCGAAATTTTAATTTTTTCAGATTTTTAGATATTGAAAAGTTTTGCATTTTTGTCGATTTTTTTATTTCAACACATTTTACAATTTTCCAATTTTTGGCGATTTCTTAACTTGGAGAACTTTGTGATTTTACAGTTTAAACAGTTTTTACTATTTTGAAAAATTATCCTTTTTTTATCAAGTTTCGGAAATTTTCCGAAATTTTAAATTTTTTCGATTTTTGAATTTTGATAATTTTCGCATTTTTCTCGATATTTTTATTCAACAATATTTACAATCTTCCAATTTTGTAGATTTCTTAATTTAGAGAACTTTGCGATTTTACAGCTTAAACACTTATTACTATTTTGAAAAAAATTTTTTTTTGTATCAAATTTTGGAAATGTTCCGAAATTTTAATTTTTTGTAGATTTTTGAATTTCTGAAATTTTTTCTCGATTTTCAAATTCAACAAATCTTACAGTTTTCTAATTTTGACGATTTCTTAATTCAGAGAACTTTATGATTTTGTCGATTTTACAGTTTTTACTATTTTGAATCAAATTTCGAAAATTTTCCGAAATTTAAAATTTTCTCGATTTTTTGAATTTCGGAAATTTTTGCATTTCGTTGGATTTTTTCATTTCAACAAAATTTACAGTATTCCAATTTTGTAGATTTCTTAGTTTAGAGAACGTTGCGATTTTACAGTTTTCACAGTTTTTACTATTTTGACAACAATTTCTTTCGTTATCGAATTTCGGAAATTTTCCCAACTTTTACATTTTTTCGATTTTTGATTTTTGAGAATTTTTGAATTTTTCTTGATTTTTTTATTTCAACAAATTTTACAATTTTCCAATTTTTGGCGATTTCTTAACTTGGAGAACTTTGTGATTTTACGGTTTAAACAGTTATTACTATTTTGAAAAAATATCCTTTTTTTATCAAATTTCGGAAATTTTCTGAAATTTTAATTTTTTGTCGATTTTTGAATTTCTGAAATTTTCAAATTCAACAAATCTTTAAATTTTCAAATTTTGACGATTTCTTAATTTAGAGAACATTATGAAAAAATTTTCTTTTTTTTATCAAATTTCGAAAATTTTCCGAAATTTTAAATATTTTGGATTTTTTAATTTCGGAAATTTTTGCATTTCTTTGGATTTTTTCATTCCAACAAAATTTACAATATTCCAATTTTGTAGATTTCTTAGTTTAGAGAACTTTGCGATTTTACAGTCTTCACAGTTTTTTTGCTATTTTGAAAAAAATTTTCTTTTTTGTATCAAATTCCGGAAATTTTACGAAATTTTACATTTTATTTCGATTTTTTAATTTCTGAAATTTTTCTCGATTTTCAAATTCAACAAATCTTACATTTTTCTAATTTGGCGATTTCTTAAATAAGAAAACTATGTGATTTTGTCGATTTTATTTATCGGAAATGTTCCGAAACTTTAAATTTTGTCGATTTTTAAATTTCGGAAATTTTTGCATGTTTCTTGATTTTTTCATTTCAACAAAATTTGCAATATTCCAATTTTGTCTATTTCTTTATTTAGAGATCTTTGCGATTTTACAGCTTTAACAGTTTTTACTATTTTGAAAAAAATTTCTCTTGTTATCAATTTTCGGAAATTTTCCGAAATTTAAAATTTTTTCGATTTATGAGAATTGTTGAATTTTTCTCGATTTTTCAAATTCAACAAATCTTACAATATACCAATGTTGTCGATTTCTTAATTTAGAGAACTTTGTGTTTTTACTATTTCGAAAACAATTTCTTTTGTTATCGAATTTCGAAAATTTTCCGAAATTTGAATTTTTTCCGATTTTTAGATTTTGAGAATTTTTTTCATTTTTCTCGATTTTTTTAGTTCAACAAATTTTACAATTTTCCAATTTTTGGCGATTTCTTAACTTGGATTTTTTTGTAATTTTGCAGTTTAAACAGTTTTTACTATTTTGAAAAAATATCCTTTTTTTTATCAAGTTTCGGAAATTTTCCGAAATTTTAAATTTTTTCGATTTTTGCATTTTGGGAATTTTTGCATTTTTCTCGATTTTTTTATTTCAACAAAATCTTCAATATTCAAATTTTGAAGATTTATTAATTTAAAGAACTTTGCGATTTTTCAGCTTTCACAGTTTTTTCTATTTTAAAAAAATTGTCTTTTTTTTTATCAAATTTCGGAAATTTTCCGAAATTTTAAATTTTTTAGATTTTTGAATTTTGTGAAATTTTGCATTTCATTGGATTTTTTCATTTCAACAAAATTTACAATATTTCAATTTTGTCTATTTCTTTATTTAGAGAACTTTACGATTTTACAGTTTAATTAGTTTTTACTATTTTGAAAAAATTTTCTTTTTTGTATCAAATTTTGGAAATGTTCCGAAGTTTTATTTTTTTGTCGATTTTTCAATTTCTGAAATTTTTAAATTTTTCTCGATTTTCAAATTCAACAAATCTTACAGTTTTCTAATTTTGACGATTTCTAAATTTAGAGAACTTTAGGATTTTGTCGATTTTACAGTTTTCACTATTTTAAAAAAATTGTTTCTTTTTTTCAAATTTTCGGAAATTTTGCAAAATTTTAAATTTTGTCGATTTTTTGAAATTTTTGCACTTTTCTCGATTTTTTAATTTCAACAAAATTTACAATATTTCAATTTTGTCTATTTCTTTATTAAGAGAACTTTACGATTTTACAGTTTAATTAGTTTTTACTATTTTGAAAAAATTGTCTTTTTTCATCAAATTTCGGATATTTTCTAAAATTTTAAATTTTGTCGATTTTTTAATTTTGGGAATTTTAGCATTTTTCTCGATTTTTTCATTTCAACAAAACTTACAATTTTCCAATTTTGGAGATTTCTTAATTTAGAGAACTTTGCGATTTTAAAGTTTTTACAGTTTTTATTATTTTGACAACAATTTCTTTTGTTATCGAATTTCGGAAATTTTCCGAAATTTTAAATATTTTCGATTTTTGATTTTTGACAATTTTTGCATTTTTCTCGATTTTTTCATTTCAACAAATTTTACAATTTTCCAATTTTGTCGATTTCTTAATTTGGACAACTTTGTGATTTTACAGTTTAGACAGTTTTTACCATTTTGAAAAAATTTTCTTTTTTGTATCAAATTTCGGAAATTTTCCGAAATTTTAATTTTTTGTCGATTGTTGAATTTCTGAAATTTTTTAATTTTTCTCGATTTTTTAATTTCAACAAATCTTACAATTTTCCAATGTTGTCGATTTCTAAATTTAGAGAACTTTTTGATTTTGTTAATTTTACAGTTTTTACTATTCTGAAAATTTTTTCTTTATTTTATCAAATTTCGAAAATTTTCCGAAATTTTAAATTTTTTCGATTTTTACATTTCGGAAATTTTTGCATTTTGCTGGAGTTTTTGAATTTCAACAAAATTTACAATTTTCCAATTTTGTAGATTTTCTAATTTAAAGAACTTTGGGATTTTTCAGTTTTTACAGTTTTTACTATTTTGAAAAAATATTCTTTTTATGTTTAAAATTTTGGAAATGTTCCGAAATTTTTATTTTTTTTTCGATTTTTGAATTTCTGAAATTTTTTAATTTTTCTCGATTTTCAAATTCAACAAATCTTACAATTTTCTAATTTTGGCGATTTCTTAATTTAGAGAACTTTATTATTTAGTCGATTTTACAGTTTTTACTATTTTGAAAAAATTGTATTTTTTTATCAAATTTTGGAAATTTTCCGAAATTTTAAATTTTTTTTCGATTTTTGAATTTTGGGATTTTTTGCTTTTTTCTCGGTTTTTTTCATTTCAACAAAATTTTCAATATTCCAATTTTCAAGATTTCTTAATTTAGAGAACTTTGCGATTTTACTGTTTTCACAGTTTTTACAATTTTAAAAAAAATTTCTTTTGTTATCGAATTTTGAAAATATTCCGAAATTTTAAATTTTTTCGATTTTTGATTTGTGAATTTTTGCATTTTTTTTGATATTTTTAATTCAACAAATTTTACAATTTTCCAATGTTGTCGATTTCCAAATTTAGAGAACTTTTTAATTTTGTCGATTATACAGTTTTTACTATTTTGAAGAAATTGTCTTCTTTATTAATCTTCGGAAATTTTCAGAATTTTTAAATTTTTTCGAATTTTGAATTTCTGAAATTTTTTAAATCTTCTCGATTTTTTAAAATCAACAAATCTTACAATATTCCAATGATGTCGATTTTTTAATTTAGAAAACTTTGTGATTTTGTCGATTTTACAGTTTTTACTATTTTGAAAAATTTTATATTTTTTATCAAATTTTCGGAAATTTTTGCAAAATGTTTAATATTGTCGATTTTCGGAAATTTTTGCATTTTTCTCGATTTTTTAATTTCAACAAAATTTACAATATTCCAATTTTTTCTATTTCTTTATTTAGAAAATTTAGCGTTTTCACATATTAAACAGTTGTTACTATTTTGAAAAAAAATTTATTTTTTTATCAAATTTCAAAAATTTCCGAAATTTTAAATTTTTTCGATTTTTAAATTTCGGAAATTTTTGCATTTTATTGGATTTTTTCATTTCAACAAAATTTACAATATTCTAATTTTGTAGATTTCCTAATTTAAAGAACTTTGGGATTTTTAAGTTTTCACAGTTTTTACTATTTCGAAAACAATTTCTTTTGTTATCGAATTTTGAATATTTTCCGAAATTTTAATTTTTTCAGATTTTTAGATATTGAAAAGTTTTGCATTTTTGTCGATTTTTTTATTTCAACACATTTTACAATTTTCCAATTTTTGGCGATTTCTTAACTTGGAGAACTTTGTGATTTTACAGTTTAAACAGTTTTTACTATTTTGAAAAATTATCCTTTTTTTATCAAGTTTCGGAAATTTTCCGAAATTTTAAATTTTTTCGATTTTTGAATTTTGATAATTTTCGCATTTTTCTCGATATTTTTATTCAACAATATTTACAATCTTCCAATTTTGTAGATTTCTTAATTTAGAGAACTCTGCGATTTTACAGCTTAAACACTTATTACTATTTTGAAAAAAATTATTTTTTGTATCAAATTTAGTAATGTTCCGAAATTTTAATTTTTTGTAGATTTTTGAATTTCTGAAATTTTTTCTCGATTTTCAAATTCAACAAATATTACAGTTTTCTAATTTTGACGATTTCTTAATTCAGAGAACTTTATGATTTTGTCGATTTTACAGTTTTTACTATTTTGAATCAAATTTCGAAAATTTTCCGAAATTTAAAATTTTCTCGATTTTTTGAATTTCGGAAATTTTTGCATTTCGTTGGATTTTTTCATTTCAACAAAATTTACAGTATTCCAATTTTGTAGATTTCTTAGTTTAGAGAACGTTGCGATTTTACAGTTTTCACAGTTTTTACTATTTTGACAACAATTTCTTTCGTTATCGAATTTCGGAAATTTTCCCAACTTTTACATTTTTTCGATTTTTGATTTTTGAGAATTTTTGAATTTTTCTTGATTTTTTTATTTCAACAAATTTTACAATTTTCCAATTTTTGGCGATTTCTTAACTTGGAGAACTTTGTGATTTTACGGTTTAAACAGTTATTACTATTTTGAAAAAATATCCTTTTTTTATCAAATTTCGGAAATTTTCTGAAATTTTAATTTTTTGTCGATTTTTGAATTTCTGAAATTTTCAAATTCAACAAATCTTTAAATTTTCAAATTTTGACGATTTCTTAATTTAGAGAACATTATGAAAAAATTTTCTTTTTTTTATCAAATTTCGAAAATTTTCCGAAATTTTAAATATTTTGGATTTTTTAATTTCGGAAATTTTTGCATTTCTTTGGATTTTTTCATTCCAACAAAATTTACAATATTCCAATTTTGTAGATTTCTTAGTTTAGAGAACTTTGCGATTTTACAGTCTTCACAGTTTTTTTGCTATTTTGAAAAAAATTTTCTTTTTTGTATCAAATTCCGGAAATTTTACGAAATTTTACATTTTATTTCGATTTTTTAATTTCTGAAATTTTTCTCGATTTTCAAATTCAACAAATCTTACATTTTTCTAATTTGGCGATTTCTTAAATAAGAAAACTATGTGATTTTGTCGATTTTATTTATTTAATTTTCTCGATTTTTTAATTTCGGAAATTTTTGCATTTTTTTTTTTTTTTTTCATTTCAACAAAATTTACAATATTCCAATTATTGAAGATTTCTTAGTTTAAAGAACTTTGCGATTTTTCAGTTTTCACAGTTTTTACTATTTTGAAAAAATTTTCTTTTTATGTTTCAAATTTCGGAAATGTTCCGAAATTTTTATTTTTTTTTCGATTTTTGAATTTCTGAAATTTTTTAATTTTTCTCGATTTTCAAATTCAACAAATCTTACAATTTTCTAATTTTGCGATTTCTTAATGTAGAGAACTTTATTATTTAGTCGATTTTACAGTTTTTACTATTTTGAAAAAATTGTATTTTTTTATCAAATTTTGGAAATTTTTCGAAATTTTAAATTTTTTTCGATTTTTGAATTTTGGGATTTTTTGCTTTTTTCTCGGTTTTTTCATTTCAACAAAATTTTCAATATTCCAATTTTCAAGATTTCTTAATTTAGAGAACTTTGCGATTTTACTGTTTTCACAGTTTTTACAATTTTAAAAAAAATTTCTTTTGTTATCGAATTTTGAAAATATTCCGAAATTTTAAATTTTTTCGATTTTTGAATTTGTGAATCTTTGCATTTTTTTTGATATTTTTAATTCAACAAATTTTACAATTTTCCAATGTTGTCGATTTCCAAATTTAGAGAACTTTTTAATTTTGTCGATTATACAGTTTTTACTATTTTGAAGAAATTGTCTTCTTTATTAATCTTCGGAAATTTTCAGAATTTTTAAATTTTTTCGAATTTTGAATTTCTGAAATTTTTTAAATCTTCTCGATTTTTTAAAATCAACAAATCTTACAATATTCCAATGATGTCGATTTTTTAATTTAGAAAACTTTGTGATTTTGTCGATTTTACAGTTTTTACTATTTTGAAAAATTTTATATTTTTTATCAAATTTTCGGAAATTTTTGCAAAATGTTTAATATTGTCGATTTTCGGAAATTTTTGCATTTTTCTCGATTTTTTAATTTCAACAAAATTTACAATATTCCAATTTTTTCTATTTCTTTATTTAGAAAATTTAGCGTTTTCACATATTAAACAGTTGTTACTATTTTTAAAAAAAAAATTTTATTTTTTTATCAAATTTCGAAAATTTCCGAAATTTTAAATTTTTTCGATTTTTAAATTTCGGAAATTTTTGCATTTTATTGGATTTTTTCATTTCAACAAAATTTACAATATTCTAATTTTGTAGATTTCCTAATTTAAAGAACTTTGGGATTTTTAAATTTTCACAGTTTTTACTATTTCGAAAACAATTTCTTTTGTTATCGAATTTTGAATATTTTCCGAAATTTTAATTTTTTCAGATTTTTAGATATTGAAAAGTTTTGCATTTTTGTCGATTTTTTTATTTCAACACATTTTACAATTTTCCAATTTTTGGCGATTTCTTAACTTGGAGAACTTTGTGATTTTACAGTTTAAACAGTTTTTACTATTTTGAAAAATTATCCTTTTTTTATCAAGTTTCGGAAATTTTCCGAAATTTTAAATTTTTTCGATTTTTGAATTTTGATAATTTTCGCATTTTTCTCGATATTTTTATTCAACAATATTTACAATCTTCCAATTTTGTAGATTTCTTAATTTAGAGAACTTTGCGATTTTACAGCTTAAACACTTATTACTATTTTGAAAAAAATTTTTTTTTGTATCAAATTTTGGAAATGTTCCGAAATTTTAATTTTTTGTAGATTTTTGAATTTCTGAAATTTTTTCTCGATTTTCAAATTCAACAAATCTTACAGTTTTCTAATTTTGACGATTTCTTAATTCAGAGAACTTTATGATTTTGTCGATTTTACAGTTTTTACTATTTTGAATCAAATTTCGAAAATTTTCCGAAATTTAAAATTTTCTCGATTTTTTGAATTTCGGAAATTTTTGCATTTCGTTGGATTTTTTCATTTCAACAAAATTTACAGTATTCCAATTTTGTAGATTTCTTAGTTTAGAGAACGTTGCGATTTTACAGTTTTCACAGTTTTTACTATTTTGACAACAATTTCTTTCGTTATCGAATTTCGGAAATTTTCCCAACTTTTACATTTTTTCGATTTTTGATTTTTGAGAATTTTTGCATTTTTCTTGATTTTTTTATTTCAACAAATTTTACAATTTTCCAATTTTTGGCGATTTCTTAACTTGGAGAACTTTGTGATTTTACGGTTTAAACAGTTATTACTATTTTGAAAAAATATCCTTTTTTTATCAAATTTCGGAAATTTTCTGAAATTTTAATTTTTTGTCGATTTTTGAATTTCTGAAATTTTCAAATTCAACAAATCTTTAAATTTTCAAATTTTGACGATTTCTTAATTTAGAGAACATTATGAAAAAATTTTCTTTTTTTTATCAAATTTCGAAAATTTTCCGAAATTTTAAATATTTTGGATTTTTTAATTTCGGAAATTTTTGCATTTCTTTGGATTTTTTCATTCCAACAAAATTTACAATATTCCAATTTTGTAGATTTCTTAGTTTAGAGAACTTTGCGATTTTACAGTCTTCACAGTTTTTTTGCTATTTTGAAAAAAATTTTCTTTTTTGTATCAAATTCCGGAAATTTTACGAAATTTTACATTTTATTTCGATTTTTTAATTTCTGAAATTTTTCTCGATTTTCAAATTCAACAAATCTTACATTTTTCTAATTTGGCGATTTCTTAAATAAGAAAACTATGTGATTTTGTCGATTTTATTTATCGGAAATGTTCCGAAACTTTAAATTTTGTCGATTTTTAAATTTCGGAAATTTTTGCATGTTTCTTGATTTTTTCATTTCAACAAAATTTGCAATATTCCAATTTTGTCTATTTCTTTATTTAGAGATCTTTGCGATTTTACAGCTTTAACAGTTTTTACTATTTTGAAAAAAATTTCTCTTGTTATCAATTTTCGGAAATTTTCCGAAATTTAAAATTTTTTCGATTTATGAGAATTGTTGAATTTTTCTCGATTTTTCAAATTCAACAAATCTTACAATATACCAATGTTGTCGATTTCTTAATTTAGAGAACTTTGTGTTTTTACTATTTCGAAAACAATTTCTTTTGTTATCGAATTTCGAAAATTTTCCGAAATTTGAATTTTTTCCGATTTTTAGATTTTGAGAATTTTTGCATTTTTCTCGATTTTTTTATTTCAACAAATTTTACAATTTTCCAATTTTTGGCGATTTCTTAACTTGGAGATCTTTGTGATTTTGCAGTTTAAACAGTTTTTACTATTTTGAAAAAATATCCTTTTTTTTTATCAAGTTTCGGAAATTTTCCGAAATTTTAAATTTTTTCGATTTTTGAATTTTGAGAATTTTTGCATTTTTCTCGATTTTTTTATTTCAACAAAATCTTCAATATTCAAATTTTGAAGATTTATTAATTTAAAGAACTTTGCGATTTTTCAGCTTTCACAGTTTTTTCTATTTTGAAAAAATTTACTTTTTTTTATCAAATTTCGGAAATTTTCCGAAATTTTAAATTGTTTAGATTTTTGAATTTTGTGAAATTTTGCATTTCATTGGATTTTTTCATTTCAACAAAATTTACAATATTTCAATTTTGTCTATTTCTTTATTTAGAGAACTTTACGATTTTACAGTTTAATTAGTTTTTACTATTTTGAAAAAATTTTCTTTTTTGTATCAAATTTTGGAAATGTTCCGAAGTTTTATTTTTTTGTCGATTTTTCAATTTCTGAAATTTTTAAATTTTTCTCGATTTTCAAATTCAACAAATCTTACAGTTTTCTAATTTTGACGATTTCTTAATTTAGAGAACTTTATGATTTTGTCGATTTTACAGTTTTTACTTTTTTGAAAAAATTTTCTTTTTTTATCAAATTTCGGAAATTTTCCGAAATTTTAAATTTTCTCGATTTTTTAATTTCGGAAATTTTTGCATTTTTTTGTTTTTTTTTTTTCATTTCAACAAAATTTACAATATTCCAATTATTGAAGATTTCTTAGTTTAAAGAACTTTGCGATTTTTCAGTTTTCACAGTTTTTACTATTTTGAAAAAATTGTATTTTTTTTATCAAATTTCGGAAATTTTCCGAAATTTTAAATTTGTTTGATTTTTAAATTTTGGGAATTTTTGCATTTTTCTTGATATTTTTATTTCAACAAAACTTACAATTTTCCAATTTTGGAGATTTCTTAATTTAGAGAACTTTGTGATTTTGTCGATTTTTTCTTCTTTATTATTTAGAAAAAATTTTCTTTTTTGCATCAAATTTCGGAAATGTTCTGAAGTTTTATTTTTTTGTCGATTTTTCAATTTCTGAAATTTTTAAATTTTTCTCGATTTTTAAATTCAACAAATCTTACAGTTTTCTAATTTTGACGATTTCTAAATTTAGAGAACTTTAGGATTTTGTCGATTTTACAGTTTTCACTATTTTAAAAAAATTGTTTCTTTTTTTCAAATTTTCGGAAATTTTGCAAAATTTTAAATTTTGTCGATTTTTTGAAATTTTTGCACATTTCTCGATTTTTTAATTTCAACAAAATTTACAATATTTCAATTTTGTCTATTTCTTTATTAAGAGAACTTTACGATTTTACAGTTTAATTAGTTTTTACTATTTTGAAAAAATTGTCTTTTTTCATCAAATTTCGGATATTTTCTAAAATTTTAAATTTTGTCGATTTTTTAATTTTGGGAATTTTAGCATTTTTCTCGATTTTTTCATTTCAACAAAACTTACAATTTTCCAATTTTGGAGATTTCTTAATTTAGAGAACTTTGCGATTTTACAGTTTTTACAGTTTTTAATATTTTGACAACAATTTCTTTTGTTATCGAATTTCGGAAATTTTCCGAAATTTTAAATATTTTCGATTTTTGATTTTTGACAATTTTTGCATTTTTCTCGATTTTTTCATTTCAACAAATTTTACAATTTTCCAATTTTGTCGATTTCTTAATTTGGACAACTTTGTGATTTTACAGTTTAAACAGTTTTAACTATTTTGAAAAAATTTTCTTTTTTGTATCAAATTTCGGAAATGTTCCGAAATTTTTATTTTTTTTCGATTTTTGAATTTCTGAAATTTTTTAATTTTTCTCGATTTTCAAATTCGACAAATCTTACAATTTTCTAATTTTGGCGATTTCTTAATTTAGAGAACTTTATTATTTTGTCGATTTTACAGTTTTTACTATTTTGAAAAATTTTATATTTTTTATCAAATTTTCGGAAATTTTTGCAAAATGTTTAATATTGTCGATTTTCGGAAATTTTTGCATTTTTCTCGATTTTTTAATTTCAACAAAATTTACAATATTCCATTTTTTTCTATTTCTTTATTTAGAAAATTTAGCGTTTTCACATATTAAACAGTTGTTACTATTTTGAAAAAAAAAGAGTTTTTTTTTATCAAATTTCGAAAATTTCCCGAAATTTTAAATTTTTTCGATTTTTAAATTTCGGAAATTTTTGCATTTTGTTGGATTTTTTCATTTCAACAGAATTTACAATATTCTAATTTTGTAGATTTCCTAATTTTAAGAACTTTGGGATTTTTAAGTTTTCACAGTTTTTAGTATTTCGTAAACAATTTCTTTTGTTATCGAATTTCGAATATTTTCCGAAATTTTAATTTTTTCAGATTTTTAGATTTTGAGAATTTTTGCATTTTTGTCGATTTTTTTATTTCAACAAATTTTACAATTTTAAAATTTTTGGCGATTTCTTAACTTGGAGAACTTTGTGATTTTACAGATTAAACAGTTTTTACTATTTTGCAAAAATATCCTTTTTTTATCAAGTTTCGGAAATTTTCCGAAATTTTAAATTTTTTCGATTTTTGAATTTTGAGAATTTTCGCATTTTTCTCGATATTTTTATTCAACAATATTTACAATCTTCCAATTTTGTAGATTTCTTAATTTAGAGAACTTTGCGATTTTACAGCTTAAACACTTATTACTATTTTGAAAAAAAATTATTTTTTGTATCAAATTTTGGAAATGTTCCAAAATTTTAATTTTTTGTCGATTTTTCAATTTCTGAAATTTTTAAATTTTTCTCGATTTTCAAATTCAACAAATCTTACAGTTTTCTAATTTTGACGATTTCTTAATTTAGAGAACTTTATGATTTTGTCGATTTTACAATTTTTACTTTTTTGAAAAAATTTTCTTTTTTTATCAAATTTCGGAAATTTTCCGAAATTTTAAATTTTCTCGATTTTTTAATTTCGGAAATTTTTCCTTTTTTTTGTTTTTTTTTTTTCATTTCAACAAAATTTACAATATTCCAATTATTGAAGATTTCTTAGTTTGAAGAACTTTGCGATTTTCCAGTTTTCACAGATTTTACTTTTTTTAAAACAATTTAATTTTTTTATCAAATTTCGGAAATTTTCCGAAATTTTAAATTTGTTTGATTTTTAAATTTTGGGAATTTTTGCATTTTTCTTGATATTTTTATTCAACAAATTTTACAGTTCTCCAATTTTGTCGATTTCTTAACTTGGAGAACTTTGTGATTTTACAGTTTAAACAGTTTTTGCTATTTTGAAAAAATATCCTTTTTTTATCAAGTGCAGAACTTTGTGATTTTACAGTTTAAACAGTATTTACTATTTTGAACAAAGTTTTTTTTTTTGTTTCAAATTTCGAAAATGTTCCGAAATTTTAATTTTTTGTCAATTTTTGAATTTCTGACATTTTTTAATTTTTTTCTAAATTTAACAAATCTTACAATTTTCAAATTTTGGCGATTTCCTAATTAAGAGAACTTTATGATTTTGTCGATTTTACAGTTTTAATTTTTATGAAAAAATTTTCTTTTTTTATTTCAAATTTCGGAAATTTTCCGAAATTTAAAATTTTTTCGAATTTTGAGTTTTGGGGCTTTTTGCATTTTTCACGGTTTTTTCATTTCAACAAAATTTTCAATATTCCCATATTCAAGATTTCTTAAATTAGAGAACTTTACGATTTTACAGTTTAAACAGTTTTTTAGTATTTTGAAAAAATTTCTTTTGTTATCGAATTTCGAAAATTTTTCCAAAATTTTCAATTTCTTCAATTTTGTGAATTTGTGAATTTTTGCATTTTTCTTGATATTTTTAGTTCAACAAATTTTACCATTTTCCAATGTTGTCGATTTCCAAATTTAGAGAACTTTGTAATTTCGTCGATTATACAGTTTTTACTATTTTGAAGAAATTGTGTTCTTTATTAAACTTCGGAAATTTTCCGAAATTTAAATTTTTTCGATTTTTGAATTTCTGAAATTTTTTAATTTTTCTCGATTTTCAAATTCAACAGATCTTCTAATTTTCAAATTTTTACGATTTCTTAATTAAGAGAACTTTATGATTTTGTCGATTTTACAGTTTTTACTATTTTGAAACAAATTTTTTTTTGTTATCAAATTTCGGAAATTTTCGAAATTTTAAATTTTATCAATTTTTGAGAATTGTTGAATTTTTCTCGATTTTTTAAATTCAACAAATCTTACAATATACCAATGTTGTCGATTTCTTAATTTAGAGAACTTTGTGACTTTGTCGATTTTTTCTTCTTCGATTTCTTAATTTAGAGAACTTTGTGATTTTGTCGATTTTTTCTTCTTTATTATTTAGAAAAAATTTTCTTTTTTGCATTAAATTTCGGAAATGTTCCGAAGTTTTATTTTTTTGTCGGTTTTTCAATTTCTGAAATTTTTAAATTTTTCTCGATTTTCAAATTCAACAAATCTTACAGTTTTCTAATTTTGGCGATTTCTTAATTTAGAGAACTTTATTATTTTGTCGATTTTACAGTTTTTACTATTTTGAAAAAATTGTATTTTTTTTATCAAATTTCGGAAATTTTCCGAAATTTTAAATTTTGTCGATTTTTTGAAATTTTTGCACATTTCTCGATTTTTTAATTTCAACAAAATTAACAATATTTCAATTTTGTCTATTTCTTTATTAAGAGAACTTTACGATTTTACAGTTTAATTAGTTTTTACTATTTTGAAAAAATTGTCTTTTTTCATCAAATTTCGGATATTTTCTAAAATTTTAAATTTTGTCGATTTTTTAATTTTGGGAATTTTAGCATTTTTCTCGATTTTTTCATTTCAACAAAACTTACAATTTTCCAATTTTGGAGATTTCTTAATTTAGAGAACTTTGCGATTTTACAGTTCTTACAGTTTTTAATATTTTGACAACAATTTCTTTTGTTATCGAATTTCGGAAATTTTCCGAAATTTTAAATATTTTCGATTTTTGATTTTTGACAATTTTTCTCGATTTTTTCATTTCAACAAATTTTACAATTTTCCAATTTTGTCGATTTCTTAATTTGGACAACTTTGTGATTTTACAGTTTAAACAGTTTAAACTATTTTGAAAAAATTTTCTTTTTTGTATCAAATTTCGGAAATGTTCCGAAATTTTTATTTTTTTTCGATTTTTGAATTTCTGAAATTTTTTAATTTTTCTCGATTTTTAAATTCAACAAATCTTACAATTTTCTAATTTTGGCGATTTCTTAATTTAGAGAATTTTATTATTTTGTCGATTTTACAGTTTTTACTATTTTGAAAAAATTGTATTTTTTATATCAAATTTCGGAAATTTTCCGAAATTTTAAATTTTTTTCGATTTTTGAATTTTGGGATTTTTTGCTTTTTTCTCGGTTTTTTCATTTCAACAAAATTTTCAATATTCCAATTTTCAAGATTTCTTAATTTAGAGAACTTTGCGATTTTACTGTTTTCACAGTTTTTACTATTTTAAAAAAAATTTCTTTTGTTATCGAATTTTGAAAATATTCCGAAATTTTAAATTTTTTCGATTTTTGAATTTGTGAATTTTTGCATTTTTCTTGATTTTTTTAATTCAACAAATTTTACAATTTTCCAATGTTGTCGATTTCCAAATTTAGAGAACTTTTTAATTTTGTCGATTATACAGTTTTTACTATTTTGAAGAAATTGTCTTCTTTATTAATCTTCGGAAATTTTCCGAAATTTTAAATTTTTTCGATTTTTGAATTTCTGAAATTTTTAAATTTTTTTCGATTTTCAAATTCAACAAATCTTACAGTTTTCTAATTTTGACGATTTCTTAATTCAGAGAACTTTATGATTTTGTCGATTTTACAGTTTTTACTATTTTGAATCAAATTTCGAAAATTTTCCGAAACTTAAAATTTTCTCGATTTTTGAATTTCGGAAATTTTTGCATTTCGTTGGATTTTTTCATTTCAACAAAATTTACAGTATTCCAATTTTGTAGATTTCTTAGTTTAGAGAACGTTGCGATTTTACAGTTTTCACAGTTTTTACTATTTTGACAACAATTTCTTTCGTTATCGAATTTCGGAAATTTTCCCAACTTTTACATTTTTTCGATTTTTGATTTTTGAGAATTTTTGCATTTTTCTTGATTATTTTATTTCAACAAATTTTACAATTTTCCAATTTTTGGCGATTTCTTAACTTGGAGAACTTTGTGATTTTACGGTTTAAACAGTTATTACTATTTTGAAAAAATATCCTTTTTTTATCAAATTTCGGAAATTTTCGGAAATTTTATTTTTTTGTCTATTTTTGAATTTCTGAAATTTTCAAATTCAACAAATCTTTAAATTTTCAAATTTTGACGATTTCTTAATTTAGAGAACATTATGACTTGGTCGATTTTACAGTTTTTACTATTTGTTAAAAATTTTCTTTTTTTTATCAAATTTCGAAAATTTTCCGAAATTTTAAATATTTTGGATTTTTTAATTTCGAAAATTTTTGCATTTCTTTGGATTTTTTCATTCCAACAAAATTTACAATATTCCAATTTTGTAGATTTCTTAGTTTAGAGAACTTTGCGATTTTACAGTCTTCACAGTTTTTTTGCTATTTTGAAAAAAATTTTCTTTTTTGTATCAAATTCCGGAAATTTTACGAAATTTTACATTTTATTTCGATTTTTTAATTTCTGAAATTTTTCTCGATTTTCAAATTCAACAAATCTTACATTTTTTTAATTTGGCGATTTCTTAAATAAGAAAACTAAGTGATTTTGTCGATTTTATTTATCGGAAATGTTCCGAAACTTTAAATTTTGTCGATTTTTAAATTTCGGAAATTTTTGCATGTTTCTTGATTTTTTCATTTCAACAAAATTTGCAATATTCCAATTTTGTCTATTTCTTTATTTAGAGATCTTTGCGATTTTACAGCTTTAACAATTTTTACTATTTTGAAAAAAATTTTTTTTTTTTAATAAAATTTCGGAAATCATCCGAAATTTTTAATAATTTTGATTTTTGAGAATTTTCCAATTTTGTAGATTTCTAATTTAAAGAACTTTGCGATTTTTTAGTTTTTACAGTTTTTACTATTTTGAAAAAAATTTCTCTTGTTATCAATTTTCGGAAATTTTCCGAAATTTAAAATTTTTTCGATTTATGAGAATTGTTGAATTTTTCTCGATTTTTCAAATTCAACAAATCTTACAATATACCAATGTTGTCGATTTCTTAATTTAGAGAACTTTGTGTTTTTACTATTTTGAAAACAATTTCTTTTGTTATCGAATTTCGAAAATTTTCCGAAATTTGAATTTTTTCCGATTTTTAGATTTTGAGAATTTTTGCATTTTTCTCGATTTTTTTATTTCAACAAATTTTACAATTTTCCAATTTTTGGCGATTTCTTAACTTGGATTTCTTTGTGATTTTGCAGTTTAAACAGTTTTTACTATTTTGAAAAAATATCCTTTTTTTTATCAAGTTTCGGAAATTTTCCGAAATTTTAAATTTTTTCGATTTTTGAATTTTGAGAATTTTCGCATTTTTCTCGATTTTTTTATTTCAACAAAATCTTCAATATTCAAATTTTGAAGATTTATTAATTTAAAGAACTTTTCGATTTTTCAGCTTTCACAGTTTTTTCTATTTTGAAAAAATTGTCTTTTATTTATCAAATTTCGGAAATTTTAAATTTTTTAGATTTTTGAATTTTGTGAAATTTTGCATTTCATTGGATTTTTTCATTTCAACAAAATTTACAATATTTCAATTTTGTCTATTTCTTTATTTAGAGAACTTTACGATTTTACAGTTTAATTAGTTTTTACTATTTTAAAAAAAATTTTCTTTTTTGTATCAAATTTTGGAAATGTTCCGAAGTTTTATTTTTTTGTCGATTTTTCAATTTCTGAAATTTTTAAATTTTTCTCGATTTTCAAATTCAACAAATCTTACAGTTTTCTAATTTTGACGATTTCTTAATTAAGAGAACTTTATGATTTTGTCGATTTTACAGTTTTTACTTTTTTGAAAAAATTTTCTTTTTTTATCAAATTTCGGAAATTTTCCGAAATTTTAAATTTTCTCGGTTTTTTAATTTCGGAAATTTTTGCATTTTTTTGTTTTTTTTTTTATTTCAACAAAATTTACAATATTCCAATTATTGAAGATTTCTTATTTTGAAAAAATTGTATTTTTTTTTTCAAATTTTCGGAAATTTTGCAAAATTTTAAATTTTGTCGATTTTTTGAAATTTTTGCACATTTCTCGATTTTTTAATTTCAACAAAATTTACAATATTTCAATTTTGTCTATTTCTTTATTAAGAGAACTTTACGATTTTACAGTTTAATTAGTTTTTACTATTTTGAAAAAATTGTCTTTTTTCATCAAATTTCGGATATTTTCTAAAATTTAAAATTTTGTAGATTTTTTAATTTTGGGAATTTTAGCATTTTTCTCGATTTTTTCATTTCAACAAAACTTACAATTTTCCAATTTTGGAGATTTCTTAATTTAGAGAACTTTGCGATTTTACAGTTTTTACAGTTTTTAATATTTTGACAACAATTTCTTTTGTTATCGAATTTCGGAAATTCTCCGAAATTTTAAATATTTTCGATTTTTGATTTTTGACAATTTTTGCATTTTTCTCGATTTTTTCATTTCAACAAATTTTACAATTTTCCAATTTTGTCGATTTCTTAATTTGGACAACTTTGTGATTTTACAGTTTAAACAGTTTTAACTATTTTGAAAAAATTTTCTTTTTTGTATCAAATTTCGGAAATGTTCCGAAATTTTTATTTTTTTTTCGATTTTTGAATTTCTGAAATTTTTTAATTTTTCTCGATTTTCAAATTCAACAAATCTTACAATTTTCTAATTTTGACGATTTCTTAATTTAGAGAACTTTATTATTTTGTCGATTTTACAGTTTTTACTATTTTGAAAAAATTGTATTTTTTTATCAAATTTCGGAAATTTTCCGAAATTTTAAATTTTTTTCGATTTTTGAATTTTGGGATTTTTTGCTTTTTTCTCGGTTTTTCATTTCAACAAAATTTTCAATATTCCAATTTTCAAGATTTCTTAATTTAGAGAACTTTGCGATTTTACTGTTTTCACAGTTTTTACTATTTTAAAAAAAATTTCTTTTGTTATCAAATTTTGAAAATATTCCGAAATTTTAAATTTTTTCGATTTTTGAATTTGTGAATTTTTGCATTTTTCTTGATATTTTTAATTCAACAAATTTAACAATTTTCCAATGTTGTCGATTTCCAATTTTAGAGAACTTTTTAATTTTGTCGATTATACGGTTTTTACTATTTTGAAGAAATTGTCTTCTTTATTAATCTTCGGAAATTTTCCGAAATTTTAAATTTTTTCGATTTTTGAATTTCTGAATTTTTTTAATTTTTTTCGATTTTCAAATTCAACAAATTTTCTAATTTTCAAATTTTGACGATTTCTTAATAAAGAGAAATATGTGATTTTCTCGATTTTACAATTTTTACTATTCTGAAAAAATCTATTTTTTTTTTATCAAATTTCGGAAATTTTCAGAATTTTTAAATTTTTTCGAATTTTGAATTTCTGAAATTTTTTAAATCTTCTCGATTTTTTAAAATCAACAAATCTTACAATATTCCAATGATGTCGATTTTTTAATTTAGAAAACTTTGTGATTTTGTCGATTTTACAGTTTTTACTATTTTGAAAAATTTTATATTTTTTATCAAATTTTCGGAAATTTTTGCAAAATGTTTAATATTGTCGATTTTCGGAAATTTTTGCATTTTTCTCGATTTTTTAATTTCAACAAAATTTACAATATTCCATTTTTTTCTATTTCTTTATTTAAAAAATTTAGCGTTTTCACATATTAAACAGTTGTTACTATTTTGAAAAAAAAGTGTTTTTTTTTTATCAAATTTCGAAAATTTCCCGAAATTTTAAATTTTTTCGATTTTTAAATTTCGGAAATTTTTGCATTTTGTTGGATTTTTTCATTTCAACTAAATTTACAATATTCTAATTTTGTAGATTTCCTAATTTAAAGAACTTTGGGATTTTTAAGTTTTCACAGTTTTTACTATTTCGTAAACAATTTCTTTTGTTATCGAATTTCGAATATTTTCCGAAATTTTAATTTTTTCAGATTTTTAGATTTTGAGAATTTTTGCATTTTTGTCGATTTTTTTATTTCAACAAATTTTACAATTTTCCAATTTTTGGCGATTTCTTAACTTGGTGATCTTTGTGATTTTGCAGTTTAAACAGTTTTTACTATTTTGAAAAAATATCCTTTTTTTTATCAAGTTTCGGAAATTTTCCGAAATTTTAAATTTTTTCGATTTTTGAATTTTGAGAATTTTCGCATTTTTCTCGATTTTTTTATTTCAACAAAATCTTCAATATTCAAATTTTGAAGATTTATTAATTTAAAGAACTTTGCGATTTTTCAGCTTTCACAGTTTTTTCTATTTTGAAAAAATTGTCTTTTTTTTATCAAATTTCGGAAATTTTCCGAAATTTTAAATTTTTTAGACTTTTGAATTTTGTGAAATTTTGCATTTCATTGGATTTTTTCATTTCAACAAAATTTACAATATTTCAATTTTGTCTATTTCTTTATTTAGAGAACTTTACGATTTTACAGTTTAATTAGTTTTTACTATTTTGAAAAAATTTTCTTTTTTGTATCAAATTTTGGAAATGTTCCGAAGTTTTATTTTTTTGTCGACTTTTCAATTTCTGAAATTTTTAAATTTTTCTCGATTTTCAAATTCAACAAATCTTACAGTTTTCTAATTTTGACGATTTCTAAATTTAGAGAACTTTATGATTTTGTCGATTTTACAGTTTTTACTTTTTTGAAAAAATTTTCTTTTTTTATCAGGTCAAGTGCTCTCAACTTGCAGTCAAAATCTCGACGCAGAACATGAAGCACTGGCTTATGGCAGAGCTTAACAATCAATTCAGTTATCTATATATAATACTCTATATTGTTTTTTAAGTGTCCTTCAATTGCAGAATTTTGCGATTTTAGAGTTTAAACAGTTTTTACTATTTTGAAAAAATTTTATTTTTTCGTCAAATTTCGGAAATTTTCCAAAATCTAAAATTTTGTCCATTTTTAAATTTCGGAAATTTATGCATATTTCTCGATTTTATAATTTCAACAAAATTTACAATATTCCAATTTTGTAGATAACTTAATTTAAAGAACTTTGCGATTTTTCAGTTTTTACTATTTTGAAAAAAATGTCTCTTGTTATCAAATTTCGGAAATTTTCCGAAATTTAAAATTTTTTCGATTTTTGAATTTCTGAAATTTTTACATTTTTCTCGATTTTCAAATTCAACAAATCTTACAGTTTTCTAATTTTGACGACTTCTTAATTTAGAGAACTTTAGGATTTTGTCGATTTTACAGTTTTTACTATTTTGAAAAAAATTTCTTTTTTTATCAAATTTCGAAAAATTTCCGAAATTTTAAATTTTCTCGATTTTTTAATTTCGGAAATTTTTGCATTTTTTTGTTTTTTTTTCATTTCAACAAAATTTACAATATTCCAATTATTGAAGATTTCTTAGTTTAAAGAACTTTGCGATTTTCCAGTTTTCACAGATTTTACTGTTTTTAAAACAATTTATTTTTTTTATCAAATTTCGGAAATTTTCCGAAATTTTAAACTTGTTTGATTTTTAAATTTTGGGAATTTTTGCATTTTTCTTGATATTTTTATTCAACAAATTTTGAATTTTGAATTTTGGGGCTTTTTGCATTTTTCTCGGTTTTTTCATTTCAACAAAATTTTCAATATTCCCATATTCAAGATTTCTTAAATTAGAGAACTTTACGATTTTACAGTTTAAACAGTTTTTTAGTATTTTGAAAAAATTTCTTTTGTTATCGAATTTCGGAAATTTTCCGAAATTTTAAATATTTTCGATTTTTGATTTTTGAGATTTTTTAATTTTTTTCGATTTTTTCATTTCAACAAATCTTATAATTTTCTAATTTTGGCGATTTCTTAATTTAGAGAACTTTATTATTTTGTCGATTTTACAGTTTAAACTATTTTGAAAAAATGTTCTTTTTCTAGCAAATTTCGGAAATTTTCCGATATTTTAATTTTTTTTTATTAGTAATGTGTGGGAATTTTTGCATTTTTATCGATTTTTTTAATTTCAACAAAATTTACAATTTTCCAATTTTGTCGATTTCTTAAATTGGAGAGCTTTGTGATTTTACAGTTTAAATAGTTTTAACTATTTTGAAAAAAATTTTCTTTTTTGTATACAATTTCGGAAATTTTTAGAAATTTTTATTCTATTCGATTTTTGAATTTTGGGATTTTTTGCATTTTTCTCGATTTTTTTATTTCAACAAAAATTTTCAATATTCGAATTTTGAAGATTTAATAATTTAAAGAACTTTGCGATTTTTCAGTTTTCACAGATTTTACTATTTTCAAAAAAAAGTGTCTTTTTTTTTATCAAACTTAAAAATTTCAGAAATTTTTGCATTTTTCTCGATTTTTTTCATTTTATCAAAATTTACAAGATTTAAATTTTGTAGATTTCTTAATTTAAAGAGCTTTGCGATTTTTAAGTTTTCACAGTTTTTACTATTTTGAAAACAATTTCTTTTGTTATCGAATTTCGGAAATTTTACGAAATTTTAAATTTGTTTGATTTTTAAATTTTGGGAATTTTTGCATTTTTCTTGATATTTTTATTTCAACAAATTTAACAATTTTCCAATGTTGTCGATTTCCAAATTTAGAGAACTTTTTAATTTTGTCGATTATACGGTTTTTACTATTTTGAAGAAATTGTCTTCTTTATTAATCTTCGGAAATTTTCCGAAATTTTAAATTTTTTCGATTTTTGAATTTCTGAATTTTTTTTAATTTTTTTCGATTTTCAAATTCAACAAATTTTCTAATTTTCAAATTTTGACGATTTCTTAATAAAGAGAACTATGTGATTTTCTCGATTTTACAATTTTTACTATTTTGAAAAAATCTATTTTTTTTTATCAAATTTCGGAAATTTTCAGAATTTTTAAATTTTTTCGAATTTTGAATTTCTGAAATTTTTTAAATCTTCTCGATTTTTTAAAATCAACAAATCTTACAATATTCCAATGATGTCGATTTTTTAATTTAGAAAATTTTGTGATTTTGTCGATTTTACAGTTTTTACTATTTTGAAAAATTTTATATTTTTTATCAAATTTTCGGAAATTTTTGCAAAATGTTTAATATTGTCGATTTTCGGAAATTTTTGCACTTTTCTCGATTTTTTAATTTCAACAAAATTTACAAATTTCCATTTTTTTCTATTTCTTTATTTAAAAAATTTAGCGTTTTCACATATTAAACAGTTGTTACTATTTTGAAAAAAAAGTGTTTTTTTTTTATCAAATTTCGAAAATTTCCCGAAATTTTAAATTTTTTCGATTTTTAAATTTCGGAAATTTTTGCATTTTGTTGGATTTTTTCATTTCAACTAAATTTACAATATTCTAATTTTGTAGATTTCCTAATTTAAAGAACTTTGGGATTTTTAAGTTTTCACAGTTTTTACTATTTCGTAAACAATTTCTTTTGTTATCGAATTTCGAATATTTTCCGAAATTTTAATTTTTTCAGATTTTTAGATTTTGAGAATTTTTGCATTTTTGTCGATTTTTTTATTTCAACAAATTTTACAATTTAAAAATTTTTGGCGATTTCTTAACTTGGAGAACTTTGTGATTTTACAGTTTAAAAAGTTTTTACTATTCTGAAAAAATATCCTTTTTTTATCAAGTTTCGGAAATTTTCCGAAATTTTAAATTTTTTCGATTTTTGAATTTTGAGAATTTTCGCATTTTTCTCGATATTTTTATTCAACAATATTTACAATCTTCCAATTTTGTAGATTTCTTAATTTAGAGAACTTTGCGATTTTACAGCTTAAACACTTATTACTATTTTGAAAAAAAATTATTTTTTGTATCAAATTTTGGAAATGTTCCGAAATTTTAATTTTTTGTCGATTTTTGAATTTCTGAAATTTTTTCTCGATTTTCAAATTCAACAAATCTTACAGTTTTCTAATTTTGACGATTTCTTAATTCAGAGAACTTTATGATTTTGTCGATTTTACAGTTTTTACTATTTTGAAAAAGTTTTCTTTTATTATAAAATTTCGAAAATTTTCCGAAGTTTAAAATTTTCTCGATTTTTGAATTTCGGAAATTTTTGCATTTCGTTGGATTTTTTCATTTCAACAAAATTTACAGTATTCCAATTTTGTAGATTTCTTAGTTTAGAGAACGTTGCGATTTTTCAGTTTTTACAGTTTTTACTATTTTGAAAAAAATTTCTCTTGTTATCAATTTTCGTAAATTTTCCGAAATTTAAAATTTTTTCGATTTATGAGAATTGTTGAATTTTTCTCGATTTTTCAAATTCAACAAATCTTACAATATACCAATGTTGTCGATTTCTTAATTTAGAGAACTTTGTGTTTTTACTATTTCGAAAACAATTTCTTTTGTTATCGAATTTCGAAAATTTTCCGAAATTTGAATTTTTTCCGATTTTTAGATTTTGAGAATTTTTGCATTTTTCTCGATTTTTTTATTTCAACAAATTTTACAATTTTCAAATTTTTGGCGATTTCTTAACTTGGAGATCTTTGTGATTTTGCAGTTTTAACAGTTTTTACTATTTTGAAAACATATCCTTTTTTTTTATCAAGTTTCGGAAATTTTCCGAAATTTTAAATTTGTTCGATTTTTGAATTTTGAGAATTTTCGCATTTTTCTCGATTTTTTTATTTCAACAAAATCTTCAATATTCAAATTTTGAAGATTTATTAATTTAAAGAACTTTGCGATTTTTCAGCTTTCACAGTTTTTTCTATTTTGAAAAAATTGTCTTTTTTTTATCAAATTTCGGAAATTTTAAATTTTTTAGATTTTTGAATTTTGTGAAATTTTGCATTTCATTGGATTTTTTCATTTCAACAAAATTTACAATATTTCAATTTTGTCTATTTCTTTATTTAGAGAACTTTACGATTTTACAGTTTAATTAGTTTTTACTATTTTGAAAAAATTTTCTTTTTTGTATCAAATTTTGGAAATGTTCCGAAGTTTTATTTTTTTGTCGATTTTTCAATTTCTGAAATTTTTAAATTTTTCTCGATTTTCAAATTCAACAAATCTTACAGTTTTCTAATTTTGACGATTTCTAAATTTAGAGAACTTTATGATTTTGTCGATTTTACAGTTTTTACTTTTTTGAAAAAATTTTCTTTTTTTATCAAATTTCGGAAATTTTCCGAAATTTTATATTTTTTTTTTTTGGATTTTTGAATTTTGTGAAATTTTGCATTTCATTGGATTTTTTCATTTCAACAAAATTTACAATATTCCAATTTTGAAGATTTCTAATTTAGAGAATTTTGCGATTTTAGAGTTTAAACAGTTTTTACTATTTTGAAAAAATTTTATTTTTTTCGTCAAATTTCGGAAATTTTCCAAAATCTAAAATTTTGTCCATTTTTAAATTTCGGAAATTTATGCATATTTCTCGATTTTTTAATTTCAACAAAATTTACAATATTCCAATTTTGTAGATAACTTAATTTAAAGAATTTTGCGATTTTTCAGTTTTTACTATTTTGAAAAAAATGTCTCTTGTTATCAAATTTCGGAAATTTTCCGAAATTTAAAATTTTTTCGATTTTTGAATTTCTGAAATTTTTACATTTTTCTCGATTTTCAAATTCAACAAATCTTACAGTTTTCTAATTTTGACGACTTCTTAATTTAGAGAACTTTAGGATTTTGTCGATTTTACAGTTTTTACTATTTTGAAAAAAATTTCTTTTCTTATCAAATTTCGAAAAATTTCCGAAATTTTAAATTTTCTCGATTTTTTAATTTTGGAAATTTTTGCATTTTTTTGTTTTTTTTTTTCATTTCAACAAAATTTACAATATTCCAATTATTGAAGATTTCTTAGTTTAAAGAATTTTGCGATTTTCCAGTTTTCACAGATTTTACTTTTTTTAAAACAATTTAATTTTTTTATCAAATTTCGGAAATTTTCCGAAATTTTAAACTTGTTTGATTTTTAAATTTTGGGAATTTTTGCATTTTTCTTGATATTTTTATTCAACAAATTTCGAATTTTGAATTTTGGGGCTTTTTGCATTTTTCTCGGTTTTTTCATTTCAACAAAATTTTCAATATTCCCATATTCAAGATTTCTTAAATTAGAGAACTTTACGATTTTACAGTTTAAACAGTTTTTTAGTATTTTGAAAAAATTTCTTTTGTTATCGAATTTCGGAAATTTTCCGAAATTTTAAATATTTTCGATTTTTGATTTTTGACAATTTTTGCATTTTTCCCGATTTTTTCATTTCAACAAATTTTACAATTTTCCAATTTTTACGATTTCTTAATTAAGAGAACTTTATGATTTTGTCGATTTTACAGTTTTTACTATTTTGAAACAAATTTTTTTTTGTTATCAAATTTCGGAAATTTTCGAAATTTTAAATTTTTTCAATTTTTGATTTTTGGGATTTTTTGCATTTTTCTCGGCTTATTTAATTTCAACAAAATTTACAATTTTCCAATTTTGTCGATTTCTTAATTTGGACAACTTTGTGATTTTACAGTTTAAACAGTTTTTACCATTTTGAAAAAAATTTTTTTTTTGTATCAAATTTCGGAAAATTTCGAAATTTTAAATTATTTTGATTTTTTGATTTTTGAGAATTTTTTAATTTTTTTCGATTTTTTCATTTCAACAAAATTTACAATTTTCCAATTTTGTAGATTTCTAATTTAAAGAACTTTGCGATTTTTCAGTTTTTACAGTTTTTCTATTTTGACAACAATTTTTTAATTTTTCTCGTTTTTCAAATTCAACAAATCTTTAAATTTTCTAATTTTGACGATTTTTATAATTTAGAGAACATTATGATTTGGTCGATTTTATCATTTTTACTATTTGTAAAAAATTTTTCTTTTTTTATCAAATTTCGAAAAACTGTAAAATCGACAAAATCCTAAAGTTCTCTAAATTAAGAAGTCGTCAAAATTAGAAAACTGTAAGATTTGTTGAATTTGAAAATCGAGAAAAATGTAAAAATTTCAGAAAAATCAAAAATCGACTAAAAATTCAAATTTCGGAACATTTCCGAAATTTGATCCAAAAAAGAAAAATTTTTCAAAATAATAAAGACTGTAAAATCCACAAAATCACAAAGTTCTTTAAATTATGAAATCGACAACATTGGAATATTGTAAGATTTCTTTTTCTTTTTTTATCAAATTTCGAAAATTTTTCCGAAATTTTAAATTTTCTCAATTCTATAATTTCGGAAATTTTTGCATTTCTTTGTTTTTTTCATTTCAACAAAATTTACAATATTCCAATTTTTGTAGATTTCTTAGTTTAGAGAACTTTGCGATTTTACAGTCTTCACAGTTTGTTTGCTATTTTGAAAAAATTTTCTTTTTTGTATCAAATTCCGGAAATTTTACGAAATTTTACATTTTATTTCGATTTTTTAATTTCTGAAATTTTTCTCGATTTTCAAATTCAACAAATCTTACATTTTTCTAATTGGCGATTTCTTAAATAAGAAAACTATGTGATTTTGTCGATTTTATTTATCGGAAATGTTCCGAAACTTTAAATTTTGTCGATTTTTAAATTTCGGAAATTTTTGCATGTTTCTTGATTTTTTCATTTCAACAAAATTTACAATATTCCAATTTTGTCTATTTCTTTATTTAGAGATCTTTGCGATTTTACAGCTTTAACAATTTTTACTATTTTGAAAAAAATTCTTTTTTTTAATAAAATTTCGGAAATCATCCGAAATTTTTAATAATTTTGATTTTTGAGAATTTTCCAATTTTGTAGATTTCTAATTTAAAGAACTTTGCGATTTTTCAGTTTTTACAGTTTTTACTATTTTGAAAAAAAATGTCTCTTGTTATCAATTTTCGGAAATTTTCCGAAATTTAAAATTTTTTCGATTTATGAGAATTGTTGAATTTTTCTCGATTTTTCAAATTCAACAAATCTTACAATATACCAATGTTGTCGATTTCCTTATTTAGAGAACTTTGTGTTTTTACTATTTCGAAAACAATTTCTTTTGTTATCGAATTTCGAAAATTTTCCGAAATTTGAATTTTTTCCGATTTTGAGAATTTTTGCATTTTTCTCGATTTTTTTATTTCAACAAATTTTACAATTTTCCAATTTTTGGCGATTTCTTAACTTGGAGATCTTTGTGATTTTGCAGTTTAAACAGTTTTTACTATTTTGAAAACATATATTTTTTTTATCAAGTTTCGGAAATTTTCCGAAATTTTAAATTTGTTCGATTTTTGAATTTTGATATTTTCGCATTTTTCTCGATTTTTTTATTTCAACAAAATCTTCAATATTCAAATTTTGAAGATTTATTAATTTAAAGAACTTTGCGATTTTTCAGCTTTCACAGTTTTTTCTATTTTGAAAAAATTGTCTTTTTTTTATCAAATTTCTGAAATTTTCCGAAATTTTAAATTTTTTAGATTTTTGAATTTTGTGAAATTTTGCATTTCATTGGATTTTTTCATTTCAACCCAAAATTTTGGAAATGTTCCGAAGTTTTATTTTTTTGTAGATTTTTCAATTTCTGAAATTTTTAAATTTTTCTCGATTTTCAAATTCAACAAATCTTACAGTTTTCTAATTTTGACGATTTCTTAATTTAGAGAACTTTATGATTTTGTCGATTTTACAGTTTTTACTATTTGTAAAAAAATTTTCTTTTTTTATCAAATTTCGGAAATTTTCCGATATTTTATATTTTTTTTTTTGGATTTTTGAATTTTGTGAAATTTTGCATTTCATTGGATTTTTTCATTTCAACAAAATTTACAATATTCCAATTTTGAAGATTTCTAATTTAGAGAATTTTGCGATTTTAGAGTTTAAACAGTTTTTACTATTTTGAAAAATTTTTATTTTTTTCGTCAAATTTCGGAAATTTTCCAAAATCTAAAATTTTGTCCATTTTTAAATTTCGGAAATTTATGCATATTTCTCGATTTTTTAATTTCAACAAAATTTACAATATTCCAATTTTGTAGATAACTTAATCTAAAGAACTTTGCGATTTTTCAGTTTTTACTATTTTGAAAAAAATGTCTCTTGTTATCCAATTTCGGAAATTTTCCGAAATTTAAAATTTTTTCGATTTTTGAATTTCTGAAATTTTTACATTTTTCTCGATTTTCAAATTCAACAAATCTTACAGTTTTCTAATTTTGACGACTTCTTAATTTAGAGAACTTTAGGATTTTGTCGATTTTACAGTTTTTACTATTTTGAAAAAAATTTCTTTTTTTATCAAATTTCGAAAAATTTCCGAAATTTTAAATTTTCTCGATTTTTTAATTTCGGAAATTTTTGCATTTTTTTGTTTTTTGTTTTCATTTCAACAAAATTTACAATATTCCAATTATTGAAGATTTCTTAGTTTAAAGAACTTTGCGATTTTCCAGTTTTCACAGATTTTCCTTTTTTTAAAACAATTTAATTTTTTTATCAAATTTCGGAAATTTTCCGAAATTTTAAACTTGTTTGATTTTTAAATTTTGGGAATTTTTGCATTTTTCTTGATATTTTTATTCAACAAATTTTACAGTTCTCCAATTTTGTCGATTTCTTAACTTGGAGAACTTTGTGATTTTACAGTTTAAACAGTTTTTACTATTTTGAAAAAATATCCTTTTTTTATCAAGTGCAGAACTTTGTGATTTTACAGTTTAAACAGTATTTACTATTTTGAACAAAGTTTTTTTTTTTTATTTCAAATTTCAGAAATTTTCCGAAATTTAAAATTTTTTCGAATTTTGAATTTTGGGGCTTTTTGCATTTTTCTCGGTTTTTTCATTTCAACAAAATTTTCAATATTCCCATATTCAAGATTTCTTAAATTAGAGAACTTTACGATTTTACAGTTTAAACAGTTTTTTAGTATTTTGAAAAAATTTCTTTTGTTATCGAATTTTGGAAATTTTCCGAAATTTTAAATATTTTCGATTTTTGATTTTTGATAATTTTAGCATTTTTCCCGATTTTTTCATTTCAACAAATTTTACAATTTTCCAATTTTTACGATTTCTTAATTAAGAGAACTTTATGATTTTGACGATTTTACAGTTTTTACTATTTTGAAACAAATTTTTTTTTGTTATCGAATTTCGGAAATTTTCGAAATTTTAAATTTTTTCAATTTTTGAATTTTGGGATTTTTTGCATTTTTCTCGGATTATTTAATTTCAACAAAATTTACAATTTTCCAATTTTGTCGATTTCTTAATTTGGACAACTTTGTGATTTTACAGTTTAAACAGTTTTTACCATTTTGAAAAAATTTTCTTTTTTGTATCAAATTTCGGAAATTTTCAAAATTTTAAATTATTTTGATTTTTTGATTTTTGAGAATTTTTTAATTTTTTTCGATTTTTTCATTTCTAATTTAAAGAACTTTGCGATTTTTCAGTTTTTACAGTTTTTACTATTTTGAAAAAAATTTCTCTTGTTATCAAATTTCGGAAATTTTCCGAAATTTAAAATTTTTTCGATTTTTGAGAATTGTTGAATTTTTCTCGATTTTTTAAATTCAACAAATCTTACAATATACCAATGTTGTCGATTTCTTAATTTAGAGAACTTTGTGATTTTGTCGATTTTTTCTTCTTTATTATTTAGAAAAAATTTTCTTTTTTGCATCAAATTTCGGAAATGTTCCGAAGTTTTATTTTTTTGTCGATTTTTCAATTTCTGAAATTTTTAAATTTTTCTCGATTTTCAAATTCAACAAATCTTACAGTTTTCTAATTTTGACGATTTCTAAATTTAGAGAACTTTAGGATTTTGTCGATTTTACAGTTTTCACTATTTTACAAAAATTGTTTCTTTTTTTCAAATTTTCGGAAATTTTGCAAAATTTTAAATTTTGTCGATTTTTTGAAATTATAACACATTTCTCGATTTTTTAATTTCAACAAAATTAACAATATTTCAATTTTGTCTATTTCTTTATTAAGAGAACTTTACGATTTTACAGTTTAATTAGTTTTTACTATTTTGAAAAAATTGTCTTTTTTCATCAAATTTCGGATATTTTCTAAAATTTTAAATTTTGTCGATTTTTTAATTTTGGGAATTTTAGCATTTTTCTCGATTTTTTCAATTCAACAAAACTTACAATTTTCCAATTTTGTCGATTTCTTAATTTGGACAACTTTGTGATTTTACAGTTTAAACAGTTTTAACTATTTTGAAAAAAATTTTTTTTTTGTATCAAATTTCGGAAATGTTCCGAAATTTTTATTTTTTTTCGATTTTTGAATTTCTGAAATTTTTTAATTTTTCTCGATTTTCAAATTCAACAAATTTTACAATTTTCTAATTTTGGCGATTTCTTAATTTAGAGAACTTTATTATTTTGTCGATTTTACAGTTTAAACTATTTTGAAAAAATGTTCTTTTTCTAGCAAATTTCGGAAATTTTCCGATATTTTAATTTTTTTTTATTAGTAATGTGTGGGAATTTTTGCATTTTTCTCGATTTTTTTAATTTCAACAAAATTTACAGTTTTCCAATTTTGTCGATTTCTTAAATTGGAGAGCTTTGTGATTATACAGTTTAAACAGTTTTAACTATTTTGAAAAAATTTTCTTTTTTGTAAACAATTTCGGAAATTTTTAGAAATTTTTATTCTTTTCGATTTTTGAATTTTGGGATTTTTTGCATTTTTCTCGATTTTTTTATTTCAACAAAATTTTCAATATTCGAATTTTGAAGATTTATTAATTTAAAGAACTTTGCGATTTTTCAGTTTTCACAGATTTTACTATTTTCAAAAAAAAAGTGTTTTTTTTTTTATTAAACTTAAAAATTTCAGAAATTTTTGCATTTTTCTCGATTTTTTTCATTTTATCAAAATTTACAAGATTCAAATTTTGTAGATTTCTTAATTTAAAGAGCTTTGCGATTTTTAAGTTTTCACAGTTTTTACTATTTTGACAACAATTTCTTTTGTTATCGAATTTCGGAAATGTTCCAAAATTTTAATTTTTTGTCGATTTTTAAATTTTGGAATTTTTTTAATTTTTCTCGATTTTAAATTTTAACAAATCTTACAATTTTCTAATTTTGTCGATTTCTTAATTTAGAGAACTTTATGATTTTGTCGATTTTACAGTTTTTACTATTCTGAAAACATTTTCTTTTTTTTATCAAATTTCGGAAATTTTCCGAAATTTTAAAATTTTTATATTTTTGAATTTTGAGAATTTTTGCATTTTTTTCGATTTTTTCATTTCAACAAAATTTACAATTTTCCAATTTTGTAGATTTCTTAATTTAGAGAACTTTGCGATTTAACAGTTTTTACAGTTTTTACTATTTTGAAAAAATTTAATTTTTTTTTTAATTTCGAAAACGATATGATATTTTAATTTTTTTAGAATATTCATTTTTGGGAATTTTTGCATTTTTCTCGATTTTTTTATTTCAGCAAATTTTACAGTTCTCCAATTTTGTCGATTTCTTAACTTGGAGAACTTTGTGATTTTACTGTTTAAACAGTATTTACTATTTTGAAGAAATTTTTTTTTTTTGTTTCAAATTTCGAAAATGTTCCGAAATTTTAATTTTTTGTCGATTTTCGAATTTCTGAAATTTTTTAATTTTTCTCGATTTTCAAATTCAACAAATCTTACAATTTTCAAAATTTGACGATTTCCTAATTAAGAGATCTTTATGATTTTGTCGATTTTACAGTTTTAATTTTTGTGAAAAAATTTTCTTTTTTTATTTCAAATTTCGGAAATTTTCCGAAATTTTAAATTTTTTAGAATTTTAGAATTTTGGGAAATTTTGCATTTCATTGGATTTTTTCATTTCAACAAAATTTACAATATTCCAATTTTGAAGATTTCAAATTAAGAGAATTTTGCGATTTTAGAGTTTAAACAGTTTTTACTATTTTGAAAAAATTTTCTTTTTTTATCAAATTTCGGAAATTTTCCGAAATCTAAAATTTTGTCCATTTTTAAATTTCGAAAATTTTAGCATTTTTCTCAATTTTTTAATTTCAACAAAATTTAAAATATTCCAATTTTGTAGATAACTTAATTTAAAGAACTATGCGATTTTTCAGTTTTTACAGTTTTTACTATTTTGAAAAAAATGTCTCTTGTTATCAAATTTCGGAAATTTTCCGAAATTTGACATTTTTTCGATTTTTGAATTTCTGAAATTTTTACATTTTTCTCGATTTTCAAATTCAACAAATATTACAGTTTTCTAATTTTGACGGCTTAATTAGAGAACTTTAGGATTTTGTCGATTTTACAGTTTTTACTATTTTGAAAAAATTTTCTTTTTTTATCAAATTTCGAAAATTTTCCGAAATTTTAAATTTTCTCGATTTTTTAATTTCGGAAATTTTTGCATTTCTTTGTTTTTTTTTTCATTTCAACAAAATTTACAATATTCAAATTATTGAAGATTTCTTAGTTTAAAGAACTTTGCGATTTTCCAGTTTTCACAGTTTTTACTATAACGAAAAATTTTCTTTTTTTTATCAAATTTCGGAAATTTTCCGAAATTTTAATTTTTTTCGATTTTTGAATTTCTGAAATTTTTTAATTTTTCTCGTTTTTCAAATTCAACAAATCTTTAAATTTTCTAATTTTGACGATTTTTATAATTTAGAGAACATTATGATTTGGTCGATTTTACCATTTTTACTATTTGTAAAATATTTTTCTTTTTTTATCAAATTTCGGAAATTTTCCGAAATTAAATTTTTTAGATTTTTGATTTTTGTGAAATTTTGCATTTCATTGGATTTTTTCATTTCAACAAAATTTACAATATTCCAATTTTGAAGATTTCTAATTTAGTGAATTTTGCGATTTTAGAGTTTGAACAGTTTTTACTATTTTGAAATTTTTTTCTTTTTTTCGTCAAATTTCGGAATATTTCCGAAATCTAAAATTTTGTCCATTTTTAAATTTCGGAAATTTTAGCATTTTGCTCAATTTTTTAATTTCAACAAAATTTACAATATTCCAATTTTGTAGATAACTTTATTTAAAGAACTTTGCGATTTTTCAGTTTTTACAGTTTTTACTATTTTGAAAAAAATGTTTCTTGTTATCAAATTTCGGAAATTTTCCGAAATCTAAAATTTTGTCCATTTTTAAATTTCGAAAATTTTAGCATTTTTCTCAATTTTTTAATTTCAACAAAATTAACAATTTTCCAATTTTGTAGATTTCTAATTTAAAGAACTTTGCGATTTTTCAGTTTTTACAGTTTTTACTATTTTGAAAAAAATTTCTCTTGTTATCAAATTTCGGAAATTTTCCGAAATTTAAAATTTTTTCGATTTTTGAGAATTGTTGAATTTTTCTCGATTTTTTAAATTCAACAAATCTTACAATATACCAATGTTGTCGATTTCTTAATTTAGAGAACTTTGTGATTTTGTCGATTTTTTCTTCTTCGATTTCTTAATTTAGAGAACTTTGTGATTTTGTCGATTTTTTCTTCTTTATTATTTAGAAAAAATTTTCTTTTTTGAATCAAATTTCGGAAATGTTCCGAAGTTTTATTTTTTTGTCGATTTTTCAATTTCTGAAATTTTTAAATTTTTCTCGATTTTCAAATTCAACAAATCTTACAATTTTCTAATTTTGGCGATTTCTTAATTTAGAGAACTTTAGGATTTTGTCGATTTTACAATTTTCACTATTTTAAAAAAATTGTTTCTTTTTTTCAAATTTTCGGAAATTTTGCAAAATTTTAAATTTTGTCGATTTTTTGAAATTATTGCACATTTCTCGATTTTTTAATTTCAACAAAATTAACAATATTTCAATTTTGTCTATTTCTTTATTTAGAGAACTTTACGATTTTACAGTTTAATTAGTTTTTACTATTTTGAAAAAATTTTCTTTTTTGTATCAAATTTTGGAAATGTTCCGAAGTTTTATTTTTTTTGTCGATTTTTCAATTTCTGAAATTTTTAAATTTTTCTCGATTTTCAAATTCAACAAATCTTACAGTTTTCTAATTTTGACGATTTCTAAATTTAGAGAACTTTATGATTTTGTCGATTTTACAGTTTTTACTTTTTTGAAAAAATTTTCTTTTTTTATCAAATTTCGGAAATTTTCCGAAATTTTATATTTTTTTTTTTGGATTTTTGAATTTTGTGAAATTTTGCATTTCATTGGATTTTTTCATTTCAACAAAATTTACAATATTCCAATTTTGAAGATTTCTAATTTAGAGAATTTTGCGATTTTAGAGTTTAAACAGTTTTTACTATTTTGAAAAAATTTTATTTTTTTCGTCAAATTTCGGAAATTTTCCAAAATCTAAAATTTTGTCCATTTTTAAATTTCGGAAATTTATGCATATTTCTCGATTTTTTAATTTCAACAAAATTTACAATATTCCAATTTTGTAGATAACTTAATTTAAAGAACTTTGCGATTTTTCAGTTTTTACTATTTTGAAAAAAATGTCTCTTGTTATCAAATTAAATTAAAATTTTTTCGATTTTTGAATTTCTGAAATTTTTACATTTTTCTCGATTTTCAAATTCAACAAATCTTACAGTTTTCTAATTTTGACGACTTCTTAATTTAGAGAACTTTAGGATTTTGTCGATTTTACAGTTTTTACTATTTTGAAAAATTTTGCATTTTTTTGTTTTTTTTTCATTTCAACAAAATTTACAATATTCCAATTATTGAAGATTTCTTAGTTTAAAGAATTTTGCGATTTTCCAGTTTTCACAGATTTTACTTTTTTTAAAACAATTTAATTTTTTTATCAAATTTCGGAAATTTTCCGAAATTTTAAACTTGTTTGATTTTTAAATTTTGGGAATTTTTGCATTTTTCTTGATATTTTTATTCAACAAATTTCGAATTTTGAATTTTGGGGCTTTTTGCATTTTTCTCGGTTTTTTCATTTCAACAAAATTTTCAATATTCCCATATTCAAGATTTCTTAAATTAGAGAACTTTACGATTTTACAGTTTAAACAGTTTTTTAGTATTTTGAAAAAATTTCTTTTGTTATCGAATTTCGGAAATTTTCCGAAATTTTAAATATTTTCGATTTTTTATTTTTGACAATTTTTGCATTTTTCCCGATTTTTTCATTTCAACAAATTTAACAATTTTCCAATTTTTACGATTTCTTAATTAAGAGAACTTTATGATTTTGTCGATTTTACAGTTTTTACTATTTTGAAACAAATTTTTTTTTGTTATCAAATTTCGGAAATTTTCGAAATTTTAAATTTTTTCAATTTTTGATTTTTGGGATTTTTTGCATTTTTCTCGGCTTATTTAATTTCAACAAAATTTACAATTTTCCAATTTTGTCGATTTCTTAATTTGGACAACTTTGTGATTTTACAGTTTAAACAGTTTTTACCATTTTGAAAAAATTTTTTTTTTGTATCAAATTTCGGAAAATTTCGAAATTTTAAATTATTTTGATTTTTTGATTTTTGAGAATTTTTTAATTTTTTTCGATTTTTTCATTTCAACAAAATTTACAATTTTCCAATTTTGTAGATTTCTAATTTAAAGAACTTTGCGATTTTTCAGTTTTTACAGTTTTTACTATTTTGACAACAATTTTTTAATTTTTCTCGTTTTTCAAATTCAACAAATCTTTAAATTTTCTAATTTTGACGATTTTTATAATTTAGAGAACATTATGATTTGGTCGATTTTATCATTTTTACTATTTGTAAAAAATTTTTCTTTTTTTATCAAATTTCGGAAAAACTGTAAAATCGACAAAATCCTAAAGTTCTCTAAATTAAGAAGTCGTCAAAATTAGAAAACTGTAAGATTTGTTGAATTTGAAAATCGAGAAAAATGTAAAAATTTCAGAAATTCAAAAATCGACTAAAAATTCAAATTTTGGAACATTTCCGAAATTTGATCCAAAAAAGAAAAATTTTTCAAAATAATAAAGACTGTAAAATCCACAAAATCACAAAGTTCTTTAAATTATGAAATCGACAACATTGGAATATTGTAAGATTTCTTTTTCTTTTTTTATCAAATTTCGAAAATTTTTCCGAAATTTTAAATTTTCTCAATTTTATAATTTCGGAAATTTTTGCATTTCTTTGTTTTTTTCATTTCAACAAAATTTACAATATTCCAATTTTTGTAGATTTCTTAGTTTAGAGAACTTTGCGATTTTACAGTCTTCACAGTTTTTTTGCTATTTTGAAAAAAATTTTCTTGTTTTTATCAAATTTCGAAAATTTTCCGAAATTTTAAATATTTTGGATTTTTTAATTTCGGAAATTTTTGCATTTCTTTGGATTTTTTCATTCCAACAAAATTTACAATATTCCAATTTTGTAGATTTCTTAGTTTAGAGAACTTTGCGATTTTACAGTCTTCACAGTTTTTTTGCTATTTTGAAAAAAATTTTCTTTTTTGTATCAAATTCCGGAAATTTTACGAAATTTTACATTTTATTTCGATTTTTTAATTTCTGAAATTTTTCTCGATTTTCAAATTCAACAAATCTTACATTTTTCTAATTTGGCGATTTCTTAAATAAGAAAACTATGTGATTTTGTCGATTTTATTTATCGGAAATGTTCCGAAACTTTAAATTTTGTCGATTTTTAAATTTCGGAAATTTTTGCATGTTTCTTGATTTTTTCATTTCAACAAAATTTACAATATTCCAATTTTGTCTATTTCTTTATTTAGAGATCTTTGCGATTTTACAGCTTTAACAATTTTTACTATTTTGAAAAAAATTCTTTTTTTTAATAAAATTTCGGAAATCATCCGAAATTTTTAATAATTTTGATTTTTGAGAATTTTTGCATTTTTCTCGATTTTTTCATTTCAACAAAATTTACAATTTTCCAATTTTGTAGATTTCTAATTTAAATAACTTTGCGATTTTTCAGTTTTTACAGTTTTTACTATTTTTAAAAAAAATGTCTCTTGTTATCAATTTTCGGAAATTTTCCGAAATTTAAAATTTTTTCGATTTATGAAAATTGTTGAATTTTTCTCGATTTTTCAAATTCAACAAATCTTACAATATACCAATGTTGTCGATTTCCTTATTTAGAGAACTTTGTGTTTTTACTATTTCGAAAACAATTTCTTTTGTTATCGAATTTCGAAAATTTTCCGAAATTTGAATTTTTTCCGATTTTGAGAATTTTTGCATTTTTCTCGATTTTTTTATTTCAACAAATTTTACAATTTTCCAATTTTTGGCGATTTCTTAACTTGGAGATCTTTGTGATTTTGCAGTTTAAACAGTTTTTACTATTTTGAAAACATATCTTTTTTTTTATCAAGTTTCGGAAATTTTCCGAAATTTTAAATTTGTTCGATTTTTGAATTTTGATATTTTTGCATTTTTCTCGATTTTTTTATTTCAACAAAATCTTCAATATTCAAATTTTGAAGATTTATTAATTTAAAGAACTTTGCGATTTTTCAGCTTTCACAGTTTTTTCTATTTTGAAAAAATTGTCTTTTTTTTATCAAATTTCTGAAATTTTCCGAAATTTTAAATTTTTTAGATTTTTGAATTTTGTGAAATTTTGCATTTTATTGGATTTTTTCATTTCAACCTAAAATTTTGGAAATGTTCCGAAGTTTTATTTTTTTGTAGATTTTTCAATTTCTGAAATTTTTAAATTTTTCTCGATTTTCAAATTCAACAAATCTTACAGTTTTCTAATTTTGACGATTTCTTAATTTAGAGAACTTTATGATTTTGTCGATTTTACAGTTTTTACTATTTGTAAAAAAATTTTCTTTTTTTATCAAATTTCGGAAATTTTCCGAAATTTTATATTTTTTTTTTTGGATTTTTGAATTTTGTGAAATTTTGCATTTCATTGGATTTTTTCATTTCAACAAAATTTACAATATTCCAATTTTGAAGATTTCTAATTTAGAGAATTTTGCGATTTTAGAGTTTAAACAGTTTTTACTATTTTGAAAAAATTGTATTTTTTTCGTCAAATTTCGGAAATTTTCCAAAATCTAAAATTTTGTCCATTTTTAAATTTCGGAAATTTATGCATATTTCTCGATTTTTTAATTTCAACAAAATTTACAATATTCCAATTTTGTAGATAACTTAATCTAAAGAACTTTGCGATTTTTCAGTTTTTACTATTTTGAAAAAAATGTCTCTTGTTATCAAATTTCGGAAATTTTCCGAAATTTAACATTTTTTCGATTTTTGAATTTCTGAAATTTTTACATTTTTCTCGATTTTCAAATTCAACAAATCTTACAGTTTTCTAATTTTGACGACTTCTTAATTTAGAGAACTTTAGGATTTTGTCGATTTTACAGTTTTTACTATTTTGAAAAAAATTTCTTTTTTTATCAAATTTCGAAAAATTTCCGAAATTTTAAATTTTCTCGATTTTTTAATTTCGGAAATTTTTGCATTTTTTTGTTTTTTTTTTTCATTTCAACAAAATTTACAATATTCCAATTATTGAAGATTTCTTAGTTTAAAGAACTTTGCGATTTTCCAGTTTTCACAGATTTTCCTTTTTTTAAAACAATTTAATTTTTTTATCAAATTTCGGAAATTTTCCGAAATTTTAAACTTGTTTGATTTTTAAATTTTGGGAATTTTTGCATTTTTCTTGATATTTTTATTCAACAAATTTTACAGTTCTCCAATTTTGTCGATTTCTTAACTTGGAGAACTTTGTGATTTTACAGTTTAAACAGTTTTTACTATTTTGAAAAAATATCCTTTTTTTATCAAGTGCAGAACTTTGTGATTTTACAGTTTAAACAGTATTTACTATTTTGAACAAAGTTTTTTTTTTTAATTTCAAATTTCAGAAATTTTCCGAAATTTAAAATTTTTTCGAATTTTGAATTTTGGGGCTTTTTGCATTTTTCTCGGTTTTTTCATTTCAACAAAATTTTCAATATTCCCATATTCAAGATTTCTTAAATTAGAGAACTTTACGATTTTACAGTTTAAACAGTTTTTTAGTATTTTGAAAAAATTTCTTTTGTTATCGAATTTCGGAAATTTTCCGAAATTTTAAATATTTTCGATTTTTGATTTTAGACAATTTTTGCATTTTTCCCGATTTTTTCATTTCAACAAATTTAACAATTTTCCAATTTTTACGATTTCTTAATTAAGAGAACTTTATGATTTTGTCGATTTTACAGTTTTTACTATTTTGAAACAAATTTTTTTTTGTTATCGAATTTCGGAAATTTTCGAAATTTTAAATTTTTTCAATTTTTGATTTTTGGGATTTTTTGCATTTTTCTCGGCTTATTTAATTTCAACAAAATTTACAATTTTCCAATTTTGTCGATTTCTTAATTTGGACAACTTTGTGATTTTACAGTTTAAACAGTTTTTACCATTTTGAAAAAATTTTCTTTTTTGTATCAAATTTCGGAAATTTTCAAAATTTTAAATTATTTTGATTTTTTGATTTTTGAGAATTTTTTAATTTTTTTCGATTTTTTCATTTCAACAAAATTTACAATTTTCCAATTTTGTAGATTTCTAATTTAAAGAACTTTGCGATTTTTCAGTTTTTACAGTTTTTACTATTTTGAAAAAAATTTCTCTTGTTATCAAATTTCGGAAATTTTCCGAAATTTAAAATTTTTTCGATTTTTGAGAATTGTTGAATTTTTCTCGATTTTTTAAATTCAACAGATCTTACAATATACCAATGTTGTCGATTTCTTAATTTAGAGAACTTTGTGATTTTGTCGATTTTTTCTTCTTTATTATTTAGAAAAAATTTTCTTTTTTGCATCAAATTTCGGAAATGTTCCGAAGTTTTATTTTTTTGTCGATTTTTCAATTTCTGAAATTTTTAAATTTTTCTCGATTTTCAAATTCAACAAATCTTACAGTTTTCTAATTTTGACGATTTCAAAATTTAGAGAACTTTAGGATTTTGTCGATTTTACAGTTTTCACTATTTTAAAAAAATTGTTTCTTTTTTTAAAATTTTCGGAAGTTTTGCAAAATTTTAAATTTTGTCGATTTTTTGAAATTATAACACATTTCTCGATTTTTTAATTTCAACAAAATTAACAATATTTCAATTTTGTCTATTTCTTTATTAAGAGAACTTTACGATTTTACAGTTTAATTAGTTTTTACTATTTTGAAAAAATTGTCTTTTTTCATCAAATTTCGGATATTTTCTAAAATTTTAAATTTTGTCGATTTTTTAATTTTGGGAATTTTAGCATTTTTCTCGATTTTTTCATTTCAACAAAACTTACAATTTTCCAATTTTGTCGATTTCTTAATTTGGACAACTTTGTGATTTTACAGTTTAAACAGTTTTAACTATTTTGAAAAAATTTTTTTTTTTGTATCAAATTTCGGAAATGTTCCGAAATTTTAATTTTTTTTCGATTTTTGAATTTCTGAAATTTTTTAATTTTTCTCGATTTTCAAATTCAACAAATTTTACAATTTTCTAATTTTGGCGATTTCTTAATTTAGAGAACTTTATTATTTTGTCGATTTTACAGTTTAAACTATTTTGAAAAAATGTTCTTTTTCTAGCAAATTTCGGAAATTTTCCGATATTTTAATTTTTTTTTATTAGTAATGTGTGGGAATTTTTGCATTTTTCTCGATTTTTTTAATTTCAACAAAATTTACAGTTTTCCAATTTTGTCGATTTCTTAAATTGGAGAGCTTTGTGATTTTACAGTTTAAACAGTTTTAACTATTTTGAAAAAATTTTCTTTTTTGTAAACAATTTCGGAAATTTTTAGAAATTTTTATTCTTTTCGATTTTTGAATTTTGGGATTTTTTGCATTTTTCTCGATTTTTTTATTTCAACAAAATTTTCAATATTCGAATTTTGAAGATTTATTAATTTAAAGAACTTTGCGATTTTTCAGTTTTCACAGATTTTACTATTTTCAAAAAAAAAGTGGTTTTTTTTTTATTAAACTTAAAAATTTCAGAAATTTTTGCATTTTTCTCGATTTTTTTCATTTTATCAAAATTTACAAGATTCAAATTTTGTAGATTTCTTAATTTAAAGAGCTTTGCGATTTTTAAGTTTTCACAGTTTTTACTATTTTGAAAACAATTTCTTTTGTTATCAAATTTCGGAAATTTTACGAAATTATAAAATTTTTAGATTTTTGAATTTTGAGAATTTTTGAATTTTTTTGGATTTTTTCATTTCAACAAAAATTACAATTTTCCAATTTTGGAGATTTCTTAATTTAGAGAACTTTGCGATTTTACAGTATTTACAGTTTTTAATATTTTGACAACAATTTCTTTTGTTATCGAATTTCGGAAATGTTCCAAAATTTTAATTTTTTGTCGATTTTTAAATTTTGGAATTTTTTTAATTTTTCTCGATTTTAAATTTTAACAAATCTTACAATTTTCTAATTTTGTCGATTTCTTAATTTAGAGAACTTTATGATTTTGTCGATTTTACAGTTTTTACTATTCTGAAAACATTTTCTTTTTTTTATCAAATTTCGGAAATTTTCCGAAATTTTAAAATTTTTTTATTTTTGAATTTTGAGAATTTTTGCATTTTTTTCGATTTTTTCATTTCAACAAAATTTACAATTTTCCAATTTTGTAGATTTCTTAATTTAGAGAACTTTGCGATTTAACAGTTTTTACAGTTTTTACTATTTTGAAAAAATTTAATTTTTTTTTTTAATTTCGGAAACGATCCGATATTTTAATTTTTTTAGAATATTCATTTTTGGGAATTTTTGCATTTTTCTCGATTTTTTTATTTCAGCAAATTTTACATTTCTCCAATTTTGTCGATTTCTTAACTTGGAGAACTTTGTGATTTTACTGTTTAAACAGTATTTACTATTTTGAAGAAATTTTTTTTTTTTGTTTCAAATTTCGAAAATGTTCCGAAATTTTAATTTTTTGTCAATTTTCGAATTTCTGAAATTTTTTAATTTTTCTCGATTTTCAAATTCAACAAATCTTACAATTTTCAAAATTTGACGATTTCCTAATTAAGAGATCTTTATGATTTTGTCGATTTTACAGTTTTAATTTTTGTGAAAAAATTTTCTTTTTTTATTTCAAATTTCGGAAATTTTCCGAAATTTTAAATTTTTTAGAATTTTTGAATTTCTGAAATTTTTACATTTTTCTCGATTTTCAAATTCAACAAATATTACAGTTTTCTAATTTTGACGGCTTAATTAGAGAACTTTAGGATTTTGTCGATTTTACAGTTTTTACTATTTTGAAAAAATTTTCTTTTTTTATCAAATTTCGAAAATTTTCCGAAATTTTAAATTTTCTCGATTTTTTAATTTCGGAAATTTTTGCATTTCTTTGTTTTTTTTTTCATTTCAACAAAATTTACAATATTCAAATTATTGAAGATTTCTTAGTTTAAAGAACTTTGCGATTTTCCAGTTTTCACAGTTTTTACTATAACGAAAAATTTTCTTTTTTTTATCAAATTTCGGAAATTTTCCGAAATTTTAATTTTTTTCGATTTTTGAATTTCTAAATTTTTTTAATTTTTCTCGTTTTTCAAATTCAACAAATCTTTAAATTTTCTAATTTTGACGATTTTTATAATTTAGAGAACATTATGATTTGGTCGATTTTACCATTTTTACTATTTGTAAAATATTTTTCTTTTTTTATCAAATTTCGGAAATTTTCCGAAATTAAATTTTTTAGATTTTTGAATTTTGTGAAATTTTGCATTTCATTGGATTTTTTCATTTCAACAAAATTTACAATATTCCAATTTTGAAGATTTCTAATTTAGTGAATTTTGCGATTTTAGAGTTTGAACAGTTTTTACTATTTTGAAATTTTTTTCTTTTTTTCGTCAAATTTCGGAATATTTCCGAAATCTAAAATTTTGTCCATTTTTAAATTTCGGAAATTTTAGCATTTTGCTCAATTTTTTAATTTCAACAAAATTTACAATATTCCAATTTTGTAGATAACTTTATTTAAAGAACTTTGCGATTTTTCAGTTTTTACAGTTTTTACTATTTTGAAAAAAATGTTTCTTGTTATCAAATTTCGGAAATTTTCCGAAATCTAAAATTTTGTCCATTTTTAAATTTCGAAAATTTTAGCATTTTTCTCAATTTTTTAATTTCAACAAAATTAACAATTTTCCAATTTTGTAGATTTCTAATTTAAAGAACTTTGCGATTTTTCAGTTTTTACAGTTTTTACTATTTTGAAAAAAATTTCTCTTGTTATCAAATTTCGGAAATTTTCCGAAATTTAAAATTTTTTCGATTTTTGAGAATTGTTGAATTTTTCTCGATTTTTTAAATTCAACAAATCTTACAATATACCAATGTTGTCGATTTCTTAATTTAGAGAACTTTGTGATTTTGTCGATTTTTTCTTCTTCGATTTCTTAATTTAGAGAACTTTGTGATTTTGTCGATTTTTTCTTCTTTATTATTTAGAAAAAATTTTCTTTTTTGAATCAAATTTCGGAAATGTTCCGAAGTTTTATTTTTTTGAAGATTTTTTAATTTCTGAAATTTTTAAATTTTTCTCGATTTTCAAATTCAACAAATCTTACAATTTTCTAATTTTGGCGATTTCTTAATTTAGAGAACTTTATTATTTTGGGATTTTTTGCATTTTTCTCGATTTTTTTATTTCAACAAAATTTTCAATATTCGAATTTTGAAGATTTATTAATTTAAAGAACTTTGCGATTTTTCAGTTTTCACAGATTTTACTATTTTCAAAAAAAAGTGTCTTTTTTTTATCAAACTTAAAAATTTCAGAAATTTTTGCATTTTTCTCGATTTTTTTCATTTTATCAAAATTTACAAGATTCAAATTTTGTAGATTTCTTAATTTAAAGAGCTTTGCGATTTTTAAGTTTTCACAGTTTTTACTATTTTGAAAACAATTTCTTTTGTTATCGAATTTCGGAAATTTTACGAAATTTTAAAATTTTTAGATTTTTGAATTTTGAGAATTTTTGAATTTTTTTGGATTTTTTCATTTCAACAAAACTTACAATTTTCCAATTTTGGAGATTTCTTAATTTAGAGAACTTTGCGATTTTACAGTATTTACAGTTCATAATATTTTGACAACAATTTCTTTTGTTATCAAATTTCGGAAATGTTCCAAAATTTTAATTTTTTGTCGATTTTTAAATTTCGGAATTTTTTTAATTTTTCTCGATTTTAAATTTTAACAAATCTTACAATTTTCTAATTTTGCCGATTTCTTAATTTAGAGAACTTTATGATTTTGTCGATTTTACAGTTTTTACTATTCTGAAAACATTTTCTTTTTTTTATCAAATTTCGGAAATTTTCCGAAATTTTAAAATTTTTAGATTTTTGAATTTTGAGAATTTTTGCATTTTTTTTCGATTTTTTCATTTCAACAAAATTTACAATTTTCCAATTTTGTAGATTTCTTAATTTAGAGAACTTTGCGATTTAACAGTTTTTACAGTTTTTACTATTTTGAAAAAATTTAATTTTTTTTTTTAATTTCGGAAACGATCCGATATTTTAATTTTTTTAGAATATTCATTTTTGGGAATTTTTGCATTTTTCTCGATTTTTTTATTTCAACAAATTTTACAGTTTCCAATTTTGTCGATTTCTTAACTTGGAGAACTTTGTGATTTTACTGTTTAAACAGTATTTACTATTTTGAAGAATTTTTTTTTTTTGTTTCAAATTTCGAAAATGTTCGGAAATTTTAATTTTTTGTCGATTTTCGAATTTCTGAAATTTTTTAATTTTTCTCTAAATTCAACAAATCTTACAATTTTCAAAATTTGACGATTTCCTAATCAAGAGATCTTTATGATTTTGTCGATTTTACAGTTTTAATTTTTGTGAAAAAATTTTCTTTTTTTATTTCAAATTTCGGAAATTTTCCGAAATTTTAAATTTTTTAGAATTTTTGAATTTTGGGAAATTTTGCATTTCATTGGATTTTTTCATATCAATAAAATTTACAATTTTCCAATTTTGTAGATTTCTAATTTAAAGAACTTTGCGATTTTTCAGTTTTTTCAGTTTTTACTATTTTGAAAAAAATTTCTCTTGTTATCAAATTTCGGAAATTTTCCGAAATTTAAAATTTTTTCGATTTTTGAGAATTGTTAAATTTTTCTCGATTTTTTAAATTCAACAAATCTTACAATATACCAATGTTGTCGATTTCTTAATTTAGAGAACTTTGTGATTTTGTCGATTTTTTCTTCTTTATTATTTAGAAAAAATTTTCTTTTTTGCATCAAATTTCGGAAATGTTCCGAAGTTTTATTTTTTTGTCGGTTTTTCAATTTCTGAAATTTTTAATTTTTTCTCGATTTTCAAATTCAACAAATCTTACAGTTTTCTAATTTTGACGATTTCTAAATTTAGAGAACTTTAGGATTTTGTCGATTTTACAATTTTCACTATTTTAAAAAAATTGTTTCTTTTTTTCAAATTTTCGGAAATTTTGCAAAATTTTAAATTTTGTCGATTTTTTGAAATTATTGCACATTTCTCGATTTTTTAATTTCAACAAAATTAACAATATTTCAATTTTGTCTATTTCTTTATTAAGAGAACTTTACGATTTTACAGTTTAATTAGTTTTTACTATTTTGAAAAAATTGTCTTTTTCCATCAAATTTCGGATATTTTCTAAAATTTAAAATTTTGTAGATTTTTTAATTTTGGGAATTTTAGCATTTTTCTCGATTTTTTCATTTCAACAAAACTTACAATTTTCCAATTTTGGAGATTTCTTAATTTAGAGAACTTTGCGATTTTACAGTTTTTACAGTTTTTAATATTTTGACAACAATTTCTTTTGTTATCGAATTTCGGAAATTTTCTGAAATTTTAAATATTTTCGATTTTTGATTTTTGACAATTTTTGCATTTTTCTCGATTTTTTCATTTCAACAAATTTTACAATTTTCCAATTTTGTCGATTTCTTAATTTGGACAACTTTGTGATTTTACAGTTTAAACAGTTTTAACTATTTTGAAAAAATTTTTTTTTTTGTATCAAATTTCGGAAATGTTCCGAAATTTTTATTTTTTTTCGATTTTTGAATTTCTGAAATTTTTTAATTTTTCTCGATTTTCAAATTCAACAAATTTTACAATTTTCTAATTTTGGCGATTTCTTAATTTAGAGAACTTTATTATTTTGTCGATTTTACAGTTTAAACTCTTTTGAAAAAATGTTCATTTTCTAGCAAATTTCGGAAATTTTCCGATATTTTAATTTTTTTTTATTAGTAATGTGTGGTAATTTTTGCATTTTTCTCGATTTTTTTAATTTCAACAAAATTTACAGTTTTCCAATTTTGTCGATTTCTTAATTTGGACAACTTTGTGATTTTACAGTTTAAACAGTTTTAACTATTTTGAAAAAAAATTTTTTTTTGTATAAAATTTCGGAAATGTTCCGAAATTTTTATTTTTTTTCGATTTTTGAATTTCTGAAATTTTTTAATTTTTCTCGATTTTCAAATTCAACAAATTTTACAATTTTCTAATTTTGGCGATTTCTTAATTTAGAGAACTTTATTATTTTGTCGATTTTACAGTTTAAACTATTTTGAAAAAATGTTCTTTTTCTAGCAAATTTCGGAAATTTTCCGATATTTTAATTTTTTTTTATTAGTAATGTGTGGGAATTTTTGCATTTTTCTCGATTTTTTTAATTTCAACAAAATTTACAGTTTTCCAATTTTGTCGATTTCTTAAATTGGAGAGCTTTGTGATTTTACAGTTTAAACAGTTTTAACTATTTTGAAAAAATTTTCTTTTTTGTAAACAATTTCGGAAATTTTTAGAAATTTTTATTCTTTTCGATTTTTGAATTTTGGGTTTTTTTGCATTTTTCTCGATTTTTTTATTTCAACAAAATTTTCAATATTCGAATTTTGAAGATTTATTAATTTAAAGAACTTTGCGATTTTTCAGTTTTCACAGATTTTACTATTTTCAAAAAAAAAGTGTTTTTTTTTTTATTAAACTTAAAAATTTCAGAAATTTTTGCATTTTTCTCGATTTTTTTCATTATATCAAAATTTACAAGATTCAAATTTTGTAGATTTCTTAATTTAAAGAGCTTTGCGATTTTTAAGTTTTCACAGTTTTTACTATTTTGAAAACAATTTCTTTTGTTATCAAATTTCGGAAATTTTACGAAATTATAAAATTTTTAGATTTTTGAATTTTGAGAATTTTTGAATTTTTTTGGATTTTTTCATTTCAACAAAACTTACAATTTTCCAATTTTGGAGATTTCTTAATTTAGAGAACTTTGCGATTTTACAGTATTTACAGTTTTTAATACTTTGACAACAATTTCTTTTGTTATCGAATTTCGGAAATGTTCCAAAATTTTAATTTTTTGTCGATTTTTAAATTTTGGAATTTTTTTAATTTTTCTCGATTTTAAATTTTAACAAATCTTACAATTTTCTAATTTTGTCGATTTCTTAATTTAGAGAACTTTCGCATTTTTCTCGATTTTTTTATTTCAACAAAATCTTCAATATTCAAATTTTGAAGATTTATTAATTTAAAGAACTTTGCGATTTTTCAGCTTTCACAGTTTTTTCTATTTTGAAAAAATTGTCTTTTTTTTATCAAATTTCGGAAATTTTAAATTTTTTAGATTTTTGAATTTTGTGAAATTTTGCATTTCATTGGATTTTTTCATTTCAACAAAATTTACAATATTTCAATTTTGTCTATTTCTTTATTTAGAGAACTTTACGATTTTACAGTTTAATTAGTTTTTACTATTTTGAAAAAATTTTCTTTTTTGTATCAAATTTTGGAAATGTTCCGAAGTTTTATTTTTTTGTCGATTTTTCAATTTCTGAAATTTTTAAATTTTTCTCGATTTTTAAATTCAACAAATCTTACAATTTTCTAATTTTGACGATTTCTAAATTTAGAGAACTTTATGATTTTGTCGATTTTACAGTTTTTACTTTTTTGAAAAAATTTTCTTTTTTTATCAAATTTCGGAAATTTTCCGAAATTTTATATTTTTTTTTTTTGATTTTTGAATTTTGTGAAATTTTGCATTTCATTGGATTTTTTCATTTCAACAAAATTTACAATATTCCAATTTTGAAGATTTCTAATTTAGAGAATTTTGCGATTTTAGAGTTTAAACAGTTTTTACTATTTTGAAAAAATTTTATTTTTTTCGTCAAATTTCGGAAATTTTCCAAAATCTAAAATTTTGTCCATTTTTAAATTTCGGAAATTTATGCATATTTCTCGATTTTTTAATTTCAACAAAATTTACAATATTCCAATTTTGTAGATAACTTAATTTAAAGAACTTTGCGATTTTTCAGTTTTTACTATTTTGAAAAAAATGTCTCTTGTTATCAAATTAAATTAAAATTTTTTCGATTTTTGAATTTCTGAAATTTTTACATTTTTCTCGATTTTAAAATTCAACAAATCTTACAGTTTTCTAATTTTGACGACTTCTTAATTTAGAGAACTTTAGGATTTTGTCGATTTTACAGTTTTTACTATTTTGAAAAAAATTTCTTTTCTTATCAAATTTCGAAAAATTTCCGAAATTTTAAATTTTCTCGATTTTTTAATTTTGGAAATTTTTGCATTTTTTTGTTTTTTTTTTTCATTTCAACAAAATTTACAATATTCCAATTATTGAAGATTTCTTAGTTTAAAGAATATTGCGATTTTCCAGTTTTCACAGATTTTACTTTTTTTAAAACAATTTAATTTTTTTATAAAATTTCGGAAATTTTCCGAAATTTTAAACTTGTTTGATTTTTAAATTTTGGGAATTTTTGCATTTTTCTTGATATTTTTATTCAACAAATTTCGAATTTTGAATTTTGGGGCTTTTTGCATTTTTCTCGGTTTTTTCTTTTCAACAAAATTTTCAATATTCCCATATTCAAGATTTCTTAAATTAGAGAACTTTACGATTTTACAGTTTAAACAGTTTTTTAGTATTTTGAAAAAATTTCTTTTGTTATCGAATTTCGGAAATTTCCCGAAATTTTAAATATTTTCGATTTTTGATTTTTGACAATTTTTGCATTTTTCCCGATTTTTTCATTTCAACAAATTTAACAATTTTCCAATTTTTACGATTTCTTAATTAAGAGAACTTTATGATTTTGTCGATTTTACAGTTTTTACTATTTTGAAACAAATTTTTTTTTGTTATCGAATTTCGGAAATTTTCGAAATTTTAAATTTTTTCAATTTTTGATTTTTGGGATTTTTTGCATTTTTCTCGGCTTATTTAATTTCAACAAAATTTACAATTTTCCAATTTTGTCGATTTCTTAATTTGGACAACTTTGTGATTTTACAGTTTAAACAGTTTTTACCATTTTGAAAAAATTTTTTTTTTGTATCAAATTTCGGAAATTTTCGAAATTTTAAATTATTTTGATTTTTTGATTTTTGAGAATTTTTTAATTTTTTTCGATTTTTTCATTTCAACAAAATTTACAATTTTCCAATTTTGTAGATTTCTAATTTAAAGAACTTTGCGATTTTTCAGTTTTTACAGTTTTTACTATTTTGACAACAATTTCTTTTGTTATCGAATTTCGGAAATTTTCCGAAATTTTAAATATTTTCGATTTTTGATTTTTGAGAATTTTTGAATTTTTCTCGATTTTTTCATTTCAACAAATTTTACAATTTTCCAATTTTGTCGATTTCTTAATTTGGACAACTTTGTGATTTTACAGTATTTACAGTTTTTAATATTTTGACAACAATTTCTTTTGTTATCGAATTTCGGAAATGTTCCAAAATTTAATTTTTTTGTCGATTTTTAAATTTCGGAATTTTTTTAATTTTTCTCGATTTTAAATTTTAACAAATCTTACAATTTTCTAATTTTGTCGATTTCTTAATTTAGAGAACTTTATGATTTTGTCGATTTTACAGTTTTTACTATTCTAAAAACATTTTCTTTTTTTTATCAAATTTCGGAAATTTTCCGAAATTTTAAAATTTTTAGATTTTTGAATTTTGAGAATTTTTGCATTTTTTTCGATTTTTTCATTTCAACAAAATTTACAATTTTCCAATTTTGTAGATTTCTTAATTTAGAGAACTTTGCGATTTAACAGTTTTTACAGTTTTTACTATTTTGAAAAAATTTAATTTTTTTTTTTAATTTCGGAAACGATCCGATATTTTAATTTTTTTAGAATATTCATTTTTGGGAATTTTTGCATTTTTCTCGATTTTTTTTTTTTGTCGATTTTCGAATTTCTGAAATTTTTTAATTTTTCTCGTTTTTCAAATTCAACAAATCTTTAAATTTTCTAATTTTGACGATTTTTATAATTTAGAGAACATTATGATTTGGTCGATTTTACCATTTTTACTATTTGTAAAAAATTTTTCTTTTTTTATCAAATTTCGGAAATTTTCAAAATTTTAAATTATTTTGATTTTTTGATTTTTGAGAATTTTTTAATTTTTTTCGATTTTTTCATTTCAACAAATTTTACAATTTTCCAATTTTGTAGATAACTTAATTTAAATAACTTTGCGATTTTTCAGTTTTTACAGTTTTTACTATTTTGAAAAAAATGTCTCTTGTTATCAAATTTCGGAAATTTTCCGAAATTTAACATTTTTTCGATTTTTGAATTTCTGAAATTTTTACATTTTTCTCGATTTTCAAATTCAACAAATCTTACAGTTTTCTAATTTTGACGACTTCTTAATTTAGAGAACTTTACGATTTTTTCGATTTTACAGTTTTTACTATTTTGAAAAAAATTTCTTTTTTTATCAAATTTCGAAAAATTTCCGAAATTTTAAATTTTCTCGATTTTTTAATTTCGGAAATTTTTGCATTTTTTTGTTTTTTTTTTTCATTTCAACAAAATTTACAATATTCCAATTATTGAAGATTTCTTAGTTTAAAGAACTTTGCGATTTTCCAGTTTTCACAGATTTTACTTTTTTTAAAACAATTTAATTTTTTTATCAAATTTCGGAAATTTTCCGAAATTTTAAACTTGTTTGATTTTTAAATTTTGGGAATTTTTGCATTTTTCTTGATATTTTTATTCAACAAATTTTACAGTTCTCCAATTTTGTCGATTTCTTAACTTGGAGAACTTAGTGATTTTACAGTTTAAACAGTTTTTACTATTTTTAAAAAATATCCTTTTTTTATCAAGTGCAAAACTTTGTGATTTTACAGTTTAAACAGTATTTACTATTTTGAACAAAGTTTTTTTTTTTTATTTCAAATTTCAGAAATTTTCCGAAATTTAAAATTTTTTCGAATTTTGAATTTTGGGGCTTTTTGCATTTTTCTCGGTTTTTTCATTTCAACAAAATTTTCAATATTCCCATATTCAAGATTTCTTAAATTAGAGAACTTTACGATTTTACAGTTTAAACAGTTTTTTAGTATTTTGAAAAAATTTCTTTTGTTATCGAATTTTGGAAATTTTCCGAAATTTTAAATATTTTCGATTTTTGATTTTTGACAATTTTAGCATTTTTCCCGATTTTTTCATTTCAACAAATTTTACAATTTTCCAATTTTTACGATTTCTTAATTAAGAGAACTTTATGATTTTGACGATTTTACAGTTTTTACTATTTTGAAAAAAATTTTTTTTTGTTATCGAATTTCGGAAATTTACGAAATTTTAAATTTTTTAAATTTTTGAATTTTTGGATTTTTTGCATTTTTCTCGGATTATTTAATTTCAACAAAATTTACAATTTTCCAATTTTGTCGATTTCTTAATTTGGACAACTTTGTGATTTTACAGTTTAAACAGTTTTTACCATTTTGAAATAATTTTCTTTTTTGTATCAAATTTCGGAAATTTTCAAAATTTTAAATTATTTTGATTTTATGATTTTTGAGAATTTTTTAATTTTTTTCGATTTTTTCATTTCAACAAAATTTACAATTTTCCAATTTTGTAGATTTCTAATTTAAAGAACTTAGCGATTTTTCAGTTTTTACAGTTTTTACTATTTTGAAAAAAATTTCTCTTGTTATCAAATTTCGGAAATTTTCCGAAATTTAAAATTTTTTCGATTTTTGAGAATTGTTGAATTTTTCTCGATTTTTTAAATTCAACAAATCTTACAATATACCAATGTTGTCGATTTCTTAATTTAGAGAACTTTGTGATTTTGTCGATTTTTTCTTCTTTATTATTTAGAAAAAATTTTCTTTTTTGCATCAAATTTCGGAAATGTTCCGAAGTTTTATTTTTTTGTCGATTTTTCAATTTCTGAAATTTTTAAATTTTTCTCGATTTTCAAATTCAAAAAATCTTACAGTTTTCTAATTTTGACGATTTCTAAATTTAGAGAACTTTAGGATTTTGTCGATTTTACAGTTTTAATTTTTGTGAAAAAATTTTCTTTTTTTATTTCAAATTTCGGAAATTTTCCGAAATTTTACATTTTTTACAATTTTTGAATTTTGGGAAATTTTGCATTTCATTGGATTTTTTCATTTCAATAAAATTTACAATTTTCCAATTTTGTAGATTTCTAATTTAAAGAACTTTGCGATTTTTCAGTTTTTTCAGTTTTTACTATTTTGAAAAAAATTTCTCTTGTTATCAAATTTCGGAAATTTTCCGAAATTTAAAATTTTTTCGATTTTTGAGAATTGTTGAATTTTTCTCGATTTTTTAAATTCAACAAATCTTACAATATACCAATGTTGTCGATTTCTTAATTTAGAGAACTTTGTGATTTTGTCGATTTTTTCTTCTTTATTATTTAGAAAAAATTTTCTTTTTTGCATCAAATTTCGGAAATGTTCCGAAGTTTTATTTTTTTGTCGATTTTTCAATTTCTGAAATTTTTAAATTTTTCTCGATTTTCAAATTCAAAAAATCTTACAGTTTTCTAATTTTGACGATTTCTAAATTTAGAGAACTTTAGGATTTTGTCGATTTTACAGTTTTCACTATTTTACAAAAATTGTTTCTTTTTTTCAAATTTTCGGAAATTTTGCAAAATTTTAAATTTTGTCGATTTTTTGAAATTATTGCACATTTCTCGATTTTTTAATTTCAACAAAATTAACAATATTTCAATTTTGTCTATTTCTTTATTAAGAGAACTTTACGATTTTACAGTTTAATTAGTTTTTACTATTTTGAAAAAATTGTCTTTTTCCATCAAATTTCGGATATTTTCTAAAATTTTAAATTTTGTCGATTTTTTAATTTTGGCAATTTTAGCATTTTTCTCGATTTTTTCATTTCAACAAAACTTACAATTTTCCAATTTTGGAGATTTCTTAATTTAGAGAACTTTGCGATTTTACAGTTTTTACAGTTTTTAATATTTTGACAACAATTTCTTTTGTTATCGAATTTCGGAAATTTTCCGAAATTTTAAATATTTTCGATTTTTGATTTTTGACAATTTTTGAATTTTTCTCGATTTTTTCATTTCAACAAATTTTACAATTTTCCAATTTTGTCGATTTCTTAATTTGGACAACTTTGTGATTTTACAGTTTAAACAGTTTTAACTATTTTGAAAAAATTTTTTTTTTTGTATCAAATTTCGGAAATGTTCCGAAATTTTTATTTTTTTTCGATTTTTGAATTTCTGAAATTTTTTAATTTTTCTCGATTTTCAAATTCAACAAATTTTACAATTTTCTAATTTTGGCGATTTCTTAATTTAGAGAACTTTATTATTTTGTCGATTTTACAGTTTAAACTATTTTGAAAAAATGTTCTTTTTCTAGCAAATTTCGGAAATTTTCCGATATTTTAATTTTTTTTTATTAGTAATGTGTGGGAATTTTTGCATTTTTCTCGATTTTTTTAATTTCAACAAAATTTACAGTTTTCCAATTTTGTCGATTTCTTAAATTGGAGAGCTTTGTGATTTTACAGTTTAAACAGTTTTAACTATTTTGAAAAAATTTTCTTTTTTGTAAACAATTTCGGAAATTTTTAGAAATTTTTATTCTTTTCGATTTTTGAATTTTGGGTTTTTTTGCATTTTTCTCGATTTTTTTATTTCAACAAAATTTTCAATATTCGAATTTTAGATTTATTAATTTAAAGAACTTTGCGATTTTTCAGTTTTCACAGATTTTACTATTTTCAAAAAAAAAGTGTTTTTTTTTTTATTAAACTTAAAAATTTCAGAAATTTTTGCATTTTTCTCGATTTTTTTCATTTTATCAAAATTTACAAGATTCAAATTTTGTAGATTTCTTAATTTAAAGAGCTTTGCGATTTTTAAGTTTTCACAGTTTTTACTATTTTGAAAACAATTTCTTTTGTTATCAAATTTCGGAAATTTTACGAAATTATAAAATTTTTACATTTTTGAGTTTTGAGAATTTTTGAATTTTTTTGGATTTTTTCATTTCAACAAAACTTACAATTTTCCAATTTTGGAGATTTCTTAATTTAGAGAACTTTGCGATTTTACAGTATTTACAGTTTTTAATATTTTGACAACAATTTCTTTTGTTATCGAATTTCGGAAATGTTCCAAAATTTTAATTTTTTGTCGATTTTTAAATTTTGGAATTTTTTTAATTTTTCTCGATTTTAAATTTTAACAAATCTTACAATTTTCTAATTTTGTCGATTTCTTAATTTAGAGAACTTTATGATTTTGTCGATTTTACAGTTTTTACTATTCTGAAAACATTTTCTTTTTTTTATCAAATTTCGGAAATTTTCCGAAATTTTAAAATTTTTAGATTTTTGAATTTTGAGAATTTTTGCATTTTTTTCGATTTTTTCATTTCAACAAAATTTACAATTTTCCAATTTTGTAGATTTCTTAATTTAGAGAACTTTGCGATTTAACAGTTTTTACAGTTTTTACTATTTTGAAAAAAATTTTTTTTTTTGTTTCAAATTTCGAAAATGTTCCGAAATTTTAATTTTTTGTCAATTTTCGAATTTCTGAAATTTTTTAATTTTTCTCGATTTTCAAATTCAACAAATCTTACAATTTTCAAAATTTGACGATTTCCTAAATAAGAGATCTTTATGATTTTGTCGATTTTACAGTTTTAATTTTTGTGAAAAAATTTTCTTTTTTTATTTCAAATCTCGGAAATTTTCCGAAATTTTAAATTTTTTAGAATTTTAGAATTTTGGGAAATTTTGCATTTCATTGGATTTTTTCATTTCAACAAAATTTACAATATTCCAATTTTGAAGATTTCTAATTAAGAGAATTTTGCGATTTTAGAGTTTAAACAGTTTTTACTATTTTGAAAAAATTTTCTTTTTTTATCAAATTTCGGAAATTTTCCGAAATCTAAAATTTTGTCCATTTTTAAATTTCGAAAATTTTAGCATTTTTCTCAATTTTTTAATTTCAACAAAATTTAAAATATTCCAATTTTGTAGATAACTTAATTTAAAGAACCATGCGATTTTTCAGTTTTTACAGTTTTTACTATTTTGAAAAAAATGTCTCTTGTTATCAAATTTCGGAAATTTTCCGAAATTTGACATTTTTTCGATTTTTGAATTTCTGAAATTTTTACATTTTTCTCGATTTTCAAATTCAACAAATATTACAGTTTTCTAATTTTGACGGCTTAATTAGAGAACTTTAGGATTTTGTCGATTTTACAGTTTTTACTATTTTGAAAAAATTTTCTTTTTTTATCAAATTTCGAAAAATTTCCGAAATTTTAAATTTTCTCGATTTTTTAATTTCGGAAATTTTTGCATTTCTTTGTTTTTTTTTTCATTTCAACAAAATTTACAATATTCCAATTATTGAAGATTTCTTAATTTAGAGAACTTTGCGATTTTACAGTTTTTACAGTTTTTAATATTTTGACAACAATTTCTTTTGTTATCGAATTTCGGAAATTTTCCGAAATATTAAATATTTTCGATTTTTGATTTTTGACAATTTTTGCATTTTTCTCGATTTTTTCATTTCAACAAATTTTACAATTTTCCAATTTTGTCGATTTCTTAATTTGGACAACTTTGTGATTTTACAGTTTAAACAGTTTTAACTATTTTGAAAAAATTTTTTTTTTGTAAACAATTTCGGAAATTTTTAGGAATTTTTATTCTTTTCGATTTTTGAATTTTGGGTTTTTTTGCATTTTTCTCGATTTTTTTATTTCAACAAAATTTTCAATATTCGAATTTTGAAGATTTATTAATTTAAAGAACATTGCGATTTTTCAGTTTTCACAGATTTTACTATTTTCAAAAAATAAGTGTTTTTTTTTTTTTATTAATCTTAAAAATTTCAGAAATTTTTGCATTTTTCTCGATTTTTTTCATTTTATCAAAATTTACAAGATTCAAATCTTGTAGATTTCTTAATTTAAAGAGCTTTGCGATTTTTAAGTTTTCACAGTTTTTACTATTTTGAAAACAATTTCTTTTGTTATCAAATTTCGGAAATTTTACGAAATTATAAAATTTTTAGATTTTTGAATTTTGAGAATTTTTGAATTTTTTTGGATTTTTTCATTTCAACAAAACTTACAATTTTCCAATTTTGGAGATTTCTTAATTTAGAGAACTTTGCGATTTTGTCGATTTTACAGTTTTTACTATTTTGAAAAAATTTTCTTTTTTTATCAAATTTCGAAAATTTTCCGAAATTTTAAATTTTCTCGATTTTTTAATTTCGGAAATTTTTGCATTTCTTAGTTTTTTTTTTCATTTCAACAAAATTTACAATATTCCAATTATTGAAGATTTCTTAGTTTAAAGAACTTTGCGATTTTCCAGTTTTCACAGTTTTTACTATAACGAAAAATTTTCTTTTTTTTATCAAATTTTTTCGATTTTTGAATTTCTGAAATTTTTTAATTTTTCTCGTTTTTCAAATTCAACAAATCTTTAAATTTTCTAATTTTGACGATTTTTATAATTTAGAGAACATTATGATTTGGTCGATTTTACCATTTTTACTATTTGTAAAAAATTTTTCTTTTTTTATCAAATTTCGGAAATTTTCCGAAATTAAATTTTTTAGATTTTTGAATTTTGGGAAATTTTGCATTTCATTTGATTTTTTCATTTCAACAAAATTTACAATATTCCAATTTTGAAGATTTCTAATTTAGTGAATTTTGCGATTTTAGAGTTTAAACAGTTTTTACTATTTTGAAATTTTTTTCTTTTTTTCGTCAAATTTCGGAAATTTTCCGAAATCTAAAATTTTGTCCATTTTTAAATTTCGGAAATTTTAGCATTTTGCTCAATTTTTTAATTTCAACAAAATTTACAATATTCCAATTTTGTAGATAACTTTATTTAAAGAACTTTGCGATTTTTCAGTTTTTACAGTTTTTACTATTTTGAAAAAAATGTTTCTTGTTATCAAACTTCGGAAATTTTCCGAAATTTCAAATTTTTTCGATTTTTGATTTTTGAGAATTTTTGCATTTTTCTCAATTTTTTAAATACAAGAAATCTTACAATATTCCAATGTTGTCGATTTCATAATTTAAAGAACTTTGTGATTTTGTGGATTTTACAGTCTTTATTATTTTGAAAATTTTTCTTTTTTGGATCAAATTTCGGAAATGTTAAAAAATTTTAATTTTTTGTCGATTTTTAAATTTCTGAATTTTTTTAATTTTTCTCGATTTTAAATTTTAACAAATCTTACAATTTTCTAATTTTTGCGATTCCCCAATTAAGAGAACTTTATGATTTTGTCGATTTTACAGTTTTAATTTTTATGAAAAAATTTTTTTTTTTTATTTCAAATTTCGGAAATTTTCCGAAATTTAAAATTTTTTCGAATTTTGAATTTTGGGGTTTTTTGCATTTTTCTCGGTTTTTCCATTTCAACAATATTCAATTTTCAATATTCCCATTTTCAAGATTTCTTAACTTAGAGAACTTTACGATTTTACAGTTTAAACCGTTTTTTAGTATTTTGAAAAAATTTCTTTTGTTATCGAATTTCGAAAATTTTTCCAAAATTATCAATTTTTTCAATTTTTGAATTTTGTGAATTTTTGTATTTTTCTTGATATTTTTAATTGAACAAATTTTACCATTTTCCAATGTTGTCGATTTCCAAATTTAGAGAACTTTGTAATTTCGTCGATTATACAGTTTTTACTATTTTGAAGAAATTGTCTTCTTTATTAAACATCGGAAAGTTTCCGAAATTTTAAATTTTTTCGATTTTTTAATTTTTTAATTTTTTTAAAATTTTAAAATTTTTCTCGTTTTTCAAATTCAACAAATCTTCTAATTTTCAAATTTTTACGATTTCTTAATTAAGAGAACTTTATGATTTTTTCGATTTTACAGTTTTTACTATTTTGAAACAAATTTTTTTTGTTATCGAATTTCGGAAATTTTCGAAATTTTAAATTTTTTCAATTTTTGAATTTTGGGATTTTTTGCATTTTTTTCGGTTTATTTAATTTCAACAAAATTTAAAATTTTCCAATTTTGTAGATTTCTTAATTTGGACAACTTTGTGATTTTACAGTTTAAACAGTTTTTACCATTTTGAAAAAATTTTCTTTTTTGTATCAAATTTCGGAAATTTTCGAAATTTTAAATTATTTTGATTTTTTGATTTTTGAGAATTTTTGAATTTTTTTCGATTTTTTCATTTCAACAAAATTTACAATTTTCCAATTTTGTAGATTTCTAATTTAAAGAACTTAGCGATTTTTCAGTTTTTACAGTTTTTACTATTTTGAAAAAAATTGTTTCTTTTTTTCAAATTTTCGGAAATTTTGCAAAATTTTAAATTTTGTCGATTTTTGGAAATTTTTGCACATTTCTCGATTTTTTAATTTCAACAAAATTTACAATATTTCAATTTTGTCTATTTCTTTATTTAGAGAACTTTGTGATTTTACAGTTTAATTATTTTTTACTATTTTAAAAAAAATGTCTTTTTTCATAAAATTTCGTATATTTTCCAAAATTTTAAATTTGATCGATTTTTGAATTTTGGGAATTTTAGCATTTTTCTCGATTTTTTCATTTCAACAAAACTTACAATTTTCCAATTTTGGAGATTTCTTAATTTAGAGAACTTTGCGATTTTACAGTTTTTACAGTTTTTAATATTTTGACAACAATTTCTTTTGTTATCGAATTTCGGAAATTTTACAAAATTTTAAATTTTTTCAATTTTTGAATTTTGGGATTTTTTGCATTTTTCTCGGTTTATTTAATTTCAACAAAATTTACAATTTTCCAATTTTGTCGATTTCTTAATTTGGACAACTTTGTGATTTTACAGTTTAAACAGTTTTTACCATTTTGAAAAAATTTTCTTTTTTGTATCAAATTTCGGAAATTATTGAAATTTTAAATTATTTTGATTTTTTGATCTTTGAGAATTTTCTAATTTTTTTCGATTTTTTCATTTCAACAAAATTTACAATTTTCCAATTTTGTCTATTTCTTAATTTAGAGAACTTTGCGATCTAACAGTTTTTACAGTTTTTACTATTTTGAAAAAATTTAATTTTTTTTTTTAATTTCGGAAACAATCCGATATTTTAATTTGTTTAGAATATTCATTTTTGGGAATTTTTGCATTTTTCTCGATTTTTTTATTTCAACAAATTTTACAATTTTCCAATTTTGTCGATTTCTTAAGTTGGAGAACTTTGTGATTTTACAGCTTAGGTTAGGTTAGGTTAGGTTGAGCAGGCAGCTCGACCGGAGTCGAGAGCACCCGGAGACCATATGGTCCATTGTGATGCCTGATCAGAATGAACTGTAGGAGTAGAAGGGATTGGGAGGGATTGTTGGGATATTGGAGGAAAAGGCTCTAATGGTCTACGTGCTACTGGCCAGTTCTGTTGGGCTGCGGTAGCCTATGGAACCAGCCAGTAGAGTCGAGGAAAAGCGCCATGTTCTCCAGCCGAATATTCCCAAGACTGCCCAGTTCCGCAAAGAAAGGCTGGCCCAGAAATTGGGTCCGCTTTCGAAGAAGTGCAGGGCAGTCGCAGAGAAGATGCTGGATACTCTCGGTTTCCTCTTCGTCCCCACAGCTGCGACAGAAGTCCTGTTGGGGTCCACCGTACCGTTGAGCCATACGGCCGATGTAGCAGTGTCCCGTTAAGACTCCTGTCAGTAACCTTATCTTGTTCCTTTTAAAGTTTAAGAGCTCGGTTGTTCGCTTGGGACGGTATCTTGGCCAGAGTGCTTTTGACACCTCGCAGCCCGATGATGCTGCCCAGTGTCTCTCAGCCGCCGTTCTCATGGAACAATTAAGTTCCGATAGCACGTGCTGAATAGGTCTCTTTATATCGTTCACCGCGAGAGTTTCTGATGACGCTGATCCCAGCCGAGCACATTCATCAGCCGCCTCGTTACCTGGCACTCCCATGTGCCCAGGTACCCAGACAAGTCTGATAGAGTGTGGTTGGCATAGGTTTAGTGACATCACTGTGTCTCGGGTTAGTTTACTCTTAATGGTGTTCGATGCGAGTGCTTTTATCGCTGATTGGCTGTCGACATAGATGGACACGTCCCTCGGGCTCCCGCCCAGTGTCCGTACCAACTTGGTCGCTTGCCAAACAGCGTAAATCTCCGCTTGAAACACACTACACCAGTCAGGAAGACGAAAGGAAAGCTTGGTTGCAAGGTCTTCGGAGAAGACCCCCGATCCAGTGCCTTCTATCGTCTTTGATCCGTCTGTGTAGATTGACAACTCATTCTGCCTCAAAGGAGATTCCTGTTGCCAATCGGATCTGTCAGGGAATTCAGCTGTAAACCTGTCATCCCACTTATGTTCTGGTACCCAGTAGTCGTTCTCAGCCACAGTCAATTCTACTGTACGTAGAAGTTGTGACCTGCACCAGGCTTAAGGAGGCATTGGGCGTGAAGCCTGACCGCACTCCTTGCTGCCGCGTGCTTGAGGAAGACTCCGATGGGCTCCAGATTTAACATTACATCCAGCGCTGCTTGGGGGGTAGAACGAATACATCCTGTTATTCCCAAACAAGCTAGTCTCTGGACTTTGCGGAGATTGTTTAGATAGGAGTCGGTGTGCCCCGCCTCCCACCATACAAGAGCCCCGTACGTCAGTATAGGTCTGACAATTGCAGTGTAGAACCAGTGAAGGATGTACGGTTGCAATCCCCATCCTTTACCAAAGGTCTTTTTGCACACAAAGAAGGCTTGTAACGCTTTCTTCATCCTTTCCTCCGAGTTTCCAGGAGAGTTTGGAGTCCAGGATTACTCCAAGGTACTTAGCCTCCTTTGATAACTTGCGCTCTGTCCCTCCCAGTGACGGAAGCTTGAAGCTCGGTATCTTATATTTTCGAGTGAACAGAACAAGTTCGGTCTTTTGTGGGTTGGCCCCAAGACCGTTGTGTTCTGCCCATCGCAGAGTTTCACTCAGTGCGGCGTTCATTAGCTCACTGACTGTTGGCAGGAATCTGCCAGTTACCATTAGAACCAGGTCGTCCGCATAAGCAGTCACTCTGCATCCCTTATACTTCAGTTTGAGAAGAAGGTCATTAAGGACAATGTTCCACAACAAGGGGGATATCACACCCCCTTGCGGGGTGCCCCTGGTTGCCCTTCTCCTGATAGTTGAGGCGCAGAGTTGGGCGTTTATCATTCTTTGGCGAAGCATGTTGCTAAGCCATCGAGTGATTGTCGGGTGTGAGCCTATGTTGACAAGTGCTGCCGTTATAGACTCGATCCTGACATTGTTAAAGGCACCCTCTATGTCGAGAAATGCCGCTAACGTAAACTCCTTCCTTTGCAGTGTGCCTTCAATTGTGCTAACCACCTCGTGCAGAGCAGTCTCTACTGATCTACCTTTGAGGTAGGCGTGTTGGGACTTGCTAAAAGTGTGAGGTGTTAGCTTACTTCTGAGATGAAGGTCCAGAAGTCTCTCTAGTGTTTTCAATAAAAACGATGAGAGACTTATGGGCCTATAGTCTTTTGCTGAGCAGTGGTTTATCTTTCCTGCTTTGGGAATGAATGCCACCCTCACTTCTCTCCAGGATTTTGGAATGTATCCTGTAAGGAGACATCCCCTGAAGATTTCTAGTAGCCATTGCGACAGATGTACGCATACCATCTGTAACATGACTGGTCTGATGTCATCCGGTCCTGCTGATTTGTAGGGGTGGAACGACTTGATAGCCCAGATTATCTTCTCAGTGTTGACAATTTCGTCGATTAGGACTTGACTCTCATGAAGCGGGTTTTCCTCCGGCTCGCCGCTGATGTGAGAGGAGGGGATCTCATTCTCGTCTTCAGCTTGTGTGCAGCCTGGAAAGTGTGCGTTCATGAGGAGTTGCAGAGACTCCAGACTATTTTTAGCGAATGTGCCATCCAGGTTGCAAAGCAGCCCCGGTGTGGCTGGATCTTTCGCCAACAACCTTCGAAGTCTGGACGCTTCAGTGGTGTTGGTTAGTTCCTCGCAAAATTTAGACCATGAGTCTCTTTTTGCCCTTCTGATTTCCTTCTTGAAGGTCTTGAAACTGTTATGGTGGGCATCCCAGTCTACCTGGCAGTTTCCGTCTTTTGCTCTATTGTAAAGCTTTCTCGTTTCCTTTCGTATCTGGCCGAGTTCCGGAGTCCACCACTTGTTGCGGTTTGACTTCGGTGGACGGCTGATTGGACAGGATTTGATGAAGGCCTTACATAGAGTATCTGTGACATTCTGGGTCGATTCCTCCAACTTGTCTGGGTTGTCTAGCCTTCCCACTGGGTGGTTGGGAATAGATTCCATAACAAGCTTTGAGTATTTGACCCAGTTTGCCTTTCGTGGGTTCCTGAAGGGCGCCTTTGCCTCTCTGGACCATCCAATTTCGAACACTATCCTGTAATGATCCGAAAAGGAGCATTCCGTGGATACGTGCCAGTCTTCTACGGAGAGGGAGTCGCTGTTGGTCGCTAGAGTTAAATCTATAACCTCTGCTCGGTTCTTATTGCGGAAGGTGGGGTGGCTACCCCGATTACACACATTAAGATTAGTGAGCATCACGAATTCAAGCAGCGACTCCCCTCTCTCGTTGGTGTCTTTGCTCCCCCAAATGGTATTGTGGGCATTAGCATCACACCCAAGGATTAGATCCGTGCCCTCTTTCTGCGCATGCTGAATGAGGGCTCGAATACTTTCCGACGGTGGATCCTTTTCTTCGTACGGGAGATATGCTGAGGCTAGGTAAAGACTGGGTCCGTGCCTACGCTCGCATAGCGCTACCGTCAAGTCCCTGTTGCTGTAACTGGAAGAGAAGAGCACATTAAGTCCGGTTCTTACCACGATACAGGTTCTGGACTTACCCACAGTTTTCGGGACAAGGAGATGGTATCCGCGGGCTCCCAAACCGCAAACCCTTTCACCTACGATCCAGGGTTCTTGGATGAGAGCCACATCCACCCTCTCCTTGTCCATCCACCGTAGTAGGTCTGTGGAAGGAACCCTCGAGTGGTGCAGATTAATCTGCACTACCCGAATTCTTTCCGGTCGACCTAACATCTACGCGCCCAGCGCCTCCAGGAATGATTGCCCGAACGCAACCCATTCCCATCTACAGCCGGCCTTGCTTACTAAGGAGTTGGCTCTTGGACTCTGGACCAATGCTGATCCATAGATCCTTGCCGTTTCCTTTGTCTCGGGCGAGACCTCTATTGATCGTCCAGTCCGCTGTGTGACAGTCCGCATTCTGGCTTTTGATCAATATAAGGGTGGTTCGATCCTCCCTGATGGGAGGTGGGATCCAGACCTTAATGATCGTCCGCTCAGGAATTTGGTCTACAGGGACGACGTCAATTCTTGCTCCTGGCCACGGCGCTTCCAGTTTCAGCAGTGTGTCTTTGAGGAATCGCAGGGATTCCTCGTTGGCACATGCCACCACTTTAACACCTTTGTACCAGTTGATGCCATCAAACTCTGCCACGAACGGATTCAGCGGTCGAGTGATGGCATCAGCAATCCCCTGGTCAATTAACCCTTCCAGGATAAGCCAGTTATCAATAGAAAGCTTCCCATCCGGGTTGCTTCTGTCGATGATGGCTACCTGTAGCTCCGGCTTCGTGCTCAAGCTGGCCAGGATGTCCCCTGGACACACCCGCTTGCTCTCCGAAGCCTTTGCCGAGTCGTCTGACCTCTGCCTCTTGCTGACAGGTGGGTTGGCCTTTTTCGGTAGCTTGCACACCGTTCTCTCCTTTCCAGGAGGTGTGGTTGTCGCAAGCATACCTGGTGCACGCTTTTTTCCTACTAAGGGTGACTTGGGTTTCTTTGGTTCCACCAACTTCGACGTGGAAGGTTTGACTTCCTCCGTCGGGTTGGCTACGGCTACTGCCTGAAACCCCTTGTCACCCTGGCACCCTGCACTCATACTCGGTTCAGCGGACTGAGTGTTGCCGGTCACGCCAGCGAGCCTCAAATACCGCCGCACGTTGTATTCGTGCTTTTTGCGCAATTTCCTCTCACGCTCGTCCAACGACTCTGGGTTGCGGCCTTCCAGTCCCTTAAGGAACTTGAGAGAGCTCTTATACCCTGAGCGTTGTTTGCGCTTGAGGTTTGCGCCTTTCTTACTGGATGGTCCCTGGACTACTGTCACTTCGTCTTCATCAGTGCTCGATGACTCATCCAACGGCATCCTCGCTAGCGCAAGCGCTAGCTCGGACTCCGTTATCGATGAGCCTGTGAGCAAAGACTCCGACTCCGTGGCAGCTGTTTCCAGGTCCACACCCTCCTGTCGATGGAGTTTGTCCACTCCACCGTCGTGACCACTGGCGACACGCAGAGAGGATTTCTCCTCCCCGTGCCCGCCGGTGGTAGCGGTCACACTTCCCACCGACGTTTGGGCTGACATCCCAGCCCGAGTTGACGCCTCTATGTCATCCTCCATTGTTGAATCCAAGGATTCATGATGCATTTTATACTTGCTGCCAAGTACCTCTGACCATGGTCCTGGGCCTCAGCTTTCCAGAGTAAATCTAAAAAGCTTGGGCCCAGTCCCTTAGCTAGAAACTGCAAGGTCTCATGAGCGAGCAAGTGATGCTGACATCTCTCGGTCGCCCGAGACGATGCAGTATCCATTGCCCAGCCGGCACCCTCGTGGAGGGTTCAGTCAGAGGATTTTCGCCAGCCGATTTTACAGCTTAAACAGTTTTTATTTTTTTGAAAAATGTTCTTTTTTGTATCAAATTTCGGAAATGTTCCAAAATTTTAATTTTTTGTCGATTTTTAAATTTCTGAATTTTTTGCATTTTTCTCGTTTTTTTTCATTTCAACAAAATTTACAATTTTCCAATTTTGTAGATTTCTTAATTTAAAGAACTTTGCGATTTTCCAGTTTTCACAGTTTTTACTTTTTTGAAAACCTTTTCTTTTTTTTTATCAAATTTCGGAAATTTTCCGAAATTTAAAATTTGTTTGATTTTTAAATTCTGGGAATTTTTGCATTTTTCTCGATTTTTTTATTTCAACAAATTTTACAGTTCTCCAATTTTGTCGATTTCTTAACTTGGAGAACTTTGTGATTTTACAGTTTAAACAGTATTTACTATTTTGGAGAAATTTTTTTTTTTTGTTTTAAATTTCGAAAATGTTCCGAAATTTTAATTTTTTGTCGATTTTCGAATTTCTGAAATTTTTTAATTTTTCTCTAAATTCAACAAATCTTACAATTTTCAAAATTTGACGATTTCCTAATTAAAAGATCTTTATGATTTTGTCGATTTTACAGTTTTAATTTTTGTAAAAAAATTTTCTTTTTTTATTTCAAATTTCGAAAATTTTCCGAAATTTTAAGATTTTTAGATTTTTGAATTTTGGGAAATTTTGCATTTCATTGGATTTTTTCATTTAAACAAAATTTACAATATTCCAATTTTGAAGATTTCTAATTTAGAGAATTTTGCGATTTTAGAGTTTAAACAGTTTTTAATATTTTGAAAAAAAATGTCTCTTGTTATCAAATTTCGGAAATTTTCCGAAATTTAAAATTTTTTCGATTTTTGAAATTCTGAAATTTTTAAATTTTTCTCGATTTTCAAATTCAACAAATCTTACAGTTTTCTAATTTTGACGACTTCTTAATTTAGAGAACTTTAGGATTTTGTCGATTTTACAGTTTTTACTATTTTTCTTTTTATACCCGCTACCCATAGGGTAGAGGGGTATTATGACTTAGTGCCAACAGAAAATGTATGTAACAGGCTGAAGGAGGCATCTCCGACCCCATAAAGTATATATATTCTTGATCAGCGTCAACAGCCGAGACGATATAGCCATGTCCGTCTGTCCGTCTGTCCGTCTGTCTGTCCGTATGAACACCTGGATCTCAGAGACTATAAGACATAGAGACACCAAACTTGGCAAAAAGGTTCCTTCATACCCTACGCAAATCAAGTTTATTTCAAAAGTTGGATGCCACGCCCCCTTCACTCACAACAAGCATTTATCTAGAGAAAGTCAAGTTTTTTTTTTTACGTAAATCGCGAATAACTCCAAAAGTTCTTTGTGTAATGATGTGTAATTTGGTAACCCATCTGCGCTTGACACTCTTAATATACCCTGTAATTTTGGTACAAATCGGATTAGTAGAACAAAAGTAATTCGTGAAATTATTTATCAAAATTTTTGTGACCAGTGCATATGGACGTTTAAAGTGTGTGAATGACCTAGAGATATCAAATTTGGTGACAGTATTCATGTAGCTCTTACGCAGATCAAGTTTGTTTTAGATTTTTGCCACGCCCCTTTCCGCCCCCAAAAACTGTAAAAGCCGTAATATTAGACCTAGAGCATTGAATTTTGGTATGCATAATAACAATGATAGTCTGAATGACTCCTGTGAATTTGGTTGAGATCGAAAACGAGGAAGTTATTAAAGAATCCATTTTGTATGCAAAATTCACTTGCAGCTGCTCACGCTTTGTTTGTTTAGTTGACAGTGTGACCATGTCGGTGTTGTGGATTTTTTCTCGCTATTTTCAAATATATACACACAAAACACAAGTTTCAGTATATTTTTGGTATATTTGTTGTTAAAATATCATTACAATTTTTTTTTTTCTCTCGAAATGGGTTGCGGGTATCATACGGTCGAGCACTCTCGACTGTAGCTTTCTTACTTGTTTTATCAAATTTCGAAAATTTTTCGAAATTTTAAATTTTCTCGATTTTTTAATTTCGGAAATTTTTGCATTTCTTTCTTTTTTTTTCATTTCAACAAAATTTACAATATTCCAATTATTGAAGATTTCTTAGTTTAAAGAACTTTGCGATTTTCCAGTTTTCACAGTTTTTACTATAACGAAAAATTTTCTTTTTTTTATCAAATTTCGGAAGTTTTCCGAATATTTTAATTTTTTTCGATTTTTGAATTTTGGGAATTTTTGCATTTTTCTTGATATTTTTAATTCAACAAATTTTAAAATTTTCCAATGTTGTCGATTTCTAAATTAGGGAACTTTGTAATTTTGTCGATTATACAGTTCTTACTATTTTTAAGAAATTGTCTTCTTTATTAAACTTCGGAAATTTTCCGAAATTTTTAATTTTTTCAATTTTTAAATTTCTGAAGTTTTTTAATTTTTTTCGATTTTTTAAATTCAACAAATCTTACAATATTCCAATGTTGTCGATTTTTTAATTGAGAGAACTTTGTGTTTTGGTCGATTTCACAGTTTTTACTATTTTGAAAAAATTGTCTTTTCTTCAAATTTTCGGAAATTTTTGCAAAATTTTAAATTTTGTCGATTTTCGGAAATTTTTACGATTTCTTAATTAAGAGAACTTTATGATTTTGTCGATTTTACAGTTTTTACTATTTTGAAACAAATTTCTTTTGTTATCGAATTTCGGAAATTTTCCGAAATTTTAAATTTTTTCAATTTTTGAATTTTGGGATTTTTTGCATTTTTCTCGGTTTATTTAATTTCAACAAAATTTACAAATTTGCAATTTTGTAGATTTCTTAATTTAAAGAAAATTGCGATTTTCCAGTTTTCACAGTTTTTACTTTTTTGAAAACAATTTAATTTTTTTATCAAATTTCGGAAATTTTCCGAAATTTTAAATTTGTTTGATTTTAAAATTTTGGGAATTTTTGCATTTTTCTTGATATTTTTATTCAACAAATTTTACCATTTTCCAATGTTGTCAATTTCCAAATTTAGAGAACTTTGTAATTTCGTCGATTATACAGTTTTTACTATTTTGAAGAAATTGTCTTCTTTATTAAACTTCGGAAATTTTCAGAAATTTTAAATTTTTTCGATTTTTGAATTTCTGAAATTTTTTAATTTTTCTCGTTTTTCAAATTCAACAAATCTTCTAATTTTCAAATTTTTACGATTTCTTAATTAAGAGAACTTTATGATTTTTTCGATTTTACAGTTTTTACTATTTTGAAACAAATTTTTTTTTGTTATCGAATTTCGGAAATTTTCCGAAATTTTAAATTTTTTCAATTTTTGAATTTTGGGATTTTTTGCATTTTTCTCGGTTTATTTAATTTCAACAAAATTTACAATTTTCCAATTTTGTAGACTTCTTAATTTGGACAACTTTGTGATTTTACAGTTTAAACAGTTTTTACCATTTTGAAAAAATTTTCTTTTTTGTATCAAATTTCGGAAATTTTCGAAATTTTAAATTATTTTGATTTTTTGATTTTCGAGAATTTTTGAATTTTTTTCGATTTTTTCATTTCAACAAAATTTACAATTTTCCAATTTTGTAGATTTCTAAATTAAAGAACTTTGCGATTTTTCAGTTTTTACAGTTTTAACTATTTTGAAAAAAATTTCTCTTGTTATCAAATTTCGGAAATTTTCCGAATTTTTTCGATTTTTGAGAATTGTTGAATTTTTCTCGATTTTTTAAATTCAACAAATCTTACAATATACCAATGTTGTCGATTTCTTAATTTAGAGAACTTTGTGATTTTGTCGATTTTTTCTTCTTTATTATTTTGAAAAAATGTTCTTTTTTGCATCAAATTTCGGAAATGTTCCGAAGTTTTATTTTTTTGTCGATTTTTCAATTTCTGAAATTTTTAAATTTTTCTCGATTTTCAAATTCAACAAATCTTACAGTTTTCTAATTTTGACGATTTCTAAATTTAGAGAACTTTAGGATTTTGTCGATTTTACAGTTTTCACTATTTTACAAAAATTGTTTCTTTTTTTCAAATTTTCGGAAATTTTGCAAAATTTTAAATTTTGTCGATTTTTGGAAATTTTTGCACATTTCTCGATTTTTTAATTTCAACAAAATTTACAATATTTCAATTTTGTCTATTTCTTTATTTAAAGAACTTTACGATTTTACAGTTTAATTAGTTTTTACTATTTTGAAAAAATTGTCTTTTTTCATCAAATTTCGGATATTTTCTAAAATTTTAAATTTTGTCGATTTTTTAATTTTGGGAATTTTAGCATTTTTCTCGATTTTTTCATTTCAACAAAACTTACAATTTTCCAATTTTGGAGATTTCTTAATTTAGAGAACTTTGCGATTTTACAGTTTTTACAGTTTTTAATATTTTGACAACAATTTCTTTTGTTATCGAATTTCGGAAATTTTCCGAAATTTTAAATATTTTCGATTTTTGATTTTTGACATTTTTTCTCGATTTTTTCATTTCAACAAATTTTACAATTTTCCAATTTTGTCTATTTCTTTATTTAGAGAACTTTGTGATTTTAAAGTTTAATTAGTTTTTACTATTTTAAAAAAATTGTCTTTTTTCATCAAATTCCGGATATTTTCCAAAATTTTAAATTTGGTCGATTTTTGAATTTTGGGAATTTTAGCATTTTTCTCGATTTTTTCATTTCAACAAAACTTACAATTTTCCAATTTTGGAGATTTCTTAATTTAGAGAACTTTGCGATTTTACAGTTTTACAGTTTTTAATATTTTGACAACAATTTCTTTTGTTATCGAATTTCGGAAATTTTACGAAACTTTAAATTTTTTCAATTTTTGAATTTTGGGATTTTTTGCATTTTTCTCGGTTTATTTAATTTCAACAAAATTTACAATTTTCCAATTTTGTCGATTTGTTAATTTGGACAACTTTGTGATTTTACAGTTTAAACAGTTTTTACCATTTTGAAAAAATTTTCTTTTTTGTATCAAATTTCGGAAATTTTTGAAATTTCAAATTATTTTGATTTTTTGATTTTTGAGAATTTTCGCATTTTTTTCGATTTTTTCATTTCAACAAAATTTACAATTTTCCAATTTTGTAGATTTCTTAATTTAGAGAACATTGCGATTTAACAGTTTTTACAGTTTTTACTATTTTGAAAAAATTTAATTTTTGTTTTTAATTTCGGAAACGATCCGATATTTTAATTTGTTTAGAATATTCATTTTTGGGAATTTTTGCATTTTTCTCGATTTTTTTATTTCAACAAATTTTACAATTTTCCAATTTTGTCGATTTCTTAAGTTGGAGAACTTTGTGATTTTACAGCTTAAACAGTTTTTATTTTTTTGAAAAATGTTCTTTTTTGTATCAAATTTCGGAAATGTTCCAAAATTTTAATTTTTTGTCGATTTTTAAATTTCTGAATTTTTTTAATTTTTCTCGATTTTAAATTTTAACAAATCTTACAATTTTCTAATTTTGGCGATTTCTTAATTTAGAGAACTTTATGATTTTGTCGATTTTACAGTTTTTACTATTCTGAAAACCTTTTCTTTTTTTTTATCAAATTTCGGAAATTTTCCGAAATTTTAAATTTGTTTGATTTTTAAATTTTGAGAATTTTTGCATTTTTCTTGATATTTTTATTCAACAAATTTTACAGTTCTCCAATTTTGTTGATTTGTTAACTTGGAGAACTTTGTGATTTTACAGTTTAAACAGTATTTACTATTTTGAACAAATTTTTTTTTTTTTTTTCAAATTTCGGAAATGTTCAGAAATTTTAATTTTTTGTCGATTTTTGAATTTCTGAAATTTTTTAATTTTTCTCTAAATTCAACAAATCTTACAATTTTCTAATTTTGACGATTTCTTAATTAAGAGAACTTTATGATTTTGTCGATTTTACAGTTTTTACCATTCTGAAAACATTTTCTTTTTTTTATCAAATTTCGGAAATGTTCAGAAATTTCAATTTTTTGTCGATTTTTGAATTCTGGGAACTTTTTCATTTTTCTCGTTTCTTTTCATTTCAACAAAATTTACAATTTTCCAATTTTGTAGATTTCTTAATTTAAAGAACTTTGCGATTTTCCAGTTTTCACAGTTTTTACTTTTTTGAAAACAATTGAATTTTTTTTTATCAAATTTCGGAAATTTTCCGAAATTTTAAATTTGTTTGATTTTTAAATTCTGGGAATTTTTGCATTTTTCTCGATTTTTTTATTTCAACAAAATTTTCAATATTTGAATTTTGAAGATTTCTTAATTTAAAGAACTTTGCGATTTTTCAGTTTTCACAGTTTTTTTTTGAAAAAATTGTCATTTTTTTATCAAATTTCGCAAATTTTCCGAAATTTTAAATTTTGTCGACTTAAAAATTTCAGAAATTTTTGCATTTTTCTCGATTTTTTCATTTCATCAAAATTTACAATATTCAACTTTTGTAGATTTCTTAATTTAAAGAGCTTTGCGATTTTTAAGTTTTCACTGTCTTTACTAAATTGAAAAAAATTTATTTTGTTATCGAATTTCGGAAATTTTACGAAATTTTAAAATTTTTATATTTTTGAATTTTGAGAATTTTTGCATTATGTTCGTTTTTTTCATTTCAACAAAATTTACAATTTTGCAGATTTCTTAATTTAGAGAACTTTGCGATTTAACAGTTTTTACTATTTTAAAAAAAAATTGTATTTTTTTAATCAAATTTCGGAAATTTTCAAAAATTTTAATTTTTTGTCGATTTTTGAATTTCTGAATTTTTTTAATTTTTCTTGATTTTAAATTTTAACAAATCTTCTAATTTTAAAATTTTTACGATTTCTTAATTAAGAGAACTTTGTGATTTTGTCGATTTTACAGTTTTTATTTTTTTGAAACAAATTTTTTTTTTTATCGAATTCGGAAATTTTCCGAAATTTTAAATTTTTTTAAATTTTTTGAATTTTTGGGATTTTTTGCATTTTTCTCGGTTTATTTAATTTCAACAAAATTTACAATTTTCCAATTTTGTGGATTTCTTAATTTAGAGAACTTTGCGATTTTACAGTTTTTACAGTTTTTACTATTTTGAAAAAATTTAATTTTACTATCTAATTTCGGAAATTTTCCGAAATTTTAAATTTTGTCGATTTTTGAATTTTGGGAATTTTTGCATTTTTCTTGGTAGTTTTGTTCAACAAATTTTACAGTTTTCCAATTTGAACGATTTCTTAATTTGGAGAACTTTGTGATTTTACAGTTTAAACAGTTTTTAATATTTTGAAAAAATTTTCTTTTTTGTATCAAATTTTTGAAATGTTCCAAAATTTTAATTTTTTGTCTATTTTTGAATTTCTGAAATTTTTTAATTTTTCTCGATTTTCAAATTCAACAAATCTTACAATTTTCTAATTTTGGCGATTTCTGAATTTAGAGAACTTCATGATTTTGTCGATTTTGCAGTTTTAACTATTCTGAAAACATTTTCTTTTTTTTATCAAATTTCGGAAATGTTCAGAAATTTCAATTTTTGTCGATTTTTTAATTTTGGGAATTTTTTGCATTTTGCTCGTTTTCATTTCAACAAAATTTTCAATTTTCGAATTTTGAAGATTTCTTAATTTAAAGAACTTTGCGATTTTTCAGTTTTCACAGTTTTTACTATTTTGAAAATATTGTCTTTTTTTTATTTAATTTCGGAAATTTTCCGAAATTTTAAATTTTTTCGATTTTTGAATTTTGTGAATTTTTGCATTTTTCTTGATATTTTTAATTCAACAAATTTTACAATTTTTCAATGTTGTCGATTTCCAAATTTAGAGAACTTTGTAATTTCGTCGATTATACAGTTTTTACTATTTTGAAGAAATTGTCTTCATTATTAAACTTCGGAAATTTTCCAAAATTTTAAATTTTTTTAGATTTTTGGATTTTCTGAAATTTTTTAATTTTTCTCGTTTTTCAAAATTTAGAGATTTCCTAATTTAGAGAACTTTATGATTTTGTCGATTTTACAGTTTTTACTATTTTGAAAAAATTTTCTTTTTCTAGCAAATTTCGGAAATTTTCCGAATTTTAAAATTTTTTCGATTTTTGAATTTCTGAAATTTTTTAATTCTTCTCGATTTTTTAAATTCAACAAATCTTACAATATTTCAATGTTGACGATTTTTTAATTTAGAAAATTTTGCGATCTGTTGATTTTAGTGTTTTTACAATTTTGAAAAAATTTTCTTTTTTATCGAATTTCGGAAAGCTTCCGATATTTTTAATTTTTTTTTATTTTTGAATTTTTAGAATTTTTGCATTTTTCTCGATTTTTTCATTTCAATAAATTTTACAATTTTCCAATGTTGTCGATTTTTTAATTTAGAAAACTTTGCGATCTTGTTGATTTTAGTGTTTTTACTATTTTTAAAAATTTTTCTTTTTTTATCAAATTTTGGAAATTTTCCGAAACTCTAAATTTTGTCGATTGTTGAATTTTAGGAATTTTTGCATTTTTCTTGATTTTTTAATTTCATCAAAATTTACAATATTCTAGTTTTGTCCATTTCTTTATTTAGGGAACTTTGCGATCTTACAGTTTTACAGTTTTTACTATTTCGAAAAAACTTTTTTTTTTTTCGAATTTTTGAAAGTTTCAGAAATTTAAATTTTTTTGATTTTTGAATTTTGTGAATTTTTGCATTTTTCTTGATATTCTTAATTCAACAAATTTTACAATTTTCCAATGTTGTCGGTTTCCAAATATAGAGAATTTTTTAATTTTGTCGATTTTACAGTTTTTACTATTTTGAAAAATTTTCTTTTTTTATTAAATTTTCGGAAATTTTTGCAAAATTTTTAATTTTGTCGATTTTCCGAAATTTTTGAATTTTTCTCGATTTTTTAATTTCAACAAAATTTACAATATTCCAATTTTTTCTATTTCTTTATTTAGAAAACTTTGCGTTTTCACAGTTTAAACAGTTTTTACTATTTTGAAAAAAATGTCTTTTTTTATCAAATTTCGAAAATTTCGATTTTTAAATTTCGGAAACTTTTGCATTTTGTTGGATTTTTCCATTACAACAAAATTTACAATATACCAATTTTGTAGATTTCTTAATTTAAAGAGCTTTGCGACTTTTAAGTTTTCACTGTCTTTACTATATTGAAAAAAATTTATTTTGTTATCGAATTTCGGAAATTTTACGAAATTTTAAAATTTTTATATTTTTGAATTTTGAGAATTTTTGCATTTTTTTCGATTTTTTCATTTCAACAAATTTTACAATTTTCCAATTTTTGGCGATTTCTTAACTTGGAGAACTTTGTGATTTTACAGTTTAAACAGTTTTTACTATTTTGAAAAAATATTCTTTTTTATCAAATTTCGGAAATTTTCCGATATTTTAAGTTTTTTCGATTTTTGCATTTTGGGAATTTTTGCATTTTTCTTGATATTTTTAATTCAACAAATTTTACAATTTTCCAATTTTGTCGATTTCTTAAGTTGGAGAACTTTGTGATTTTACAGCTTAAACAGTTTTTACTATTTTGAAAAAATGTTCTTTTTTGTATCAAATTTCGGAAATGTTCAGAAATTTTAATTTTTTGTCGATTTTTGAATTTCTGAAATTGTTTAATTTTTCTCGATTTTCAAATTCAACAAATCTTCGAATTTTCAAATTTTGACGATTTCTTAATAAGGAGAACTTTATGATTTTGTCGATTTTACAATTTTTACTATTTTGAAAAAATTAATTTTTTTTATCAAATTTCGGAAACTTTCCGAATTTTTAATTTTTTTCGATTTTTGAATTTCTGAAATTTTTTAATTCTTCTCGATTTTTTAAATTCAACAAATCTTACAATATTCCAATATTGTCGATTTTTTAATTTAGAAAACTTTGCAATCTTGTTGATTTTAGTGTTTTTACTATTTTGAAAAATCTTTCTTTTTTTATCAAATTTTGGAAATTTTCCGAAACTCTAAATTTTGTCGATTGTTGAATTTTAGGAATTTTTGCATTTTGCTTGATTTTTTAATTTCATCAAAATTTACAATATTCTAGTTTTGTCCATTTCTTTATTTAGGGAACTTTGCGATCTTACAGTTTTACAGTTTTTACTATTTTGAAAAAACTTTCTTTTTTTCGAATTTTTGAAAGTTTCAGAAATTAAAATTTTTTTGATTTTTGAATTTTGTGAACAGTTTTTACAGTTTTCTTTTTTTTTATCAAATTTCGGAAATGTTCCGAAATTTCAATTTTTTGTCGATTTTTGAATTTCTGACATTTTTTAATTTTTCTCTTAATTCAACAAATCTTACAGTTTTCTAATTTTGACGACTTCTTAATTTAGAGAACTTTAGGATTTTGTCGATTTTACAGTTTTTACTATTTTGAAACAAATTTTTTTTTGTTATCGAATTTCGGAAATTTTCCAAAATTTTAAATTTTTTCAATTTTGGGATTTTTTGCATTTTTCTCGGTTTATTTAATTTCAACAAAATTTACAATTTTCCAATTTTGTCGATTTCTTAATTTAGAAAACTTTGCGTTTTCACAGTTTTAACAGTTTTTACTATTTTGAAAAAAAATGTCTTTTTTTTATCAAATTTCGAAAATTTTCCGAAATTTTAAATTTTTTCGATTTTTAAATTTCGGAAACTTTTGCATTTTGTTGAATTTTTCCATTTCAACAAAATTTACAATATACCAATTTTGTAGATTTCTTAATTTAAAGAGCTTTGCGATTTTTAAGTTTTCACTGTCTTTACTATATTGAAAAAAATTTATTTTGTTATCGAATTTCGGAAATTTTACGAAATTTTAAAATTTTTATATTTTTAAATTTTGAGAATTTTTACTATTTCAAAAAAAAAATTGTCTTTTTTCATCAAATTTCGGAAATTTTCAAAAATTTTAATTTTTTGTCGATTTTTGAATTTCTGAACTTTTTTAATTTTTCTTGATTTTAAATTTTAACAAATCTTACAATTTTCTAATTTTGGCGATTTCTGAATTTAGAGAACTTTATGATTTTGTCGATTTTGCAGTTTTAACTATTCTGAAAACATTTTCTTTTTTTTATCAAATTTCGGAAATGTTCAGAAATTTCAATTTTTTTCGATTTTTTAATTTTGGGAATTTTTGCATTTTTGTAATTTTGTTCAACAAATTTTACAGTTTTCCAATTTGGACGATTTCTTACTTTGGAGAACTTTGTGATTTTACAGTTTAAACAGTTTTTAATATTTTGAAAGAATTTTCTTTTTTGTATCAAATTTTTTAAATGTTCCAAAATTTTAATTTTTTGTCTATTTTTGAATTTCTGAAATTTTTTAATTTTTCTCGATTTTCAAATTCAACAAATCTTACAATTTTCTAATTTTGGCGATTTCTTAATTTAGAGAACTTTATGATTTTGTCGATTTTACAGTTTTTACTATTTTGAAAAAATTTTCTTTTTCTAGCAAATTTCGGAAATTTTCCGAATTTTAAAATTTTTTCGATTTTTGAATTTCTGAAATTGTTTAATTTTTCTCGATTTTCAAATTCAACAAATCTTCGAATTTTCAAATTTTGACGATTTCTTAATAAGGAGAACTTTATGATTTTGTCGATTTTACAATTTTTACTATTTTGAAAAAATTAATTTTTTTTATCAAATTTCGGAAATTTTCCGAATTTTTAATTTTTTTCGATTTTTGAATTTCTGAAATTTTTTAATTCTTCTCGATTTTTTAAATTCAACAAATCTTACAATATTCTAATATTGTCGATTTTTTAATTTAGAAAACTTTGCAATCTTGTTGATTTTAGTGTTTTTACTATTTTGAAAAATCTTTCTTTTTTTATCAAATTTTGGAAATTTTCCGAAACTCTAAATTTTGTCGATTGTTGAATTTTAGGAATTTTTGCATTTTGCTTGATTTTTTAATTTCATCAAAATTTACAATATTCTAGTTTTGTCCATTTCTTTATTTAGGGAACTTTGCGATCTTACAGTTTAACAGTTTTTACTATTTTGAAAAAACTTTCTTTTTTTTCGAATTTTTAAAAGTTTCAGAAATTTAAATTTTTTTGATTTTTGAATTTTGTGAACAGTTTTTACAGTTTTCTTTTTTTTATCAAATTTCGGAAATGTTCCGAAATTTCAATTTTTTGTCGATTTTTGAATTTCTGACATTTTTTAATTTTTCTCTAAATTCAACAAATCTTACAGTTTTCTAATTTTGACGACTTCTTAATTTAGAGAACTTTAGGATTTTGTCAATTTTACAGTTTTTACTATTTTGAAACAAATTTTTTTTTGTTATCGAATTTCGGAAATTTTCCGAAATTTTAAATTTTTTCAATTTTGGGATTTTTTGCATTTTTCTCGGTTTATTTAATTTCAACAAAATTTACAATTTTCCAATTTTGTCGATTTCTTAATTTGGACAACTTTGTGATTTTACAGTTTAAACAGTTTTTACCATTTTGAAAAAATTTTCTTTTTTGTATCAAATTTCGGAAATTTTTGAAATTTTAAATTATTTTGATTTTTTGATTTTTGAGAATTTTCGCATTTTTTTCGATTTTTTCATTTCAACAAATCTTACAATTTTCCAATTTTGTCGATTTCTTAATTTAGAGAACTTTATTATTTTGTCGATTTTACAGTTTTTACTATTTTGAAAAAATTTAATTTTTTTTTTTAATTTCGGAAATGTTCAGAAATTTCAATTTTTTGTCGATTTTTGAATTCTGGAAATTTTTGCATTTTTCTCTTTTTTTTTTTTATTTCAACAAAATTTCTTGAGATTTTTATTCAACAAATTTTACAGTTCTCCAATTTTGTCGATTTCTTAACTTGGAGAACTTTGTGATTTTACAGTTTAAACAGTTTTTACTATTTTGAAAAAAATTTCTTTTTTGTATCAAATTTTTGAAAAGTTCCAAAATTTTAATTTTTTTCTATTTTTGAATTTCTGAAATTTTTTAATTTTTCTCGATTTTCAAATTCAACAAATCTTACATTTTTCTAATTTTGACGATTTCTAAATTTAGAGAACTTTAGGATTTTGTCGATTTTACAGTTTTCACTATTTTACAAAAATTGTTTCTTTTTTTCAAATTTTCGGAAATTTTCCGAAATTTTTAATTTTTTCAATTTTTAAATTTCTGAAGTTTTTTAATTTTTTTCGATTTTTTAAATTCAACAAATCTTACAATATTCCAATGTTGTCGATTTTTTAATTGAGAGAACTTTGTGTTTTGGTCGATTTCACAGTTTTTACTATTTTGAAAAAATTGTCTTTTCTTCAAATTTTCGGAAATTTTTGCAAAATTTTAAATTTTGTCGATTTTCGGAAATTTTTACGATTTCTTAATTAAGAGAACTTTATGATTTTGTCGATTTTACAGTTTTTACTATTTTGAAACAAATTTCTTTTGTTATCGAATTTCGGAAATTTTCCGAAATTTTAAATTTTTTCAATTTTTGAATTTTGGGATTTTTTGCATTTTTCTCGGTTTATTTAATTTCAACAAAATTTACAAATTTGCAATTTTGTAGATTTCTTAATTTAAAGAAAATTGCGATTTTCCAGTTTTCACAGTTTTTACTTTTTTGAAAACAATTTAATTTTTTTATCAAATTTCGGAAATTTTCCGAAATTTTAAATTTGTTTGATTTTAAAATTTTGGGAATTTTTGCATTTTTCTTGATATTTTTATTCAACAAATTTTACCATTTTCCAATGTTGTCAATTTCCAAATTTAGAGAACTTTGTAATTTCGTCGATTATACAGTTTTTACTATTTTGAAGAAATTGTCTTCTTTATTAAACTTCGGAAATTTTCAGAAATTTTAAATTTTTTCGATTTTTGAATTTCTGAAATTTTTTAATTTTTCTCGTTTTTCAAATTCAACAAATCTTCTAATTTTCAAATTTTTACGATTTCTTAATTAAGAGAACTTTATGATTTTTTCGATTTTACAGTTTTTACTATTTTGAAACAAATTTTTTTTTGTTATCGAATTTCGGAAATTTTCCGAAATTTTAAATTTTTTCAATTTTTGAATTTTGGGATTTTTTGCATTTTTCTCGGTTTATTTAATTTCAACAAAATTTACAATTTTCCAATTTTGTAGACTTCTTAATTTGGACAACTTTGTGATTTAACAGTTTAAACAGTTTTTACCATTTTGAAAAAATTTTCTTTTTTGTATCAAATTTCGGAAATTTTCGAAATTTTAAATTATTTTGATTTTTTGATTTTCGAGAATTTTTGAATTTTTTTCGATTTTTTCATTTCAACAAAATTTACAATTTTCCAATTTTGTAGATTTCTAAATTAAAGAACTTTGCGATTTTTCAGTTTTTACAGTTTTAACTATTTTGAAAAAAATTTCTCTTGTTATCAAATTTCGGAAATTTTCCGAATTTTTTCGATTTTTGAGAATTGTTGAATTTTTCTCGATTTTTTAAATTCAACAAATCTTACAATATACCAATGTTGTCGATTTCTTAATTTAGAGAACTTTGTGATTTTGTCGATTTTTTCTTCTTTATTATTTTGAAAAAATGTTCTTTTTTGCATCAAATTTCGGAAATGTTCCGAAGTTTTATTTTTTTGTCGATTTTTCAATTTCTGAAATTTTTAAATTTTTCTCGATTTTCAAATTCAACAAATCTTACAGTTTTCTAATTTTGACGATTTCTAAATTTAGAGAACTTTAGGATTTTGTCGATTTTACAGTTTTCACTATTTTACAAAAATTGTTTCTTTTTTTCAAATTTTCGGAAATTTTGCAAAATTTTAAATTTTGTCGATTTTTGGAAATTTTTGCACATTTCTCGATTTTTTAATTTCAACAAAATTTACAATATTTCAATTTTGTCTATTTCTTTATTTAAAGAACTTTACGATTTTACAGTTTAATTAGTTTTTACTATTTTGAAAAAATTGTCTTTTTTCATCAAATTTCGGATATTTTCTAAAATTTTAAATTTTGTCGATTTTTTAATTTTGGGAATTTTAGCATTTTTCTCGATTTTTTCATTTCAACAAAACTTACAATTTTCCAATTTTGGAGATTTCTTAATTTAGAGAACTTTGCGATTTTACAGTTTTTACAGTTTTTAATATTTTGACAACAATTTCTTTTGTTATCGAATTTCGGAAATTTTCCGAAATTTTAAATATTTTCGATTTTTGATTTTTGACATTTTTTCTCGATTTTTTCATTTCAACAAATTTTACAATTTTCCAATTTTGTCTATTTCTTTATTTAGAGAACTTTGTGATTTTAAAGTTTAATTAGTTTTTACTATTTTAAAAAAATTGTCTTTTTTCATCAAATTTCGGATATTTTCCAAAATTTTAAATTTGGTCGATTTTTGAATTTTGGGAATTTTAGCATTTTTCTCGATTTTTTCATTTCAACAAAACTTACAATTTTCCAATTTTGGAGATTTCTTAATTAAGAGAACTTTGCGATTTTACAGTTTTACAGTTTTTAATATTTTGACAACAATTTCTTTTGTTATCGAATTTCGGAAATTTTACGAAACTTTAAATTTTTTCAATTTTTGAATTTTGGGATTTTTTGCATTTTTCTCGGTTTATTTAATTTCAACAAAATTTACAATTTTCCAATTTTGTCGATTTGTTAATTTGGACAACTTTGTGATTTTACAGTTTAAACAGTTTTTACCATTTTGAAAAAATTTTCTTTTTTGTATCAAATTTCGGAAATTTTTGAAATTTCAAATTATTTTGATTTTTTGATTTTTGAGAATTTTCGCATTTTTTTCGATTTTTTCATTTCAACAAAATTTACAATTTTCCAATTTTGTAGATTTCTTAATTTAGAGAACTTTGCGATTTAACAGTTTTTACAGTTTTTACTATTTTGAAAAAATTTAATTTTTGTTTTTAATTTCGGAAACGATCCGATATTTTAATTTGTTTAGAATATTCATTTTTGGGAATTTTTGCATTTTTCTCGATTTTTTTATTTCAACAAATTTTACAATTTTCCAATTTTGTCGATTTCTTAAGTTGGAGAACTTTGTGATTTTACAGCTTAAACAGTTTTTATTTTTTTGAAAAATGTTCTTTTTTGTATCAAATTTCGGAAATGTTCCAAAATTTTAATTTTTTGTCGATTTTTAAATTTCTGAATTTTTTTAATTTTTCTCGATTTTAAATTTTAACAAATCTTACAATTTTCTAATTTTGGCGATTTCTTAATTTAGAGAACTTTATGATTTTGTCGATTTTACAGTTTTTACTATTCTGAAAACCTTTTCTTTTTTTTTATCAAATTTCGGAAATTTTCCGAAATTTTAAATTTGTTTGATTTTTAAATTTTGAGAATTTTTGCATTTTTCTTGATATTTTTATTCAACAAATTTTACAGTTCTCCAATTTTGTTGATTTGTTAACTTGGAAAACTTTGTGATTTTACAGTTTAAACAGTATTTACTATTTTGAACAAATTTTTTTTTTTTTTCAAATTTCGGAAATGTTCAGAAATTTTAATTTTTTGTCGATTTTTGAATTTCTGAAATTTTTTAATTTTTCTCTAAATTCAACAAATCTTACAATTTTCTAATTTTGACGATTTCTTAATTAAGAGAACTTTATGATTTTGTCGATTTTACAGTTTTTACCATTCTGAAAACATTTTCTTTTTTTTATCAAATTTCGGAAATGTTCAGAAATTTCAATTTTTTGTCGATTTTTGAATTCTGGGAACTTTTTCATTTTTCTCGTTTCTTTTCATTTCAACAAAATTTACAATTTTCCAATTTTGTAGATTTCTTAATTTAAAGAACTTTGCGATTTTCCAGTTTTCACAGTTTTTACTTTTTTGAAAACAATTGAATTTTTTTTTATCAAATTTCGGAAATTTTCCGAAATTTTAAATTTGTTTGATTTTTAAATTCTGGGAATTTTTGCATTTTTCTCGATTTTTTTATTTCAACAAAATTTTCAATATTTGAATTTTGAAGATTTCTTAATTTAAAGAACTTTGCGATTTTTCAGTTTTCACAGTTTTTTTTTGAAAAAATTGTCATTTTTTTATCAAATTTCGGAAATTTTCCGAAATTTTAAATTTTGTCGACTTAAAAATTTCAGAAATTTTTGCATTTTTCTCGATTTTTTCATTTCATCAAAATTTACAATATTCAACTTTTGTAGATTTCTTAATTTAAAGAGCTTTGCGATTTTTAAGTTTTCACTGTCTTTACTAAATTGAAAAAAATTTATTTTGTTATCGAATTTCGGAAATTTTACGAAATTTTAAAATTTTTATATTTTTGAATTTTGAGAATTTTTGCATTATGTTCGTTTTTTTCATTTCAACAAAATTTACAATTTTGCAGATTTCTTAATTTAGAGAACTTTGCGATTTAACAGTTTTTACTATTTTAAAAAAAAATTGTATTTTTTTAATCAAATTTCGGAAATTTTCAAAAATTTTAATTTTTTGTCGATTTTTGAATTTCTGAATTTTTTTAATTTTTCTTGATTTTAAATTTTAACAAATCTTCTAATTTTAAAATTTTTACGATTTCTTAATTAAGAGAACTTTGTGATTTTGTCGATTTTACAGTTTTTATTTTTTTGAAACAAATTTTTTTTTTTATCGAATTCGGAAATTTTCCGAAATTTTAAATTTTTTTAAATTTTTTGAATTTTTGGGATTTTTTGCATTTTTCTCGGTTTATTTAATTTCAACAAAATTTACAATTTTCCAATTTTGTGGATTTCTTAATTTAGAGAACTTTGCGATTTTACAGTTTTTACAGTTTTTACTATTTTGAAAAAATTTAATTTTACTATCTAATTTCGGAAATTTTCCGAAATTTTAAATTTTGTCGATTTTTGAATTTTGGGAATTTTTGCATTTTTCTTGGTAGTTTTGTTCAACAAATTTTACAGTTTTCCAATTTGAACGATTTCTTAATTTGGAGAACTTTGTGATTTTACAGTTTAAACAGTTTTTAATATTTTGAAAAAATTTTCTTTTTTGTATCAAATTTTTGAAATGTTCCAAAATTTTAATTTTTTGTCTATTTTTGAATTTCTGAAATTTTTTAATTTTTCTCGATTTTCAAATTCAACAAATCTTACAATTTTCTAATTTTGGCGATTTCTGAATTTAGAGAACTTCATGATTTTGTCGATTTTGCAGTTTTAACTATTCTGAAAACATTTTCTTTTTTTTATCAAATTTCGGAAATGTTCAGAAATTTCAATTTTTGTCGATTTTTTAATTTTGGGAATTTTTTGCATTTTGCTCGTTTTCATTTCAACAAAATTTTCAATTTTCGAATTCTGAAGATTTCTTAATTTAAAGAACTTTGCGATTTTTCAGTTTTCACAGTTTTTACTATTTTGAAAATATTGTCTTTTTTTTATTAAATTTCGGAAATTTTCCGAAATTTTAAATTTTTTCGATTTTTGAATTTTGTGAATTTTTGCATTTTTCTTGATATTTTTAATTCAACAAATTTTACAATTTTTCAATGTTGTCGATTTCCAAATTTAGAGAACTTTGTAATTTCGTCGATTATACAGTTTTTACTATTTTGAAGAAATTGTCTTCATTATTAAACTTCGGAAATTTTCCAAAATTTTAAATTTTTTTAGATTTTTGGATTTTCTGAAATTTTTTAATTTTTCTCGTTTTTCAAAATTTAGAGATTTCCTAATTTAGAGAACTTTATGATTTTGTCGATTTTACAGTTTTTACTATTTTGAAAAAATTTTCTTTTTCTAGCAAATTTCGGAAATTTTCCGAATTTTAAAATTTTTTCGATTTTTGAATTTCTGAAATTTTTTAATTCTTCTCGATTTTTTAAATTCAACAAATCTTACAATATTTCAATGTTGACGATTTTTTAATTTAGAAAATTTTGCGATCTGTTGATTTTAGTGTTTTTACAATTTTGAAAAAATTTTCTTTTTTATCGAATTTCGGAAAGCTTCCGATATTTTTAATTTTTTTTTATTTTTGAATTTTTAGAATTTTTGCATTTTTCTCGATTTTTTCATTTCAATAAATTTTACAATTTTCCAATGTTGTCGATTTTTTAATTTAGAAAACTTTGCGATCTTGTTGATTTTAGTGTTTTTACTATTTTTAAAAATTTTTCTTTTTTTATCAAATTTTGGAAATTTTCCGAAACTCTAAATTTTGTCGATTGTTGAATTTTAGGAATTTTTGCATTTTTCTTGATTTTTTAATTTCATCAAAATTTACAATATTCTAGTTTTGTCCATTTCTTTATTTAGGGAACTTTGCGATCTTACAGTTTTACAGTTTTTACTATTTCGAAAAAACTTTTTTTTTTTTCGAATTTTTGAAAGTTTCAGAAATTTAAATTTTTTTGATTTTTGAATTTTGTGAATTTTTGCATTTTTCTTGATATTCTTAATTCAACAAATTTTACAATTTTCCAATGTTGTCGGTTTCCAAATATAGAGAATTTTTTAATTTTGTCGATTTTACAGTTTTTACTATTTTGAAAAATTTTCTTTTTTTATTAAATTTTCGGAAATTTTTGCAAAATTTTTAATTTTGTCGATTTTCCGAAATTTTTGAATTTTTCTCGATTTTTTAATTTCAACAAAATTTACAATATTCCAATTTTTTCTATTTCTTTATTTAGAAAACTTTGCGTTTTCACAGTTTAAACAGTTTTTACTATTTTGAAAAAAATGTCTTTTTTTATCAAATTTCGAAAATTTCGATTTTTAAATTTCGGAAACTTTTGCATTTTGTTGGATTTTTCCATTACAACAAAATTTACAATATACCAATTTTGTAGATTTCTTAATTTAAAGAGCTTTGCGACTTTTAAGTTTTCACTGTCTTTACTATATTGAAAAAAATTTATTTTGTTATCGAATTTCGGAAATTTTACGAAATTTTAAAATTTTTATATTTTTGAATTTTGAGAATTTTTGCATTTTTTTCGATTTTTTCATTTCAACAAATTTTACAATTTTCCAATTTTTGGCGATTTCTTAACTTGGAGAACTTTGTGATTTTACAGTTTAAACAGTTTTTACTATTTTGAAAAAATATTCTTTTTTATCAAATTTCGGAAATTTTCCGATATTTTAAGTTTTTTCGATTTTTGCATTTTGGGAATTTTTGCATTTTTCTTGATATTTTTAATTCAACAAATTTTACAATTTTCCAATTTTGTCGATTTCTTAAGTTGGAGAACTTTGTGATTTTACAGCTTAAACAGTTTTTACTATTTTGAAAAAATGTTCTTTTTTGTATCAAATTTCGGAAATGTTCAGAAATTTTAATTTTTTGTCGATTTTTGAATTTCTGAAATTGTTTAATTTTTCTCGATTTTCAAATTCAACAAATCTTCGAATTTTCAAATTTTGACGATTTCTTAATAAGGAGAACTTTATGATTTTGTCGATTTTACAATTTTTACTATTTTGAAAAAATTAATTTTTTTTATCAAATTTCGGAAACTTCCCGAATTTTTAATTTTTTTCGATTTTTGAATTTCTGAAATTTTTTAATTCTTCTCGATTTTTTAAATTCAACAAATCTTACAATATTCCAATATTGTCGATTTTTTAATTTAGAAAACTTTGCAATCTTGTTGATTTTAGTGTTTTTACTATTTTGAAAAATCTTTCTTTTTTTATCAAATTTTGGAAATTTTCCGAAACTCTAAATTTTGTCGATTGTTGAATTTTAGGAATTTTTGCATTTTGCTTGATTTTTTAATTTCATCAAAATTTACAATATTCTAGTTTTGTCCATTTCTTTATTTAGGGAACTTTGCGATCTTACAGTTTTACAGTTTTTACTATTTTGAAAAAACTTTCTTTTTTTCGAATTTTTGAAAGTTTCAGAAATTAAAATTTTTTTGATTTTTGAATTTTGTGAACAGTTTTTACAGTTTTCTTTTTTTTTATCAAATTTCGGAAATGTTCCGAAATTTCAATTTTTTGTCGATTTTTGAATTTCTGACATTTTTTAATTTTTCTCTTAATTCAACAAATCTTACAGTTTTCTAATTTTGACGACTTCTTAATTTAGAGAACTTTAGGATTTTGTCGATTTTACAGTTTTTACTATTTTGAAACAAATTTTTTTTTGTTATCGAATTTCGGAAATTTTCCGAAATTTTAAATTTTTTCAATTTTGGGATTTTTTGCATTTTTCTCGGTTTATTTAATTTCAACAAAATTTACAATTTTCCAATTTTGTCGATTTCTTAATTTAGAAAACTTTGCGTTTTCACAGTTTTAACAGTTTTTACTATTTTGAAAAAAAATGTCTTTTTTTTATCAAATTTCGAAAATTTTCCGAAATTTTAAATTTTTTCGATTTTTAAATTTCGGAAACTTTTGCATTTTGTTGAATTTTTCCATTTCAACAAAATTTACAATATACCAATTTTGTAGATTTCTTAATTTAAAGAGCTTTGCGATTTTTAAGTTTTCACTGTCTTTACTATATTGAAAAAAATTTATTTTGTTATCGAATTTCGGAAATTTTACGAAATTTTAAAATTTTTATATTTTTAAATTTTGAGAATTTTTACTATTTCAAAAAAAAAATTGTCTTTTTTCATCAAATTTCGGAAATTTTCAAAAATTTTAATTTTTTGTCGATTTTTGAATTTCTGAACTTTTTTAATTTTTCTTGATTTTAAATTTTAACAAATCTTACAATTTTCTAATTTTGGCGATTTCTGAATTTAGAGAACTTTATGATTTTGTCGATTTTGCAGTTTTAACTATTCTGAAAACATTTTCTTTTTTTTATCAAATTTCGGAAATGTTCAGAAATTTCAATTTTTTTCGATTTTTTAATTTTGGGAATTTTTGCATTTTTGTAATTTTGTTCAACAAATTTTACAGTTTTCCAATTTGGACGATTTCTTACTTTGGAGAACTTTGTGATTTTACAGTTTAAACAGTTTTTAATATTTTGAAAGAATTTTCTTTTTTGTATCAAATTTTTTAAATGTTCCAAAATTTTAATTTTTTGTCTATTTTTGAATTTCTGAAATTTTTTAATTTTTCTCGATTTTCAAATTCAACAAATCTTACAATTTTCTAATTTTGGCGATTTCTTAATTTAGAGAACTTTATGATTTTGTCGATTTTACAGTTTTTACTATTTTGAAAAAATTTTCTTTTTCTAGCAAATTTCGGAAATTTTCCGAATTTTAAAATTTTTTCGATTTTTGAATTTCTGAAATTGTTTAATTTTTCTCGATTTTCAAATTCAACAAATCTTCGAATTTTCAAATTTTGACGATTTCTTAATAAGGAGAACTTTATGATTTTGTCGATTTTACAATTTTTACTATTTTGAAAAAATTAATTTTTTTTATCAAATTTCGGAAATTTTCCGAATTTTTAATTTTTTTCGATTTTTGAATTTCTGAAATTTTTTAATTCTTCTCGATTTTTTAAATTCAACAAATCTTACAATATTCCAATATTGTCGATTTTTTTAATTTAGAAAACTTTGCAATCTTGTTGATTTTAGTGTTTTTACTATTTTGAAAAATCTTTCTTTTTTTATCAAATTTTGGAAATTTTCCGAAACTCTAAATTTTGTCGATTGTTGAATTTTAGGAATTTTTGCATTTTGCTTGATTTTTTAATTTCATCAAAATTTACAATATTCTAGTTTTGTCCATTTCTTTATTTAGGGAACTTTGCGATCTTACAGTTTAACAGTTTTTACTATTTTGAAAAAACTTTCTTTTTTTTCGAATTTTTAAAAGTTTCAGAAATTTAAATTTTTTTGATTTTTGAATTTTGTGAACAGTTTTTACAGTTTTCTTTTTTTTATCAAATTTCGGAAATGTTCCGAAATTTCAATTTTTTGTCGATTTTTTAATTTCTGACATTTTTTAATTTTTCTCTAAATTCAACAAATCTTACAGTTTTCTAATTTTGACGACTTCTTAATTTAGAGAACTTTAGGATTTTGTCAATTTTACAGTTTTTACTATTTTGAAACAAATTTTTTTTTGTTATCGAATTTCGGAAATTTTCCGAAATTTTAAATTTTTTCAATTTTGGGATTTTTTGCATTTTTCTCGGTTTATTTAATTTCAACAAAATTTACAATTTTCCAATTTTGTCGATTTCTTAATTTGGACAACTTTGTGATTTTACAGTTTAAACAGTTTTTACCATTTTGAAAAAATTTTCTTTTTTGTATCAAATTTCGGAAATTTTTGAAATTTTAAATTATTTTGATTTTTTGATTTTTGAGAATTTTCGCATTTTTTTCGATTTTTTCATTTCAACAAATCTTACAATTTTCCAATTTTGTCGATTTCTTAATTTAGAGAACTTTATTATTTTGTCGATTTTACAGTTTTTACTATTTTGAAAAAATTTAATTTTTTTTTTTAATTTCGGAAATGTTCAGAAATTTCAATTTTTTGTCGATTTTTGAATTCTGGAAATTTTTGCATTTTTCTCTTTTTTTTTTTATTTCAACAAAATTTCTTGATATTTTTATTCAACAAATTTTACAGTTCTCCAATTTTGTCGATTTCTTAACTTGGAGAACTTTGTGATTTTACAGTTTAAACAGTTTTTACTATTTTGAAAAAAATTTCTTTTTTGTATCAAATTTTTGAAAAGTTCCAAAATTTTAATTTTTTTCTATTTTTGAATTTCTGAAATTTTTTAATTTTTCTCGATTTTCAAATTCAACAAATCTTACATTTTTCTAATTTTGACGATTTCTAAATTTAGAGAACTTAAGAATTTTGTCGATTTTACAGTTTTTACTATTTTGAAAAAATTTTCTTTTTTTATCAAATTTCGAAAATTTTCCGAAATTTTAAATTTTCTCGATTTTTGAATTTCGGAAATTTTTGCATTTTTCTTGATATTTTTAATTCAACAAATTTTACAATTTTCCAATGTTGTCGATTTCTAAATTTAGAAAGCTTTGTAATTTTGTCGATTATACAGTTTTTACTATTTTGAAAAAATTTTCTTTTCTTCAAATTTTCGGAAATTTTGCAAAATTTTAAATTTTGTCGATTTTCGGAAATTTTTGCATATTTCTCGATTTTTTAATTTCAACAAAATTTACAATATTCCAATTATGAAGATTTCTTAATTTAGAAAACTTTTCGATTTTACAGTTTTTACAGTTTTTACTATTTTAAAAAAAATTTCTTTTTTTATCGAATTTCGAAAATTTTCCGAAATTTTAAATTTTTTCGATTTTTAAATTTCGGAAATTTTTTAATTTTTCTCTAAATTCAACAAATCTTACAATTTTCAAATTTTGGCGTTTTCCTAATTAAGAGAACTTTATGATTTTGTCGATTTTACAGTTTTTACTATTTTGAAACAAATTTCTTTTGTTATCAAATTTCGGAAATAATCCGAAATTTTAAATTTTTTCGATTTTTGAATTTTGGGATTTTTTGCATTATTCTCGGTTTTTTTATTTCATCAAAATTTTCAATATTCCCATTTTCAAGATTTCTTAATTTAGAGAACCTTACGATTTTACAGTTTAAACAGTTTTTTAGTATTTTGAAAAAATTTCTTTTGTTATAGAATTTCGAAAATTTTTTCAAAATTTTAAATTTTTTCAATTTTTGAATTTTGTGAATTTTTGCATTTTTCTTGATATTTTTAATTCAACAAATTTTACCATTTTCCAATGTTGTCGATTTCCAAATTTAGAGAACTTTGTAATTTCGTCGATTATACAGTTTTTACTATTTTAAAGAAATTGTCTTCTTTATTAAACTTCGGAAATTTTCCCAAATTTTAAATTTTTTCGATTTTTGAATTTCTGAAATTTTTTAATTTTTCTCGTTTTTCAAATTCAACAAATCTTCTAATTTTCAAATTTTTACGATTTCTTAATTAAGAGAACTTTATGATTTTGTCGATTTTACAGTTTTAATTTTTATGAAAAAAATTTCCTTTTTTTATTTAAAATTTCGGAAATTTTCCGAAATTTTAAATTTTTTCATTTTTTGAAATTTGGGATTTTTTGCATTTTTCTCGGCTTATTTAATTTCAACAAAATTTACAATTTTCCAATTTTGTGGATTTCTTAATTTAGAGAACTTTGCGATTTTACAGTTTTTACTTTTTTGAAAAAATTTAATTTTAATATCTAATTTCGGAAATTTTCCGAAATTTAAAATTTTTTAGATTTTTTGAATTTTGGGAAGTTTTGCATTTTTTTTGGTAGTTTTGTTCAACAAATTTTACAGTTTTCCAATTTGGACGATTTCTTAATTGGGAGAACTTTTTGATTTTACAGTTTAAACAGTTTTTACCATTTTGAAAAAATTTTCTTTTTTGTATCAAATTTCGGAAATTTTCCGAAATTTTATTTTTTTGTCGATTGTTGAATTTCTGAAATTTTTTAATTTTTCCCGATTTTCAAATTCAACAAATCTTTAAATTTTCTAATTTTGACGATTTTTATAATTTAGAGAACATTATGATTTGGTCGCTTTTACAGTTTTTACTATTTGTAAACAAATTTTCTTTTTTTTATCAAATTTCGGAAATTTTCCGAAATTTTAATTTTTTTAGATTTTTGAATTTTGGGAAATTTTGCATTTCATTGGATTTTTTCATTTCAACAAAAATTACAATATTCCAATTTAGAAGATTTCTAATTTAGAGAATTTTGCGATTTTAGAGTTTAAACAGTTTTTACTATTTTGAAAACTTTTTCTTTTTTATCAAATTTCGGAAATTTTCCGAAATCTAAAATTTTGTCCATTTTTAAATTTCGGAAATTTTATCATTATTCTCAATTTTTTAATTTCAACAAAATTTACAATATTCCAATTTTGTAGATAACTTAATTTAAAGAACTTTGCGATTTTTCAGTTTTTACAGTTTTTATTATTTTGAAAACAATGTCTCTTGTTATCAAATTTCGGAAATTTTCAGAAAATTTCAAATTTTTTCGATTATTGATTTTTGAGAATTTTTGCATTTTTCTCAAATTTTTAAATACAACAAATCTTACAATATTCCAATGTTGTCGATTTCTTAATTTAAAGAACTTTGTGATTTTGTGGATTTTACAGTTTTTATTATTTTGAAAAAATTTTCTATTTTGTATCAAAATTCGGAACTGTTCCGAAATTTGAATTTTTTGTCGATTTTTGAATTTCTGAAATTTTTAAATTTTTCTCGATTTTTAAACTCAACAAATCTTACAGTTTTCTAATTTTGACGATTTCTTAATTTAGAGAACTTTAGGATTTTGTCGATTTTACAGTTTTTACTATTTTGAAAAAATTTTCTTTTTTTTATCAAATTTCGAAAATTTTCCGAAATTTTAAATTTTTTCGATTTTTTATTTCGGAAATTTTTGCATTTCTTTGTTTTTTTTCATTTCAACAAAATTTACAATATTCCAATTTTTGAAGATTTCTTAGTTTAAAGAACTTTGCGATTTTTCAGTTTTCACAGTTTTTACTATAACGAAAAATTTTCTTTTTTTTTTCAAATTTCGGAAATTTTCCGAATATTTAAATTTTTCGATTTTTGAACTTTGGGAATTTTTGCATTTTTCTTGATATTTTTAATTCAACAAATTTTACAATTTTCCAAGGTTGTCGATTTCCAAATTTAGAGAACTTTGTAATTTTGTCGATTATACAGTTCTTACTATTTTTAAGAAATTGTCTTCTTTATTAAACTTCGGAAATTTTCCGAAATTTTACATTTTTTCAATTTTTGAATTTCTGAAATTTTTTAATTTTTCTCGATTTTTTAAATTCAACAAATCTTACAATATTCCAATTTTGTCGATTTTTTAATTGAGAGAAATTTGTGTTTTTGTCGATTTCACAGTTTTTACTATTTTAAAAAAAATTTCTTTTGTTATCGAATTTCAGAAATTTTCCGAAATCTAAAATTTTTTCGATTTTTGAATTTCTGAAATTTTTTCAATTTTTCTCGATTTTCAAATTCAACAAATCTTCTAATTTTCAAATTTTTACGATTTCTTAATTAAGAGAACTTTATGATTTTGTCGATTTTACAGTTTTTACTATTTTGAAACAAATTTCTTTTGTTATCGAATTTCGGAAATTTTTCGAAATTTTAAATTTTTTCGATTTTTGAATTTTGGGATTTTTTGCATTTTTCTCGGTTTATTTAATTTCAACAAAATGTACAATTTTGCAATTTTGTAGATTTCTTAATTTAAAGAAAATTGCGATTTTCCAGTTTTCACAGTTTTTACTTTTTTGAAAACAATTTAATTTTTTTATCAAATTTCGGAAATTTTCCGAAATTTTAAATTTGTTTGATTTTTAAATTTTGGGAATTTTTGCATTTTTCTTGTTATTTTTATTCAACAAATTTTACAGTTCTCCAATTTTGTTGATTTGTTAACTTGGAGAACTTTGTGATTTTACAGTTTAAACAGTATTTACTATTTTGAACAAATTTTTTTTTTTTTTTCAAATTTCGGAAATGTTCCGAAATTTTAATTTTTTGTCGATTTTTGAATTTCTGAAATTTTTTAATTTTTCTCTAAATTCAACAAATCTTACAATTTTCAAATTTTGGCGTTTTCCTAATTAAGAGAACTTTATGATTTTGTCGATTTTACAGTTTTAACTATTTTGAAAAAATTTTCTTTTTCTAGCAAATTTCGGAAATTTTCCGATATTTTAATTTTTTTACATTATTCATTTTTGGGAATATTTGCATTTTTCTTGATTTTTTAATTTCAACAAAATTTACAGTTTTCCAATTTTGTCGATTTCTTAATTTGGAGATTTTACAGTTTAAACATTTTTTACTATTTTTAAAAAATTTTCTTTTTTGTATCAAATTTTTTAAATGTTCCAAAATTTTAATTTTTTGTCTATTTTTGAATTTCTGAAATTTTTTAATTTTTCTCGATTTTCAAATTCAACAAATCTTACAATTTTCTAATTTTGGCGATTTCTTAATTTAGAGAACTTTATTATATTGTCGATTTTACAGTTTTTACTATTTTGAAAAAATTTTCTTTTTCTAGCAAATTTCGGAAATTTTCCGATATTTTAATTTTTTTACATTATTCATTTTTGGGAATTTTTGCATTTTTCTCGATTTTTTAATTTCAACAAAATTTACAGTTTTCCAATTTTGTCGATTTCTTAAATTGGAGAACTTTCTGATTTTACAGTTTAAACAGTTTTAACTATTTTGAAAAAATGTTCTTTTTTGTATCAAATTTCGGAAATGTTCCAAAATTTTTATTTTTTGTCGATTTTTTAATTTCTGAAATTTTTTAATTTTTGTCGATTTTCAAATTCAACAAATCTTACAATTTTCTAATTTTGGCGATTTCTTAATTTAGAGAACTTTATTATTTTGTCGATTTTACAGTTTTTACTATTTTGAAAAAATTTTCTTTTTCTATCGAATTTCGGAAATTTTCCGATATTTTAATTTTTTTAGATTATTCATTTTTGGGAATTTTTGCATTTTTCTCGATTTTTTAATTTCAACAAAATTTACAGTTTTCCAATTTTGTCGATTTCTTAAATTGGAGAACTTTGTGATTTTACAGTTTAAACAGTTTTAACTATTTCGAAAAATTTTTTTTTTTTGTATCAAATTTCGGAAATTTTTAGAAATTTGTATTTATTTCAATTTTTGAATTTTGGGATTTTTTTAATTTTTCTCGATTTTTTTATTTCAACAAAATTTTCAATATTCGAATTTTGAAGATTTCTTAATTCAAAGAACTTTGCGATTTTTCAGTTTTCACAGATTTTACTATTTTGAAAAAATTGTCTTTTTTTTATCAAATTTCGGAAATTTTCCGAAATTTTAAATTTTGTCGACTTAAAAATTTCAGAAATTTTTGCATTTTTCTCGATTTTTTCCATTTTATCAAAATTTACAAGATTCAAATTTTGTAGATTTCTTAATTTAAAGAGCTTTGCGATTTTTAAGTTTTCACTGTCTTTACTATTTTTAAAAAAATTTATTTTGTTATCGAATTTCGGAAATTTTACGAAATTTTAAAATTTTTAGATTTTTGAATTTTGAGAATTTTTGCATTTTTTTCGATTTTTTCATTTCAACAAAATTTACAATTTTCCAATATTGTAGATTTCTTAATTTAGAGAACTTTGCGATTTAACAGTTTTTACAGTTTTTACTATTTTGAAAAAATTTAATTTTTTTTTTTAATTTCGGAAATGTTCAGAAATTTCAATTTTTTGTCGATTTTTGAATTCTGGAAATTTTTGCATTTTTCTCTTTTTTTTTTTATTTCAACAAAATTTCTTGATATTTTTATTCAACAAATTTTACAGTTCTCCAATTTTGTCGATTTCTTAACTTGGAGAACTTTGTGAATTTACTGTTTAAACAGTTTTTACTATTTTGAAAAAAATTTCTTTTTTGTATCAAATTTTTGAAAAGTTCCAAAATTTTAATTTTTTTCTATTTTTGAATTTCTGAAATTTTTTAATTTTTCTCGATTTTCAAATTCAACAAATCTTACATTTTTCTAATTTTGACGATTTCTAAATTTAGAGAACTTAAGAATTTTGTCGATTTTACAGTTTTTACTATTTTGAAAAAATTTTCTTTTTTTATCAAATTTCGAAAATTTTCCAAAATTTTAAATTTTCTCGATTTTTGAATTTCTAAAATTTTTGCATTTTTCTTGATATTTTTAATTCAACAAATTTTACAATTTTCCAATGTTGTCGATTTCTAAATTTAGAAAGCTTTGTAATTTTGTCGATTATACAGTTTTTACTATTTTGAAAAAATTGTCTTTTCTTCAAATTTTCGGAAATTTTGCAAAATTTTAAATTTTGTGGATTTTCGGAAATTTTTGCATATTTCTCGATTTTTTAATTTCAACAAAATTTACAATATTCCAATTATGAAGATTTCTTAATTTAGAAAACTTTTCGATTTTACAGTTTTTAAAGTTTTTACTATTTTAAAAAAAATTTCTTTTTTTATCGAATTTCGAAAATTTTCCGAAATCTAAAATTTTTTCGATTTTTGAATTTCTGAAATTTTTTAAATTTTCCTGAATTTTCAAATTCAACAAATCTTCTAATTTTCAAATTTTTACGATTTCTTAATTAAGAGAACTTTATGATTTTGTCGATTTTACAGTTTTTACTATTTTGAAACAAATTTCTTTTGTTATCAAATTTCGGAAATAATCCGAAATTTTAAATTTTTTCGATTTTTGAATTTTGGGATTTTTTTCATTATGCTCGGTTTTTTCATTTCAACAAAATTTTCAATATTCCCATTTTCAAGATTTCTTAATTTAGAGAACTTTACGATTTTACAGTTTAAACAGTTTTTTAGTATTTTGAAAAAATTTCTTTTGTTATAGAATTTCGAAAATTTTTTCAAAATTTTCAATTTTTTCAATTTTTGAATTTTGTGAATTTTTGCATTTTTCTTGATATTTTTAATTCAACAAATTTTACCATTTTCCAATGTTGTCGATTTCCAAATTTAGAGAACTTTGTAATTTCGTCGATTATACAGTTTTTACTATTTTAAAGAAATTGTCTTCTTTATTAAACTTCGGAAATTTTCCCAAATTTTAAATTTTTTCGATTTTTGAATTTCTGAAATTTTTTAATTTTTCTCGTTTTTCAAATTCAACAAATCTTCTAATTTTCAAATTTTTACGATTTCTTAATTAAGAGAACTTTATGATTTTGTCGATTTTACAGTTTTAATTTTTATGAAAAAATTTTCTTTTTTTATTTAAAATTTCGGAAATTTTCCGAAATTTTAAATTTTTTCATTTTTTGAAATTTGGGATTTTTTGCATTTTTCTCGGCTTATTTAATTTCAACAAAATTTACAATTTTCCAATTTTGTGGATTTCTTAATTTAGAGAACTTTGCGATTTTACAGTTTTTACTATTTTGAAAAAATTTAATTTTAATATCTAATTTCGGAAATTTTCCGAAATTTAAAATTTTTTAGATTTTTTGAATTTTGGGAAGTTTTGCATTTTTCTTGGTAGTTTTGTTCAACAAATTTTACAGTTTTCCAATTTGGACGATTTCTTAATTGGGAGAACTTTTTGATTTTACAGTTTAAACAGTTTTTACTATTTTAAAAAAAATGTTCTTTTCAATTTTCTGTATCAAATTTTTTAAATGTTCCAAAATTTTAATTTTTTGTCTATTTTTGAATTTCTGAAATTTTTTAATTTTTCTCGATTTTCAAATTCAACAAATCTTACAATTTTCTAATTTTGGCGATTTCTTAAGAAGGAGAACTTTATGATTTTTTCGATTTTACAGTTTTTACTATTTTGAAAAAATTTTGTTTTTCTAGCAAATTTCGGAAATTTTCCGATATTTTAATTTTTTTACATTATTCATTTTTGGGAATTTTTGCATTTTTCTCGTTTTTTTTTTCATTTCAACAAAATTTACAATTTTCCAATTTTGTAGATTTCTTAATTTAAAGAACTTTGCGATTTTCCAGTCTTCACAGTTTTTACCATTTTGAAAAAATTTTCTTTTTTGTATCAAATTTCGTAAATTTTCCGAAATTTTAATTTTTTGTCGATTGTTGAATTTCTGAAATTTTTTAATTTTTCCCGATTTTCAAATTCAACAAATCTTTAAATTTTCTAATTTTGACGATTTTTATAATTTAGAGAACATTATGATTTGGTCGCTTTTACAGTTTTTACTATTTGTAAACAAATTTTCTTTTTTTTATCAAATTTCGGAAGTTTTCCGAAATTTTATTTTTTTTAAATTTTTGAATTTTGTGAAATTTTGCATTTCATTGGATTTTTTCATTTCAACAAAATTTACAATATTTCATTTTTGAAGATTTCTAATTTAGATAATTTTGCGATTTTAGAGTTTAAACAGTTTTTACTATTTTGAAAACTTTTTCTTTTTTTATCAAATTTCGGAAATTTTCCGAAATCAAAAATTTTGTCGATTTTTAAATTTCGGAAATTTTTTGCATTTTTCTCGATTTTTTAATTTCAACAAATTTTCCAATTTTCCAATTTTGTAGATTTCTGAATTTAAAGAGCTTTGCGATTTTACAGTTTTCACAGTTTTTACTATTTTGAAAAAATTGTCTTTTTTTTATCAAATTTCGGAAATTTTCCGAAATTTTATTTTTTTGTCGATTGTTGAATTTCTGAAATTTTTTAATTTTTCCCGATTTTCAAATTCAACAAATCTTTAAATTTTATAATTTTGACGATTTTTATAATTTAGAGAACATTATGATTTGGTCGCTTTTACAGTTTTTACTATTTGTAAACAAATTTTCTTTTTTTTATCAAATTTCGGAAATTTTCCAAAATTTTAATTTTTTTAGATTTTTGAATTTTGGGAAATTTTGCATTTCATTGGATTTTTTCATTTCAACAAAATTTACAATATTCCAATTTAGAAGATTTCTAATTTAGAGAATTTTGCGATTTTAGAGTTTAAACAGTTTTTACTATTTTGAAAACTTTTTCTTTTTTATCAAATTTCGGAAATTTTCCGAAATCTAAAATTTTGTCCATTTTTAAATTTCGGAAATTTTATCATTATTCTCAATTTTTTAATTTCAACAAAATTTACAATATTCCAATTTTGTAGATAACTTAATTTAAAGAACTTTGCGATTTTTCAGTTTTTACAGTTTTTATTATTTTGAAAACAATGTCTCTTGTTATCAAATTTCGGAAATTTTCAGAAAATTTCAAATTTTTTCGATTATTGATTTTTGAGAATTTTTGCATTTTTCTCAAATTTTTAAATACAACAAATCTTACAATATTCCAATGTTGTCGATTTCTTAATTTAAAGAACTTTGTGATTTTGTGGATTTTACAGTTTTTATTATTTTGAACAAATTTTCTATTTTGTATCAAAATTCGGAACTGTTCCGAAATTTGAATTTTTTGTCGATTTTTGAATTTCTGAAATTTTTAAATTTTTCTCGATTTTCAAATTCAACAAATCTTCTAATTTTCAAATTTTTACGATTTCTTAATTAAGAGAACTTTATGATTTTGTCGATTTTACAGTTTTTACTATTTTGAAACAAATTTCTTTTGTTATCGAATTTCGGAAATTTTCCGAAATTTTAAATTTTTTCGATTTTTGAATTTTGGGATTTTTTGCATTTTTCTCGGTTTATTTTATTTCAACAAAATGTACAATTTTGCAATTTTGTAGATTTCTTAATTTAAAGAAAATTGCGATTTTCCAGTTTTCACAGTTTTTACTTTTTTGAAAACAATTTAATTTTTTTATCAAATTTCGGAAATTTTCCGAAATTTTAAATTTGTTTGATTTTTAAATTTTGGGAATTTTTGCATTTTTCTTGTTATTTTTATTCAACAAATTTTACAGTTCTCCAATTTTGTTGATTTGTTAACTTGGAGAACTTTGTGATTTTACAGTTTAAACAGTATTTACTATTTTGAACAAATTTTTTTTTTTTTTTCAAATTTCGGAAATGTTCCGAAATTTTAATTTTTTGTCGATTTTTGAATTTCTGAAATTTTTTAATTTTTCTCGATTTTCAAATTCAACAAATCTTACAATTTTCAAATTTTGGCGTTTTCCTAATTAAGAGAACTTTATGATTTTGTCGATTTTACAGTTTTAACTATTTTGAAAAAATTTTCTTTTTCTAGCAAATTTCGGAAATTTTCCGATATTTTAATTTTTTTACATTATTCATTTTTGGGAATATTTGCATTTTTCTTGATTTTTTAATTTCAACAAAATTTACAGTTTTCCAATTTTGTCGATTTCTTAATTTGGAGATTTTACAGTTTAAACATTTTTTACTATTTTTAAAAAATTTTCTTTTTTGTATCAAATTTTTTAAATGTTCCAAAATTTTAATTTTTTGTCTATTTTTGAATTTCTGAAATTTTTTAATTTTTCTCGATTTTCAAATTCAACAAATCTTACAATTTTCTAATTTTGGCGATTTCTTAATTTAGAGAACTTTATTATATTGTCGATTTTACAGTTTTTACTATTTTGAAAAAATTTTCTTTTTCTAGCAAATTTCGGAAATTTTCCGATATTTTAATTTTTTTAGATTATTCATTTTTGGGAATTTTTGAATTTTTGTCGATTTTTTAATTTCAACATTATTTACAGTTTTCCAATTTTGTCGACTTCTTAAATTGGAGAACTTTGTGATTTTACAGTTTAAACAGTTTTAACTATTTCGAAAAATTTTTTTTTTTTGTATCAAATTTCGGAAATTTTTAGAAATTTGTATTTATTTCAATTTTTGAATTTTGGGATTTTTTGAATTTTTCTCGATTTTTTTATTTCAACAAAATTTTCAATATTTTGAAGATTTCTTAATTTAAAGAACTTTGCGATTTTTCAGTTTTCACAGATTTTACTATTTTGAAAAAATTGTCTTTTTTTTATCAAATTTCGGAAATTTTCCGAAATTTTAAATTTTGTCGACTTAAAAATTTCAGAAATTTTTGCATTTTTCTCGATTTTTTCCATTTTATCAAAATTTACAAGATTCAAATTTTGTAGATTTCTTAATTTAAAGAGCTTTGCGATTTTTAAGTTTTCACTGTCTTTACTATTTTTAAAAAAATTTATTTTGTTATCGAATTTCGGAAATTTTACGAAATTTTAAAATTTTTAGATTTTTGAATTTTGAGAATTTTTGCATTTTTTTCGATTTTTAATTCAACAAATTTTACAATTTTCCAATGTTGTCGATTTCTAAATTTAGAAAGCTTTGTAATTTTGTCGATTATACAGTTTTTACTATTTTGAAAAAATTGTCTTTTCTTCAAATTTTCGGAAATTTTGCAAAATTTTAAATTTTGTGGATTTTCGGAAATTTTTGCATATTTCTCGATTTTTTAATTTCAACAAAATTTACAATATTCCAATTATGAAGATTTCTTAATTTAGAAAACTTTTCGATTTTACAGTTTTTAAAGTTTTTACTATTTTAAAAAAAATTTCTTTTTTTATCGAATTTCGAAAATTTTCCGAAATCTAAAATTTTTTCGATTTTTGAATTTCTGAAATTTTTTAAATTTTCCTGAATTTTCAAATTCAACAAATCTTCTAATTTTCAAATTTTTACGATTTCTTAATTAAGAGAACTTTATGATTTTGTCGATTTTACAGTTTTTACTATTTTGAAACAAATTTCTTTTGTTATCAAATTTCGGAAATAATCCGAAATTTTAAATTTTTTCGATTTTTGAATTTTGGGATTTTTTTCATTATTCTCGGTTTTTTCATTTCAACAAAATTTTCAATATTCCCATTTTCAAGATTTCTTAATTTAGAGAACTTTACGATTTTACAGTTTAAACAGTTTTTTAGTATTTTGAAAAAATTTCTTTTGTTATAGAATTTCGAAAATTTTTTCAAAATTTTCAATTTTTTCAATTTTTGAATTTTGTGAATTTTTGCATTTTTCTTGATATTTTTAATTCAACAAATTTTACCATTTTCCAATGTTGTCGATTTCCAAATTTAGAGAACTTTGTAATTTCGTCGATTATACAGTTTTTACTATTTTAAAGAAATTGTCTTCTTTATTAAACTTCGGAAATTTTCCCAAATTTTAAATTTTTTCGATTTTTGAATTTCTGAAATTTTTTAATTTTTCTCGTTTTTCAAATTCAACAAATCTTCTAATTTTCAAATTTTTACGATTTCTTAATTAAGAGAACTTTATGATTTTGTCGATTTTACAGTTTTAATTTTTATGAAAAAATTTTCTATTTTTATTTAAAATTTCGGAAATTTTCCGAAATTTTAAATTTTTTCATTTTTTGAAATTTGGGATTTTTTGCATTTTTCTCGGCTTATTTAATTTCAACAAAATTTACAATTTTCCAATTTTGTGGATTTCTTAATTTAGAGAACTTTGCGATTTTACAGTTTTTACTATTTTGAAAAAATTCAATTTTAATATCTAATTTCGGAAATTTTCCGAAATTTAAAATTTTTTAGATTTTTTGAATTTTGGGAAGTTTTGCATTTTTCTTGGTAGTTTTGTTCAACAAATTTTACAGTTTTCCAATTTGGACGATTTCTTAATTGGGAGAACTTTTTGATTTTACAGTTTAAACAGTTTTTACTATTTTAAAAAAAATGTTCTTTTCAATTTTCTGTATCAAATTTTTTAAATGTTCCAAAATTTTAATTTTTTGTCTATTTTTGAATTTCTGAAATTTTTAAATTTTTCTCGATTTTCAAATTCAACAAATCTTACAATTTTCTAATTTTGGCGATTTCTTAAGAAGGAGAACTTTATGATTTTTTCGATTTTACAGTTTTTACTATTTTGAAAAAATTTTGTTTTTCTAGCAAATTTCGGAAATTTTCCGATATTTTAATTTTTTTACATTATTCATTTTTGGGAATTTTTGCATTTTTCTCGTTTTTTTTTTCATTTCAACAAAATTTACAATTTTCCAATTTTGTAGATTTCTTAATTTAAAGAACTTTGCGATTTTCCAGTCTTCACAGTTTTTACCATTTTGAAAAAATTTTCTTTTTTGTATCAAATTTCGTAAATTTTCCGAAATTTTAATTTTTTGTCGATTGTTGAATTTCTGAAATTTTTTAATTTTTCCCGATTTTCAAATTCAACAAATCTTTAAATTTTCTAATTTTGACGATTTTTATAATTTAGAGAACATTATGATTTGGTCGCTTTTACAGTTTTTACTATTTGAAAACAAATTTTCTTTTTTTTATCAAATTTCGGAAATTTTCCGAAATTTTAATTTTTTTAGATTTTTGAATTTTGGGAAATTTTGCATTTCATTGGATTTTTTCATTTCAACAAAATTTACAATATTCCAATTTTGAAGATTTCTAATTTAGAGAATTTTGCGATTTTAGAGTTTAAACAGTTTTTACTATTTTGAAAACTTTTTCTTTTTTATCAAATTTCGGAAATTTTCCGAAATCTAAAATTTTGTCCATTTTTAAATTTCGGAAATTTTATCATTATTCTCAATTTTTTAATTTCAACAAAATTTACAATATTCCAATTTTGTAGATAACTTAATTTAAAGAACTTTGCGATTTTTCAGTTTTTACAGTTTTTATTATTTTGAAAACAATGTCTCTTGTTATCAAATTTCGGAAATTTTCAGAAAATTTCAAATTTTTTCGATTATTGATTTTTGAGAATTTTTGCATTGTTCTCAAATTTTTAAATACAACAAATCTTACAATATTCCAATGTTGTCGATTTCTTAATTTAAAGAACTTTGTGATTTTGTGGATTTTACAGTTTTTATTATTTTGAAAAAATTTTCTATTCTGTATCAAAATTCGGAACTGTTCCGAAATTTGAATTTTTTGGTGATTTTTGATTTTCTGAAATTTTTAAATTTTTCTCGATTTTCAAATTCAACAAATCTTCTAATTTTCTAATTTTGACGATTTCTAAATTTAGAGAACTTTAGGATTTTGTCGATTTTACAGTTTTTACTATTTTGAAAAAATTTTCTTTTTTTTATCAAATTTCGAAAATTTTCCGAAATTTTAAATTTTCTCGATTTTTTATTTCGGAAATTTTTGCATTTCTTTGTTTTTTTTTCATTTCAACAAAATTTACAATATTCCAATTTTTGAAGATTTCTTAGTTTAAAGAACTTTGCGATTTTTCAGTTTTCACAGTTTTTACTATAACGAAAAATTTTCTTTTTTTTTATCAAATTTCGGAAATTTTCCGAATATTTAAATTTTTCGATTTTTGAACTTTGGGAATTTTTGCATTTTTCTTGATATTTTTAATTCAACAAATTTTACAATTTTCCAAGGTTGTCGATTTCCAAATTTAGAGAACTTTGTAATTTTGTCGATTATACAGTTCTTACTATTTTTAAGAAATTGTCTTCTTTATTAAACTTCGGAAATTTTCCGAAATTTTACATTTTTTCAATTTTTGAATTTCTGAAATTTTTTAATTTTTCTCGATTTTTTAAATTCAACAAATCTTACAATATTCCAATTTTGTCGATTTTTTAATTGAGAGAAATTTGTGTTTTTGTCGATTTCACAGTTTTTACTATTTTAAAAAAATTGTCTTTTCTTCAAATTTTCGGAAATTTTGCAAAATTTAAAATTTTGTCGATTTTCGGAAATTTTTGCATATTTCTCGATTTTTTAATTTCAACAAAATTTACAATATTCCAATTATGAAGATTTCTTAATTTAGAGAACTTTTCGATTTTACAGTTTTTACAGTTTTTACTATTTTAAAAAAAATTTCTTTTGTTATCGAATTTCGGAAATTTTCCGAAATCTAAAATTTTTTCGATTTTTGAATTTCTGAAATTTTTTAATTTTTCTCGATTTTCAAATTCAACGAATCTTCTAATTTTCAAATTTTTACGATTTCTTAATTAAGAGAACTTTATGATTTTGTCGATTTTACAGTTTTTACTATTTTGAAACAAATTTCTTTTGTTATCGAATTTCGGAAATTTTCCGAAATTTTAAATTTTTTTCGATTTTTGAATTTTGGGATTTTTTGCATTTTTCTCGGTTTATTTAATTTCAACAAAATGTACAATTTTGCAATTTTGTAGATTTCTTAATTTAAAGAAAATTGCGATTTTCCAGTTTTCACAGTTTTTACTTTTTTGAAAACAATTTAATTTTTTTATCAAATTTCGGAAATTTTCCGAAATTTTAAATTTGTTTGATTTTTAAATTTTGGGAATTTTTGCATTTTTCTTGTTATTTTTATTCAACAAATTTTACAGTTCTCCAATTTTGTTGATTTGTTAACTTGGAGAACTTTGTGATTTTACAGTTTAAACAGTATTTACTATTTTGAACAAATTTTTTTTTTTTTTTCAAATTTCGGAAATGTTCCGAAATTTTAATTTTTTGTCGATTTTTGAATTTCTGAAATTTTTTAATTTTTCTCGATTTTCAAATTCAACAAATCTTACAATTTTCAAATTTTGGCGTTTTCTTAATTAAGTGAACTTTATGATTTTGTCGATTTTACAGTTTTAACTATTTTGAAAAAATTTTCTTTTTCTAGCAAATTTCGGAAATTTTCCGATATTTTAATTTTTTTACATTATTCATTTTTGGGAATATTTGCATTTTTCTTGATTTTTTAATTTCAACAAAATTTACAGTTTTCCAATTTTGTCGATTTCTTAATTTGGAGATTTTACAGTTTAAACATTTTTTACTATTTTTAAAAAATTTTCTTTTTTGTATCAAATTTTGTAAATGTTCCAAAATTTTAATTTTTTGTCTATTTTTGAATTTCTGAAATTTTTTAATTTTTCTCGATTTTCAAATTCAACAAATCTTCTAATTTTTAAATTTTTACGATTTCTTAATTAAGAGAACTTTATGATTTTTTCGATTTTACAGTTTTTACTATTTTGAAAAAATTTGGTTTTTCTAGCAAATTTCGGAAATTTTCCGATATTTTAATTTTTTTACATTATTCATTTTTTGGAATTTTTGCATTTTTCTCGTTTTTTTTTTCATTTCAACAAAATTTACAATTTTCCAATTTTGTAGATTTCTTAATTTAAAGAACTTTGCGATTTTCCAGTCTTCACAGTTTTTACCATTTTGAAAAAATTTTCTTTTTTGTATCAAATTTCGGAAATTTTCCGAAATTTTAATTTTTTGTCGATTGTTGAATTTCTGAAATTTTTTAATTTTTCCCGATTTTCAAATTCAACAAATCTTTAAATTTTCTAATTTTGACGATTTTTATAAATTAGAGAACATTATGATTTGGTCGCTTTTACAGTTTTTACTATTTGTAAACAAATTTTCTTTTTTTTATCAAATTTCGGAAATTATCCGAAATTTTAATTTTTTTAGACTTTTGAATTTTGGGAAATTTTGCATTTCATTGGATTTTTTCATTTCAACAAAATTTACAATATTCCAATTTAGAAGATTTCTAATTTAGAGAATTTTGCGATTTTAGAGTTTAAACAGTTTTTACTATTTTGAAAACTTTTTCTTTTTTATCAAATTTCGGAAATTTTCCGAAATCTAAAATTTTGTCCATTTTTAAATTTCGGAAATTTTATCATTATTCTCAATTTTTTAATTTCAACAAAATTCACAATATTCCAATTTTGTAGATAACTTAATTTAAAGAACTTTGCGATTTTTCAGTTTTTACAGTTTTTATTATTTTGAAAACAATGTCTCTTGTTATCAAATTTCGGAAATTTTCAGAAAATTTCAAATTTTTTCGATTATTGTTTCTCAAATTTTTAAATACAACAAATCTTACGATATTCCAATGTTGTCGATTTCTTAATTTAAAGAACTTTGTGATTTTGTGGATTTTACAGTTTTTATTATTTTGAAAAAATTTTCTATTTTGTATCAAAATTCGGAACTGTTCCGAAATTTGAATTTTTTGTCGATTTTTGAATTTCTGAAATTTTTAAATTTTTCTCGATTTTCAAACTCAACAAATCTTACAGTTTTCTAATTTTGACGATTTCTAAATTTAGAGAACTTTAGGATTTTGTCGATTTTACAGTTTTTACTATTTTGAAAAAATTTCCTTTTTTTTATCAAATTTCGAAAATTTTCCGAAATTTTAAATTTTCTCGATTTTTTATTTTGGAAATTTTTGCATTTCTTTGTTTTTTTTTCATTTCAACAAAATTTACAATACTCCAATTTTTGAAGATTTCTTAGTTTAAAGAACTTTGCGATTTTTCAGTTTTCACAGTTTTTACTATAACGAAAAATTTTCTTTTTTTTTATCAAATTTCGGAAATTTTCCGAATATTTAAATTTTTTGATTTTTGAACTTTGGGAATTTTTGCATTTTTCTTGATATTTTTAATTCAACAAATTTTACAATTTTCCAATGTTGTCGATTTCTAAATTAGGGAACTTTGTAATTTTGTCGATTATACAGTTCTTACTATTTTTAAGAAATTGTCTTCTTTATTAAACTTCGGAAATTTTCCGAAATTTTACATTTTTTCAATTTTTGAATTTCTGAAATTTTTTAATTTTTCTCGATTTTTTAAATTCAACAAATCTTACAATATTCCAATTTTGTCGATTTTTTAATTGAGAGAAATTTGTGTTTTTGTCGATTTCACGGTTTTTACTATTTTAAAAAAATTGTCTTTTCTTCAAATTTTCGGAAATTTTGCAAAATTTAAAATTTTGTCGATTTTCGGAAATTTTTGCATATTTCTCGAGTTTTTAATTTCAACAAAATTTACAATATTCCAATTATGAAGATTTCTTAATTTAGAGAACTTTTCGATTTTACAGTTTTTACAGTTTTTACTATTTTAAAAAAAATTTCTTTTGTTATCGAATTTCGGAAATTTTCCGAAATCTAAAATTTTTCCGATTTTTGAATTTCTGAAATTTTTTAATTTTTCTCGATTTTCAAATTCAACAAATCTTCTAATTTTTAAATTTTTACGATTTCTTAATTAAGAGAACTTTATGATTTTGTCGATTTTACAGTTTTTACTGTTTTGAAACAAATTTCCTTTGTTATCGAATTTCGGAAATTTTCCGAAATTTAAAAATTTGCGATTTTTGAATTTTGGGATTTTTTGCATTTTTCTCGGTTTATTTAATTTCAACAAAATGTACAATTTTGCAATTTTGTAGATTTCTTAATTTAAAGAAAATTGCGATTTTCCAGTTTTCACAGTTTTTACTTTTTTGAAAACAATTTAATTTTTTTATCAAATTTCGGAAATTTTCCGAAATTTTAAATTTGTTTGATTTTTAAATTTTGGGAATTTTTGCATTTTTCTTGTTATTTTTATTCAAAAAATTTTACAGTTCTCCAATTTTGTTGATTTGTTAACTTGGAGAACTTTGTGATTTTACAGTTTAAACAGTATTTACTATTTTGAACAAATTTTTATTTTTTTTTCAAATTTCGGAAATGTTCCGAAATTTTAATTTTTTGTCGATTTTTGAATTTCTGAAATTTTTTAATTTTTCTCTAAATTCAACAAATCTTACAATTTTCAAATTTTGGCGTTTTCCTAATTAAGAGAACTTTATGATTTTGTCGATTTTACAGTTTTAACTATTTTGAAAAAATTTGAAGATTTCTAATTTAGAGAATTTTGCGATTTTAGAGTTTAAACAGTTTTTACTATTTTGAAAACTTTTTCTTTTTTATCAAATTTCGGAAATTTTCCGAAATCTAAAATTTTGTCCATTTTTAAATTTCGGAAATTTTATCATTATTCTCAATTTTTTAATTTCAACAAAATTTACAATATTCCAATTTTGTAGATAACTTAATTTAAAGAACTTTGCGATTTTTCAGTTTTTACAGTTTTTATTATTTTGAAAACAATGTCTCTTGTTATCAAATTTCGGAAATTTTCAGAAAATTTCAAATTTTTTCGATTATTGTTTCTCAAATTTTTAAATACAACAAATCTTACGATATTCCAATGTTGTCGATTTCTTAATTTAAAGAACTTTGTGATTTTGTGGATTTTACAGTTTTTATTATTTTGAAAAAATTTTCTATTTTGTATCAAAATTCGGAACTGTTCCGAAATTTGAATTTTTTGTCGATTTTTGAATTTCTGAAATTTTTAAATTTTTCTCGATTTTCAAACTCAACAAATCTTACAGTTTTCTAATTTTGACGATATCTAAATTTAGAGAACTTTAGGATTTTGTCGATTTTACAGTTTTTACTATTTTGAAAAAATTTCCTTTTTTTTATCAAATTTCGAAAATTTTCCGAAATTTTAAATTTTCTCGATTTTTTATTTTGGAAATTTTTGCATTTCTTTGTTTTTTTTTCATTTCAACAAAATTTACAATACTCCAATTTTTGAAGATTTCTTAGTTTAAAGAACTTTGCGATTTTTCAGTTTTCACAGTTTTTACTATAACGAAAAATTTTCTTTTTTTTTATCAAATTTCGGAAATTTTCCGAATATTTAAATTTTTTGATTTTTGAACTTTGGGAATTTTTGCATTTTTCTTGATATTTTTAATTCAACAAATTTTACAATTTTCCAATGTTGTCGATTTCTAAATTAGGGAACTTAGTAATTTTGTCGATTATACAGTTCTTACTATTTTTAAGAAATTGTCTTCTTTATTAAACTTCGGAAATTTTCCGAAATTTTACATTTTTTCAATTTTTGAATTTCTGAAATTTTTTAATTTTTCTCGATTTTTTAAATTCAACAAATCTTACAATATTCCAATTTTGTCGATTTTTTAATTGAGAGAAATTTGTGTTTTTGTCGATTTCACGGTTTTTACTATTTTAAAAAAATTGTCTTTTCTTCAAATTTTCGGAAATTTTGCAAAATTTAAAATTTTGTCGATTTTCGGAAATTTTTGCATATTTCTCGAGTTTTTAATTTCAACAAAATTTACAATATTCCAATTATGAAGATTTCTTAATTTAGAGAACTTTTCGATTTTACAGTTTTTACAGTTTTTACTATTTTAAAAAAAATTTCTTTTGTTATCGAATTTCGGAAATTTTCCGAAATCTAAAATTTTTCCGATTTTTGAATTTCTGAAATTTTTTAATTTTTCTCGATTTTCAAATTCAACAAATCTTCTAATTTTTAAATTTTTACGATTTCTTAATTAAGAGAACTTTATGATTTTGTCGATTTTACAGTTTTTACTGTTTTGAAACAAATTTCCTTTGTTATCGAATTTCGGAAATTTTCCGAAATTTTAAAATTTTTCGATTTTTGAATTTTGGGATTTTTTGCATTTTTCTCGGTTTATTTAATTTCAACAAAATGTAAAATTTTGCAATTTTGTAGATTTCTTAATTTAAAGAAAATTGCGATTTTCCAGTTTTCACAGTTTTTACTTTTTTGAAAACAATTTAATTTTTTTATCAAATTTCGGAAATTTTCCGAAATTTTAAATTTGTTTGATTTTTAAATTTTGGGAATTTTTGCATTTTTCTTGTTATTTTTATTCAACAAATTTTACAGTTCTCCAATTTTGTTGATTTGTTAACTTGGAGAACTTTGTGATTTTTCAGTTTAAACAGTATTTACTATTTTGAACAAATTTTTTTTTTTTTTCAAATTTCGGAAATGTTCCGAAATTTTAATTTTTTGTCGATTTTTGAATTTCTGAAATTTTTTAATTTTTCTCTAAATTCAACAAATCTTACAATTTTCAAATTTTGGCGTTTTCCTAATTAAGAGAACTTTATGATTTTGTCGATTTTACAGTTTTAACTATTTTGAAAAAATTTTCTTTTTCTAGCAAATTTCGGAAATTTTCCGATATTTTAATTTTTTTACATTATTCATTTTTGGGAATATTTGCATTTTTCTTGATTTTTTAATTTCAACAAAATTTACAGTTTTCCAATTTTGTCGATTTCTTAATTTGGAGATTTTACAGTTTAAACATTTTTTACTATTTTTAAAAAATTTTCTTTTTTGTATCAAATTTTTTAAATGTTCCAAAATTTGAATTTTTTGTCTATTTTTGAATTTCTGAAATTTTTTAATTTTTCTCGATTTTCAAATTCAACAAATCTTACAATTTTCTAATTTTGGCGATTTCTTAATTTAGAGAACTTTATTATATTGTCGATTTTACAGTTTTTACTATTTTGAAAAAATTTTCTTTTTCTAGCAAATTTCGGAAATTTTCCGATATTTTAATTTTTTTACATTATTCATTTTTGGGAATTTTTGCATTTTTCTCGATTTTTTAATTTCAACAAAATTTACAGTTTTCCAATTTTGTCGATTTCTTAAATTGGAGAACTTTCTGATTTTACAGTTTAAACAGTTTTAACTATTTTGAAAAAATGTTCTTTTTTGTATCAAATTTCGGAAATGTTCCAAAATTTTTATTTTTTGTCGATTTTTGAATTTCTGTAATTTTTTAATTATTCTCGATTTTCAAATTCAACAAATCTTGCAATTTTCTAATTTTGACGATTTCTTAATTAATGGAAATTTATGATTTTGTCGATTTTACAGTTTTTACTATTTTGAAATAAATCGTTTCAATATCAAATTTCGGAAATTTTCAGAATTTTTAAATTTTTTCGATTTTTGAATTTTGGGAATTTTTGCATTTTTGTTGATATTTTTAATTCAACAAATTTTAAAATTTTCCAATGTTGTCGATTTCCAAATTTAGAGAACTTTGTGATTTTGTCGATTGTACAGTTTTTACTATTTTTAAGAAATTGTCTTTTTTTGATAAATTTTTCGGAAATTTTGCAAAATTTTAAGTTTAGTCGATTTTCGGAAATTTTTGCATTTTTCTCGATTTTTTAATTTCAACAAATTTAACAATTTTCCAATATTGTAGATTTCTGAATTTAAAGAGCTTTGCGATTTTACAGTTTTCACAGTTTTTACTTTTTTGAAAACAATTTCTTTTGTTATCGAGTTTCGGAAATTTTCCGAAATTTTAATTTTTTCCGATTTTAAAATTTTGAAATTTTTGAATTTTTCTCGATTTTTTTCGTTTTATCAAAATTTGCAATATTCAAATTTTGTAGATTTCTTAATTTAAAGAGCTTTTCGATTTTTAAGTTTTCACTGTCTTTACTATTTTGAAAAAAATTTATTTTGTTATCGAATTTCGGAAATTTTACGAAATTTTATTTTTGAATTTTGAGAATTTTTCATTTTTTTAGATTTTTTCATTTCAACAAAATTTACAATTTTCCAATTTTTTAGATTTCTTAATTTAGAGAACTTTGCGATTTTACAGTTTGTACAGTTTTAACTATTTTGAAAAAATTTAATTTTTTTATTTAATTTCGGAAACGATCCGATATTTTAATTTTTTTAGAATATTCATTTTTGGGAATTTTTGCATTTTTCTCGATTTTTTTATTTCAACAAATTTTACAATTTTCCAATTTTGTCGATTTCTTAAGTGGGAGAACTTTGTGATTTTACAGCTTAAACAGTTTTTATTTTTTTGAAAAATTTTCTTTTTTGTATCAAATTTCGGAAATGTTCCAAAATTTTAATTTTTTGTCGATTTTTAAATTTCAGAATTTTTTTAATTTTTCTCGATTTTAAATTTTAACAAATCTTACAATTTTCTAATTTTGGCGATTTCTTAATTTAGAGAACTTTATGATTTTGTCGATTTTACAGTTTTTACCATTCTGAAAACATTTTCTTTTTTTTATCAAATTTCGGAAATGTTCAGAAATTTCAATTTTTTGTCGATTTTTTGAATTCTGGGAACTTTTTCATTTTTCTCGTTTTTTTTTCATTTCAACAAAATTTACAATTTTCCAATTTTGTAGATTTCTTAATTTAAAGAACTTTGCGATTTTCCAGTTTTCACAGTTTTTACTTTTTTGAAAACAATTGAATTTTTTTTATCAAATTTCGGAAATTTTCCGAAATTTTAAATTTGTTTGATTTTTAAATTCTGGGAATTTTTGGAATTTTCTCGATTTTTTTATTTCAACAAATTTTACAGTTCTCTAATTTTGTCGATTTCTTAACTTGGAGAACTTTGTGATTTTACTGTTTAAACAGTATTTACAATTTTGAACAAATTTTTTTTTTTGTTTCAAATTTCGAAAATGTTCCGAAATTTTAATTTTTTGTCGATTTTCGAATTTCTGAAATATTTTAATTTTTCTCTAAATTCAACAAATTTTACAATTTTCAAATTTTGACGATTTCCTAATAAAGAGATCTTTATGATTTTGTCGATATTACAGCTTTAATTTTAATGAAAAAATGTTTTGCATATTTCTCGATTTTTTAATTTCAACAAAATTTACAATATTCCAATTATGAAGATTTCTTAATTTAGAAAACTTTTCGATTTTACAGTTTTTACTATTTTAAAAAAAAATTCTTTTGTTATCGAATTTCGGAAATTTTCCGAAATCTAAAATTTTTTCAATTTTTGAATCTCTGAAATTTTTTAATTTTTCTCGATTTTCAAATTCAACAAATCTTCCAATTTTCAAATTTTTACGATTTCTTAATTAAGAGAACTTTATGATTTTGTCGATTTTACAGTTTTTACTATTTTGAAAAACTTTCTTTTGTTATCGAATTTCGAAAATTTTTCCAAAATTTTAAATTTTTTCAATTTTTTAATTTTGAGAATTTTTGCATTTTTCTTGATATTTTTAATTCAACAAATTTTACAATTTTCCAATGTTGTCGATTTCCAAATTTAGAGAACTTTATGATTTTGTCGATTTTACAGTTTTTACTATTTTGAAAAAAAATCGTTTTAATATCAAATTTCGGAAATTTTCAGAATTTTTAAATTTTTTCGATTTCTGAATTTTGGGAATTTTTGCATTTTTGTTGTTTTAATTCAACAAATTTTAAAATTTTCCAATGTTGTCGATTTCTAAATTTAGAGAACTTTGTGATTTTGTCGATTGTTCAGTTTTTACTATTTTGAAGAAATTGTCTTTTTTTGATACATTTTTCGGAAATTTTGCAAAATTTTAAGTTATGTCGATTTTCAGAAATTCTTGCATTTTTCTTGATTTTTTAATTTCAACAAATTTTATAATTTTTCAATTTTGTAGATTTCTGAATTTAAAGAGCTTTGCGATTTTACAGTTTTTACTATTTTGAAAACAATTTCTTTTGTTATCGAATTTCGGAAATTTTCCGAAATTGAATTTTTTCCGATTTTTAGATTTTGAGAATTTTTGCATTTTTCTCGATTTTTTTATTTCAACAAAATTTTCAATATTCGAATTTTGTAGATTTCTTAATTTAAAGAGCTTTGCGATTTTTAAGTTTTCAATGTCTTTACTATATTGAAAAAAATTTATTTTGTTATCGAATTTCGGAAATTTTACGAAATTTTAAAATTTTTATATTTTTGAATTTTGAGAAATTTTGCATTATGTTCGTTTTTTTCATTTCAACAAAATTTACAATTTTGCAGATTTCTTAATTTAGAAAACTTTGCGATTTAACAGTTTTTACAGTTTTTACTATTTTAAAAAAAAATTGTATTTTTTTAATCAAATTTCGGAAATTTTCAAAAATTTTAATTTTTTGTCGATTTTTGAATTTCTGAATTTTTTTAATTTTTCTTGATTTTAATTTTAACAAATCTTACAATTTTATATTTTTTGCGATTTCTTAATTTAGAGAACTTTATGATTTTGTCGATTTTACAGTTTTAACTATTCTGAAAACATTTTCTTTTTTTTATCAAATTTCGGATATGTTCAGAAATTTCAATTTTTGTCGATTTTTTAATTTTGGGAATTTTTGAATTTTTCTCGTTTTCATTTCAACAAAACTTTCAATTTTCGAATTTTGAAGATTTCTTTATTTAAAGAACTTTGCGATTTTTCAGTTTTCACAGTTTTTACTATTTTGAAAATATTGTGTTTTTTTTAACAAATTTCGGAAATTTTCCGAAAATTTAAATTTTTTCGATTTTTGAATTTTGTGAATTTTTGCATTTTTCTTGATATTTTTAATTCAACAAATTTAACAATTTTTCAATGTTGTCGATTTCCAAATTTAGAGAACTTTTTAATTTAGTCGATTATACAGTTTTTACTATTTTGAAAAATTTTCTTTTTTTATTAAATTTTCGGAATTTTTTGCAAAATTTTAAATTTTGTCGATTTTCGGAAATTTTTGAATTTTTCTCGATTTTTTAATTTCAACAAAATTTACAATATTCCAATTTTTTCTATTTCTTTATTTAGAAAACTTTGCGTTTTCACAGTTTTAACAGTTTTTACTATTTTGAAAAAAAATGTCTTTTTTTTATCAAATTTCGAAAATTTTCCGAAATTTTAAATTTTTTCGATTTTTAAATTTCGGAAACTTTTGCATTTTGTTGAATTTTTCCATTTCAACAAAATTTACAATATACCAATTTTGTAGATTTCTTAATTTAAAGAGCTTTGCGATTTTTAAGTTTTCACTGTCTTTACTATATTGAAAAAATTTATTTTGTTATCGAATTTCGGAAATTTTACGAAATTTTAAAATTTTTATATTTTTGAATTTTGAGAATTTTTACTATTTCAAAAAAAAAATTGTCTTTTTTCATCAAATTTCGGAAATTTTCAAAAATTTTAATTTTTTGTCGATTTTTGAATTTCTGCACTTTTTTAATTTTTCTTGATTTTAAATTTTAACAAATCTTACAATTTTCTAATTTTGGCGATTTCTGAATTTAGAGAACTTTATGATTTTGTCGATTTTGCAGTTTTAACTATTCTGAAAACATTTTCTTTTTTTTATCAAATTTCGGAAATGTTCAGAAATTTCAATTTTTGTCGATTTTTTAATTTTGGGAATTTTTTGCATTTTGCTCGTTTTCATTTCAACAAAATTTTCAATTTTCGAATTTTGAAGATTTCTTAATTTAAAGAACTTTGCGATTTTTCAGTTTTCACAGTTTTTACTATTTTGAAAATATTGTCTTTTTTTTATCAAATTTCGGAAATTTTCCGAAATTTTAAATTTTTTCGATTTTTGAATTTTGTGAATTTTTGCATTTTTCTTGATATTTTTAATTCAACAAATTTTACAATTTTTCAATGTTGTCGATTTCCAAATTTAGAGAACTTTTTAATTTAGTCGATTATACAGTTTTTACTATTTTGAAGAAATTGTCTTCATTATTAAACTTCGGAAATTTTCCAAAATTTTAAATTTTTTTAGATTTTTGAATTTCTGAAATTTTTTAATTTTTCTCGTTTTTCAAATTCAACAAATCTTCAAATTTTCAAATTTTTACGATTTCTTAATTAAGAGAACTTTGTGATTTTGTCGATTTTACAGTTTTTACTTTTTTGAATCAAATTTTTTTTTTTTATCGAATTTCGGAAATTTTCCGAAATTTTAAATTTTTGAATTTTGGGATTTATTGCATTTTTCTCGGTTTATTTAATTTCAACAAAATTTACAATTTTCCAATTTTGTGGATTTCTTAATTTAGAGAACTTTGCGATTTTACAGTTTTTACAGTTTTTACTATTTTGAAAAAATTTAATTTTATTATCTAATTTCGGAAATTTTCCGAAATTTTAAATTTTTTCGATTTTTAAATTTTGGGAATTTTTGCATTTTTCTTGGTAGTTTTGTTCAACAAATTTTACAGTTTTCCAATTTGGACGATTTCTTAATTTGGAGAACTTTGTGATTTTACAGTTTAAACAGTTTTTAATATTTTGAAAAAATTTTCTTTTTTGTATCAAATTTTTGAAATGTTCCAAAATTTTAATTTTTTGTCTATTTTTGAATTTCTGAAATTTTTTAATTTTTCTCGATTTTCAAATTCAACAAATCTTACAATTTTCTAATTTTGGCGATTTCTTAATTTAGAGAACTTTATGATTTTGTCGATTTTACAGTTTTTACTATTTTGAAAAAATTTTCTTTTTTTAGCAAATTTCGGAAATTTTCCGAATTTTAAAATTTTTTCGATTTTTGAATTTCTGAAATTTTTTAATTCTTCTCGATTTTTTAAATTCAACAAATCTTATAATATTCCAATGTTGACAATTTTTTAATTTAGAAAATTTTGCGATCTGTTGATTTTAGTGTTTTTACTATTTTGAAAAATTTTTCTTTTTTTTATCAAATTTCGGAAATTTTCCGAAATTTTAAATTTTTCCGATTTTAGGACTTTGAGAATTTTTGCATTTTTCTCGATTTTTTCATTTCAACAAATTTTACAATTTTCCAATTTTGTCGATTTCTTAATTTGGAGAACTTTGTGATTTTACAGTTTAAAAAGTTGTTACTATTTTTAAAAAATTTTCTTTTTTGTATCAAATTTCGGAAATGTTCCGAAATTTGAATTTTTTTCGATTTTTGAATTTCTGAAATTGTTTAATTTTTCTCGATTTTCAAATTCAACAAATCTTCGAATTTTCAAATTTTGACGATTTCTTAATAAGGAGAACTCTATGATTTTGTCGATTTTACAATTTTTACTATTTTGAAAAAATTAATTTTTTTTTATCAAATTTCGGAAATTTTCCGAATTTTTAATTTTTTTCGATTTTTGAATTTCTGAAATTTTTTAATTCTTCTCGATTTTTTAAATTCAACAAATCTTACAATATTCCAATGTTGTCGATTTTTTAATTTAGAAAACTTTGCGATCTTGTTGATTTTAGTGTTTTTACTATTTTGAAAAATTTTTCTTTTTTTATCAAATTTTGGAAATTTTCCGAAACTCTAAATTTTGTCGATTGTTGAATTTTAGGAATTTTTGCATTTTTCTTGATTTTTTAATTTCATCAAAATTTACAATATTCTAGTTTTGTCCATTTCTTTATTTAGGGAACTTTGCGATCTTACAGTTTTACAGTTTTTACTATTTTGAAAAAACTTTCTTTTTTTTCGAATTTTTGAAAGTTTCAGAAATTTAAATTTTTTTGATTTTGAATTTTGTGAATTTTTGCATTTTTCTTGATATTCTTAATTCAACAAATTTTACAATTTTCCAATGTTGTCGGTTTCCAAATATAGAGAATTTTTTAATTTTGTCGATTTTACAGTTTTTAATATTTTGAAAAATTTTCTTTTTTTATTAAATTTTCGGAAATTTTTGCAAAATTTTAAATTTTGTCGATTTTCGGAAATTTTTTAATTTTTCTCGATTTTTTAATTTCAACAAAATTTACAATATTCCAATTTTTTCTATTTCTTTATTTAATAAACTTTGCGTTTTCACAGTTTACACAGTTTTTATTATTTTGAAAAAAAATGTCTTTTTTTATCAAATTTCGAAAATTTTCCGAAATTTTAAATTTTTTCGATTTTTAAATTTCGGAAACTTTTGCATTTTGTTGGATTTTTCCATTACAACAAAATTTACAATATACCAATTTTGTAGATTTCTTAATTTAAAGAGCTTTGCGACTTTTAAGTTTTCACTGTCTTTACTATATTGAAAAAAATTTATTTTGTTATCGAATTTCGGAAATTTTACGAAATTTTAAAATTTTTATATTTTTAAATTTTGAGAATTTTTGCATTTTTTTCGATTTTTTCATTTCAACAAATTTTACAATTTTCCAATTTTTGGCGATTTCTTAACTTGGAGAACTTTGTGATTTTACAGTTTAAACAGTTTTTACTATTTTGAAAAAATATTCTTTTTTATCAAATTTCGGAAATTTTCCGATATTTTAAGTTTTTTCGATTTTTGCATTTTGGGAATTTTTGCATTTTTCTTGATATTTTTAATTCAACAAATTTTACAATTTTCCAATTTTGTCGATTTCTTAAGTTGGAGAACTTTGTGATTTTACAGCTTAAACAGTTTTTACTATTTTGAAAAAATGTTCTTTTTTGTATCAAATTTCGGAAATGTTCAGAAATTTTAATTTTTTGTCGATTTTTGAATTTCTGAATTTTTTTAATTTTTCTTGATTTTAAATTTTAACAAATCTTACAATTTTCTAATTTTGGCGATTTCTTAATTTAGAGAACTTTATGATTTTGTCGATTTTACAGTTTTAACTATTCTGAAAACATTTTCTTTTTTTTATCAAATTTCGGAAATGTTCAGAAATTTCAATTTTTTGTCGATTTTTGAATTTTGGGAATTTTTGCATTTTTCTCGTTTTTTTCATTTCAACAAAATTTTCAATTTTCGAATTTTGAAGATTTCTTAATTTAAAGAACTTTGCGATTTTTCAGTTTTCACAGTTTTTACTATTTTGAAAAAACTTTTTTTTTTCGAATTTTTGAAAGTTTCCGAAATTTTAAATTTTTTCGATTTTTGAATTTTGTGAATTTTTGTATTTTTCTTGATATTTTTAATTCAACAAATTTTACAATTTTTCAATGTTGTCGATTTCCAAATTTAGAGAACTTTTTAATTTTGTCGATTATACAGTTTTTACTATTTTGAAGAAATTGTCTTCTTTATTAAACTTCGGAAATTTTCCGAAATTTTAAATTTTTTAGATTTTTGAATTTCTGAAATTTTTTAATTTTTCTCGTTTTTCAAATTCAACAAATCTTCTAATTTTCAAATTTTTACGATTTCTTAATTTAGAGAACTTTGGGATTTTACTGTTTTCACAGTTTTTACTTTTTTGAAACAAATTTTTTTTTTTTATCGAATTTCGGAAATTTTCCGAAATTTTTAATTTTTTTAATATTTGAATTTTGGGATTTTTTGCATTTTTCTCGGTTTATTTAATTTCAACAAAATTTTCAATTTTCCAATTTTGTGGATTTCTTAATTTAGAGAACTTTGCGATTTTACAGTTTTTACAGTTTTTACTATTTTGAAAATATTGTGTTTTTTTTAACAAATTTCGGAAATTTTCCGAAATTTTAAATTTTTTCGATTTTTGAATTTTGTGAATTTTTGCATTTTTCTTGATATTTTTAATTCAACAAATTTAACAATTTTTCAATGTTGTCGATTTCCAAATTTAGAGAACTTTTTAATTTAGTCGATTATACAGTTTTTACTATTTTGAAAAATTTTCTTTTTTTATTAAATTTTCGGAAATTTTTGCAAAATTTTAAATTTTGTCGATTTTCGGAAATTTTTGAATTTTTCTCGATTTTTTAATTTCAACAAAATTTACAATATTCCAATTTTTTCTATTTCTTTATTTAGAAAACTTTGCGTTTTCACAGTTTTAACAGTTTTTACTATTTTGAAAAAAAATGTCTTTTTTTTATCAAATTTCGAAAATTTTCCGAAATTTTAAATTTTTTCGATTTTTAAATTTCGGAAACTTTTGCATTTTGTTGAATTTTTCCATTTCAACAAAATTTACAATATACCAATTTTGTAGATTTCTTAATTTAAAGAGCTTTGCGATTTTTAAGTTTTCACTGTCTTTACTATATTGAAAAAATTTATTTTGTTATCGAATTTCGGAAATTTTACGAAATTTTAAAATTTTTATATTTTTGAATTTTGAGAATTTTTACTATTTCAAAAAAAAAATTGTCTATTTTCATCAAATTTCGGAAATTTTCAAAAATTTTAATTTTTTGTCGATTTTTGAATTTCTGCACTTTTTTAATTTTTCTTGATTTTAAATTTTAACAAATCTTACAATTTTCTAATTTTGGCGATTTCTGAATTTAGAGAACTTTATGATTTTGTCGATTTTGCAGTTTTAACTATTCTGAAAACATTTTCTTTTTTTTATCAAATTTCGGAAATGTTCAGAAATTTCAATTTTTGTCGATTTTTTAATTTTGGGAATTTTTTGCATTTTGCTCGTTTTCATTTCAACAAAATTTTCAATTTTCGAATTTTGAAGATTTCTTAATTTAAAGAACTTTGCGATTTTTCAGTTTTCACAGTTTTTACTATTTTGAAAATATTGTCTTTTTTTTATCAAATTTCGGAAATTTTCCGAAATTTTAAATTTTTTCGATTTTTGAATTTTGTGAATTTTTGCATTTTTCTTGATATTTTTAATTCAACAAATTTTACAATTTTTCAATGTTGTCGATTTCCAAATTTAGAGAACTTTTTAATTTAGTCGATTATACAGTTTTTACTATTTTGAAGAAATTGTCTTCATTATTAAACTTCGGAAATTTTCCAAAATTTTAAATTTTTTTAGATTTTTGAATTTCTGAAATTTTTTAATTTTTCTCGTTTTTCAAATTCAACAAATCTTCAAATTTTCAAATTTTTACGATTTCTTAATTAAGAGAACTTTGTGATTTTGTCGATTTTACAGTTTTTACTTTTTTGAAACAAATTTTTTTTTTTTATCGAATTTCGGAAATTTTCCGAAATTTTAAATTTTTTAATTTTTTTCGTTTTTCAAATTCAACAAATCTTCTAATTTTCAAATTTTTACGATTTCTTAATTTAGAGAACTTTGAGATTTTACTGTTTTCACAGTTTTTACTTCTTTGAAACAAATTTTTTTTTTTTATCGAATTTCGGAAATTTTCCGAAATTTTTAATTTTTTTAATATTTGAATTTTGGGATTTTTTGCATTTTTCTCGGTTTATTTAATTTCAACAAAATTTTCAATTTTCCAATTTTGTGGATTTCTTAATTTAGAGAACTTTGCGATTTTACAGTTTTTACAGTTTTTACTATTTTGAAAATATTGTGTTTTTTTTAACAAATTTCGGAAATTTTCCGAAATTTTAAATTTTTTCGATTTTTGAATTTTGTGAATTTTTGCATTTTTCTTGATATTTTTAATTCAACAAATTTAACAATTTTTCAATGTTGTCGATTTCCAAATTTAGAGAACTTTTTAATTTAGTCGATTATACAGTTTTTACTATTTTGAAAAATTTTCTTTTTTTATTAAATTTTCGGAAATTTTTGCAAAATTTTAAATTTTGTCGATTTTCGGAAATTTTTGAATTTTTCTCGATTTTTTAATTTCAACAAAATTTACAATATTCCAATTTTTTCTATTTCTTTATTTAGAAAACTTTGCGTTTTCACAGTTTTAACAGTTTTTACTATTTTGAAAAAAAATGTCTTTTTTTTATCAAATTTCGAAAATTTTCCGAAATTTTAAATTTTTTCGATTTTTAAATTTCGGAAACTTTTGCATTTTGTTGAATTTTTCCATTTCAACAAAATTTACAATATACCAATTTTGTAGATTTCTTAATTTAAAGAGCTTTGCGATTTTTAAGTTTTCACTGTCTTTACTATATTGAAAAAAATTTATTTTGTTATCGAATTTCGGAAATTTTACGAAATTTTAAAATTTTTATATTTTTGAATTTTGAGAATTTTTACTATTTCAAAAAAAAATTGTCTTTTTTCATCAAATTTCGGCAAATTTTCGAAAATTTTAATTTTTTGTCGATTTTTGAATTTCTGAACTTTTTTAATTTTTCTTGATTTTAAATTTTAACAAATCTTACAATTTTCTAATTTTGGCGATTTCTGAATTTAGAGAACTTTATGATTTTGTCGATTTTGCAGTTTTAACTATTCTGAAAACATTTTCTTTTTTTTATCAAATTTCGGAAATGTTCAGAAATTTCAATTTTTGTCGATTTTTTAATTTTGGGAATTTTTTGCATTTTGCTCGTTTTCATTTCAACAAAATTTTCAATTTTCGAATTTTGAAGATTTCTTAATTTAAAGAACTTTGCGATTTTTCAGTTTTCACAGTTTTTACTATTTTGAAAATATTGTCTTTTTTTTATCAAATTTCGGAAATTTTCCGAAATTTTAAATTTTTTCGATTTTTGAATTTTGTGAATTTTTGCATTTTTCTTGATATTTTTAATTCAACAAATTTTACAATTTTTCAATGTTGTCGATTTCCAAATTTAGAGAACTTTTTAATTAAGTCGATTATACAGTTTTTACTATTTTGAAGAAATTGTCTTCATTATTAAACTTCGGAAATTTTCCAAAATTTTAAATTTTTTTAGATTTTTGAATTTCTGAAATTTTTTAATTTTTCTCGTTTTTCAAATTCAACAAATCTTCAAATTTTCAAATTTTTACGATTTCTTAATTAAGAGAACTTTGTGATTTTGTCGATTTTACAGTTTTTACTTTTTTGAAACAAATTTTTTTTTTTTATCGAATTTCGGAAATTTTCCGAAATTTTAAATTTTTGAATTTTGGGATTTATTGCATTTTTCTCGGTTTATTTAATTTCAACAAAATTTACAATTTTCCAATTTTGTGGATTTCTTAATTTAGAGAACTTTGCGATTTTACAATTTTTACAGTTTTTACTATTTTGAAAAAATTTAATTTTATTATCTAATTTCGGAAATTTTCCGAAATTTTAAATTTTGTCGATTTTTGAATTTTGGGAATTTTTGCATTTTTCTTGGTAGTTTTGTTCAACAAATTTTACAGTTTTCCAATTTGGACGATTTCTTAATTTGGAGAACTTTGTGATTTTACAGTTTAAACAGTTTTTAATATTTTGAAAAAATTTTCTTTTTTGTATCAAATTTTTGAAATGTTCCAAAATTTTAATTTTTTGTATATTTTTGAATTTCTGAAATTTTTTAATTTTTCTCGATTTTCAAATTCAACAAATCTTACAATTTTCTAATTTTGGCGATTTCTTAATTTAGAGAACTTTATGATTTTGTCGATTTTACAGTTTTTACTATTTTGAAAAAATTTTCTTTTTCTAGCAAATTTCGGAAATTTTCCGAATTTTAAAATTTTTTCGATTTTTGAATTTCTGAAATTTTTTAATTCTTCTCGATTTTTTAAATTCAACAAATCTTACAATATTCCAATGTTGACGATTTTTTAATTTAGAAAATTTTGCGATCTGTTGATTTTAGTGTTTTTACTATTTTGAAAAATTTTTCTTTTTTTTATCAAATTTCGGAAATTTTCCGAAATTTTAAATTTTTCCGATTTTAGGACTTTGAGAATTTTTGCATTTTTCTCGATTTTTTCATTTCAACAAATTTTACAATTTTCCAATTTTGTCGATTTCTTAATTTGGAGAACTTTGTGATTTTACAGTTTAAAAAGTTGTTACTATTTTTAAAAAATTTTCTTTTTTGTATCAAATTTCGGAAATTTTCCGAAATTTGAATTTTTTTCGATTTTTGAATTTCTGAAATTGTTTAATTTTTCTCGAATTTCAAATTCAACAAATCTTCGAATTTTCAAATTTTGACGATTTCTTAATAAGGAGAACTCTATGATTTTGTCGATTTTACAATTTTTACTATTTTGAAAAAATTAATTTTTTTTTATCAAATTTCGGAAATTTTCCGAATTTTTAATTTTTTTCGATTTTTGAATTTCTGAAATTTTTTAATTCTTCTCGATTTTTTAAATTCAACAAATCTTACAATATTCCAATGTTGTCGATTTTTTAATTTAGAAAACTTTGCGATCTTGTTGATTTTAGTGTTTTTACTATTTTGAAAAATTTTTCTTTTTTTATCAAATTTTGGAAATTTTCCGAAACTCTAAATTTTGTCGATTGTTGAATTTTAGGAATTTTTGCATTTTTCTTGATTTTTTAATTTCATCAAAATTTACAATATTCTAGTTTTGTCCATTTCTTTATTTAGGGAACTTTGCGATCTTACAGTTTTACAGTTTTTACTATTTTGAAAAAACTTTTTTTTTTTTCGAATTTTTGAAAGTTTCAGAAATTTAAATTTTTTTGATTTTTGAATTTTGTGAATTTTTGCATTTTTCTTGATATTCTTAATTCAACAAATTTTACAATTTTGCAATGTTGTCGGTTTCCAAATATAGAGAATTTTTTAATTTTGTCGATTTTACAGTTTTTAATATTTTGAAAAATTTTCTTTTTTTATTAAATTTTCGGAAATTTTTGCAAAATTTTAAATTTTGTCGATTTTCGGAAATTTTTTAATTTTTCTCGATTTTTTAATTTCAACAAAATTTACAATATTCCATTTTTTTCTATTTCTTTATTTAGAAAGCTTTGCGTTTTCACAGTTTAAACAGTTTTTACTATTTTGAAAAAAAATGTCTTTTTTTATCAAATTTCGAAAATTTTCCGAAATTTTAAATTTTTTCGATTTTTAAATTTCGGAAAATTTTGCATTTTGTTGGATTTTTCCATTACAACAAAATTTACAATATACCAATTTTGTAGATTTCTTAATTTAAAGAGCTTTGCGACTTTTAAGTTTTCACTGTCTTTACTATATTGAAAAAAATTTATTTTGTTATCGAATTTCGGAAATTTTACGAAATTTTAAAATTTTTATATTTTTGAATTTTGAGAATTTTTGCATTTTTTTCGATTTTTTCATTTCAACAAATTTTACAATTTTCCAATTTTTGGCGATTTCTTAACTTGGAGAACTTTGTGATTTTACAGTTTAAACAGTTTTTACTATTTTGAAAAAATATTCTTTTTTATCAAATTTCGGAAATTTTCCGATATTTTAAGTTTTTTCGATTTTTGAATTTCTGAATTTTTTTAATTTTTCTTGATTTTAAATTTTAACAAATCTTACAATTTTCTAATTTTGGCGATTTCTTAATTTAGAGAACTTTATGATTTTGTCAATTTTACAGTTTTAACTATTCTGAAAACATTTTCTTTTTTTTATCAAATTTCGGAAATGTTCAGAAATTTCAATTTTTTGTCGATTTTTGAATTTTGGGAATTTTTGCATTTTTCTCGTTTATTTCATTTCAACAAAATTTACAATTTTCCAATTTTGTGGATTTCTTAATTTAGAGAACTTTGCGATTTTACAGTTTTTACAGTTTTTACTATTTTGAAAAAATTTAATTTTATTATCTAATTTCGGAAATTTTCCGAAATTTTAAATTTTGTCGATTTTTGAATTTTGGGAATTTTTGCATTTTTCTTGGTAGTTTTGTTCAACAAATTTTACAGTTTTCGAATTTGGACGATTTCTAAATTTGGAGAACTTTGTTATTTTTCAGTTTAAACAGTTTTTACTATTTTGAAAAAATTTAGTTTTTTTTATCAAGTTTCGGAAATTTCCCGAATTTTTAATTTTTTTCGATTTTTGAATTTCTGATTGATTTTAGTGTTTTTACTATTTTGAAAAATTTTTCTTTTTTTTATCAAATTTTGGAAATTTTCCGATATTTTAAGTTTTTTCGATTTTTGCATTTTGGGAATTTTTGCATTTTTCTTGATATTTTTAATTCAACAAATTTTACAATTTTCCAATTTTGTCGATTTCTTAAGTTGGAGAACTTTGTGATTTTAAAGCTTTACAGTTTACAGCTTAAAACATTTGAAAAAATGTTCTTTTTTGTATCAAATTTCGGAAATGTTCAGAAATTTTTATTTTTTGTCGATTTTTGAATTTCTGAATTTTTTTAATTTTTCTCGATTTTCAAATTTAACAAATCTTACAATTATCTAATTTTGACGATTTCCTTATTAAGAGAACTTTATGAATTTGTCGATTTTAAATTTTTTAATATTTTGAAACAAATTTTTTTTTGTTATCGAATTTCGGAAATTTTCCGAAATTTTAAATTTTTTCATTTTTTGAATTTTGGGATTTTTTGCAGTTTTCTCGTTTTATTTAATTTCAACAAAATTTACAATTTTCCAATTTTGTGGATCTCTTAATTTAGAGAACTTTGCGATTTTACAGTTTTTACTATTTTGAAAAAATTTAATTTTATTATCTAATTTCGGAAATTTTCCGAAATTTTAAATTTTTTCGATTTTTGAATTTTGGGAATTTTTGCATTTTTGTAATTTTGTTCAACAAATTTTACAGTTTTCCAATTTGGACGATTTCTTAATTTGGAGAACTTTGTGATTTTACAGTTTAAACAGTTTTTAATATTTTGAAAGAATTTTCTTTTTTGTATCAAATTTTTTAAATGTTCCCAAATTTTAATTTTTTGTCTATTTTTGAATTTCTGAAATTTTTTAATTTTTCTCGATTTTCAAATTCAACAAATCTTACAATTTTCCAATTTTTGACGATTTCTTAACTTGGAGAACTTTGTGATTTTACAGTTTAAACAGTTTTTACTATTTTGAAAAAATTTTCAATATTCCCATTTTCAAGATTTCTTATTTTAGAGAATTCTACGATTTTACAGTTTAAACAGTTTTAACTATTTTGAAAAACTTTCTTTTGGTTTCGAAAAATTTTAAATTTTTTCAATTTTTGAATTTTGTGAATTTTTGCATTTTACTTGATATTTTGAATTTACAATTTTCCAATGTTGTCGATTTCCAAATTTAGAGAACTTTGTAGTTTCGTCGATTATACAGTTTTTACTATTTTGAAGAAATTGTCTTCTTTATTAAACTTCGGAAATTTTCCGAAATTTTAAATTTTTTCGATTTTTGAATTTCTGAAATTTTTTAATTTTTCTCGTTTTTCAAATTCAACAAATCTTCTTATTTTCAAATTTTTACGATTTCTTAATTAAGAGAACTTTATGATTTTGTCGATTTTACAGTTTTTACTATTTTGAAAAAATTTTCTTTTTCTATCAAATTTCGGAAATTTTCCGATATTTTAATTTTTTCCGATTATTGATTTTTGGGAATTTTTGCATTTTTCTCGATTTCTTAATTTCAACAAAATTTACAGTTTTCCAATTTTGTCGATTTCTTAAATTTGAGAACTTTGTGACTTTACAGTTTAAACAGTTTTAACTATTTTGAAAAAATTTCCTTTTTTGTATCAAATTTCGGAAATGTTCCGAAATTTTAAATTTCTTAAATTTTTGAATTTTGGGATTTTTTGCATTTTTCTCGGTTTATTTAATTTCAACAAAATTTACAATTTTCCAATTTTGTGGATTTCTTAATTTAGAGAACTTTGCGATTTTACAGTTTTTACAGTTTTTACTATTTTGAAAAAATTTAATTTTATTATCTAATTTCGGAAATTTTCCGAAATTTTAAATTTTGTCGATTTTTGAATTTTGGGAATTTTTGCATTTTTCTTGGTAGTTTTGTTCAACAAATTTTACAGTTTTCCAATTTGGACGATTTCTTAATTTGGAGAACTTTGTGATTTTACAGTTTAAACAGTTTTTAATATTTTGAAAAAATTTTCTTTTTTGTATCAAATTTTTGAAATGTTCCAAAATTTTAATTTTTTTCGATTTTTGAATTTCTGAAATTGCTTAATTCTTCTCGATTTTTTAAATTCAACAAATCTTACAATATTCTAATTTTGGCGATTTCTTAATTTAGAGAACTTTATGATTTTGTCGATTTTACAGTTTTAACTATTCTGAAAACATTTTCTTTTTTTTATCAAATTTCGGAAAAGTTCAAAAATTTCAATTTTTTGTCGATTTTTGAGTTTTGGGAATTTTTGCAATTTTCTTGGTTGTTTTGTTCAACAAATTTTACAGTTTTCCAATTTGGACGATTTCTTAAGTTGGAGAACTTTGTGATTTTACAGTTTAAACAGTTTTTACTATTTTGAAAAAATATTCTTTTTTATCAAATTTCGGAAATTTTCAAAAATTTTAATTTTTTGTCGATTTTTGAATTTCTGAATTTTTTTAATTTTTCTTGATTTTAAATTTTAACAAATCTTACAATTTTCTAATTTTGGCGATTTCTTAATTTAGAGAACTTTATGATTTTGTCGATTTTACAGTTTTAACTATTCTGAAAACATTTTCTTTTTTTTATCAAATTTCGGAAAAGTTCAAAAATTTCAATTTTTTGTCGATTCTTGAGTTTTGGGAATTTTTGCATTTTTCTCGTTTTTTTCATTTCAACAAAATTTTCAATTTTCGAATTTTGAAGATTTCTTAATTTAAAGAACTTTGCGATTTTTCAATTTTCACAGTTTTTACTATTTTGAAAATATTGTCTTTTTTTTATCAAATATCGGAAATTTTCCGAAATTTTAAATTTTTTCGATTTTTGAATTTTGTGAATTTTTGCATTTTTCTTGATATTTTTAATTCAACAAATTTTGCAATTTTTCAATGTTGTCGATTTCCAAATTTAGAGAACTTTTTAATTTTGTCGATTATACAGTTTTTACTATTTTGATGAAATTGTCTTCTTTATTAAACTTCGGAAATTTTCCGAAATTTTAAATTTTTTAGATTTTTGAATTTCTGAAATTTTTTAATTTTTCTCGTTTTTAAAATTCAACAAATCTTCTAATTTTCAAATTTTTACGATTTCTTAATTAAGAGAACTTTGGGATTTTACTGTTTTCGCAGATTTTACTTTTTTGAAACAAATTTTTTTTTTTTATCGAATTTCGGAAATTTTCCGAAATTTATAATTTTTTCAATATTTGAATTTTGGGATTTTTTGCATTTTTCTCGGTTTATTTAATTTCAACAAAATTTACAATTTTCCAATTTTGTGGATTTCTTAATTTAGAGAACTTTGCGATTTTACAGTTTTTACAGTTTTTACTATTTTGAAAAATTTTCTTTTTTATCAAATTTCGGAAATTTTCAAAAATTTTAATTTTTTGTCGATTTTTGAATTTCTGAATTTTTTTAATTTTTCTTGAATTTAAATTTTAACAAATCTTACAATTTTCTAATTTTGGCGATTTCTTAATTTAGAGAACTTTATGATTTTGTCGATTTTACAGTTTTAACTATTCTGAAAACATTTTCTTTTTTTTATCAAATTTCGGAAAAGTTAAAAAATTTCAATTTTTTGTCGATTTTTGATTTTTGGGAATTTTTGCATTTTTCTCGTTTTTTTCATTTCAACAAAATTTTCAATTTTCGAATTTTAAATTTTTTAGATTTTTGAATTTCTGAAATTTTTTAATTTTTCTCGTTTTTCAAATTCAACAAATCTTCTAATTTTCAAATTTTTACGATTTCTTAATTAAGAGAACTTTGGGATTTTACTGTTTTCACAGTTTTTACTTTTTTGAAACAAATTTTTTTTTTTTATCAAATTTCGGAAATTTTCAATTTTTTCAATATTTGAATTTTGGGATTTTTTGCATTTTTCTCGGTTTATTTAATTTTAACAAAATTTACAATTTTCCAATTTTGTGGATTTCTTAATTTAGAGAACTTTGCGATTTTACAGTTTTTACAGTTTTTACTATTTTGAAAAAATTTAATTTTATTATCTAATTTCGGAAATTTTCCGAAATTTTAAATTTTTTCGATTTTTGAATTTTGTGAATTTTTGCATTTTTCTTGGTAGTTTTGTTCAACAAATTTTACAGTTTTCCAATTTGGACGATTTCTAAATTTGGAGAACTTTGTGATTTTACAGCTTAAACAGTTTTTACTATTTTGAAAAAATTTAGTTTTTTTATCAAGTTTCGGAAATTTCCCGAATTTTTAATTTTTTTCGATTTTTGAATTTCTGAAATTTTTTAATTCTTCTCGATTTTTTAAATTCAACAAATCTTACAATATTCCAATGTTGTCGATTTTTTAATTTAGAAAACTTTGCGATCTTGTTGATTTTAGTGTTTTTACTATTTTGAAAAATTTTTCTTTTTTTTATCAAATTTTGGAAATTTTCCGAAACTCTAAATTTTTTCGATAGTTGAATTTTAGGAATTTTTGCATTTTTCTTGATTTTTTAATTTCATCAAAATTTACAATATTCTAGTTTTGTCCATTTCTTTATTTAGGGAACTTTGCGATCTTTCAGTTTTTACTATTTTGAAAAAACTTTCTTTTTTTTCGAATTTTGAAAAGTTTCAGAAATTTAAATTTTTTTGATTTTTGAATTTTGTGAATTTTTGCATTTTTCTTGATATTTTTAATTCAACAAATTTTACAATTTTCCAATTTTGTCGATTTCTTAAGTTGGAGAACTTTGTGATTTTACAGCTTAAACAGTTTTTACTATTTTGAAAAAATGTTCTTTTTTGTATCAAATTTCGGAAATGTTCAGAAATTTTAATTTTTTGTCGATTTTTGAATTTCTGAATTTTTTTAATTTTTTTCGATTTTCAAATTCAACAAATCTTACAATTATCTAATTTTGACGATTTCCTTATTAAGAGAACTTTATGATTTTGTCGATTTTACAGTTTTTACTATTTTGAAACAAATTTTTTTTTGTTATCGAATTTCGGAAATTTTCCGAAATTTTAAATTTTTTCATTTTTTGAATTTTGGGATTTTTTGCATTTTTCTCGGGTTATTTAATTTCAACAAAATTTACAGTATTCCAATTTTGTGGATTTCTTAATTTAGAGAACTATGCGATTTTACAGTTTTTACTATTTTGAAAAAATTTAATTTTATTATCTAATTTCGGAAATTTTCCGAAATTTTAAATTTTTTCGATTTTTGAATTTTGGGAATTTTTGCGTTTTTGTAATTTTGTTCAACAAATTTTACAGTTTTCCAATTTGGACGATTTCTTAATTTGGAGAAATTTGTGATTTTACAGTTTAAACAGTTTTTAATATTTTGAAAGAATTTTCTTTTTTGTATCAAATTTTTTAAATGTTCCAAAATTTTAATTTTTTGTCTATTTTTGAATTTCTGAAATTTTTTAATTTTTTTCGATTTTCAAATTCAACAAATCTTACAATTTTCTAATTTTGGCGATTTCTTAATTTAGAGAACTTTATGATTTTGTCAATTTTACAGTTTTTACTATTTTGAACAAATTTTCAATATTCCCATTTTCAAGATTTCTTATTTTAGAGAACTTTACGATTTTACAGTTTAAACAGTTTTTACTATTTTGAAAAACTTTCTTTTGTTATCAAATTTCGAAAATTTTTCCAAAATTTTAAATTTTTTCGATTTTTGAATTTTGTGAATTTTTGCATTTTTCTTGATATTTTTAATTCAACAAATTTTACAATTTTCCAATGTTGTCGATTTCCAAATTTAGAGAACTTTGTAGTTTCGTCGATTATACAGTTTTTACTATTTTGAAGAAATTGTCTTCTTTATTAAACTTCGGAAATTTTCCGAAATTTTAAATTTTTTCGATTTTTGAATTTCTGAAATTTTTTAATTTTTCTCGTTTTTCAAATTCAACAAATCTTCTTATTTTCAAATTTTTACGATTTCTTAATTAAGAGAACTTTATGATTTTGTCGATTTTACAGTTTTTACTATTTTGAAAAAATTTTCTTATTCTATCAAATTTCGGAAATTTTTCTGATATTTTAATTTTTTCCGATTATTGATTTTTGGGAATTTTTGCATTTTTCTCGATTTTTTAATTTCAACAAAATTTACAGTTTTCCAATTTTGTCGATTTCTTAGATTTAAGAACTTTGTGATTTTACAGTTTAAACAGTTTTTACTATTTTGAAAAAATTTTCTTTTTTGTATCAAATTTTTGAAATGTTTCAAAATTTTATTTTTATTTCTATTTTTGAATTTCTGAAATTTTTTAATTTTTCTCGTTTTTCAAATTCAACAAATTTTCTAATTTTCAAATTTTTACGATTTCTTAATTCAGAGAACTTTGTGATTTTGTCGATTTTACAGTTTTTACTTTTTTGAAACAAATTTTTTTTTTTATCGAATTTCGGAAATTTTCCGAAATTTTAAATTTTTTCAATTTTTGAATTTTGGAAATTTTTGCATTTTTCTCGGTTTATTTAATTTCAACAAAATTTACAATTTTCCAATTTTGTGGATTTCTTAATTTAGAGAACTTTGTGATTTTACAGTTTAAACAGTTTTTATTATTTTGAAAAAATTTTGTTTTTTGTATCAAATTTTTGAAATGTTCCAAAATTTGATTTTTTTGTCTATTTTTGAATTTCTGAAATTGTTTAATTTTTCTCGATTTTCAAATTTAACAAATCTTCGAATTTTCAAATTTTGACGATTTCTTAATAAGGAGAACTTTATGATTTTGTCGATTTTACAATGTTTACTATTTTGAAAAAATAAATTTTTTTTTTATCAAATTTCAGAAATTTTCCGAATTTTTAATTTTTTTCGATTTTTGAATTTCTGAAATTTTTTAATTCTTCTCGATTTTTTAAATTCAACAAATCTTACAATATTCCAATGTTGTCGATTTTTTAATTTAGAAAACTTTGCGATCTTGTTGATTTTAGTGTTTTTACTATTTTTAAAAATTTTTCTTTTTTTATCAAATTTTGGAAATTTTCCGAAACTCTAAATTTTGTCGATTGTTGAATTTTAGGAATTTTTGCATTTTTCTTGATTTTTTAATTTCATCAAAATTTACAATATTCTAGTTTTGTCCATTTCTTTATTTAGGGAACTTTGCGATCTTACAGTTTTACAGTTTATACTATTTTGAAAAAACTTTTTTTTTTCGAATTTTTGAAAGTTTCAGAAATTTAAATTTTTTTGATTTTTGAATTTTGTGAATTTTTGCATTTTTCTTGATATTCTTAATTCAACAAATTTTACAATTTTCCAATGTTGTCGGTTTCCAAATATAGAGAATTTTTTAATATTGTAGATTTTACAGTTTTTACTATTTTGAAAAAAAAATGTCTTTTTTTATCAAATTTCGAAAATTTTCCGAAATTTTAAATTTTTTCGATTTTTAAATTTCGGAAACTTTTGCATTTTGTTGGATTTTTCCATTACAACAAAATTTACAATATACCAGTTTTGTAGATTTCTTAATTTAAAGAGCTTTGCGACTTTTAAGTTTTCACCGTCTTTACTATATTGAAAAAAATTTATTTTGTTATCGAATTTCGGAAATTTTACGAAATTTTAAAATTTTTATATTTTTGAATTTTGAAAATTTTTGCATTTTTTTCGATTTTTTCATTTCAACAAATTTTAAAATTTTCCAATTTTTGGCGATTTCTTAACTTGGAGAACTTTGTGATTTTACAGTTTAAACAGTTTTTACTATTTTGAAAAAATATTCTTTTTTATCAAATTTCGGAAATTTTCAAAAATTTTAATTTTTTGTCGATTTTTGAATTTCTGAATTTTTTTAATTTTTCTTGATTTTAAATTTTAACAAATCTTACAATTTTCTAATTTTGGCGATTTCTTAATTTAGAGAACTTTATGATTTTGTCGATTTTACAGTTTTAACTATTCTGAAAACATTTTCTTTTTTTATCAAATTTCGGAAAAGTTCAAAAATATCAATTTTTGTCGATTTTTGAGTTTTGGGAATTTTCGCATTTTTCTCGTTTTTTTCATTTCAACAAAATTTTCAATTTTCGAATTTTGAAGATTTCTTAATTTAAAGAACTTTGCGATTTTTCAGTTTTCACAGTTTTTACTATTTTGAAAATATTGTCTTTTTTTTATCAAATATCGGAAATTTTCCGAAATTTTAAATTTTTTCGATTTTTGAATTTTGTGAATTTTTGCATTTTTCTTGATATTTTTAATTCAACAAATTTTGCAATTTTTCAATGTTGTCGATTTCCAAATTTAGAGAACTTTTTAATTTTGTCGATTATACAGTTTTTACTATTTTGATGAAATTGTCTTCTTTATTAAACTTCGGAAATTTTCCGAAATTTTAAATTTTTTAGATTTTTGAATTTCTGAAATTTTTTAATTTTTCTCGTTTTTCAAATTCAACAAATCTTCTAATTTTCAAATTTTTACGATTTCTTAATTAAGAGAACTTTGGGATTTTACTGTTTTCACAGTTTTTACTTTTTTGAAACAAATTTTTTTTTTTTAAGAAATTCGGAAATTTTCCGAAATTTTTAATTTTTTCATTATTAGAATTTTGGGATTTTTTGAATTTTTCTCGGTTTATTTAATTTCAACAAAATTTACAATTTTCCAATTTTGTGGATTTCTTAATTTAGAGAACTTTGCGATTTTACAGTTTTTACTATTTTGAAAAAATTTAATTTTATTATCTAATTTCGGAAATTTTCCAAAATTTTAAATTTTGTCGATTTTTGAATTTTGGGAATTTTTGCATTTTTCTTGGTAGTTTTGTTCAACAAATTTTACAGTTTTCCAATTTGGACGATTTCTTAATTTGGAGAGCTTTGTGATTTTACAGTTTAAACAGTTTTTAATATTTTTAAAAATATTTCTTTTTTGTATCAAATTTTTGAAATGTTCCAAAATTTTAATTTTTTGTCTTTTTTTGAATTTCTGAAATTTTTTAATTTTTCTCGATTTTCAAATTCAACAAATCTTACAATTTTCTAATTTTGGCGATTTCTTAATTTAGAGAACTTTATGATTTTGTCAATTTTACAGTTTTTACTATTTTGAAAACAATTTTCTTTTTCTAGCAAATTTCGGAAATTTTCCGAATTTTAAAATTTTTTCGATTTTTGAATTTCTGAAATTTTTTAATTCTTCTAGATTTTTTAAATTCAACAAATCTTACAATATTCCAATGTTGACCATTTTTTAATTTAGAAAATTTTGCGATCTGTTGATTTTAGTGTTTTTACTATTTTGAAAAATTTTTCTTTTTTTTATCAAATTTCGGAAATTTTCCGAAATTTAAAATTTTTCCGATTTTAGGACTTTGAGAATTTTTGCATTTTTCTCGATTTTTTCATTTCAACAAATTGTACAACTTTTCATTTTTGTCGATTTCTTAATTTGGAGAACTTTGTGCTTTTACAGTTTAGAAAGTTTTTACTATTTTGAAAAAATTTTCTTTTTTTATCAAATTTCGGGAATTTTCCGAATTTTTAATTTTTTTCGATTTTTGAATTTCTGAAATTTTTTAATTCTTCTCGATTTTTTAAATTCAACAAATCTTACAATATTCCAATGTTGTCGATTTTTTAATTTAGAAAACTTTGCGATCTTGTTGATTTTAGTGTTTTTACTATTTTGAAAAATTTTTCTTTTTTTATAAAATTTTGGAAATTTTCCGAAACTCTAAATTTTGTCGATTGTTGAATTTTAGAAATTTTGCATTTTTCTTGATTTTTTAATTTCATCAAAATTTACAATATTCTAGTTTTGTCCATTTCTTTATTTAGGGAACTTTGCGATCTTACAGTTTTACAGTTTTTACTAATTTGAAAAAACTTTCTATTTTTTCGAATTTTTGAAAGTTTCAGAAATTTAAATTTTTTTGATTTTTGAATTTTGTGAATTTTTGCATTTTTCTTGATATTTTTAATTCAACAAATTTTACAATTTTCCAATGTTGTCGATTTCCAAATTTAGAGAACTTTGTAGTTTCGTCGATTATACAGTTTTTACTATTTTGAAGAAATTGTCTTCTTTATTAAACTTCGGAAATTTTCCGAAATTTTAAATTTTTTCGTTTTTTGAATTTCTGAAATTTTTTAATTTTTTTCGTTTTTCAAATTCAACAAATCTTCTTATTTTCAAATTTTTACGATTTCTTAATTAAGAGAACTTTATGATTTTGTCGATTTTACAGTTTTTACTATTTTGAAAAAATTTTCTTTTTCTATCAAATTTCGGAAATTTTCCGATATTTTAATTTTTTCCGATTATTGATTTTTGGGAATTTTTGCATTTTTCTTGGTAGTTTTGTTAAACAAATTTTACAATTTTCCAATTTGGACGATTTCTTAATTTGGAGAACTTTGTGATTTTACAGTTTAAACAGTTTTTATTATTTTGAAAAATTTTGTTTTTTGTATCAAATTTTTGAAATGTTCCAAAATTTTATTTTTTTTTCTATTTTTGAATTTCTGAAATTTTTTAATTTTTCTCGATTTTCAAATTCAACAAATCTTACAATTTTCTAATTTTGGCGATTACTTAATTTAGAGAACTTTATGATTTTGTCGATCTTACAGTTTTTACTATTTTGAAAAAATTTTCTTTTTCTATCAAATTTCGGAAATTTTCCGATATTTTAATTTTTTCCGATTATTGATTTTTGGGAATTTTTGCATTTTTCTCGATTTTTTAATTTCAACAAAATTTACAGTTTTCCAATTTTGTCGATTTCTTAGATTTGAGAACTTTGTGATTTTACAGTTTAAACAGTTTTTACTATTTTGAAAAAATTTTCTTTTTTGTATCAAATTTTTGAAATGTTCCATAATTTTATTTTTTTTTTCTATTTTTGAATTTCTGAAATTTTTTAATTTTTCTCGATTTTCAAATTCAACAAATCTTACAATTTTCTAATTTTGGCGTTTACTTAATTTAGAGAACTTTATGATTTTGTCGATTTTACAGTTTTTACTATTTTGAAAAAATTTTATTTTTCTATCAAATTTCGGAAATTTTCCGATATTTTAATTTTTTCCGATTATTGATTTTTGGGAATTTTTGCATTTTTCTCGATTTTTTAATTTCAACAAAATTTACAGTTTTCCAATTTTGTCGATTTCTTAGATTTGAGAACTTTGTGATTTTACAGTTTAAACAGTTTTTACTATTTTGAAAAAATTTTCTTTTTTGTACCAAATTTTTGAAATGTTTCAAAATTTTATTTTTATTTCTATTTTTGAATTTCTGAAATTTTTTAATTTTTCTCGTTTTTCAAATTCAACAAATCTTCTAATTTTCAAATTTTTACGATTTCTTAATTAAGAGAACTTTGTGATTTTGTCGATTTTACAGTTTTTACTTTTTCGAAACACATTTATTTTTTTATCGAATTTCGGAAATTTTCCGAAATTTTAAATTTTTTCAATTTTTGAATTTTGGGATTTTTTGCATTTTTCTCGGTTTATTTAATTTCAACAAAATTTACAATTTTCCAATTTTGTGGATTTCTTAATTTAGAGAACTTTGCGATTTTACAGTTTTTACAGTTTTTACTATTTTGAAAAAATTTAATTTTATTATCTAATTTCGGAAATTTTCCGAAATTTTAAATTTTGTCGATTTTTGAATTTTGGGAATTTTTGCATTTTTCTTGGTAGTTTTGTGCAACAATTTTTACAGTTTTCCAATTTTTCGATTTTTGAATTTCTGAAATTTTTTAATTCTTCTCGATTTTTTAAATTCAACAAATCTTACAATATTCCAATGTTGACGATTTTTTAATTTAGAAAATTTTGCGATCTGTTGATTTTAGTGTTTTTACTATTTTGAAAAATTTTTCTTTTTTTTATCAAATTTCGAAAATTTTCCGAAGCTTAAAATTTTTCCGATTTTAGGACTTTGAGAATTTTTGCATTTTTCTCGATTTTTTCATTTCAACAAATTGTACAATTTTCCATTTTTGTCGATTTCTTAATTTGGAGAACTTTGTGCTTTTACAGTTTAAAAAGTTTTTACTATTTTGAAAAAATTTTCTTTTATGTATCAAATTTCGGAAATGTTCCGAAATTTGAATTTTTTTCGATTTTTGAATTTCTGAAATTGTTTAATTTTTCTCGATTTTTTAATTTCAACAAAATTTACAATATTCCAATTTTTTCTATTTCTTTATTTAGAAAACTTTGCGTTTTCACAGTTTAAACAGTTTTTACTATTTTGAAAAAAAATGTATTTTTTTATCAAATTTCGAAAATTTTCCGAAATTTTAAATTTTTTCGATTTTTAAATTTCGAAAACTTTTGCATTTTGTTGGATTTTTCCATTTCAACAAAATTTACAATATACCAATTTTGTAGATTTCCTAATTTAAAGAACTTTGGGATTTTTCAGTTTTCACAGTTTTTACTATTTTGAAAACAATTTCTTTTGTTATCGAATTTCGAAAATTTTCCGAAATTTTAATTTTTTCCGATTTTTAGATTTTGAGAATTTTTTCATTTTTCTCGATTTTTTTATTTCAACAAATTCTACAATTTTCCAATTTTTGTCGATTTCTTAACTTGGAGAACTTTGTGATTTTACAGTTTAAACAGTTTTTACTATAATATAATAATAATATTTACAATTTTCCAATTTTGTAGATTTCTTAGTTTAGAGAACTTTGTGATTTTACAGTTTAAACAGTTTTTACTATTTTGAAAAAATATCCTTTTTTTATCAAGTTTCGAAAATTTTCCGATATTTTAAGTTTTTTCGATTTTTGCATTTTGGGAATTTTTGCATTTTTCTTGATATTTTTAATTCAACAAATTTTACAATTTTACAATTTTGTCGATTTCTTAAGTTGGAGAACTTTGTGATTTTACAGCTTAAACAGTTTTTACTATTTTGAAAACATGTTCTTTTTTGTATCAAATTTCGGAAATGTTCAGAAATTTTAATTTTTTGTCGATTTTTGAATTTCTGAATTTTTTTAATTTTTCTCGATTTTCAATTTCAACAAATCTTACAATTATCTAATTTTGACGATTTCCTTATTAAAAGAACTTTATGATTTTGTCGATTTTACAGTTTTTACTATTTTGAAACAAATTTTTTTTTGTTATCGAATTTCGGAAATTTTCTGAAATTTTAAATTTTTTCATTTTTTGAATTTTGGGATTTTTTGCATTTTTCTCGGGTTATTTAATTTCAACAAAATTTACAATTTTCCAATTTTGTGGATTTCTTAATTTAGAGAACTTTGCGATTTTACAGTTTTTACTATTTTAAAAAAAATTTTCTTTTTCTAGCAAATTTCGGAAATTTTCCGAATTTTAAAATTTTTTCGATTTTTGAATTTCTGAAATTTTTTAATTCTTCTCGATTTTTTAAATTCAACAAATCTTACAATATTCCAATGTTGACGATTTTTTAATTTAGAAAATTTTGCGATCTGTTGATTTTAGTGTTTTTACTATTTTGAAAAATTTTTCTTTTTTTTATCAAATTTCGGAAATTTTCCGAAACTTAAAATTTTTCCGATTTTAGGACTCTGAGAATTTTTGCATTTTTCTCGATTTTTTCATTTCAACAAATTGTACAATTTTCCATTTTTGTCGATTTCTTAATTTGGAGAACTTTGTGCTTTTACAGTTTAAAAAGTTTTTACTATTTTGAAAAAATTTTCTTTTTTGTATCAAATTTCGGAAATGTTCCGAAACTTGAATTTTTTTCGATTTTTGAATTTCTGAAATGTTTAATTTTTCTCGATTTTTTAATTTCAACAAAATTTACAATATTCCAATTTTTTCTATTTCTTTATTTAGAAAACTTTGCGTTTTCACAGTTTAAACAGTTTTTACTATTTTGAAAAAAAATGTATTTTTTTATCAAATTTCGAAAATTTTCCGAAATTTTAAATTTTTTCTATTTTTAAATTTCGAAAACTTTTGCATTTTGTTGGATTTTTCCATTTCAACAAAATTTACAATATACCAATTTTGTAGATTTCCTAATTTAAAGAACTTTGGGATTTTTCAGTTTTCACAGTTTTTACTATTTTGAAAACAATTTCTTTTGTTATCGAATTTCGAAAATTTTCCGAAATTTTAATTTTTTCCGATTTTTAGATTTTGAGAATTTTTTCATTTTTCTCGATTTTTTTATTTCAACAAATTCTACAATTTTCCAATTTTTGTCGATTTCTTAACTTGGAGAACTTTGTGATTTTACAGTTTAAACAGTTTTTACTATAATATAATAATAATATTTACAATTTTCCAATTTTCAAGATTTCTTATTTTAGAGAACTTTACGATTTTACAGTTTAAACAGTTTTAACTATTTTGAAAAACTTTCTTTTGTTATCGAATTTCGAAAATTTTTCCAAAATTTGAAATTTTTTCAATTTTTGAATTTTGTGAATTTTTGCATTTTTCTTGATATTCTTAATTCAACAAATTTTACAATTTTCCAATGTTGTCGATTTCTTAAGTTGGAGAACTTTGTGATTTTACAGCTTAAACAGTTTTTACTATTTTGAAAAAATGTTCTTTTTTGTATCAAATTTCGGAAATGTTCAGAAATTTTAATTTTTTGTCGATTTTTGAATTTCTGAATTTTTTTAATTTTTCTCGATTTTCAAATTCAACAAATCTTACAATTTTCTAATTTTGACGATTTCCTTATTAAGAGAACTTTATGATTTTGTCGATTTTACAGTTTTTACTATTTTAAAACAAATTTTTTTTTGTTATCGAATTTCGGAAATTTTCCGAAATTTTAAATTTTTTCATTTTTTGAATTTTGGGATTTTATTATCTAATTTCGGAAATTTTCCGAAATTTTAAATTTTTTCGATTTTTGAATTTTGGGAATTTTTGCATTTTTGTAATTTTGTTCAACAAATTTTACAGTTTTCCAATTTGGACGATTTCTTAATTTGGAGAACTTTGTGATTTTACAGTTTAAACAGTTTTTACTATTTTGAAAGAATTTTCTTTTTTGTATCAAATTTTTGAAATGTTCCAAAATTTTAATTTTTTCTCTATTTTTGAATTTCTGAAATTTTTTAATTTTTCTCGATTTTCAAATTCAACAAATCTTACAATTTTCTAATTTTGGCGATTTCTTAATTTAGAGAACTTTATGATTTTGTCGATTTTACAGTTTTTACTATTTTGAAAAAATTTTCAATATTCCCATTTTCAAGATTTCTTATTTCAGAGAACTTTACGATTTTACAGTTTATTCAGTTTTTACTATTTTGAAAAAATTTCTTTTGTTATCGAATTTCGAAAATTTTTCCAAAATTTTAAATTTATTCAAATATTGAATTTTGTGAATTTTTGCATTTTTCTTGATATTTTGAATTCAACAAATTTAACAATTTTCCAATGTTGTCGATTTCCAAATTTAGAGAACTTTGTAGTTTCGTCGATTATACAGTTTTTACTATTTTGAAGAAATTGTCTTCTTTATTAAACTTCGGAAATTTTCCGAAATTTTAAATTTTTTCGATTTTTGAATTTCTGAAATTTTTTAATTTTTTTCGTTTTTCAAATTCAACAAATCTTCTTATCTTCAAATTTTTACGATTTCTTAATTAAGAGAACTTTATGATTTTGTCGATTTTACAGTTTTTACTATTTTTAAAAAATTTTCTTTTTCTATCAAATTTCGGAAATTTTCCGATATTTTAATTTTTTCCGATTATTGATTTTTGGGAATTTTTGCATTTTTCTCGATTTTTTAATTTCAACAAAATTTACAGTTTTCCAATTTTGTAGATTTCTTAATTTAGAGAACTTTGTGATTTTACAGTTTAAACAGTTTTTACTATTTTGAAAAAATATCCTTTTTTTATCAAGTTTCGAAAATTTTCCGATATTTTAAGTTTTTTCGATTTTTGCATTTTGGGAATTTTTGCATTTTTCTTGATATTTTTAATTCAACAAATTTTACAATTTTCCAATTTTGTCGATTTCTTAAGTTGGAGAACTTTGTGATTTTACAGCTTAAACAGTTTTTACTATTTTGAAAAAATGTTCTTTTTTGTATCAAATTTCGGAAATGTTCAGAAATTTTAATTTTTTGTCGATTTTTGAATTTCTGAATTTTTTTAATTTTTCTCGATTTTCAAATTCAACAAATCTTACAATTTTCTAATTTTGACGATTTCCTTATTAAGAGAACTTTATGATTTTGTCGATTTTACAGTTTTTACTATTTTAAAACAAATTTTTTTTTGTTATCGAATTTCGGAAATTTTCCGAAATTTTAAATTTTTTCATTTTTTGAATTTTGGGATTTTATTATCTAATTTCGGAAATTTTCCGAAATTTTAAATTTTTTCGATTTTTGAATTTTGGGAATTTTTGCATTTTTGTAATTTTGTTCAACAAATTTTACAGTTTTCCAATTTGGACGATTTCTTAATTTGGAGAACTTTGTGATTTTACAGTTTAAACAGTTTTTACTATTTTGAAAGAATTTTCTTTTTTGTATCAAATTTTTGAAATGTTCCAAAATTTTAATTTTTTCTCTATTTTTGAATTTCTGAAATTTTTTAATTTTTCTCGATTTTCAAATTCAACAAATCTTACAATTTTCTAATTTTGGCGATTTCTTAATTTAGAGAACTTTATGATTTTGTCGATTTTACAGTTTTTACTATTTTGAAAAAATTTTCAATATTCCCATTTTCAAGATTTCTTATTTCAGAGAACTTTACGATTTTACAGTTTATACAGTTTTTACTATTTTGAAAAACTTTCTTTTGTTATCGAATTTCGAAAATTTTTCCAAAATTTTAAATTTATTCAAATTTTGAATTTTGTGAATTTTTGCATTTTTCTTGATATTTTGAATTCAACAAAATTAACAATTTTCCAATGTTGTCGATTTCCAAATTTAGAGAACTTTGTAGTTTCGTCGATTATACAGTTTTTACTATTTTGAAGAAATTGTCTTCTTTATTAAACTTCGGAAATTTTCCGAAATTTTAAATTTTTTCGATTTTTGAATTTCTGAAATTTTTTAATTTTTCTCGTTTTTCAAATTCAACAAATCTTCTTATCATCAAATTTTTACGATTTCTTAATTAAGAGAACTTTATGATTTTGTCGATTTTACAGTTTTTACTATTTTTAAAAAATTTTCTTTTTCTATCAAATTTCGGAAATTTTCCGATATTTTAATTTTTTCCGATTATTGATTTTTGGGAATTTTTGCATTTTTCTTGATTTTTTAATTTCATCAAAATTTACTATATTCTAGTTTTGTCCATTTCTTTATTTAGGGAACTTTGCGATCTTACAGTTTTACAGTTTTTACTATTTTGAAAAAACTTTCTTTTTTTTCGAATTTTGGAAAGTTTCAGAAATTTAAATTTTTTGATTTTTGAATTTTGTGAATTTTTGCATTTTTCTTGATATTCTTAATTCAACAAATTTTACAATTTTCCAATGTTGTCGGTTTCCAAATTTAGAGAATTTTTCAATTTGGTCGATTTTACAGTTTTTACTATTTTCAAAAATTTTCTTTTTTTATTAAATTTTCGGAAATTTTTGCAAAATTTTAAATTTTGTCGATTTTCGGAAATTTTTGAATTTTTTCTCGATATTTTAATTTCAACAAAATTTACAATATTCCAATTTTTTCTATTTCTTCATTTAGAAAACTTTGCGTTTTCACAGTTTTTACTATTTTGAAAAAATAATGTCTTTTTTTATCAAATTTCGAAAATTTACCGAAATTTTAAATTTTTTCGATTTTTAAATTTCGGAAACTTTTGCATTTTGTTGGATTTTTCCATTACAACAAAATTTACAATATACCAATTTTGTAGATTTCTTAATTTAAAGAGCTTAGCGATTTTTAAGTTTTCACTGTCTTTACTATATTGAAAAAAATTTATTTTGTTATCGAATTTCGAAAATTTTACGAAATTTTAAAATTTTTATATTTTTGAATTTCTGAAATTTTTTAATTTTTCTCGATTTTCAAATTCAACAAATCTTCTAATTTTCAAATTTTGGCGATTTCTTAATTTAGAGAACTTTATGATTTTGTCGATTTTACAGTTTTTACTTTTTTAAAACAAATTTTTTTTTTTATCGAATTTCGGAAATTTTCCGAAATTTTAAATTTTTTCGATTTTTGAATTTTGGGAATTTTTGCATTTTTTTTGGTAGTTTTGTTCAACAAATTTTACAGTTTTCCAATTTGGACGATTTCTTAATTTGGAGAACTTTGTGATTTTACAGTTTAAACAGTTTTTACTATTTTGAAAAAATTTTCTTTTTTGTATCAAATTTCGGAAATTTTCCGAATTTTAAAATTTTTTCGATTTTTGAATTTCTGAAATTTTTTAATTTTTCTCGATTTTTTAAATTCAACAAATCTTACAATATTCCAATGTTGTCGATTTTTTAATTAAGAAAACTTTGCGATCTTGTTGATTTTAGTATTTTTACTATTTTGAAAAATTTTTCTTTTTTTTATCAAATTTTGGAAATTTTCCGAAATTTTAAATTTTTCCGATTTTAGGACTTTGAGAATTTTTGCATTTTTCTCGATTTTTTCATTTCAACAAATTGTACAATTTTCCAATTTTGTCGATTTCTTAATTTGGAGAACTTTGTGATTTTACAGTTTAAAAAGTTTTTACTATTTTGAAAACAATTTCTTTTGTTATGGAATTTCGGAAATTTTCCGAAATTTTAAATTTTTTCGATTTTAGGATTTTGAAAATTGTTGCATTTTTCTCGATTTTCAAATTTAACAAATCTTCTAATTTTTAAATTTTGACGATTTCTTAATAAGGAGAACTCTATGATTTTGTCGATTTTACAATTTTTACTATTTTGAAAAAATAAATTTTTTTTTTATCAAATTTCAGAAATTTTCCGAATTTTTAATTTTTTTCGATTTTTGAATTTCTGAAATTTTTTAATTCTTCTCGATTTTTTAAATTCAACAAATCTTACAATATTCCAATGTTGTCGATTTTTTAATTTAGAAAACTTTGCGATCTTGTTGATTTTAGTGTTTTTACTATTTTTAAAAATTTTTCTTTTTTTATCAAATTTTGGAAATTTTCCGAAACTCTAAATTTTGTCGATTGTTGAATTTTAGGAATTTTTGCATTTTTCTTAATTTTTTAATTTCATCAAAATTTACAATATTCTAGTTTTGTCCATTTCTTTATTTAGGGAACTTTGCGATCTTACAGTTTTACAGTTTTTACTATTTTGAAAAAACTTTTTTTTTTCGAATTTTTGAAAGTTTCAGAAATTTAAATTTTTTTGATTTTTGATTTTTGTGAATTTTTGCATTTTTCTTGATATTCTTAATTCAACAAATTTTACAATTTTCCAATGTTGTCGGTTTCCAAATATAGAGAATTTTTTAATATTGTCGATTTTACAGTTTTTACTATTTTGAAAAAAAAATGTCTTTTTTTATCAAATTTCGAAAATTTTCCGAAATTTTTAATTTTTTCGATTTTTAAATTTCGGAAACTTTTGCATTTTGTTGGATTTTTCCATTACAACAAAATTTACAATATACCAGTTTTGTAGATTTCTTAATTTAAAGAGCTTTGCGACTTTTAAGTTTTCACCGTCTTACTATATTGAAAAAAATTTATTTTGTTATCGAATTTCGGAAATTTTACGAAATTTTAAAATTTTTATATTTTTGAATTTTGAAAATTTTTGCATTTTTTTCGATTTTTTCATTTCAACAAATTTTAAAATTTTCCAATTTTTGGCGATTTCTTAACTTGGAGAACTTTGTGATTTTACAGTTTAAACAGTTTTTACTATTTTGAAAAAATATTCTTTTTTATCAAATTTCGGAAATTTTCAAAAATTTTAATTTTTTGTCGATTTTTGAATTTCTGAATTTTTTTAATTTTTCTTGATTTTAAATTTTAACAAATCTTACAATTTTCTAATTTTGGCGATTTCTTAATTTAGAGAACTTTATGATTTTGTCGATTTTACAGTTTTAACTATTCTGAAAACATTTTCTTTTTTTTATCAAATTTCGGAAAAGTTCAAAAATATCAATTTTTGTCGATTTTTGAGTTTTGGGAATTTTTGCATTTTTCTCGTTTTTTTCATTTCAACAAAATTTTCAATTTTCGAATTTTGAAGATTTCTTAATTTAAAGAACTTTGCGATTTTTCAGTTTTCACAGTTTTTACTATTTTGAAAATATTGTCTTTTTTTTATCAAATATCGGAAATTTTCCGAAATTTTAAATTTTTTCGATTTTTGAATTTCGTGAATTTTTGCATTTTTCTTGATATTTTTAATTCAACAAATTTTGCAATTTTTCAATGTTGTCGATTTCCAAATTTAGAGAACTTTTTAATTTTGTCGATTATACAGTTTTTACTATTTTGATGAAATTGTCTTCTTTATTAAACTTCGGAAATTTTCCGAAATTTTAAATTTTTTAGATTTTTGAATTTCTGAAATTTTTTAATTTTTCTCGTTTTTCAAATTCAACAAATCTTCTAATTTTCAAATTTTTACGATTTCTTAATTAAGAGAACTTTGTGATTTTACTGTTTTCACAGTTTTTACTTTTTTGAAACAAATTTTTTTTTTTTAAGAAATTCGGAAATTTTCCGAAATTTTTAATTTTTTCAATATTAGAATTTTGGGATTTTTTGAATTTTTCTCGGTTTATTTAATTTCAACAAAATTTACAATTTTCCAATTTTGTGGATTTCTTAATTTAGAGAACTTTGCGATTTTACAGTTTTTACTATTTTGAAAAAATTTAATTTTATTATCTAATTTCGGAAATTTTCCGATATTTTAATTTTTTCCGATTATTGATTTTTGGGAATTTTTGCATTTTTCTTGGTAGTTTTGTTAAACAAATTTTACAATTTTCCAATTTGGACGATTTCTTAATTTGGAGAACTTTGTGATTTTACAGTTTAAACAGTTTTTATTATTTTGAAAAATTTTGTTTTTTGTATCAAATTTTTGAAATGTTCCAAAATTTTATTTTTTTTTCTATTTTTGAATTTCTGAAATTTTTTAATTTTTCTCGATTTTCAAATTCAACAAATCTTACAATTTTCTAATTTTGGCGATTACTTAATTTAGAGAACTTTATGATTTTGTCGATCTTACAGTTTTTACTATTTTGAAAAAATTTTCTTTTTCTATCAAATTTCGGAAATTTTCCGATATTTTAATTTTTTCCGATTATTGATTTTTGGGAATTTTTGCATTTTTCTCGATTTTTTAATTTCAACAAAATTTACAGTTTTCCAATTTTGTCGATTTCTTAGATTTGAGAACTTTGTGATTTTACAGTTTAAACAGTTTTTACTATTTTGAAAAAATTTTCTTTTTTGTATCAAATTTTTGAAATGTTCCATAATTTTATTTTTTTTTTCTATTTTTGAATTTCTGAAATTTTTTAATTTTTCTCGATTTTCAAATTCAACAAATCTTACAATTTTCTAATTTTGGCGTTTACTTAATTTAGAGAACTTTATGATTTTGTCGATTTTACAGTTTTTACTATTTTGAAAAAATTTTCAATATTCCCATTTTCAAGATTTCTTATTTCAGAGAACTTTACGATTTTACAGTTTATACAGTTTTTACTATTTTGAAAAACTTTCTTTTGTTATCGAATTTCGAAAATTTTTCCAAAATTTTAAATTTATTCAAATTTTGAATTTTGTGAATTTTTGCATTTTTCTTGATATTTTGAATTCAACAAAATTAACAATTTTCCAATGTTGTCGATTTCCAAATTTAGAGAACTTTGTAGTTTCGTCGATTATACAGTTTTTACTATTTTGAAGAAATTGTCTTCTTTATTAAACTTCGGAAATTTTCCAAAATTTTATTTTTTTTTCTATTTTTGAATTTCTGAAATTTTTTAATTTTTCTCGATTTTCAAATTCAACAAATCTTACAATTTTCTAATTTTGGCGATTACTTAATTTAGAGAACTTTATGATTTTGTCGATTTTACAGTTTTTACTATTTTGAAAAAATTTTCTTTTTCTATCAAATTTCGGAAATTTTCCGATATTTTAATTTTTTCCGATTATTGATTTTTGGGAATTTTTGCATTTTTCTCGATTTTTTAATTTCAACAAAATTTACAGTTTTCCAATTTTGTCGATTTCTTAGATTTGAGAACTTTGTGATTTTACAGTTTAAACAGTTTTTACTATTTTGAAAAAATTTTCTTTTTTGTATCAAAATTTTGAAATGTTTCAAAATTTTATTTTTATTTCTATTTTTGAATTTCTGAAATTTTTTAATTTTTCTCGTTTTTCAAATTCAACAAATCTTCTAATTTTCAAATTTTTACGATTTCTTAATTAAGAGAATTTTGTGATTTTGTCGATTTTACAGTTTTTACTTTTTTGAAACAAATTTTTTTTTTTAATCGAATTCCGGAAATTTTTCGTAATTTTAAATTTTTTCAATTTTTGAATTTTGGGATTTTTTGCATTTTTCTCGGTTTATTTAATTTCAACAAAATTTACAATTTTCCAATTTTGTGGATTTCTTAATTTAGAGAACTTTGCGATTTTACAGTTTTTACTATTTTAAAAAAAATTTTCTTTTTCTAGCAAATTTCGGAAATTTTCCGAATTTTAAAATTTTTTCGATTTTTGAATTTCTGAAATTTTTTATTTCTTCTCGATTTTTTAAATTCAACAAATCTTACAATATTCCAATGTTGTCGATTTTTTAATTAAGAAAACTTTGCGATCTTGTTGATTTTAGTGTTTTTACTATTTTAAAAAATTTTTCTTTTTTTTATCAAATTTTGGAAAATTTCCGAAACTCTAAATTTTGTCGATTGTTGAATTGTAGGAATTTTTGCATTTTTCTTGATTTTTTAATTTCATCAAAATTTACTATATTCTAGTTTTGTCCATTTCTTTATTAGGGAACTTTGCGATCTTACAGTTTTACAGTTTTTACTATTTTGAAAAAACTTTCTTTTTTTTCGAATTTTGGAAAGTTTCAGAAATTTAAATTTTTTGATTTTTGAATTTTGTGAATTTTTGCATTTTTCTTGATATTCTTAATTCAACAAATTTTACAATTTTCCAATGTTGTCGGTTTCCAAATTTAGAGAATTTTTCAATTTGGTCGATTTTACAGTTTTTACTATTTTCAAAAATTTTCTTTTTTTATTAAATTTTCGGAAATTTTTGCAAAATTTTAAATTTTGTCGATTTTCGGAAATTTTTGAATTTTTTCTCGATATTTTAATTTCAACAAAATTTACAATATTCCAATTTTTTCTATTTCTTCATTTAGAAAACTTTGCGTTTTCACAGTTTTTACTATTTTGAAAAAATAATGTCTTTTTTTATCAAATTTCGAAAATTTACCGAAATTTTAAATTTTTTCGATTTTTAAATTTCGGAAACTTTTGCATTTTGTTGGATTTTTCCATTACAACAAAATTTACAATATACCAATTTTGTAGATTTCTTAATTTAAAGAGCTTAGCGATTTTTAAGTTTTCACTGTCTTTACTATATTGAAAAAAATTTATTTTGTTATCGAATTTCGAAAATTTTACGAAATTTTAAAATTTTTATATTTTTGAATTTCTGAAATTTTTTAATTTTTCTCGATTTTCAAATTCAACAAATCTTCTAATTTTCAAATTTTGGCGATTTCTTAATTTAGAGAACTTTATGATTTTGTCGATTTTACAGTTTTTACTTTTTTAAAACAAATTTTTTTTTTTATCGAATTTCGGATATTTTCCGAAATTTTAAATTTTTTCGATTTTTGAATTTTGGGAATTTTTGCATTTTTCTTGGTAGTTTTGTTCAACAAATTTTACAGTTTTCCAATTTGGACGATTTCTTAATTTGGAGAACTTTGTGATTTTACAGTTTAAACAGTTTTTACTATTTTGAAAAAATTTTCTTTTTTGTATCAAATTTCGGAAATTTTCCGAATTTTAAAATTTTTTCGATTTTTGAATTTCTGAAATTTTTTAATTCTTCTCGATTTTTTAAATTCAACAAATCTTACAATATTCCAATGTTGTCGATTTTTTAATTAAGAAAACTTTGCGATCTTGTTGATTTTAGTATTTTTACTATTTTGAAAAATTTTTCTTTTTTTTATCAAATTTTGGAAATTTTCCGAAATTTTAAATTTTTCCGATTTTAGGACTTTGAGAATTTTTGCATTTTTCTCGATTTTTTCATTTCAACAAATTGTACAATTTTCCAATTTTGTCGATTTCTTAATTTGGAGAACTTTGTGATTTTACAGTTTAAAAAGTTTTTACTATTTTGAAAACAATTTCTTTTGTTATGGAATTTCGGAAATTTTCCGAAATTTTAAATTTTTTCGATTTTAAGATTTTGAAAATTGTTGCATTTTTCTCGATTTTCAAATTTAACAAATCTTCTAATTTTTAAATTTTGACGATTTCTTAATAAGGAGAACTCTATGATTTTGTCGATTTTACAATTTTTACTATTTTGAAAAAATTAATTTTTTTTTATCAAATTTCGAAAATTTTCCGAATTTTTAATTTTTTTCGATTTTTGAATTTTTGAAATTTTTTAATTCTTCTCGATTTTTTAAATTCAACAAATCTTACAATATTCCAATGTTGTCGATTTTTTAATTAAGAAAACTTTGCGATCTTGTTGATTTTAGTGTTTTTACTATTTTGACAAATTTTTCTTTTTTTTTATTGAAAAAAATTTATTTTGTTATCGAATTTCGAAAATTTTACGAAATTTTAAAATTTTTATATTTTTGAATTTTGAGAATTTTTGCATTTTTTTCGATTTTTTCATTTCAACAAAATTTACAATTTTCCAATTTTGCAGATTTTTTAATTTAGAGAACTTTACGATTTAACAGTTTTTACAGTTTTTACTATTCAAAAAAAAAATTGTCTTTTTTTTATCAAATTTCGGAAATTTTCCAAAAATTTAATTTTTTGTCGATTTTTGAATTTCTGAATTTTTTTTAATTTTTCTTGATTTTAAATTTTAACAAATCTTACAATTTCTTAATTTAGAGAACTTTATGATTTTGTCGATTTTATAGTTTTAACTATTCTGAAAACATTTTCTTTTTTTTATAAAATTTCGGAAATGTTCAGAAATTTTAATTTTGTGTCGATTTTTGAATTTTGGGAATTTTTGCATTTTTCTCGTTTTTTTCATTTCAACAAAATTTTCAATTTTCGAATCTTGTAGATTTATTTATTTAAAGAACTTTGGGATTTTTCAGTTTTCACAGTTTTTACTATTTTGAAAACAATTTCTTTTGTTATCGAATTTCGAAAATTTTCCGAAATTTTAATTTTTTCCGATTTTTAGATTTTGAGAATTTTTTTATTTTTCTCGATTTTTTTATTACCAATTTTGGCCATTTCTTAACTTTAAGAACTTTGTGATTTTACAGTTTAAATTTTTTCGATTTTTGAATTTTGAGAATTTTTGCATTTTTCTCGATATTTTTATTCAACAATATTTACAATCTTCCAATTTTGTAGATTTCTTAATTTAGAGAACTTTGCGATTTTACAGCTTAAACACTTATTACTATTTTGAAAAAAAATTATTTTTTGTATCAAATTTTGGAAATGTTCCGAAATTTTAATTTTTTGTCGATTTTTGAATTTCTGAAATTTTTAAATTTTTCCCGATTTTCAATTTCAACAAATCTTTTAATTTTCTAATTTTGACGAATTCTTAATTTAGAGAACTTTATGATTTTGTCGATTTTACAGTTTTTACTATTTTGAAAAAATTTTCTTTTTTATCAAATTTCGAAAATTTTCCGAAATTTTAAATATTCTCGATTCTTGAATTTCGGAAATTTTTGCATTTCGTTGGATTTTTTCATTTCAACAAAATTTACAGTATTCTAATTTTGTAGATTTCTTAGTTTAGAGAACCTTGCGATTTTACAGTTTTCACAGTTTTTACTATTTTGACAACAATTTCTTTTGTTATCAAACTTCGGAAATTTTCCGATATTTTAAGTTTTTTCGATTTTTGATTTTTGATAATTTTTGCATTTTTCTCGATTTCTTATTTCAACAAATTTTACAATTTTCCAATTTTTGGCGATTTCTTAACTTGGAGAACTTTGTGGTTTTACGGTTTAAACAGTTTTTACTATTTTGAAAAAATATCCTTTTTTTTATCAAATTTCGGAAATTTTCGGAAATTTTAATTTTTTGTCGATTTTTGAATTTCTGAAATTTTTTAATTTTTCCCGGTTTTCAAATTCAACAAATCTTGCAATTTTCTATTTTTGACGATTTCTTAAATAAGAAAACTATGTGATTTTGTCGATTTTACAGTTGATACTATTTTTAAAAAAAATGTTCTTTTTTTTTATCAAATTTCGGAAATGTTCCGAAACTTTAAATTTTGTCGATTTTAAAATTTCGGAAATTTTTGCATGTTTCTTGATTTTTTCATTTCAACAAAATTTACAATATTCCAATTTTGTCTATTTCTTTATTTAGAGAACTTTGCGATTTTACAGCCTAAACAATTTTTACTATTTTGAAAAAAAATTCTTTTTTGTATAAAATTTCGAAAATTTTTCGAAATTTAAAATTTTTTCGATTTTTGAGAATTTTTGAATTTTTCTCGATTTTTTAAAATCAACAAATTTTACAATTTTCCAATGTTGTCGATTTCTAAATTTGGAGAACTTTGCGATTTTACAGCCTAAACAATTTTTACTATTTTAAAAAAAAATTCTTTTTTGTATTAAATTTCGGAAATCTTCCGAAATTTTAAATTATTTTGATTTTTGATTTTTGGGAAAATTTGCATTTTTTCGGTTTTTACATTTCAACAACATTTTCAATATTTCAATTATGAAGATTTCTTAATTTAGAGAACTTCGCGATTTTACAGTTTTCACAGTTTTTACTATTTTGAAAACAATTTCTTTTGTTATGAAATTTCGGAAATTTTCCGAAATTTTAAATTTTTCCGATTTTAGGATTTTGAAAATTTTTGAATTTTTCTCGATTTTTTCATTTCAACAAATTTTACAAATTTCCAATTTTGTCGATTTCTTAATATGATGAACTTTGTGATTTTACAGTTTAAACAGTTTTTACTATTTTGAAAAAATTTTCTTTTTTTTGTTTCAAATTTCGGAAATGTTCCGAAATTTTAATTTTTTGTCGATTTTTGAATTTCTGAAATTTTTTAATTTTTCTCGATTTTCAAATTCAACAAATTTTGCAATTTTCTATTTTTGCCGATTTCTTAATTTAGAGAACTTTATGATTTTGTCGATTTTACAGTTTTAATTTTTATGAAAAAAATTTCTTTTTTTTATCAAATTTCGTTAATTTTTCGAAGTTTTAAATTTATACGATTTACGAATTTTGTGAATTTTTGAATTTTTCTCGATATTTTTAATTCAAAAAAATTTACAATTTTTTAATTTGATGATTTCTTAATTTAGAAAACTTTGTGATTTTGTCGATTTTACAGTTTTTACTATTATGAAAAAATTTTCTTTTTTTATCAAATTTCGGAAATTTTCCGAAATATTAAATTTTGTCGATTTTTAAATTTCGAAAATTTTTGCATTATTCTCGATTTTTTCATTTCTACAAAATTTACAATATTCAAATATTTTAGGTTTCTTAATATAAAGAACTTTGCGATTTTCCAGTTTTTACAGTTTTTACTATTTTGAAAAAATTTTGTTTTTTTTGTTTCGAATTTCGGAAATGTTCCGAAATTTTAATTTTTTGTCGATTTTTAAATTTCTGAAATTTTTTAATTTTTTGTCGATTTTTGAAATTCTAAATTTTTTTAATTTTTTTCGATTTTTAAATTCAACAAATCTTACAATTTTCTAACTTTGGCGATTTCTAAATTTAGAGAACATTAGGATTTTGTCGATTATACAGTTTTTATTTCTGAAATTTTCCGAAATTTTAATTTTTTGTCGATTTTTGGATTTCTGAAATTTTTTAATTTTTCCCGATTTTCAAATTCAAGAAATATTTAAATTTTCTAATTTTGACGATTTCTTAATTTAGAGAACATTATGATTTGGTAGATTTTACAGTTTTTACTATTTGTAAAAAATTTTCTTTTTTTTATCAAATTTCGAAAATTTTTGGATTTTTTAATTTCGGAAATTTTTGCATTTCTTTGGATTTTTTCATTTTTCCAATTTTGTAGATTTCTTAGTTTAGAGAACTTTGCGATTTTTCAGTCTTCACAGTTTTTTTCTATTTTGACAACAATTTCTTTTGTTATCGAATTTCGAAAATTTTCCGAAATTTTGAATTTTTTTTGATTTTTGATTTTGAGAATTTTTGCATTTTTCTCGATTTTTTCATTTCAACAAATTTTACAATTTTCCAATTTTGTCGATTTCTTAATTTGGACAACTTTGTGATTTTACAGTTTAAACAGTTTTTACCATTTTGAAAAAATTTTCTTTTTTTATCAAATTTCGGAAATTTTCCGAAATTCTAAATTTTGTCGATTTTTGAATTTTGGGAATTTTTGCATTTTCTCGGTTTTTTCATTTCAACAACATTTTAAATATTCCAATTATGAAGATTTCTTAATTTAGAGAACTTTGCGATTTTACAGTTTTTACAGTTTTTACTATTTAAAAAAAAAAATTCTTTTGTTATCGAATTACGGAAATTTTCCGAAATTTTAAATTTTTCAGATTTTTGGATTTTGAAAATTTTTGCATTTTTCTCGATTTTTTCATTTCAACAAAATTTACAATTTTCCAATTTTGTAGATTTCTTAATTTAAAGAACTTTGGGATTTTTAAGTTTTCACAGTTTTTGCTATTTTGAAAACAATTTCTTTTGTTATCGAATTTCAGAAATTTTCCGAAATCTTAAATTTTTCAGATTTTTGGATTTTGAGAATTTTTGCATTTTTCTCGATTTTTTCATTTCAACAAATTTTACAATTTTCCAATTTTGTCGATTTCTTAATTTGGACAACTTTGTGAATTTACAGTTTTAACAGTTTTTACCATTTTGAACAAATTTTCTTTTCTGTATCAAATTTCGGAAATTTTCCGAAATTTTAATTTCTTGTCGATTATTGAATATCTGAAATTTTTTAATTTTTCCCGTTTTTCAAATTCAACAAAACTTTAAATTTTCTAATTTTGACGATTTCTTTATTTAGAGAACATTATGATTTGGTCGATTTTACAGTTTTTACTATTTGTAAAAAAAATTCCTTTTTTTATCAAATTTCGAAAATTTTCCGAAATTTTAAATTTTTTAGATTTTTGAATTTTGGGAAATTTTGCATTTTTCTCGATTTTTTTATTTCAACAAATCTTACAATTTTCCAATTTTGTCGATTTCTTAATTTGGAGAACTTGGTGATTTTACAGTTTAAACAGTTTTTACTATCGTGAAAAAATTTTCTTTTTTTGTTTCAAATTTCGGAGATGTTCCGAAATTTAAATTTTTTGTCGATTTTTGAATTTCTAAAATTTTTTAATTTTTCTCGATTTTCAAATTCAACCAAAACTTGAAATTTTCTAATTTTGACGATTTCTTAATTTAGAGAACATTATGATTTGGTCGATTTTACAGTTTTTACTATTTGTACAAAAAATTTCTTTTTATTATCAAATTTCGGAAATTTTTCCGAAATTTTAAATTTTTTAGAATTTTGATTTTTGAGAATTTTTGCATTTTTCTCGATTTTTTCATTTCAACAAAATTTACAAGTTTCCAATTTTGTAGATTTCTTAGTTTAGAGAACTTTGCGATTTTACAGTTTTCACAGTTTTTACTATTTTGACAACAATTTCTTTTGTTATCGAAATTCGGAAATTTTCCGAAATTTTAAATATTTTCGATTTTTGAATTTTGAGAATTTTTGCATTTTTTTCGATTTTTTCATTTTAACAACTTTTACAATTTTCCAATTTTGTCGATTTCTTAATTTGGAGAACTTGGTGATTTAACAATTTAAACAGTTTTTACTATCGTGAAAAAAATTTTTTTTTTGTTTCAAATTTCGGAAATGTTCCGAAATTTTAATTGTTTGTCGATTTTTGAATTTCTAAAATTTTTTAATTTTTCTCGATTTTCAAATTCAACCACAACTTGAAATTTTCTAATTTTGACGATTTCTTAATATAGAGAACTTTATGATTTTGTGGATTTTACAGTTTTTACAAAATTTACAATATTCCAGTTTTGTAGATATCATAATTTAAAGAACTTTGCGATTTTTCAGTTTTTACAGTTTTTTCTATTTTGAAAAAAAAATGTCTCTTGTTATCAAATTTCGGAAATTTTAAGAAATTTAAAATTTTTTCGATTTTTGAATTTTGAGAATTTTTGAATTTTTCTCGATTTTTTAAATTCAACAAATCTTACAATATTCCAAAGTTGTCGATTTCTTAATTTAAAGAACTTTGTGATTTTGTGGATTTAACAGTCTTTATTATTTTGAAAAAATGTTCTTTTTTGTATTAAATTTCGGAAATGTTCCGAAATTTTAATTTTTTGTCGATTTTGGAATTTTTGAAATTTTTAAATTTTTCTTGATTTTCAAATTCAACAAATCTTACAGTTTTCTAATTTTGACGACTTCTTAATTTAGAGAACTTTAGGATTTTGTCGATTTTACAGTTTTAATTTTTACTAAAAAATTTTCATTTTTTTTATAAAATTTTGAAATTTTTCGGAATTTTAAATTTTTTCGATTTTTGAATTTTGTGTATTTTTGCATTTTTCTTGATATTTTTAATTCAACAAATTTTACAATTTTTCAATGTTGTCGATTTCTAAATTAGAGACTTTTGTATTTTTGTCGATTATACAGTTTTAATTTTGTGAAAAAATTTTCATTTTTTTTATAAAATTTCGAAAGTTTTTCGAAATTTTCATAAAATTCATAAATCGAATGAATTTTGGGATTTTTTGCATTTTTCTCGGTTTTTTAATTTCAACAAAATTTTCAATATTCCCATTTTCAAGATTTCTTAATTTAGAGAACTTTGTGATTTTACTGTTTTCACAGTTTTTACTATTTAAAAAAAGAAATTCTTTTGTTATCAAATTTCGAAAATTTTCCAATATTTTAAATTTTTTTCAAATTTTAAATTTCTGAAAATTTTTAATTTTTCTCGATTTTTTAAACTTAACAAATCTTACAATATTCCAATGTTGTCGATTTTTAAATTGAGAGAACTTTGCGTTTTTGTCGATTTTACAGTTTTTACTATTTTTAAAAAATTTTCTTTTTTTTTCAAATTTTAGGAAATTTTGTCGATTTTCGGAAATTTTTGCATATTTCTCGATTTTTTAATTTCAACAAAATTTACAATATTCCAATTTTGTAGATATCTTAATTTAAAGAACTTTGGGACTTTTAAGTTTTCACAGTTTTTACTATTTTGAAAACAATTTCTTTTGTTATCGAATTTCGGAAATATTCCAAAATTTTAAATTTTTCAGATTTTTGGATTTTGAGAATTTTTGAATTTTTCTCGATTTTTTCATTTCAACAAATTTTAAAATTTTCAAATTTTGTCGATTTCTTAATATGCAGAACTTTGTGATTTTACAGTTTGCACAGTTTTAACCATTTGGAAAAAATTTTCTTTTTTTGTTTCAAATTTCGGAAATGTTCCGAAATTTAAATTTTTTGTCGATTTTTGAATTTTTGAAATTTTTTAATTTTTCTCGATGTTCAAATTCAACAAATCTTGCAACTTTCTAATTTTGTAGATTTCTTAATTTAAAGAGCTTTGCGATTTTTAAGTTTTCAGAGTCTTTACTATTTTGAAAAAAATTTGTTTTGTTATCAAATTTCGGAAATTTTTCGAATTTTTGGATTTTGAGAAATTTTGAATTTTTCTCGATTTTTTTATTTCAACAAATCTTACAATTTTCCAATTTTGTCGATTTCTTAATTTGGAGAACTTGGTGATTTTACAGTTTAAACAGTTTTTACTATCGTGAAAAAATTTTCTTTTTTTGTTTCAAATTTCGGAAATGTTCCGAAATTTAAATTTTTTGTCGATTTTTGAATTTCTAAAATTTTTTAATTTTTCTCGATTTTCAAATTCAACCAAAACTTGAAATTTTCTAATTTTGACGATTTCTTAATATAGAGAACTTTATGATTTTTGGATTTTACAGTTTTTACTATTTTTAAAAAAAATTTCTTTTTTTTTCAAATTTCGGAAATTTTTCGAAATTTTAAATTTTTTAGATTTTTGAATTTTGGGAAATTTTGCATTTTTCTCGATTTTTTCATTTCAACAAAATTAACGATATTCCAATTTTGTCTATTTCTTTATTTAGAGAACTTTGCGATTTTATAGCTTAAACAGTTTTTACTATTTTGAAAAAATTTTCTTTTTTTGTATCAAATTTCGGAAATTTTACAAAATTTTACATTTTATTTCGATTTTTGATTTTTGAGAATTTTTGCATTTTTCTCGATTTTTTCATTTCAACAAAATTTACAATTTTCCAATTTTGTAGATTTCTTAGTTTAGAGAACTTTGCGATTTTACAGTTTTCACAGTTTTTACTATTTTGACAACAATTTCTTTTGTTATCGAATTTCGGAAATTTTCCGATATTTTAAATATTTTCGATTTTTGATTTTTGACAATTTTTGCATTTTTCTCGATTTTTTCATTTCAACAAATTTTACAATTTTCCAATTTTGTCGATTTCTTAATTTGGACAACTTTGTGAATTTACAGTTTTAACAGTTTTTACCATTTTGAACAAATTTTCTTTTTATACCCGCTACCCATAGGGTAGAAGGGTATTATAACTTAGTGCCAACAGAAAATGTATGTAACAGGCAGAAGGAGGCATCTCCGACCCCATAAAGTATATATATTCTTGATCAGCGTCAACAGCCGAAACTATATAGCCATGTCCGTCTGTCCGTCTGTCCGACTGTCCGTCTGTCCGTCTGTCTGTCCGTATGAACACCTGGATCTCAGAGACTATAAGGCATAGAGACACCAAATTTGGCAAAAAGGTTCCTTCATACCCTACGCAGATCAAGTTTATTTCAAAAGTTGGATGCCACGCCCCCTTCGCCCACAATAAGCATTAATCTAGAAAAAGTCAAGTTTTTTTTATGTAAATCGCGTATAACTCCAAAAGTTCTTTGTCTAACAATGTGTAATTTGGTAGCCTATCTGCGCTTGACACTCTTAATATACCCTGCAATTTTGGTACAAATCAGTTAAGTAGAACAAAAGTTATTCGTGAAATTATTTATCAAAATTGTTGTGCCCAGTGCATATGGACGTTTTAAGTGTGTGAATGACCTAGAGATATCAAATTTGGTGACAGTATTCGTGCAGGTCTTACGCAGATCAAGTTAGTTTTACATTTTTGCCACGCCCCTTTCCGCCCCCAAAAACTGTAAAAGCCGTAATAATAGACCTAAAGCATTGAATTTTGGTATGCATAATAACAATGATAGTCTGAATGACTCCCGTGAATTCGGTTGAGATCGAATAAAAAACGAGGAAGTTATTAAAGATTCAATTTTGTATGCAAAATTCACTTGCAGCTGCCCGCGCTTTGTTTGTTTAGTTGACAGTGTGACCATGTCGGTGTTATGGATTTTTACCAGCTATTTTCAATTATATACAAACAAAATACAAGTTTCAGTATATTTTTAGTATATTTGTTGTTGCGGTATATATATTTGCTTGGTATATTTGGGTTGCGGGTATCATACGGTCGAGCAGTCTCGACTGTAGCTTTCTTACTTGTTTGGATCAAATTTCGGAAATTTTCCGAAATTTTAATTTCTTGTCGATTATTGAATTTCTGAAATTTTTTAATTTTTCCCGATTTTCAAATTCAACAAATCTTTAAATTTTCTAATTTTGACGATTTCTTAATTTAGAGAACATTATGATTTGGTCGATTTTACAGTTTTTACTATTTGTAAAAAAAATTTCTTTTTTTTATCAAATTTCGGAAATTTTCCGAAATTTTAAATTTTTTAGATTTTTGAATTTTGGGAAATTTTTTCATTTTTCTCGATTTTTTCATTTCAACAAAATTAACAATATTCCAATCTATTTCTTTATTTAGAGAACTTTGCGATTTTATAGCGTAAATAGTTTTTACTATTTTGAAAAAAATTTTTTTTTTTGTATCAAATTTCGGAAATTTTGCAAAATTTTACATTTTATTTCGATTTTTGATTTTTGAGAATTTTTGCATTTTTCTCGATTTTTTCATTTCAACAAATTTTACAATTTTCCAATTTTGTCGATTTCTTAATTTGGACAACTTTGTGATTTTACAGTTTAAACAGTTTTTACCATTTTGAAAAAATTTTCTTTTTTTATCAAATTTCGGAAATTTTCCGAAATTCTAAATTTTGTCGATTTTTGAATTTTGGGAATTTTTGCATTTTCTCGGTTTTTTCATTTCAACAACATTTTAAATATTCCAATTATGAAGATTTCTTAATTTAGAGAACTTTGCGATTTTACAGTTTTTACAGTTTTTACTATTTAAAAAAAAAAATTCTTTTGTTATCGAATTACGGAAATTTTCCGAAATTTTAAATTTTTCAGATTTTTGGATTTTGAAAATTTTTGCATTTTTCTCGATTTTTTCATTTCAACAAAATTTACAATTTTCCAATTTTGTAGATTTCTTAATTTAAAGAACTTTGGGATTTTTAAGTTTTCACAGTTTTTGCTATTTTGAAAACAATTTCTTTTGTTATCGAATTTCAGAAATTTTCCGAAATCTTAAATTTTTCAGATTTTTGGATTTTGAGAATTTTTGCATTTTTCTCGATTTTTTCATTTCAACAAATTTTACAATTTTCCAATTTTGTCGATTTCTTAATTTGGACAACTTTGTGAATTTACAGTTTTAACAGTTTTTACCATTTTGAACAAATTTTCTTTTCTGTATCAAATTTCGGAAATTTTCCGAAATTTTAATTTCTTGTCGATTATTGAATATCTGAAATTTTTTAATTTTTCCCGTTTTTCAAATTCAACAAAACTTTAAATTTTCTAATTTTGACGATTTCTTTATTTAGAGAACATTATGATTTGGTCGATTTTACAGTTTTTACTATTTGTAAAAAAAATTCCTTTTTTTATCAAATTTCGAAAATTTTCCGAAATTTTAAATTTTTTAGATTTTTGAATTTTGGGAAATTTTGCATTTTTCTCGATTTTTTTATTTCAACAAATCTTACAATTTTCCAATTTTGTCGATTTCTTAATTTGGAGAACTTGGTGATTTTACAGTTTAAACAGTTTTTACTATCGTGAAAAAATTTTCTTTTTTTGTTTCAAATTTCGGAGATGTTCCGAAATTTAAATTTTTTGTCGATTTTTGAATTTCTAAAATTTTTTAATTTTTCTCGATTTTCAAATTCAACCAAAACTTGAAATTTTCTAATTTTGACGATTTCTTAATTTAGAGAACATTATGATTTGGTCGATTTTACAGTTTTTACTATTTGTACAAAAAATTTCTTTTTATTATCAAATTTCGGAAATTTTTCCGAAATTTTAAATTTTTTAGAATTTTGATTTTTGAGAATTTTTGCATTTTTCTCGATTTTTTCATTTCAACAAAATTTACAAGTTTCCAATTTTGTAGATTTCTTAGTTTAGAGAACTTTGCGATTTTACAGTTTTCACAGTTTTTACTATTTTGACAACAATTTCTTTTGTTATCGAAATTCGGAAATTTTCCGAAATTTTAAATATTTTCGATTTTTGAATTTTGAGAATTTTTGCATTTTTTTCGATTTTTTCATTTTAACAACTTTTACAATTTTCCAATTTTGTCGATTTCTTAATTTGGAGAACTTGGTGATTTAACAATTTAAACAGTTTTTACTATCGTGAAAAAAATTTTTTTTTTGTTTCAAATTTCGGAAATGTTCCGAAATTTTAATTGTTTGTCGATTTTTGAATTTCTAAAATTTTTTAATTTTTCTCGATTTTCAAATTCAACCACAACTTGAAATTTTCTAATTTTGACGATTTCTTAATATAGAGAACTTTATGATTTTGTGGATTTTACAGTTTTTACAAAATTTACAATATTCCAGTTTTGTAGATATCATAATTTAAAGAACTTTGCGATTTTTCAGTTTTTACAGTTTTTTCTATTTTGAAAAAAAAATGTCTCTTGTTATCAAATTTCGGAAATTTTAAGAAATTTAAAATTTTTTCGATTTTTGAATTTTGAGAATTTTTGAATTTTTCTCGATTTTTTAAATTCAACAAATCTTACAATATTCCAAAGTTGTCGATTTCTTAATTTAAAGAACTTTGTGATTTTGTGGATTTAACAGTCTTTATTATTTTGAAAAAATGTTCTTTTTTGTATTAAATTTCGGAAATGTTCCGAAATTTTAATTTTTTGTCGATTTTGGAATTTTTGAAATTTTTAAATTTTTCTTGATTTTCAAATTCAACAAATCTTACAGTTTTCTAATTTTGACGACTTCTTAATTTAGAGAACTTTAGGATTTTGTCGATTTTACAGTTTTAATTTTTACTAAAAAATTTTCATTTTTTTATAAAATTTTGAAATTTTTCGGAATTTTAAATTTTTTCGATTTTTGAATTTTGTGTATTTTTGCATTTTTCTTGATATTTTTAATTCAACAAATTTTACAATTTTTCAATGTTGTCGATTTCTAAATTAGAGACTTTTGTATTTTTGTCGATTATACAGTTTTAATTTTGTGAAAAAATTTTCATTTTTTTTATAAAATTTCGAAAGTTTTTCGAAATTTTCATAAAATTCATAAATCGAATGAATTTTGGGATTTTTTGCATTTTTCTCGGTTTTTTAATTTCAACAAAATTTTCAATATTCCCATTTTCAAGATTTCTTAATTTAGAGAACTTTGTGATTTTACTGTTTTCACAGTTTTTACTATTTAAAAAAAGAAATTCTTTTGTTATCAAATTTCGAAAATTTTCCAATATTTTAAATTTTTTTCAAATTTTAAATTTCTGAAAATTTTTAATTTTTCTCGATTTTTTAAACTTAACAAATCTTACAATATTCCAATGTTGTCGATTTTTAAATTGAGAGAACTTTGCGTTTTTGTCGATTTTACAGTTTTTACTATTTTTAAAAAATTTTCTTTTTTTTTCAAATTTTAGGAAATTTTGTCGATTTTCGGAAATTTTTGCATATTTCTCGATTTTTTAATTTCAACAAAATTTACAATATTCCAATTTTGTAGATATCTTAATTTAAAGAACTTTGGGACTTTTAAGTTTTCACAGTTTTTACTATTTTGAAAACAATTTCTTTTGTTATCGAATTTCGGAAATATTCCAAAATTTTAAATTTTTCAGATTTTTGGATTTTGAGAATTTTTGAATTTTTCTCGATTTTTTCATTTCAACAAATTTTAAAATTTTCAAATTTTGTCGATTTCTTAATATGCAGAACTTTGTGATTTTACAGTTTGCACAGTTTTAACCATTTGGAAAAAATTTTCTTTTTTTGTTTCAAATTTCGGAAATGTTCCGAAATTTAAATTTTTTGTCGATTTTTGAATTTTTGAAATTTTTTAATTTTTCTCGATGTTCAAATTCAACAAATCTTGCAACTTTCTAATTTTGTAGATTTCTTAATTTAAAGAGCTTTGCGATTTTTAAGTTTTCAGAGTCTTTACTATTTTGAAAAAAATTTGTTTTGTTATCAAATTTCGGAAATTTTTCGAATTTTTGGATTTTGAGAAATTTTGAATTTTTCTCGATTTTTTTATTTCAACAAATCTTACAATTTTCCAATTTTGTCGATTTCTTAATTTGGAGAACTTGGTGATTTTACAGTTTAAACAGTTTTTACTATCGTGAAAAAATTTTCTTTTTTTGTTTCAAATTTCGGAAATGTTCCGAAATTTAAATTTTTTGTCGATTTTTGAATTTCTAAAATTTTTTAATTTTTCTCGATTTTCAAATTCAACCAAAACTTGAAATTTTCTAATTTTGACGATTTCTTAATATAGAGAACTTTATGATTTTTGGATTTTACAGTTTTTACTATTTTTAAAAAAAATTTCTTTTTTTTTCAAATTTCGGAAATTTTTCGAAATTTTAAATTTTTTAGATTTTTGAATTTTGGGAAATTTTGCATTTTTCTCGATTTTTTCATTTCAACAAAATTAACGATATTCCAATTTTGTCTATTTCTTTATTTAGAGAACTTTGCGATTTTATAGCTTAAACAGTTTTTACTATTTTGAAAAAATTTTCTTTTTTTGTATCAAATTTCGGAAATTTTACAAAATTTTACATTTTATTTCGATTTTTGATTTTTGAGAATTTTTGCATTTTTCTCGATTTTTTCATTTCAACAAAATTTACAATTTTCCAATTTTGTAGATTTCTTAGTTTAGAGAACTTTGCGATTTTACAGTTTTCACAGTTTTTACTATTTTGACAACAATTTCTTTTGTTATCGAATTTCGGAAATTTTCCGATATTTTAAATATTTTCGATTTTTGATTTTTGACAATTTTTGCATTTTTCTCGATTTTTTCATTTCAACAAATTTTACAATTTTCCAATTTTGTCGATTTCTTAATTTGGACAACTTTGTGAATTTACAGTTTTAACAGTTTTTACCATTTTGAACAAATTTTCTTTTTATACCCGCTACCCATAGGGTAGAAGGGTATTATAACTTAGTGCCAACAGAAAATGTATGTAACAGGCAGAAGGAGGCATCTCCGACCCCATAAAGTATATATATTCTTGATCAGCGTCAACAGCCGAAACTATATAGCCATGTCCGTCTGTCCGTCTGTCCGACTGTCCGTCTGTCCGTCTGTCTGTCCGTATGAACACCTGGATCTCAGAGACTATAAGGCATAGAGACACCAAATTTGGCAAAAAGGTTCCTTCATACCCTACGCAGATCAAGTTTATTTCAAAAGTTGGATGCCACGCCCCCTTCGCCCACAATAAGCATTAATCTAGAAAAAGTCAAGTTTTTTTTATGTAAATCGCGTATAACTCCAAAAGTTCTTTGTCTAACAATGTGTAATTTGGTAGCCTATCTGCGCTTGACACTCTTAATATACCCTGCAATTTTGGTACAAATCAGTTAAGTAGAACAAAAGTTATTCGTGAAATTATTTATCAAAATTGTTGTGCCCAGTGCATATGGACGTTTTAAGTGTGTGAATGACCTAGAGATATCAAATTTGGTGACAGTATTCGTGCAGGTCTTACGCAGATCAAGTTAGTTTTACATTTTTGCCACGCCCCTTTCCGCCCCCAAAAACTGTAAAAGCCGTAATAATAGACCTAAAGCATTGAATTTTGGTATGCATAATAACAATGATAGTCTGAATGACTCCCGTGAATTCGGTTGAGATCGAATAAAAAACGAGGAAGTTATTAAAGATTCAATTTTGTATGCAAAATTCACTTGCAGCTGCCCGCGCTTTGTTTGTTTAGTTGACAGTGTGACCATGTCGGTGTTATGGATTTTTACCAGCTATTTTCAATTATATACAAACAAAATACAAGTTTCAGTATATTTTTAGTATATTTGTTGTTGCGGTATATATATTTGCTTGGTATATTTGGGTTGCGGGTATCATACGGTCGAGCAGTCTCGACTGTAGCTTTCTTACTTGTTTGGATCAAATTTCGGAAATTTTCCGAAATTTTAATTTCTTGTCGATTATTGAATTTCTGAAATTTTTTAATTTTTCCCGATTTTCAAATTCAACAAATCTTTAAATTTTCTAATTTTGACGATTTCTTAATTTAGAGAACATTATGATTTGGTCGATTTTACAGTTTTTACTATTTGTAAAAAAAATTTCTTTTTTTTATCAAATTTCGGAAATTTTCCGAAATTTTAAATTTTTTAGATTTTTGAATTTTGGGAAATTTTTTCATTTTTCTCGATTTTTTCATTTCAACAAAATTAACAATATTCCAATCTATTTCTTTATTTAGAGAACTTTGCGATTTTATAGCGTAAATAGTTTTTACTATTTTGAAAAAAATTTTTTTTTTTGTATCAAATTTCGGAAATTTTGCAAAATTTTACATTTTATTTCGATTTTTGATTTTTGAGAATTTTTGCATTTTTCTCGATTTTTTCATTTCAACAAAACTTACAATTTTCCAATTTTGTAGATTTCTTAGTTTAGAGAACTTTGCGATTTTACAGTTTAAACAGTTTTTACTATTTTGAAAAATTTTTCTTTTTTTTTGTCAAATTTCGGAAATTTTCCAAAATCTAAAATTTTGTCGATTTTTAAATTTCGGAAATTTTAGCATTTTTCTCAATTTTTTAATTTCAACAAAATTTACAATATTTCAATTTTGTAGATATCTTAATTTAAAGAACTTTACTATTTTGAAAAAAAATGTCTCTTGTTATCAAATTTCGGAAATTTTCCGAAATTTAAATTTTTTTCGATTTTTGAATTTTGAGAATTTTTGAATTTTTCTCGATTTTTTAAATTCAACAAATCTTACAATATTCCAATGTTGTAGATTTCTTAATTTAAAGAACTTTGTGATTTTGTGGATTTTACAGTCTTTATTATTTTGAAAAAATTTTCTTTTTTGAATCAAATTTCGGAAATGTTCCGAAATTTGAATTTTTTGTCGATTTTTGAATTTCTGAAATTTTTAAATTTTTCTCGATTTTCAATTCAACAAATCTTACAGTTTTCTAATTTTGACGACTTCTTAATTTAGAGAACTTTAGGATTTTGTCGATTTTACAGTTTTAATTTTTATGAAAAAATTTTCATTTTTTTTATAAAATTTCGGACATTTTTCGAATTTTTAAATTTTTTCGATTTTTGAATTTTGTGTATTTTTGCATTTTTCTTGATATTTTTAATACAACAAATCTTGCAATTTTCTAATTTTGACGATTTCTTAATTTAGAGAACTTTATGATTTTGTCGATTTTTCAGTTTTTACTATTTTTAAGAAATTGTCTTCTTTATTAAACTTTATTTTTTTGTTTCAAATTTCGGAAATGTTCCGAAATTTAAATTTTTTGTCGATTTTTGAAATTTTGAAATTTTTTAATTTTTCTCGATTTTCAAATTCAACAAATCTTGCAACTTTCTAATTTTGTAGATATCTTAATTTAAAGAACTTTGCGATTTTTCAGTTTTTACAGTTTTTACTATTTTGAAAAAAAATGTCTCTTGTTATCAAATTTCGGAAATTTTCCGAAATTTTAATTTTTTGTCGATTTTTGAATTTCTGAAATTTTTGAATTTTTCTCGATTTTTTAAATTCAACAAATCTTACAGTTTTCTAATTTTGACGACTTCTTAATTTAGAGAACGTTAGGATTTTGTCGATTTTACAGTTTTTACTATTTTGAAAAAATTTTCTTTTGTTATCAAATTTCGAAAATTTTCCGAAATTTTAATTTTTCTCGATTTTTTTGATTTCGGAAATTTTTGCATTTCTTTGGATTTTTTAATTTCAACAAAATTTACAATATTCCAATTTTGAAGATTTCTTAGTTTAAAGAACTTTGCGATTTTCCAGTTTCCACAGTTTTTACTATTTTGAAAAAATGTTTTTTTTTTTATCAAATTTTCGGAAATTTGGCAAAATTTTAATTTATGTCGATTTTTGAAATTTTTGCATTTATCTCGATTTTTTAATTTCAACAAAATTTACAATACTCCAATTTTGTCTATTTCTTTATTTAGAGAACTTTGCGATTTTACAGTTTAAACAGTTTTTACTATCGTGAAAAAATTTTTTTTTTTTGTTTCAAATTTCGGAAATGTTCCGAAATTTAAATTTTTTGTCGATTTTTGAATTTCTAAAATTTTTTAATTTTTCTCGATTTTCAAATTCAACCAAAACTTAAAATTTTCTAATTTTGACGATTTCTTAATTTAGAGAACATTATGATTTGGTCGATTTTACAGTTTTTACTATTTGTAAAAAAAATTCCTTTTTTTTATCACATTTCGGAAATTTTCCGAAATTTTAAATTTTTTAGATTTTTGAATTTTGGGAAATTATGCATTTTTCTCGATTTTTTCATTTCAACAAAATTAACAATATTCCAATTTTGTCTATTTCTTTATTTAGTGAACTTTGCGATTTTATAGCTTAAACAGTTTTTACTATTTTGAAAAAATGTTCTTTTTTGTGTCAAACTTCGGAAATTTTACAAAATTTTACATTTTATTTCGATTTTTGATTTTTGAGAATTTTTGCATTTTTCTCGATTTTTTCATTTCAACAAAATTTACAATTTTCCAATTTTGTAGATTTCTTAGTTTAGAGAACTTTGCGATTTTACAGTTTTCACAGTTTTTACTATTTTGACAACAATTTCTTTTGTTATCGAAATTCGGAAATTTTCCTAAATTTTAAATATTTTCGATTTTTGAATTTTGAGAATTTTTGCATTTTTCTCGATTTTTTCATTTCAACAAATTTTACAATTTTCCAATTTTGTCGATTTCATAATTTGGACAAATTTGTGATTTTACAGTTTAAACAGTATTTACTATTTTGAACAAATTTTTTTTTTTTTTTTTCAAATTTCGAAAATGTTCCGAAATTTTTATTTTTTGACGATTTTTGAATTTCTGAAATTTTTTAATTTTCCTTTAAATTCGACAAATCTTACAATTTTAAAATTTTGACGATTTCCTAATAAAGAGAACTTTATGATTTTGTCGATTTTACAGTTTTAATTTTTATGAAAAAATTTTCTTTTTATATTTCAAATTTTTCGAAATTTAAAATTTTTTCGATTTTTGAATTTTGGGGTTTTTTGCATTTTTCTCGGTTTTTTCATTTCAACAAAATTTTCAATATTCCCATTTTCAAGATTTCTTAATTTAGAGATCTTTACGATTTTACAGTTTAAACAGTTTTTACTATTTTGAAAAAAGTTCTTTTGTTATCGAATTTCGAAAATTTTTCCAAAATTTTAAATTTTTTCAATATTTGAATTTTGTAAATTTTTGCATTTTTCTTGATATTTTTAATTCAACAAATCTTACAATATTCCAATGTTGTCGATTTTTTAATTGAGAGAACTTTGTGATTTTGTCGATTTTACAGTCTTTATTATTTTGAAAAAATTTTCTTTTTTGTATCAAGTTTCGGAAATGTTCCGAAATTTTAATTTTTTGTCGATTTTGAATTTTGAGAATTTTTGAATTTTTCTCGATTTTTTAAATTCAACAAATCTAACAATATTCCAAAGTTGTCGATTTGTTAATATAGAGAACTTTGTGATTTTGTGGATTTTACAGTCTTTATTATTTTGAAAAAATTTTCTTTTTTGTATCAAATTTCGGAAATGTTCCGAAATTTTAATTTTTTGTCGATTTTTGAATTTCTGAAATTTTTTAATTTTTCTCGATTTTCTAATTCAAAAAATCTTACAGTTTACTAATTTTGGCGATTTCTTAATTAAGACAACTTTATGATTTTGTCGATTTTACAGTTTTTACTATTCAGAAAAAATTTTCTTTTTTTTTATCAAATTTCGGAAAATTTCCGAAATTTAAAATTTTGTCTATTTTTGAATTTTGGGAAAATTTGCATTGTTCTTGATATTTTTAATTAAAAAATTTTAATTTTTTGTCGATTTTTGAATTTCTGAAATTTTTTAATTTTTCTCGATTTTCTAATTCAAAAAATCTTACAGTTTACTAATTTTGGCGATTTCTTAATTTAGACAACTTTATGATTTTGTCGATTTTACAGTTTTTACTATTCAGAAAAAATTTTCTTTTTTTTTATCAAATTTCGGAAAATTTCCGAAATTTAAAATTTTGTCTATTTTTGAATTTTGGGAAAATTTGCATTGTTCTTGATATTTTTAATTAAAAAATTTTTACTGTTTTCCAATTTTGTCGATTTCTTAATTTGGAGAACTTTGTGATTTTACAGTTTAAACAGTTTTTACTATTCTGAAAAAATTTTCTTTTTGTATCAAATTTCGGAAATTTTCCGAAATTTTAATTTTTCTCGATTTTTTAATTTCGGAAATTTTTGCATTTCTTTGTTTTTTTTTCAATTTCAACAAAATTTACAATATTCCAATTTCTTCAATAAATTTTCTAATTTTGACGATTTTTATAATTTAGAGAACATTATGATTTGGTCGATTTTACCGTTTTTACTATTTGTAAAAAAATTTTCTTTTTTTTTATCAAATTTCGAAAATTTTCCGAAATTTTAAATTTTCTAGATTTTCGAATTTTGAAAAAAAATGTCTCTTGTTATCAAATTTCGGAAATTTTATTTTATTAATTTCGAAAATTTTCCGAAATTTTAAATTTTCTCGATATTTTAATTTCGGAAATTTTTGCATTTCTTTGTTTTTTTTAATTTCAACAAAATTTACAATATTCCAATTTTTGAAGATTTCTTAAGTTAAAGAACTTTGCGATTTTCCAGTATTCACAGTTTTTACTATAACGAAAAATTTTCTTTTTTTTATCAAATTTCGGAAGTTTTCCGAATATTTTAATTTTTTCGATTTTTGAATTTTGGGAATTTTTGCATTTTTCTTGATATTTTTAATTCAACAAATCTTACAATATTCCAATAATGAAGATTTCTTAATTTAGAAAACTTTTTGATTTTTCAGAATTTTTAAATTTTTTCGATTTTTGAATTTTGGGAATTTTTGGATTTTTGTTGATATTTTTAATTCAACAAATTTTAAAATTTTCGATTTCTAAATTTAGAGAACTTTGTGATTTTGTCGATTGTGCAGTTTTTACTATTTTGAAGAAATTGTCTTTTTTTGATACATTTTTCGGAAATTTTGCAAAATTTTAAGTTTTGTTCATTTTCGGAAATTTTTGCATTTTTCTCGATTTTTTAATTTCAACAAACTTTACAATTTTCCAATTTTGTAGATTTCTGAATGTGAAGAGCTTTGCGATTTTACAGTTTTCACAGTTTTTACTTCTTCAAAACAATTTCTTTTGTTATCGAATTTCGGAAATTTTCCAAAATTTTAATTTGTTCCGATTTGTAGAGTTTGATAATTTTTGCATTTTTCTCGATTTTTTTATTTCAACAAAATTTTCAATATTCGAATTTTGAAGATTTCTTAATTTAAAGAACTTTGCGATTTTTCAGTTTTCACAGTCTTTACTATTTTGAAAAAAATTTGTTTTGTTATCGAATTTCGGAAATTTTTCCAATTTTTGGATTTTGAGAATTTTTGCATATTTCTCGATTTTTTTATTTCAACAAATCTTACAATTTTCCATTTTTGTCGATTTCTTTATTTGGAGAACGTGGTGATTTTACAGTTTAAACAGTTGTTACTATCTTGAAAAAATTTTCTTTTTTTGTTTCAAATTTCGGAAATGTTCCGAAATTTAAATTTTTTGTCGATTTTTGAATTTCTAACATTTTTTAATATTTCTCGATTTTCAAATTCAACCAAAACTTGAAATTTTCTAATTTTGACGATTTCTTAATATAGAGAACTTTATGATTTGGTCGAATTTACAGTTTTTACTATTTTATAAAAATTTTCTTATTTTTTCAAATTTCGGAAATTTTCCGAAATTTAAAATTTTGTCTATTTTTGAATTTTGGGATTTTTTGCATATTTATCGATTTTTTAATTTCAACAAAATTTACAATATTTCAATTTTGTCCATTTCTTTATTTAGAGAACTTTACGATTTTACAGTTTAAACAGTTTTTAATATTTTAAAAAAATTGTTTTTTTTTTATCAAATTTCGGAAATTTTCCGAAATTCTAAATTTTGTCGATTTTTGAATTTTGGGAATTTTTGCATTTTCTCGGTTTTTTCATTTCAACAACATTTTCAATATTCCAATTATGAAGATTTCTTAATTTAGAGAACTTTGACATTTTACAGTTTTCACAGTTTTTGCTATTTTGAAAACAATTTCTTTTGTTTTCGATTTTCGGAAATTTTCCGAAATCTTAAATTTTTCAGATTTTTGGATTTTGAGAATTTTTGCATTTTGCTGGATTATTTCATTTCAACAAATTTGACAATTTTCCAATTTATTCGATTTCTTAATATGCAGAACTTTAAGATTATACAGTTTAAACAGTTTTTACTATTTTGACAAAATGTTCTTTTTTTGTTTCAAATTTCGGAAATGTTCCGAAATTTTAATTTTTTGTCGATTTTTGAATTTCTAAAATTTTTTAATATTTCTCGATTTTCAAATTCAACAAATCTTACAATTTTAAAATTTTGACGATTTCCTAATTAAGAGAACTTTATGATTTCGTCGATTTTACAGTTTTAATTTTTATGAAAAAATTTTCTGCTTTTTATCAAATTTCGGAAATTTTTCGATATTTTAAATTTTTTCGATATACGAATTTTGGGAATTTTTGCATTTTTCTTGATATTTTTATTCAAACATTTTTACTGTTTTCCAATTTTGTCGATTTCTTAATTTGGAGAACTTTGTGATTTTACAGTTTAAACAGTTTTTACTATTCTGAAAAAATTTTCTTTTTTGTATCAAGTTTCGGAAATGTTCCAAAATTTTAGTTTTTTGTCGATTTTGAATTTTGAGAATTTTTTAATTTTTCTCGATTTTTTAAATTCAACAAATCTAACAATATTCCAAAGTTGTCGATTTGTTAATATAGAGAACTTTGTGATTTTGTGGATTTTACAGTCTTTATTATTTTGAAAAAATTTTCTTTTTTGTATCAAATTTCGGAAAATTTCCGAAATTTAAAATTTTGTCTATTTTTGAATTTTGGGAAAATTTGCATTGTTCTTGATATTTTTAATTAAAAAATTTTTACTGTTTTCCAATTTTGTCGATTTCTTAATTTGGAGAACTTTGTGATTTTACAGTTTAAACAGTTTTTACTATTCTGAAAAAATTTTCTTTTTTGTATCAAATTTCGGAAATTTTCCGAAATTTTAATTTTTTGTCGATTTTTGAATTTCTGAAATTTTTTAATTTTTCTCGATTTTCTAATTCAAAAAATCTTACAGTTTACTAATTTTGGCGATTTCTTAATTTAGACAACTTTATGATTTTGTCGATTTTACAGTTTTTACTATTCAGAAAAAATTTTCTTTTTTTTTATCAAATTTCGGAAAATTTCCGAAATTTAAAATTTTGTCTATTTTTGAATTTTGGGAAAATTTGCATTGTTCTTGATATTTTTAATTAAAAAATTTTTACTGTTTTCCAATTTTGTCGATTTCTTAATTTGGAGAACTTTGTGATTTTACAGTTTAAACAGTTTTTACTATTCTGAAAAAATTTTCTTTTTTGTATCAAATTTCGGAAATTTTCCGAAATTTTAATTTTTCTCGATTTTTTAATTTCGGAAATTTTTGCATTTCTTTGTTTTTTTTTTAATTTCAACAAAATTTACAATATTCCAATTTCTTCTATAAATTTTCTAATTTTGACGATTTTTATAATTTAGAGAACATTATGATTTGGTCGATTTTACCGTTTTTACTATTTGTAAAAAAATTTTCTTTTTTTTTATCAAATTTCGAAAATTTTCCGAAATTTTAAATTTTCTAGATTTTCGAATTTTGAAAAAAAATGTCTCTTGTTATCAAATTTCGGAAATTTTATTTTATTAATTTCGAAAATTTTCCGAAATTTTAAATTTTCTCGATATTTTAATTTCGGAAATTTTTGCATTTCTTGGTTTTTTTTAATTTCAACAAAATTTACAATATTCCAATTTTTGAAGATTTCTTAAGTTAAAGAACTTTGCGATTTTCCAGTATTCACAGTTTTTACTATAACGAAAAATTTTCTTTTTTTTATCAAATTTCGGAAGTTTTCCGAATATTTTAATTTTTTCGATTTTTGAATTTTGGGAATTTTTGCATTTTTCTTGATATTTTTAATTCAACAAATCTTACAATATTCCAATAATGAAGATTTCTTAATTTAGAAAACTTTTTGATTTTTCAGAATTTTTAAATTTTTTCGATTTTTGAATTTTGGGAATTTTTGGATTTTTGTTGATATTTTTAATTCAACAAATTTTAAAATTTTCGATTTCTAAATTTAGAGAACTTTGTGATTTTGTCGATTGTGCAGTTTTTACTATTTTGAAGAAATTGTCTTTTTTTGATACATTTTTCGGAAATTTTGCAAAATTTTAAGTTTTGTTCATTTTCGGAAATTTTTGCATTTTTCTCGATTTTTTAATTTCAACAAACTTTACAATTTTCCAATTTTGTAGATTTATGAATGTGAAGAGCTTTGCGATTTTACAGTTTTCACAGTTTTTACTTCTTCAAAACAATTTCTTTTGTTATCGAATTTCGGAAATTTTCCAAAATTTTAATTTGTTCCGATTTGTAGAGTTTGAGAATTTTTGCATTTTTCTCGATTTTTTTATTTCAACAAAATTTTCAATATTCGAATTTTGAAGATTTCTTAATTTAAAGAACTTTGCGATTTTTCAGTTTTCACAGTCTTTACTATTTTGAAAAAAATTTGTTTTGTTATCGAATTTCGGAAATTTTTCCAATTTTTGGATTTTGAGAATTTTTGCATATTTCTCGATTTTTTTATTTCAACAAATCTTACAATTTTCCATTTTTGTCGATTTCTTAATTTGGAGAACGTGGTGATTTTACAGTTTAAACAGTTTTTACTATCTTGAAAAAATTTTCTTTTTTTGTTTCAAATTTCGGAAATGTTCTGAAATTTTAATTTTTTGTCGATTTTTGAATTTCTAAAATTTTTTTAATATTTCTCGATTTTCAAATTCAACCAAAACTTGAAATTTTCTAATTTTGACGATTTCTTAATATAGAGAACTTTATGATTTGGTCGAATTTACAGTTTTTACTATTTTATAAAAATTTTCTTATTTTTTCAAATTTCGGAAATTTTCCGAAATTTAAAATTTTGTCTATTTTTGAATTTTGGGATTTTTTGCATATTTCTCGATTTTTTAATTTCAACAAAATTTACAATATTTCAATTTTGTCCATTTCTTTATTTAGAGAACTTTACGATTTTACAGTTTAAACAGTTTTTAATATTTTAAAAAAATTGTTTTTTTTTATCAAATTTCGGATATTTTCCGAAATTCTAAATTTTGTCGATTTTTGAATTTTGGGAATTTTTGCATTTTCTCGGTTTTTTCATTTCAACAACATTTTCAATATTCCAATTATGAAGATTTCTTAATTTAGAGAACTTTGACATTTTACAGTTTTCACAGTTTTTGCTATTTTGAAAACAATTTCTTTTGTTTTCGATTTTCGGTAATTTTCCGAAATCTTAAATTTTTCAGATTTTTGGATTTTGAGAATTTTTGCATTTTGCTTGATTATTTCATTTCAACAAATTTGACAATTTTCCAATTTTGTCGATTTCTTAATATGCAGAACTTTAAGATTTTACAGTTTAAACAGTTTTTACTATTTTGACAAAATGTTCTTTTTTTGTTTCAAATTTCGGAAATGTTCCGAAATTTTAATTTTTTGTCGATTTTTGAATTTCTAAAATTTTTTAATATTTCTCGATTTTCAAATTCAACAAATCTTACAATTTTAAAATTTTGACGATTTCCTAATTAAGAGAACTTTATGATTTCGTCGATTTTACAGTTTTAATTTTTATGAAAAAATTTTCTGCTTTTTATCAAATTTCGGAAATTTTTCGATATTTTAAATTTTTTCGATATACGAATTTTGGGAATTTTTGCATTTTTCTTGATATTTTTATTCAAACATTTTTACTGTTTTCCAATTTTGTCGATTTCTTAATTTGGAGAACTTTGTGATTTTACAGTTTAAACAGTTTTTACTATTCTGAAAAAATTTTCTTTTTTGTATCAAGTTTCGGAAATGTTCCAAAATTTTAGTTTTTTGTCGATTTTGAATTTTGAGAATTTTTTAATTTTTCTCGATTTTTTAAATTCAACAAATCTAACAATATTCCAAAGTTGTCGATTTGTTAATATAGAGAACTTTGTGATTTTGTGGATTTTACAGTCTTTATTATTTTGAAAAAATTTTCTTTTTTGTATCAAATTTCGGAAATGTTCCGAAATTTTAATTTTTTGTCGATTTTTGAATTTCTGAAATTTTTTAATTTTTCTCGATTTTCTAATTCAAAAAATCTTACAGTTTACTAATTTTGGCGATTTCTTAATTTAGACAACTTTATGATTTTGTCGATTTTACAGTTTTTACTATTCAGAAAAAAATTTCTTTTTTTTTATCAAATTTCGGAAAATTTCCGAAATTTAAAATTTTGTCTATTTTTGAATTTTGGGAAAATTTGCATTGTTCTTGATATTTTTAATTAAAAAATTTTTACTGTTTTCCAATTTTGTCGATTTCTTAATTTGGAGAACTTTGTGATTTTACAGTTTAAACAGTTTTTACTATTCTGAAAAAATTTTCTTTTTTGTATCAAATTTCGAAAATTTTCCGAAATTTGATAAAAAAAAGAAAACTTTTTCTGAATAGTAAAAACTGTAAAATCGACAAAATCATAAAGTTGTCTTAATTAAGAAATCGCCAAAATTAGAAAACTGTAAGATTTTTTGAATTTGGAAATCGAGAAAAATTGAAAAATTTCAGAAATTCAAAAATCGACAAAAAATTAAAATTTCGGAACATTTCCGAATATTGATACAAAAAAGAAAATTTTTTCAAAATAATAAAGACTGTAAAATCCACAAAATCACAAAGTTTCCGAATATTTTAATTTTTTCGATTTTTGAATTTTGGGAATTTTTGCATTTTTCTTGATATTTTTAATTCAACAAATCTTACAATATTCCAATAATGAAGATTTCTTAATTTAGAAAACTTTTTGATTTTTTCAGAATTTTTAAATTTTTTCGATTTTTGAATTTTGGGAATTTTTGGATTTTTGTTGATATTTTTAATTCAACAAATTTTAAAATTTTCGATTTCTAAATTTAGAGAACTTTGTGATTTTGTCGATTGTGCAGTTTTTACTATTTTGAAGAAATTGTCTTTTTTTGATACATTTTTCGGAAATTTTGCAAAATTTTAAGTTTTGTTCATTTTCGGAAATTTTTGCATTTTTCTCGATTTTTTAATTTCAACAAACTTTACAATTTTATAATTTTGTAGATTTCTGAATGTGAAGAGCTTTGCGATTTTACAGTTTTCACAGTTTTTACTTCTTCAAAACAATTTCTTTTGTTATCGAATTTCGGAAATTTTCCAAAATTTTAATTTGTTCCGATTTGTAGAGTTTGAGAATTTTTGCATTTTTCTCGATTTTTTTATTTCAACAAAATTTTCAATATTCGAATTTTGAAGATTTCTTAATTTAAAGAACTTTGCGATTTTTCAGTTTTCACAGTCTTTACTATTTTGAAAAAAATTTGTTTTGTTATCGAATTTCGGAAATTTTTCCAATTTTTGGATTTTGAGAATTTTTGCATATTTCTCGATTTTTTTATTTCAACAAATCTTACAATTTTCCATTTTTGTCGATTTCTTAATTTGGAGAACGTGGTGATTTTACAGTTTAAACAGTTTTTACTATCTTGAAAAAATTTTCTTTTTTTGTTTCAAATTTCGGAAATGTTCTGAAATTTTAATTTTTTGTCGATTTTTGAATTTCTAAAATTTTTTTAATATTTCTCGATTTTCAAATTCAACCAAAACTTGAAATTTTCTAATTTTGACGATTTCTTAATATAGAGAACTTTATGATTTGGTCGAATTTACAGTTTTTACTATTTTATAAAAATTTTCTTATTGTTTCAAATTTCGGAAATTTTCCGAAATTTAAAATTTTGTCTATTTTTGAATTTTGGGATTTTTTGCATATTTCTCGATTTTTTAATTTCAACAAAATTTACAATATTTCAATTTTGTCCATTTCTTTATTTAGAGAACTTTACGATTTTACAGTTTAAACAGTTTTTAATATTTTAAAAAAATTGTTTTTTTTTATCAAATTTCGGAAATTTTCCGAAATTCTAAATTTTGTCGATTTTTGAATTTTGGGAATTTTTGCATTTTCTCGGTTTTTTCATTTCAACAACATTTTCAATATTCCAATTATGAAGATTTCTTAATTTAGAGAACTTTGACATTTTACAGTTTTCACAGTTTTTGCTATTTTGAAAACAATTTCTTTTGTTTTCGATTTTCGGAAATTTTCCGAAATCTTAAATTTTTCAGATTTTTGGATTTTGAGAATTTTTGCATTTTGCTGGATTATTTCATTTCAACAAATTTGACAATTTTCCAATTTTGTCGATTTCTTAATATGCAGAACTTTAAGATTTTACAGTTTAAACAGTTTTTACTATTTTGACAAAATGTTCTTTTTTTGTTTCAAATTTCGGAAATGTTCCGAAATTTTAATTTTTTGTCGATTTTTGAATTTCTAAAATTTTTTAATATTTCTCGATTTTCAAATTCAACAAATCTTACAATTTTAAAATTTTGACGATTTCCTAATTAAGAGAACTTTATGATTTCGTCGATTTTACAGTTTTAATTTTTATGAAAAAATTTTCTGCTTTTTATCAAATTTCGGAAATTTTTCGATATTTTAAATTTTTTCGATATACGAATTTTGGGAATTTTTGCATTTTTCTTGATATTTTTATTCAAACATTTTTACTGTTTTCCAATTTTGTCGATTTCTTAATTTGGAGAACTTTGTGATTTTACAGTTTAAACAGTTTTTACTATTCTGAAAAAATTTTCTTTTTTGTATCAAGTTTCGGAAATGTTCCAAAATTTTAGTTTTTTGTCGATTTTGAATTTTAAGAATTTTTTAATTTTTCTCGATTTTTTAAATTCAACAAATCTAACAATATTCAAAAGTTGTCGATTTGTTAATATAGAGAACTTTGTGATTTTGTGGATTTTACAGTCTTTATTATTTCGAAAAAATTTTCTTTTTTGTATCAATATTCGGAAATGTTCCGAAATTTTAATTTTTTGTCGATTTTTGAATTTCTGAAATTTTTCAATTTTTCTCGATTTCCAAATTCAAAAAATCTTACAGTTTTCTAATTTTGGCGATTTCTTAATTAAGACAACTTTATGATTTTGTCGATTTTACAGTTTTTACTATTCAGAAAAAGTTTTCTTTTTTTTATCAAATTTCGGAAAATTTTCGAAATTTAAAATTTTGTCTATTTTTGAATTTTGGGCAAATTTGCATTGTTCTTGATATTTTTAATTAAAAAATTTTTACTGTTTTCCAATTTTGTCGATTTCTTAATTTTTAGAACTTTGTGATTTTACAGTTTAAACAGTTTTTACTATTCTGAAAAAATTTTCTTTTTTGTATCAAATTTCGGAAATTTTCCGAAATTTTAATTTTTCTCGATTTTTTAATTTCGGAAATTTTTGCATTTCTTTGTTTTTTTTAATTTACAATATTCCAATTTCTTCTATAAATTTTCTAATTTTGACGATTTTTATAATTTAGAGAACATTATGATTTGGTCGATTTTACCGTTTTTACTATTTGTAAAAAAATTTTCTTTTTTTTTATCAAATTTCGAAAATTTTCCGAAATTTTAAATTTTTTAGATTTTCGAATTTTGAAAAAAAATGTCTCTTGTTATCAAATTTCGGAAATTTTATTTTATTAATTTCGAAAATTTTCCGAAATTTTAAATTTTTTCGATAATTTAATTTCGGAAATTTTTGCATTTTTCTCGATTTTTTAATTTCAACAAACTTTACAATTTTCCAATTTTGTAGATTTCTGAATGTGAAGAGCTTTGCGATTTTACAGTTTTCACAGTTTTTACTTCTTCAAAACAATTTCTTTTGTTATCGAATTTCGGAAATTTTCCGAAATTTTAATTTGTTCCGATTTGTAGAGTTTGAGAATTTTTGCATTTTTCTCGATTTTTTTATTTCAACAAAATTTTCAATATTCGAATTTTGAAGATTTCTTAATTTAAAGAACTTTGCGATTTTTCAGTTTTCACTGTTTTTACTTTTTTGAAAAAAATTGATTTTGTTATCGAATTTCGGAAATTTTACGAAATTTTAAAATTTTTAGATTTTTGAATTTTGAGAATTTTTGCATTTTTCTCGTTTTTTTCATTTCAACAAAATTTACAATTTTCCAATTTTGTAGATTTCTTAATTTAAAGAACTTTGCGATTTTCCAGTTTTTACTTTTTTGAAAACAATTTAATTTTTTTATCAAATTTCGGAAATTTTCCGAAATTTCAAATTTTTGTCGATTTTTGAATATCTGAAATTTTTTAATTTTTCTCTAAATTCAACAAATCTTACAATTTAAAAATTTTGACGATTTCCTAATAAAGAGAACTTTATGATTTTGTCGATTTTACAGTTTTAATTTTTATGAAAAAATTTCTTTTTATATTTCAAATTTTCCGAAATTTAAAATTTTTTCGATTTTTGAATTTTGGGGTTTTTTGCATTTTTCACGGTTTTTTCATTTCAACAAAATTTTCAATATTCCCATTTTCAAGATTTCTTAATTTAGAGATCTTTACGATTTTACAGTTTAAACAGTTTTTACTATTTGAAAAAAATTTAATTTTATTATCTAATTTCGGAAATTTTCCGAAATTTTAAATTTTTTCGATCTTTGAATTTTGGGAATTTTTGAATTTTTCTCGTTTTTCAAATTCAACAAATCTTCTAATTTTCAAATTTTGACGATTTTTTAATAAAGAGAACTTTGTGATTTTGTCGATTTTACAGTTTTTACTATTTTGAAACAAATTTTTTTTTGTTATCGAATTTCGGAAATTTTCCGAAATTTTAAATTTTTTCGAGTTTGGAATTTTGGGATTTTTTGCATTTTTTTCGGTTTATTTAATTTCAACAAAATTTACAATTTTCCAATTTTGTGGATTTCCTAATTTAGATAACTTTGCGATTTTACAGTTTTTACAGTTTTTACTATTTTGAAAAAATTTAATTTTATTATCTAATTTCGAAAATTTTCCGAAATTTTAAATTTTTTCGATCTTTGAATTTTGGGAATTTTTACATTTTTCTTGGTAGTTTTGTTAAACAAATTTTACAGTTTTCCAATTTGGACGATTTCTTAATTTGGAGAGCTTTGTGATTTTACACTTTAAACAGTTTTTACTATTTTGAAAAAATTTTCTTTTTTTGTTTCAAATTTCGGAAACGTTCCCAAATTTTAATTTTTTGACGATTTTTGAATTTCTGAAATTTTTTAATTTTTCTCGATTTTCAAATTCAACAAATCTTGCAATTTTTTATTTTTGACGATTTCTTAATTTAGAGAACTTTATGATTTTGTCGATATTTCAGTTTTTATTTTATGAAAATTTTTTCTTTTTTTATCAAATTTCGGGAATTTTTCGAAATTTTAAATTTATTCGATTTATGAATTTTGGAAATTTTTGCATTTTTCTTGATATTTTAATTAAAAAAATCTAACTGTTTTCCAATTTTGTCGATTTCTTAATTTGGAGAACTTTGTCATTTTACAGTTTAAACAGTTTTTACTATTTTGAAAAAATTTTGTTTTTTTTTTTAAATTTCGGAAATGTTCCGAAATTTTAATTTTTTGTGGATTTTTGAATTTCTGAAATTTTTCTCGATTTTCAAATTCAACAAATCTTGCAATTTTCTAGTTTTGACGATTTCTTAATTTAGATAAATTTTTGATTTTATCGATTTTACGGTTTTTACTATTTTATAAAAATTTTTTTTTTTATCAAATTTCGGAAATTTTTCGAAATTTAAAATTTTTTCGATTTTTGAATATTGGGAATTTTTTAATATTTCTCGGTTTTTTCATTTCAACAAATTTTTCAAGATTTCTTAATTAAGAGAACTTTGCGATTTTACTGTTTTCACAGTTTTTACTATTTTAAAAAAAATTTCTTTTCTTATCGAATTTCGAAAATTTTCCAATATTTTAAATTTTTTCGATTTTTTAATTTTGTGAATTTTTGCTTTTTTCTTGATATTTTTAGTTCATCAAATTTTACAATTTTCCAATGTTGTTGATTTCTAAATTTAGAGAACTTTATAATTTTGTCGATTATACAGCTTTTACTATTTTGAAGAAATTGTCATTTTTATTAAACTTCGGAAATTTTAAGAAATTTTAAATTTTTTCAATTTTTGAGTTTTGGGAATATTTGCATTTTCTCGGTTTTTTCATTTCAACAACATTTTCAATATTCCAATTATGAAGATTTCTTAATTTAGAGAACTTTGCGATTTTACAGTTTTCACAGTTTTTACTATCTTGAAAACAATTTCTTTTGTTATGGAATTTCGGAAATTTTCCGAAATTTTAAATTTTTTCGATTTTTGAATTTTGGGAATTTTTGCATTTTTCTCGATTATTTAATTTCAACAAAATTAACAGTTTTCCAATTATGTCGATTTCTTAATTTGGAAAACTTTGTGATTTTACAGTTTAAACAGTTTTTACTATTTGGAAAAAATTTTCTTTTTTTGTTTCAAATTTCGGAAAGGTTCTGAAATTTTAATTTTTTGTCGATTTTTGAATTTCTGAAATTTTTGAATTTTTCTCGATTTTCAAATTCAACCAAAACTTGAAATTTTCTAATTTTGACGATTTCTTAATATAGAGAACTTTATGATTTGGTCGAATTTACAATTTTTACTATTTTATAAAAATTTTCTTTTTTTTTTTTAAAATTTCGGAAATTTTCTTTACGATTTTACAGTTTAAACAGTTTTTACTATTTGGAAAAAATTTAATTTTATTATCTAATTTCGGAATTTTTCCGAAATTTTAAATTTTTTCGATCTTTGAATTTTGGGAATTTTTGAATTTTTCTCGTTTTTCAAATTCAACAAATCTTCTAATTTTCAAATTTTGACGATTTTTTAATAAAGAGAACTTTGTGATTTTGTCGATTTTACAGTTTTTACTATTTTGAAACAAATTTTTTTTTGTTATCGAATTTCGGAAATTTTCCGAAATTTAAAATTTTTTCGAGTTTGGAATTTTGGGATTTTTTGCATTTTTTTCGGTTTATTTAATTTCAACAAAATTTACAATTTTCCAATTTTGTGGATTTCCTAATTTAGAGAACTTTGCGATTTTACAGTTTTTACAGTTTTTACTATTTTGAAAAAATTTAATTTTATTATCTAATTTCGAAAATTTTCCGAAATTTTAAATTTTTTCGATCTTTGAATTTTGGGAATTTTTACATTTTTCTTGGTAGTTTTGTTAAACAAATTTTACAGTTTTCCAATTTGGACGATTTCTTAATTTGGAGAACTTTGTGATTTTACACTTTAAACAGTTTTTACTATTTTGAAAAAATTTTCTTTTTTTGTTTCAAATTTCGGAAACGTTCCCAAATTTTAATTTTTTGACGATTTTTGAATTTCTGAAATTTTTTAATTTTTCTCGATTTTCAAATTCAACAAATCTTGCAATTTTTTATTTTTGACGATTTCTTAATTTAGAGAACTTTATGATTTTGTCGATATTTCAGTTTTTATTTTATGAAAATTTTTTCTTTTTTTATCAAATTTCGGGAATTTTTCGAAATTTTAAATTTATTCGATTTATGAATTTTGGAAATTTTTGCATTTTTCTTGATATTTTAATTCAAAAAATCTTACTGTTTTCCAATTTTGTCGATTTCTTAATTTGGAGAACTTTGTCATTTTACAGTTTAAACAGTTTTTACTATTTTGAAAAAATTTTGTTTTTTTTTTTAAATTTCGGAAATGTTCCGAAATTTTAATTTTTTGTGGATTTTTGAATTTCTGAAATTTTTCTCGATTTTCAAATTCAACAAATCTTGCAATTTTCTAGTTTTTACGATTTCTTAGTTTAGATAAATTTTTGATTTTGTCGATTTTACGGTTTTTACTATTTTATAAAAATTTTTTTTTTTATCAAATTTCGGAAATTTTTCGAAATTTAAAATTTTTTCGATTTTTGAATATTGGGAATTTTTTAATTTTTTCACAGTTTTTACTATTTTAAAAAAAATTTCTTTTCTTATCGAATTTCGAAAATTTTCCAATATTTTAAATTTTTTCGATTTTTTAATTTTGTGAATTTTTGCATTTTTCTTGATATTTTTAGTTCATCAAATTTTACAATTTTCCAATGTTGTTGATTTCTAAATTTAGAGAACTTTATAATTTTGTCGATTATACAGCTTTTACTATTTTGAAGAAATTGTCATTTTTATTAAACTTCGGAAATTTTAAGAAATTTTAAATTTTTTCAATTTTTGAGTTTTGGGAATATTTGCATTTTCTCGGTTTTTTCATTTCAACAACATTTTCAATATTCCAATTATGAAGATTTCTTAATTTAGAGAACTTTGCGATTTTACAGTTTTCACAGTTTTTACTATCTTGAAAACAATTTCTTTTGTTATGGAATTTCGGAAATTTTCCGAAATTTTAAATTTTTTCGATTTTTGAATTTTGGGAATTTTTGCATTTTTCTCGATTATTTAATTTCAACAAAATTAACAGTTTTCCAATTATGTCGATTTCTTAATTTGGAAAACTTTGTGATTTTACAGTTTAAACCGTTTTTACTATTTGGAAAAAATTTTCTTTTTTTGTTTCAAATTTCGGAAAGGTTCTGAAATTTTAATTTTTTGTCGATTTTTGAATTTCTGAAATTTTTGAATTTTTCTCGATTTTCAAATTCAACCAAAACTTGAAATTTTCTAATTTTGACGATTTCTTAATATAGAGAACTTTATGATTTGGTCGAATTTACAGTTTTTACTATTTTATAAAAATTTTCTTTTTTTTTTTTTTAAATTTCGGAAATTTTCCGAAATTTAAAATTTTGTCCATTTTCGAATTTTGGGATTTTTTGCGTGTTTCTCGATTTTTTAATTTCAACAAAATTTACAATATTTCAATTTTGTCCATTTCTTTATTAAGAGAACTTTACGATTTTACAATTTAAACAGTTTTTACTATTTTTAAAAAATTGTCTTTTTTTATCAAATTTCGGAAATTTTCCGAAATTCTAAATTTTGTCGATTTTTTAATTTTGGGAATTTTTGCATTTTCTCGGTTTTTTCATTTCAACAACATTTTCAATATTCCAATTATGAAGATTTCTTAATTTAGAGAACTTTGCGATTTCACAGTTTTCACAGTTTTTGCTATTTTGAAAACAATTTTTGCATTTTTCTCGATTTTTTTTATTTCAACAAATCTTCCAATTTTCAAATATTGTCGATTTCCTAATAAGCAGAACTTCGTGATTTTACAGTTTGAACAGTTTTTACCATTTTGAAAAAATTTTCTTTTTTTATCAAATTTCAAAAATTTCCGAAATTTTAATTTCTTGTCGATTATTGAATTTCTGAAATTTTTTAATTTTTCCCGATTTTCAAATTCAACAAATCTTTAAATTTTCTAATTTTGACGATTTCTTAATTTAGAGAACATTATGATTTGGTCGATTTTACAGTTTTTACTATTTGTAAAAAAAAATCCTTTTTTTTATCAAATTTCGGAAATTTTCCGAAATTTAAAATTTTGTCTATTTTTGAATTTTTGGAAAATTAACATTTTTCTCGATTTTTTCATTTCAACAAAATTGACAATATTCCAATTTTGCGATTTTATAGCTTAAACAGTTTTTACTATTTTGAAAAAGTTTTCTTTTTTGTATCAAATTTCGGAAATTTTACAAAATTTTACATTTTTTATTTCGATTTTTGATTTTTGAGAATTTTTGCATTTTTCTCGATTTTTTTTATTTCAACAAATCTTCCAATTTTCCAATTTTGTCGATTTCTTAATAAGCAGAACTTCGTGATTCTACAGTTTGAAAAGTTTTTACCATTTTGAAAAAAATTTCTTTTTTTGTTTCAAATTTCGGAAATTTTCCGAAATTTTAAATTTTGTCGATTTTTTAATTTTGGGAATTTTTGCATTTTTTCGGTTTTTTCATTTCAACAACATTTTCAATATTCCAATTATGAAGATTTCTTAATTTAGAGAACTTTGCGATTGTCCAGTTTTCACAGTTTTTGCTACTTTGAAAAAATTTTCTTTTTTTATCAAATTTCAAAAATTTCCGAAATTTTAAATTTTCTCGATTTTTGAATTTCGGAAATTTTTGCATTTCTTTGTTTTTTTTCATTTCAACAAAATTTACAATATTCCAGTTTTGTAGATTTCTTAATAAGCAGAACTTCGTGATTTTACAGTTTTCACAGTTTTTACTATTTTGACAACAATTTCTTTTGTTATCAAATTTCGAAAATTTTCCGAAATCTTAAATTTTTTCGATTTTTGAGAATTTTTGCATTTTTCTCGATTTTTTCATTTCAACAAATTTTACAATTTTCCTATTTTGTCGATTTCTTAATTTGGACAACTTTGTGATTTTACAGTTTTATAAGTTTTTACCATTTTGAACAAATTTTCTTTTTTGTATCAAATTTCGGAAATTTTCCGAAATTTTAATTTCTTGTCGATTATTAAATTTCTGAAATTTTTTAATTTTTCCCGATTTTCAAATTCAACAAATCTTTAAATTTTCTAATTTCGACGATTTCTTAATTTAGAGAACATTATGATTTGGTCGATTTTACAGTTTTTACTATTTGTAAAAAAAATTCCTTTTTTTATCAAATTTCGGAAATTTTCCGAAATTTAAAATTTTGTCTATTTTTGAATTTTGGGAAAATTAACATTTTTCTCGATTTTTTCATTTCAACAAAATTGACAATATTCCAATTTTGTCTATTTCTTTATTTAGAGAACATTGCGATTTTATAGCTTAAACAGTTTTTACTATTTTGAAAAAGTTTTCTTTTTTGCATCAAATTTCGGAAATTTTACAAAATTTTACATTTTTTATTTCGATTTTGGATTTTTGAGAATTTTTGCATTTTTCTCGATTTTTTCATTTCAACAAATTTTACAATTTTCCTATTTTGTCGATTTCTTAATTTGGACAACTTTGTGATTTTACAGTTTAAACAGTTTTTACGATTTTGAAAAAATTTTCTTTTTTGTATCAAATTTCGGAAAATTTCCGAAATTTTAATTTTTCTCGATTTTTTAATTTCGGAATATTTTGCATTTCTTTGTTTTTTTTTCATTTCAACAAAATTTCCAATATTCCAATTTCTTCTATAAATTTTCTAATTTTGACGATTTTTATAATTTAGAGAACATTATGATTTGGTCGATTTTACCGTTTTTACTATTTGTAAAAAAATTTTCTTTTTCTTATCAAATTTCGAAAATTTTCCGAAATTTTAAATATTTTAGAGTTTTGAATTTTGGGAAATTTTGCATTTCTTTGGATTTTTTCATTTCAACAAAATTTACAATATTCCAATTTTGAAGATTTCTAATTTAGAGAATTTTGGGATTTTACAGTTTAAACAGTTTTTACTATTTTGAAAATTTTTTCTTTTTTTCGACAAATTTCGGAAATTTTCCGAAATCTAAAACTTTGTCGATTTTTAAATTTCGGAAATTTTAGCATTTTTCTCAATTTTTTAATTTTAACAAAACTTACAATATTCCAATTTTGTAGATATCTTAATTTAAAGAACTTTCCAATTTTTCAGTTTTTACAGTTTTTACTATTTTGAAAAAAAATGTCTCTTGTCATCAAATTTCGGAAATTTTCCGAAATTTAAAATTTTTTCAATTTTTGAATTTTGAGAATTTTTGAATTTTTCTCAATTTTTTAAATACAACAAATCTTGCAATATTCCAATGTTGTCGATTTCTTAATTTAAATTTTTTCTCGATTTTCAAATTCAACAAATCTTACAGTTTTCTAATTTTGACGACTTCTTAATTTAGAGAACTTTAGGATTTTGTCGATTTTACAGTTTTTACTATTTTGAAAAAATTTTTTTTTTTTATCAAATTTCGAAAATTTTCCGAAATTTTTAATTTTTTCGATTTTTTAATTTCGGAAATTTTTGCCTTTTTTTTGTTTTTTTTCATTTCAACAAAATTTACAATATTCCAATTTTTGAAGATTTCTTAGTTCAAAGAACTTTGCGATTTTCCAGTATTTACAGTTTTTACTATAACGAAAAATTTTCTTTTTTTTATCAAATTTCGGAAGTTTTCCGAATATTTTAATTTTTTCGATTTTTGAATTTTGGGAATTTTTGCATTTTTCTTGATATTTTTAATTTAACAAATTTTAAAATTTTCCAATGTTATCGATTTCTAAATTTAGAGAACTTTGTGATTTTGTCGATTGTACAGTTTTTACTATTTTGAAGAAATTGTCTTTTTTTGATACATTTTTCGGAAATTTTGCAAAATTTTAAGTTTTGTCCATTTTCTGAAATTTTTGCATTTTTCTCGATTTTTTAATTTCAACAAATTTTACAATTTTCCAATTTTGTAGATTTCTGAATGTGAAGAGCTTTGCGATTTTACAGTTTTCACAGTTTTTACTATTTCAAAACAATTTCTTTTGTTATCGAATTTCGGAAATTTTCCGAAATTTTAATTTTTTCCTATTTTTAGAGTTTGAGAATTTTTGCATTTTTCTCAATTTTTTTATTTCAACAAAATTTTCGAATTTTGAAGATTTCTTAATTTAAAGAACTTTGCGATTTTTCAGTTTTCACTGTCTTTACTATTTTGTTATCAAATTTCGGATATTTTACGAAATTTTAAAATTTTTAGATTTTTGAATTTTGAGAATTTTTGCATTTTTCTCGTTTTTTTCATTTCAACAAAATTTACAATTTTCCAATTTTGTAGATTTCTTAATTTAATGAACTTTGCGATTTTCCAGTTTTTCCAGTTTTTACTTTTTTGAAAACAGTTAAATTTTTTTATCAAATTTCGGAAATTTTCCGAAATTTTAAATTTATTCGATTTATGAATTTTGAGAATTTTTGCATTTTTCTTGATATTTTAATTCAAAAAATTTTACTGTTTTCCAATTTTGTCGATTTCTTAATTTGGAGAACTTTGTCATTTTACAGTTTAAACAGTTTTTACTATTTTGAAAAAATTTTGTTTTTTTGTTTCAAATTTCGGAAATGTTCCGAAATTTTAATTTTTTGTGGATTTTTGAATTTCTGAAATTTTTCTCGATTTTCAAATTCAACAAATCTTGCAATTTTCTAGTTTTGACGATTTCTTAATTTAGATAAATTTATGATTTTGTCGATTTTACAGTTTTTACTATTTTATAAAAATTTTTTTTTTTATAAAATTTCGGAAATTTTTCGAAATTTAAAATTTTGTCGATTTTTGAATATTGGGAATTTTTTAATTTTTCTCGGTTTTTTCATTTCAACAAATTTTTCAAGATTTCTTAATTTAGAGAACTTTGCAATTTTACTGTTTTCACAGTTTTTACTATTTTAAAAAAAATTTCTTTTCTTATCGAATTTCGAAAATTTTCCAATTTTTTAAATTTTTTCGATTTTTTAATTTTGTGAATTTTTGCATTTTTCTTGATATTTTTAATTCATCAAATTTTACAATTTTCCAATGTTGTTGATTTCTAAATTTAGAGAACTTTATAATTTTGTCGATTATACAGCTTTTACTATTTTGAAGAAATTGTCTTTTTTATTAAACTTCGGAAATTTTAAGAAATTTTAAATTTTTTCAATTTTTGAGTTTTGGGAATATTTGCATTTTCTCGGTTTTTTCATTTCAACAACATTTTCAATATTCAAATTATGAAGATTTCTTAATTTAGAGAACTTTGCGATTTTACAGTTTTCACAGTTTTTACTATCTTGAAAACAATTTCTTTTGTTATGGAATTTCGGAAATTTTCCGAAATTTTAAATTTTTTCGATTTTTGAATTTTGGGAATTTTTGCATTTTTCTCGATTATTTAATTTCAACAAAATTAACAGTTTTCCAATTATGTCGATTTCTTAATTTGGAAAACTTTGTGATTTTACAGTTTAAACAGTTTTTACTATTTGGAAAAAATTTTCTTTTTTTGTTTCAAATTTCGGAAATGTTCTGAAATTTTAATTTTTTGTCGATTTTTGAATTTCTGAAATTTTTGAATTTTTCTCGATTTTTAAATTCAACCAAAACTTGAAATTTTCTAATTTTTACGATTTCTTAATATAGAGAACTTTATGATTTGGTCGAATTTACAGTTTTTACTATTTTATAAAAATTTTCTTTTTTTTTCAAATTTCGGAAATTTTCCGAAATTTAAAATTTTGCCTATTTTCGAATTTTGGGATTTTTTGCATATTTCTCGATTTTTTAATTTCAACAAAATTTACAATATTTCAATTTTGTCCATTTCTTTATTTAGAGAACTTTACGATTTTACAGTTTAAACAGTTTTTACTATTTTTAAAAAATTGTCTTTTTTTATCAAATTTCGGAAATTTTCCGAAATTCTAAATTTTGTCGATTTTGTAATTTTGGAAATTTTTGCATTTTCTCGGTTTTTTCATTTCAACAACATTTTCAATTTTCCAATTATGAAGATTTCTTAATTTAGAGAACTTTGCGATTTTACAGTTTTCACAGTTTTTGCTATTTTGAAAACAATTTTTGCATTTTTCTCGATTGTTTTTATTTCAACAAATCTTCCAATTTTCCAATTTTGTCGATTTCTTAATAAGCAGAACTTCGTGATTTTACAGTTTGAACAGTTTTTACCATTTTGAAAAAATTTTCTTTTTTTGTTTCAAATTTCGGAAATTTTCCGAAACTTTAAATTTTGTCGATTTTTTAATTTTGGGAATTTTTGCATTTTTCTCGATTTTTTCATTTCAACAAATTTTACAATTTTCCAATTTTGTCGATTTCTCAATTTGGAAAACTTTGTGATTTTACAGTTTTAACAGTTTTTACCATTTTTTACAAATTTTCTTTTTTGTATCAAATTTCGGAAATTTTCCGAAATTTTAATTTCTTGTCGATTATTGAATTTCTGAAATTTTTTAATTTTTCCCGATTTTTAAATTCATCAAATCTTTAAATTTTCTAATTTTGACGATTTCTCAATTTAGAGAACATTATGATTTGGTCGATTTTACAGTTTTTACTATTTGTAAAAAAAATTCCTTTTTTTTATCAAATTTCGGAAATTTTCCGAAATTTAAAATTTTGTCTATTTTTGAATTTTGGGAAAATTAACATTTTTCTCGATTTTTTCATTTCAACAAAATTGACAATATTCCAATTTTGCGATTTTATAGCTTAAACAGTTTTTACTATTTTGAAAAAGTTTTCTTTTTTGTATCAAATTTCGGAAATTTTACAAAATTTTACATTTTTTATTTCGATTTTTGATTTTTGAGAATTTTTGCATTTTTCTCGATTTTTTTTATTTCAACAAATCTTCCAATTTTCCAATTTTGTCGATTTCTTAATAAGCAGAACTTCGTGATTTTACAGTTTGAACAGTTTTTACCATTTTGAAAAAATTTTCTTTTTTTGTTTCAAATTTCGGAAATTTTCCGAAATTTTAAATTTTGTCGATTTTTTAATTTTGGGAATTTTTGCATTTTTTCGGTTTTTTCATTTCAACAACATTTTCAATATTCCAATTATGAAGATTTCTTAATTTAGAGAACTTTGCGATTGTCCAGTTTTCACAGTTTTTGCTATTTTGAAAAAATTTTCTTTTATTATCAAATTTCAAAAATTTCCGAAATTTTAAATTTTTCTCGATTTTTGAATTTCTGAAATTTTAAAATTTTTTCTCGATTTTCAAATTCAACAAATCTTACAGTTTTCTAATTTTGACGACTTCTTAATTTAGAGAACTTTAGGATTTTGTCGATTTTACAGTTTTTACTATTTTGAAAAAATTTTCTTTTTTTTATCAAATTTCGAAAATTTTCCGATATTTTTAATTTTTTCGATTTTTTAATTTCGGAAATTTTTGCCTTTCTTTGTTTTTTTTTCATTTCAACAAAATTTACAATATTCCAATTTTTGAAGATTTCTTAGTTCAAAGAACTTTGCGATTTTCCAGTATTCACAGTTTTTACTATAACGAAAAATTTTCTTTTTTTTATCAAATTTCGGAAGTTTTCCGAATATTTTAATTTTTTCGATTTTTGAATTTTGGGAATTTTTGCATTTTTCTTGATATTTTTAATTTAACAAATTTTACAATTTTTCAATGTTATCGATTTCTAAATTTAGAGAACTTTGTGATTTTGTCGATTGTACAGTTTTTACTATTTTGAAGAAATTGTCTTTTTATGATACATTTTTCGGAAATTTTGAAAAATTTTAAGTTTTGTCCATTTTCGGAAATTTTTGCATTTTTCTCGATTTTTTAATTTCAACAAATTTTACAATTTTCCAATTTTATAGATTTCTGAATGTGAAGAGCTTTGCGATTTTACAGTTTTCACAGTTTTTACTATTTCAAAACAATTTCTTTTGTTATCGAATTTCGGAAATTTTCCGAAATTTTAATTTTTTCCTATTTTTAGAGTTTGAGAATTTTAGCATTTTTCTCGATTTTTTTATTTCAACAAAATTTTCAATATTCGAATTTTGAAGATTTCTTAATTTAAAGAACTTTGCGATTTTTCAGTTTTCACTGTCTTTACTATTTTGAAAAAAAATTTATTTTGTTATCAAATTTCGGATATTTTACGAAATTTTAAAATTTTTATATTTTTGAATTTTGAGAATTTTTGCATTTTTCTCGTTTTTTTCATTTCAACAAAATTTACAATTTTCCAATTTTGTAGATTTCTTAATTTAAAGAACTTTGCGATTTTCCAGTTTTTCCAGTTTTTACTTTTTTGAAAACAATTTAATTTTTTTATCAAATTTCGGAAATTTTCCGAAATTTTAAATTTATTCGATTTATGAATTTTGGGAATTTTTGCATTTTTCTTGATATTTTAATTCAAAAAATTTTACTGTTTTCCAATTTTGTCGATTTCTTAATTTGGAGAACTTTGTCATTTTACAGTTTGAACAGTTTTTACTATTTTGAAAAAATTTTGTTTTTTTGTTTCAAATTTCGGAAATGTTCCGAAATTTTAATTTTTTGTGGATTTTTGAATTTCTGAAATTTTTCTCGATTTTCAAATTCAACAAATCTTGCAATTTTCTAGTTTTGACGATTTCTTAATTTAGATTAATTTATGATTTTGTCGATTTTACAGTTTTTACTTTTGTATAAAAATTTTTGTTTTATCAAATTTCGGAAATTTTTCGAAATTTAAAATTTTTTCGATTTTTGAATATTGGGAATTTTTAAATTTTTCTCGGTTTTTTCATTTCAACAAATTTTTCAAGATTTCTTAATTTAGAGAACTTTGCGATTTTACTGTTTTCACAGTTTTTACTATTTTAAAAAAAAATTCTTTTCTTATCGAATTTCGAACATTTTCCAGTTTTTTAAATTTTTTCGATTTTTTAATTTTGTGAATTTTTGCATTTTTCTTGATATTTTTAATTCATCAAATTTTACAATTTTCCAATGTTGTTGATTTCTAAATTTAGAGAACTTTATAATTTTGTCGATTATACAGCTTTTACTATTTTGAAGAAATTGTCTTTTTTATTAAACTTCGGAAATTTTAAGAAATTTTAAATTTTTTCAATTTTTGAGTTTTGGGAATATTTGCATTTTCTCGGTTTTTTCATTTCAACAACATTTTCAATATTCCAATTATGAAGATTTCTTAATTTAGAGAACTTTGCGATTTTACAGTTTTCACAGTTTTTACTATCTTGAAAACAATTTCTTTTGTTATGGAATTTCGGAAATTTTCCGAAATTTTTAATTTTTTCGATTTTTGAATTTTGGGAATTTTTGCATTTTTCTCGATTATTTAATTTCAACAAAATTAACAGTTTTCCAATTATGTCGATTTCTTAATTTGGAAAACTTTGTGATTTTACAGTTTAAACAGTTTTTACTATTTGGAAAAAATTTTCTTTTTTTGTTTCAAATTTCGGAAATGTTCTGAAATTTTAATTTTTTGTCGATTTTTGAATTTCTGAAATTTTTGAATTTTTCTCGATTTTCAAATTCAACCAAAACTTGAAATTTTCTAATTTTGACGATTTCTTAATATAGAGAACTTTATGATTTGGTCGAATTTACAGTTTTTAATATTTTATAAAAATTTTCTTTTTTGTTCAAATTTCGGAAATTTTGCGAAATTTAAAATTTTGTCTATTTTCGAATTTTGGGATTTTTTGCATATTTCTCGATTTTTTAATTTCAACAAAATTTACAATATTTCAATTTTGTCCATTTCTTTATTTAGAGAACTTTACGATTTTACAGTTTAAACAGTTTTTACTATTTTTAAAAAATTGTCTTTTGTTATCAAATTTCGGAAATTTTCCGAAATTCTAAATTTTGTCGATTTTTTAATTTTGGGAATTTTTGCATTTTCTCGGTTTTTTCATTTCAACAACATTTTCAATATTCCAATTATGAAGATTTCTTAATTTAGAGAACTTTGCGATTTTACAGTTTTCACAGTTTTTGCTATTTTGAAAACAATTTTTGCATTTTTCTCGATTTTTTTTATTTCAACAAATCTTCCAATTTTCCAATTTTGTCGATTTCTTAATAAGCAGAACTTCGTGATTTTACAGTTTGAACAGTTTTTACCATTTTGAAAAAATTTTCTTTTTTTGTTTCAAATTTCGGAAATTTTCGATTTTTTAATTTTGGGAATTTTTGCATTTTTTCGGTTTTTTCATTTCAACAACATTTTCAATATTCCAATTATGAAGATTTCTTAATTTAGAGAACTTTGCGATTGTCCAGTTTTCACAGTTTTTGCTATTTTGAAAAAATTTTCTTTTTTTTTCAAATTTCAAAAATTTCCGAAATTTTAAATTTTCTCGATTTTTGAATTTCGGAAATTTTTGCATTTCTTTGTTTTTTTTCATTTCAACAAAATTTACAATATTCCAGTTTTGTAGATTTCTTAGTTTAGAGAACATTGCGATTTTACAGTTTTCACAGTTTTTACTATTTTGACAACAATTTCTTTTGTTATCAAATTTCGAAAATTTTCCGAAATCTTAATTTTTTTCGATTTTTGAGAATTTTTGCATTTTTCTCGATTTTTTCATTTCAACAAATTTTACAATTTTCCTATTTTGTCGATTTTTTAATTTGGACAACTTTGTGATTTTACAGTTTCATAAGTTTTTACCATTTTGAAAAAATTTTCTTTTTTGTATCAAATTTCGGAAATTTTCCGAAATTTTAATTTCTTGTCGATTATTGAATTTCTGAAATTTTTTAATTTTTCCCGATTTTCAAATTCAACAAATCTTTAAATTTTCTAATTTTGACGATTTTTATAATTTAGAGAACATTATGATTTGGTCGATTTTACCGTTTTTACTATTTGTAAAAAAATTTTCTTTTTCTTATAAAATTTCGAAAATTTTCCGAAATTTTAAATTTTTTAGAGTTTTGATTTTTGAATTTTTCTCAATTTTTTAAATACAACAAATCTTGCAATATTCCAATGTTGTCGATTTCTTAATTTAAAGAACTTTGTGATTTTGTGGATTTTTTTTCTTTATTATTTTGAAAAAATTTTATTTTTTGTATCAAATTTCGGAAGTGCTCCGAAATTTGAATTTTTAGTCGATTTTTGAGTTTCTGAAATTTTTAAATTTTTTCTCGATTTTCAAATTCAACAAATCTTACAGTTTTTTAATTTTGACGACTTCTTAATTTAGAGAACTTTAGGATTTTGTCGATTTTACAGTTTTTACTATTTTGAAAAATTTTTCTTTTTTTATAAAATTTCGGAAATTTTTCGAAATTTTGAATTTATTCGATTTATGAATTTTGAGAATTTTTGAATTTTTCTCGATTTTTTAAATTCAACAAATCTAACAATATTCCAATGTTGACGATTTCTTAATTTGGAAAACTTTGTGATTTTACAGTTTAAACAGTTTTTACTATTTGAAATAAATTTTCTTTTTTTGTTTCAAATTTCGGAAATGTTCCGAAATTTTAATTTTTTGTCGATTTTTGAATTTCTGAAATTTTTTAATTTTTCTCGATTTTCAAATTCAACAAATCTTACAGTTTTCTAATTTTGGCGATTTCTTAATTAAGACAACTTTATGATTTTGTCAATTTTACAGTTTTTACTATTCTACAAAAATGTTCTTTTTTTTTATCAAATTTCGGAAATTTTCCGAAATTTTATATTTTTTTTTTTGATTTTTGAATTTTGTGTATTTTTGCATTTTTCTTGATATTTTTAATTCAACAAATTTTACAATTTTCCAATGTTGTCGATTTCTAAATTTAGAGAACTTTGTATTTATGTCGATTATACAGCTTAAATTTTTTTGAAAAACTTTTCATTTTTTTTATCAAATTTCGGAAATTTTTCGAAATTTTAAATTTATTCGATTTATGAATTTTGGGAATTTTTGCATTTTTTTTGATATTTTAATTCAAAAAATTTTACTGTTTTCCAATTTTGTCGATTTCTTAATTTTTTGAACTTTGTGATTTTACAGTTTAAACAGTTTTTACTATTTGGAAAAAATTTTCTTTTTTTGTTTCAAATTTCGGAAATGTTCCGAAATTTAAATTTTTTGTCGATTTTTGAATTTTTGAAATTTTTTAATTTTTCTCGATTTTCAAATTCATTAAATCTTGCAACTTTCTAATTTTGTAGATTTCTTAATTTAAAGAGCTTTGCGATTGTCCAGTTTTCACAGTTTTTGCTAATTTGAAAACAATTTCTTTTGTTATCGATTTTCGGAAATTTTCCGAAATCTTAAATTTTTCAGATTTTTGGATTTTGAGAATTTTTGCATTTTTCTCGATTTTTCATTTCAACAAATTTTACAATTTTCCAATTTTGTCGATTTCTTAATATGCAAAACTTTGTGATTTTACAGTTTAAACAGTTTTTACTATTTTGAAAAAATTTTCTTTTTTTGTTTCAAATTTCGGAAATGTTCCGAAATTTTAATTTTTTGTCGATTTTTGAATTTCTAAAATTTTTTAATTTTTCTCGATTTTCAAATTCAACAAATCTTACAATTTTAAAATTTTGACGATGTCCTAATTAAGAGAACTTTATGATTTCGTCGATTTTACAGTTTTAATTTTTATGAAAAAATGTTCTTCTTTTTATCAAATTTCGGAAATTTTTCGATATTTTAAATTTATTCGATTTATGAATTTTGGGATTTTTTGCATTTTTCTTGATATTTTTATTCAAAAATTTTTACTGTTTTCCAATTTTGTCGATTTCTTAATTTGGAGAGCTTTGTGATTTTACAGTTTAAACAGTTTTTACTATTCTGAAAAAATGTTCTTTTTTGTATCAAATTTCGGAAATGTTCCGAAATTTGAAACAAAAAAAGAAAATTTTTTCCAAATAGTAAAAACTGTTTAAACTGTAAAATCACAAAGTTTTCCAAATTAAGAAATTGACAACATTGGAAATTTTCCGAAATTTTATTTTCTTGTCGATTATTGAATTTCTGAAATTTTTTAATTTTTCCCGATTTTCAAATTCAACAAATCTTTAAATTTTCTAATTTTGACGATTTTTATAATTTAGAGAACATTATGATTTGGTCGATTTTACCGGTTTTACTATTTGTAAAAAAATTTTCTTTTTTTTATCAAATTTCGAAAATTTTCCGTAATTTTAAATTTTTTAGATTTTTGAATTTTGGAAAATTTTGGATTTCTTTGGATTTTTTCATTTAAACAAAAGTTACAATATTCCAATTTTGAAGAATTCTAATTTAGATAATTTTGCGATTTTACAGTTTAAACAGTTTTTACTATTTTTAAAAATTTTTCTTTTTTTCGACAAATTTCGGAAATTTTCCGAAATCAAAAATTTTGTCGATTTTTAAATTTCGGAAATTTTAGCATTTTTCTCAATTTTTTAATTTCAACAAAACTTACAATATTCCAATTTTGTAGATATCTTAATTTAAAGAACTTTGCGATTTTTCAGTTTTTACAGTTTTTACTATTTTGAAAAAAAATCTCTCTTGTTATCAAATTTCGAAAATTTTCCGAAATTTAAAATTTTTTCGATTTTTGAATTTTGAGAATTTTTGAATTTTTCTCAATCTTTTAAATACAACAAATCTTGCAATATTCCAATGTTGTCGATTTCTTAATTTGAAGAACTTTGTGATTTTGTGGATTTTACAGTCTTTATTATTTTGAAAAATTTTTCTTTTTTGTATCAGATTTCGGAAATGTTCCGAAATTTGAATTTTTAGTCGATTTTTGAATTTCTGAAATTTTTAAATTTTTTCTCGATTTTCAATTTCACCAAATCTTACAGTTTTCTAATTTTGACGACTTCTTAATTTAGAGAACTTTAGGATTTTGTCGATTTTACAAATTTAACTATTTTGAAAAAATTTTCTTTTCTTATCAAATTTCGATAATTTTCCGAAATTTTAAATTTTCTCGATTTTTTAATTTCGGAAATTTTTGCATTTCTTTGTTTTTTTTTCATTTTAACAAAATTTACAATATTCCAATTTTTGAAGATTTCTTAGTTTAAAGAACTTTGCGATTTTCCAGTATTCACAGTTTTTACTATAACGAAAAATTTTCTTTTTTTTTATCAAATTTCGGAAGTTTTCCGAATATTTTAATTTTTTTGATTTTTGAATTTTGGGAATTTTTGCATTTTTGTTGATATTTTTAATTCAACAAATTTTAAAATTTTCCAATATTGTCGATTTCTAAATTTAGAGAACTTTGCGATTTTGTCGATTGTACAGTTTTTTTATTTTGAAGAAATTGTCTTTTTTTGATAAATTTTTCGGAAATTTTGCAAAATTTTAAGTTTTGTCGATTTTCGGAAATTTTTGCATTTTTCTCGATTTTTTAATTTCAACAAATTTTACAATTTTCCAATTTTGTAGATTTCTGAATTTAAAGAGCTTTGCGATTTTACAGTTTTCACTGTCTTTACTATTTTGAAAAAAATTTATTTTGTTATCAAATTTCGGAAATTTTACGAAATTTTAAAATTTTTAGATTTTTGAATTTGAGAATTTTTGCATTTTTTTCTATTTTTTCATTTCAACAAAATTTACAATTTTCCAATTTTGTAGATTTCTGAATTTAAAGAGCTTTGCGATTTTACAGTTTTCACAGTTTTTAATATTTTGAAAACAATTTCTTTTGTTCTCGAATTTCGGAAATTTTCCAAAATTTTAATTTTTTCCGATTTTTAGATTTTGAGAATTTTTGCATTTTTCTCGATTTTTTTATTTCAACAAAATTTTCAATATTTAAATTTTGAAGATTTCTTAATTTAAAGAACTTTGCGATTTTTCAGCTTTCACAGTTTTTTCTATTTTGAAAAAATTGTCTTTTTTTTATCAAATTTCGGAAATTTTCCGAAATTTTAAATTTTGTCGACTTAAAAATTTCAGAAATTTTTGCATTTTTCTCGATTTTTTCATTTCATCAAAATTTACAATATTCAAATTTTGTAGATTTCTTAATTTAAAGAGCTTTGCGATTTTACAGCTTTCATTTTAACAATTTATTTTGTTAGCAAATTTCGGAAATTTTACGAAATTTTAAAATTTTAAGATTTTTGAATTTTGAGAATTTTTGCATTTTTTTCGATTTTTTCATTTCAACAAAATTTACAATTTTCCAATTTTAAAGATTTCTTAATTTAGGGAACTTTGCGATTTAACAGTTTTTACAGTTTTTACTATTTTAAAAAAAATTGTCTTTTTTTATCAAATTTCGGAAATTTTCCAAAATTTTAATTTTTTGTTGATTTTTGAGTTTCTGAATTTTGTTAATTTTTCTCGATTTTAAATTTTAACAAATCTTACAATTATCTAATTTTGGCGATTTCTTAATTTAGAGAAATTTATGATTTTGTCGATTTTACAGTTTTACCTATTCTGAAAACATTTTCTTTTTTTTATCAAATTTCGGAAATGTTCAAAAATTTCAATTTTTTGTCGATTTTTGAATTTTGGGAATTTTTGCATTATTTTGCATTTCGAAAATTTTCCGAAATTTTAAATTTTTTCGATTTTTGAATTTTGGGATTTTGGGTTTTTTTGCTTTTTTTTCGGTTTTTTTCATTTCAAAAAAATTTTCAATATTCCAATTTTCAAGAATTCTTAATTTAGAGAACTTTGCGATTTTACTGTTTTCACAGTTTTAACTATTTCTTAAAAAACATTCTTTTGTTATCGAATTTCGAAAATTTTCCGATATTTTAAATGTTTTCAATTTTTTAGTTTTGTGAATTTTTGCATTTTTCTTGATATTTTTAATTCAACAAATTTTACAATTTTTCAATGTTGTCGATTTCCAAATTTAGAGAACTTTTTAATTTTGTCGATTATACAGTTTTTACTATTTTGAAGAAATTGTCTTATTTATTCAACTTCGGAAATTTTCCGAAATTTTAAATTTTTTAGATTTTTGAATTTTTGAAATTTTTTCATTTTTCTCGATTTTCAAATTCAACAAATCTTCTAATTTTCAAATTTTGACGATTTATTAATAAGGAGAACTTTATGATTTTGTCGATTTTACAATTTTTACTATTTTGAAAAAATTTAGTTTTTTTTATCAAATTTCGGAAATTTTCCGAATTTTTCAATTTTTTCGATTTTTGAATTTCTGAAATTTTTTAATTCTTCTCGATTTTTTAAATTCAACAAATCTTACAATATTCCAATGTTGTCGGTTTTTTAATTTAGAAAACTTTGCGATCTTGTTGATTTTAGTGTTTTTACTATTTTGAAAATTTTTTCTTTTTTTTATCAAATTTTGTAAATTTTCCGAAACTCTAAATTTTTTTCTATTGTTGAATTTTAGGAATTTTTGCATTTTTCTTGATTTTTTAATTTCATCAAAATTTACAATATTCTAGTTTTGTCCATTTCTTTATTTAGGGAACTTTGCGATCTTAGAGTTTTACAGTTTTTACTATTTTGAAAAAACTTTCTTTTTTTTCGAATTTTGGAAAGTTTCCGAAATTTTAAATTTTTTGGATTTTTGAATTTTGAGAATTTTTTCATTTTTCTTGATATTCTTAATTCAACAAATTTTACAATTTTCCAATGTTGTCGATTTCCAAATTTAGAGAATTTTTCAATTTTGTCGATTTACAGTTTTTACTGTTTTGAAGAAATTGTCTTCTTTATTAAACTTCGGAAATTTTCCGAAATTTTAAATTTTTTAGATTTTTGAATTTCTGAAATTTCTTAATTTTTCTCGATCTTCAAATTCAACAAATCTTCCCATTTTCAAATTTTGACGATTTCTTAATAAAGAGAACTTTGAGATTTTGTCGATTTTACAGTTTTTACCATTTTGAAAAATTTTCTTTTTCTATTAAATTGTCGGAAATTTTTGCAAAATTTTAAATTTTGTCGATTTTCGGAAATTTTAGAATTTTTTTCGATTTTTTAATTTCAACAAAATTTACAATATTCCAATTTTTTGTATTTCTTTATTTAGAAAACTTTGCTTTTTCACAGTTTAAACAGTTTTTACTATTTTGAAAAAAAAATGTCTTTTTTTATCAAATTTCGAAAATTTTTCAAAATTTTAAATTTTTTCGATTTTTAAATTTCGGAAACTTTTGCATTTCTTTGTTTTTTTTTCATTTTAACAAAATTTACAATATTCCAATTTTTGAAGATTTCCTAATTTAAAGAACTTTGGGATTTTTCAGTTTTCACAGTTTTTACTATTTTGAAAACAATTTCTTTTGTTATCGAATTTCGAAAATTTTCCGAAATTTTAATTTTTTCCGATTTTTAGATTTTGAGAATTTTTTCATTTTTGTCGATTTTTTTATTTCAATAAATTTTACAATTTTCCAATTTTTGGCGATTTCTTAACTTGGAGAACTTTGTGATTTTACAGTTTAAACAGTTTTTACTATTTTGAAAAAATATCCTTTTTTTATCAAGTTTCGGAAATTTTCCGAAATTTTAAATTCTTTCGATTTTTGAATTTTGAGAATTTTTGCATTTTTCTCGATATTTTTATTCAACAATATTTACAATTTTCCAATGTTGTCGATTCAACAAATCTTCTAATTTTCAAATTTTGACGATTTCTTAATAAAGAGAACTATATGATTTTCTCGATTTTACAATTTTTACTATTTTGAAAAAATCTATTTTTTTTTATCAAATTTCGGAAATTTTCAGATTTTTTTAACTTTTTCGATTTTTGAATTTCTGAAATTTTTTAAATCTTCTCGATTTTTTAAAATCAACAAATCTTACAATATTCCAATGTTGTCGATTTTTTAATTTAGAAAACTTTGTGATTTTGTCGATTTTACAGTTTTTACTATGTTGAAAAATTTTATTATTTTTATCAAATTTTCGGAAATTTTTGCAAAATGTTTAATATTGTCGATTTTCGGAAATTTTTGCATTCTTCTCTATTTTTTAATTTCAACAAAATTTACAATATTCCAATTTTTTGTATTTCTTTATTTAGAAAATTTTGCGTTTTCACAGTTTAAACAGTTTTTACTATTTTGAAAAAAAAATGTATTTTTTTATCAAATTTCGAAAATTTCCGAAATTTTAAATTTTTTCGATTTTTAAATTTCGGAAATTTTTGCATTTTGTTGGATTTTTTCATTTCAACAAAATTTACAATATTCTAATTTTGTAGATTTCCTAATTTAATGAACTTTGGGATTTTTAAGTTTTCACAGTTTTTACTATTTCAAAACAATTTCTTTTGTTATCGAATTTCGGAAATTTTCCGAAATTTTAATTTTTTCCTATTTTTAGAGTTTGAGAATTTTTGCATTTTTCTCGATTTTTTTATTTTAACAAAATTTTCAATATTCGAATTTTGAAGATTTCTTAATTTAAAGAACTTTGCGATTTTTCAGTTTTCACTGTCTTTACTATTTTGAAAAAAAATTTATTTTGTTATCAAATTTCGGATATTTTACGAAATTTTAAAATTTTTAGATTTTTGAATTTTGAGAATTTTTGCATTTTTCTCGTTTTTTTCATTTCAACAAAATTTACAATTTTCCAATTTTGTAGATTTCTTAATTTAAAGAACTTTGCGATTTTCCAGTTTTTCCAGTTTTTACTTTTTTGAAAACAATTTAATTTTTTTATCAAATTTCGGAAATTTTCCGAAATTTTAAATTTATTCGATTTATGAATTTTGGGAATTTTTGCATTTTTCTTGATATTTTAATTCAAAAAATTTTACTGTTTTCCAATTTTGTCGATTTCTTAATTTGGAGAACTTTGTCATTTTACAGTTTAAACAGTTTTTACTATTTTGAAATAATTTTGTTTTTTTGTTTCAAATTTCGGAAATGTTCCGAAATTTTAATTTTTTGTGGATTTTTGAATTTCTGAAATTTTTCTCGATTTTCAAATTCAACAAATCTTGCAATTTTCTAGTTTTGACGATTTCTTAATTTAGATAAATTTATGATTTTGTCGATTTTACAGTTTTTACTTTTTTATAAAAATTTTTTTTTTTATCAAATTTCGGAAATTTTTCGAAATTTAAAATTTTTTCGATTTTTGAATATTGGGAATTTTTTAATTTTTCTCGGTTTTTTCATTTCAACAAATTTTTCAAGATTTCTTAATTTAGAGAACTTTGCGATTTTACTGTTTTCACAGTTTTTACTATTTTAAAAAAAATTTCTTTTCTTATCGAATTTAGAAAATTTTCCAGTTTTTTAAATTTTTTCGATTTTTTAATTTTGTGAATTTTTGCATTTTTCTTGATATTTTTAATTCATCAAATTTTACAATTTTCCAATGTTGTTGATTTCTAAATTTAGAGAACTTTATAATTTTGTCGATTATACAGCTTTTACTATTTTGAAGAAATTGTCTTTTTTATTAAACTTCGGAAATTTTAAGAAATTTTAAATTTTTTCAATTTTTGAGTTTTGGGAATATTTGCATTTTCTCGGTTTTTTCATTTCAACAACATTTTCAATATTCCAATTATGAAGATTTCTTAATTTAGAGAACTTTGCGATTTTACAGTTTTCACAGTTTTTGCTATTTTGAAAACAATTTTTGCATTTTTCTCGATTTTTTTTATTTCAACAAATCTTCCAATTTTCCAATTTTGTCGATTTTTTAATTTGGACAACTTTGTGATTTTACAGTTTTATAAGTTTTTACCATTTTGAAAAAATTTTCTTTTTTGTATCAAATTTCGGAAATTTTCCGAAATTTTAATTTCTTGTCGATTATTGAATTTCTGAAATTTTTTAATTTTTCCCGATTTTCAAATTCAACAAATCTTTAAATTTTCTAATTTTGACGATTTCTTAATTTAGAGAACATTATGATTTGGTCGATTTTACAGTTTTTACTATTTGTAAAAAAAATTCCTTTTTTTATCAAATTTCGGAAATTTTCCGAAATTTAAAATTTTGTCTATTTTTGAATTTTGGGAAAATTAACATTTTTCTCGATTTTTTCATTTCAACAAAATTGACAATATTCCAATTTTGTCTATTTCTTTATTTAGAGAACATTGCGATTTTATGGCTTAAACAGTTTTTACTATTTTGAAAAAGTTTTCTTTTTTGCATCAAATTTCGGAAATTTTACAAAATTTTACATTTTTTATTTAGATTTGTTTTTTTTCATTTCAACAAAATTTCCAATATTCCAATTTCTTCTATAAATTTTCTAATTTTGACGATTTTTATAATTTAGAGAACATTATGATTTGGTCGATTTTACCGTTTTTACTATTTGTAAAAAAATTTTCTTTTTCTTATCAAATTTCGAAAATTTTCCGAAATTTTAAATTTTTTAGAGTTTTGAATTTTGGGAAATTTTGCATTTCTTTGGATTTTTTCATTTCAACAAAATTTACAATATTCCAATTTTGAAGATTTCTAATTTAGAGAATTTTGGGATTTTACAGTTTAAACAGTTTTTACTATTTTGAAAATTTTTTCTTTTTTTCGACAAATTTCGGAAATTTTCCGAAATCTAAAATTTTGTCGATTTTTAAATTTCGGAAATTTTAGCATTTTTCTCAATTTTTTAATTTCAACAAAACTTACAATATTCCAATTTTGTAGATATCTTAATTTAAAGAACTTTGCGATTTTTCAGTTTTTACAGTTTTTACTATTTTGAAAAAAAATGTCTCTTGTCATCAAATTTCGGAAATTTTCCGAAATTTAAATTTTTTTCGATTTTTGAATTTTGAGAATTTTTGAATTTTTCTCAATTTTTTAAATACAACAAATCTTGCAATATTCCAATGTTGTCGATTTCTTAATTTAAAGGACTTTGTGATTTTGTGGATTTTACAGTCTTTATTATTTTGAAAAAATTTTATTTTTTGTATCAAATTTCGGAAATGCTCCGAAATTTGAATTTTTAGTCGATTTTTGAGTTTCTGAAATTTTCAAATTTTTTCTCGATTTTCAAATTCAACAAATCTTACAGTTTTTTAATTTTGACGACTTCTTAATTTAGAGAACTTTAGGATTTTGTCGATTATACAGTTTAAATTTTTTTGAAAAAATTTTCATTTTTTTTATCAAATTTCGGAAATTTTTCGAAATTTTAAATTTATTCGATTTATGAATTTTGGGAATTTTTGCATTTTTCTTGATATTTTAATTCAAAAAATTTTACTGTTTTCCAATTTTGTCGATTTCTTAATTTTTTGAACTTTGTGATTTTACAGTTTAAACAGTTTTTACTATTTGGAAAAAATTTTCTTTTTCTGTTTCAAATTTCGGAAATGTTCCGAAATTTAAAGTTTTTGTCGATTTTTGAATTTTTGAAATTTTGTAATTTTTCTCGATTTTCAAATTCATTAAATCTTGCAACTTTCTAATTTTGTAGATTTCTTAATTTAAAGAGCTTTGCGATTCTTAAGTTTTCACAGTTTTTGCTAATTTGAAAACAATTTCTTTTGTTATCGATTTTCGGAAATTTTCCGAAATCTTAAATTATTCAGATTTTTGGATTTTGAGAATTTTTGCAACAACATTTTCAATATTCCAATCATGAAGATTTCGTAATTTAGAGAACTTTGCGATTTTACAGTTTTCACAGTTTTTGCTATTTTGAAAACAATTTCTTTTATCGATTTTCGGAAATTTTCTCTAAATTAAGAAATCGTCAAAATTAGAAAATTACAGTTTAAACAGTTTTTACTATTTTGAAAAATTTTTCTTTTTTTCGACAAATTTCGGAAATTTTCCGAAATCTAAAATTTTGTCGATTTTTAAATTTCGGAAATTTTATCATTTTTCTCAATTTTTTAATTTCAACAAAACTTACAATATTCCAATTTTGTAGATATCTTAATTTAAAGAACTTTGCTATTTTTCAGTTTTTACAGTTTTTACTATTTTGAAAAAAAATCTCTCTTGTTATCAAATTTCGAAAATTTTCCGAAATTTAAAATTTTTCGATTTTTGAATTTTGAGAATTTTTGAATTTTTCTCAATCTTTTAAATACAACAAATCTTGCAATATTCCAATGTTGTCGATTTCTTAATTTGAAGAACTTTGTGATTTTGTGGATTTTACAGTCTTTATTATTTTGAAAAATTTTTCTTTTTTGTATCAAATTTCGGAAATGTTCCGAAATTTGAATTTTTAGTCGATTTTTGAATTTCTGAAATTTTTAAATTTTTTCTCGATTTTCAATTTCACCAAATCTTACAGTTTTCTAATTTTGACGACTTCTTAATTTAGAGAACTTTAGGATTTTGTCGATTTTACAGTTTTAACTATTTTGAAAAAATTTTTTCTTATCAAATTTCGAAAATTTTCCGAAATTTTAAATTTTCTCGATTTTTTAATTTCGGAAGTTTTTGCATTTTTTTGTTTTTTTTTCATTTCAACAAAATTTACAATATTCCAATTTTTGAAGATTTCTTAGTTTAAAGAACTTTGCGATTTTCCAGTATTCACAGTTTTTACTATAACGAAAAAGTTTCTTTTTTTTTATCAAATTTCGGAAGTTTTCCGAATATTTTAATTTTTTCGATTTTTGAATTTTGGAATTTTTGCATTTTTGTTGATATTTTTAATTCAACAAATTTTAAAATTTTCCAATGTTGTCGATTTCTAAATTTAGAGAACTTTGCGATTTTGTCGATTGTACAGTTTTTTTATTTTGAAGAAATTGTCTTTTTTTGATACATTTTTCGGAAATTTTGCAAAATTTTAAGTTTTGTCGATTTTCGGAAATTTTTGCATTTTTCTCGATTTTTTGATTTCAACAAATTTTACAATTTTCCAATTTTGTAGATTTCTAAATTTAAAGAGCTTTGCGATTTTACAGTTTTCACTGTCTTTACTATTTTGAAAAAAATTTATTTTGTTATCAAATTTCGGAAATTTTACGAAATTTTAAAATTTTTAGATTTTCGAATTTGAGAATTTTTGCATTTTTTTCGATTTTTTCATTTCAACAAAATTTACAATTTTCCAATTTTGTAGATTTCTGAATTTAAAGAGCTTTGCGATTTTACAGTTTTCGCAGTTTTTACTATTTTGAAAACAATTTCTTTTGTTCTCGAATTTCGGAAATTTTCCAAAATTTTAATTTTTTCCGATTTTTAGATTTTGAGAATTTTTGCATTTTTCTCGATTTTTTTATTTCAACAAAATTTTCAATATTTAAATTTTGAAGATTTCTTAATTTAAAGAACTTTGCGATTTTTCAGCTTTCACAGTTTTTTCTATTTTGAAAAAATTGTCTTTTTTTTATCAAATTTCGGAAATTTTCCGAAATTTTAAATTTTGTCGACTTAAAAATTTCAGAAATTTTTGCATTTTTCTCGATTTTTTCATTTCATCAAAATTTACAATATTCAAATTTTGTAGATTTCTTAATTTAAAGAGCTTTGCGATTTTACAGTTTTCACTGTCTTTACTATTTTGAAAAACATTTATTTTGTTATCAAATTTCGGAAATTTTACGAAATTTTAAAATTTTTAGATTTTTGAATTTTGAGAATTTTTGCATTTTTTTCGATTTTTTCATTTCAACAAAATTTACAATTTTCCAATTTTGTAGATTTCTTAATTTAGGGAACTTTGCGATTTAACAGTTTTTACAGTTTTTACTATTTTAAAAAAAATTGTCTTTTTTTATCAAATTTCGGAAATTTTCAAAAATTTTAATTTTTTGTTGATTTTTGAATTTCTGAATTTTGTTAATTTTTCTCGATTTTAAATTTTAACAAATCTTACAATTATCTAATTTTGGCGATTTCTTAATTTAGAGAAATTTATGATTTTGTCGATTTTACAGTTTTACCTATTCTGAAAACATTTTCTTTTTTTTATCAAATTTCGGAAATGTTCAAAAATTTCAATTTTTTGTCGATTTTTGAATTTTGGGAATTTTTGCATTATTTTGCATTTCGAAAATTTTCCGAAATTTTAAATTTTTTCGATTTTTGAATTTTGGGATTTTGGGTTTTTTTGCTTTTTTTTCGGTTTTTTTCATTTCAAAAAAATTTTCAATATTCCAATTTTCAAGAATTCTTAATTTAGAGAACTTTTAGATTTTACTGTTTTCACAGTTTTAACTATTTCTAAAAAAAATTTCTTTTGTTATCGAATTTCGAAAATTTTCCGAAATTTTAAATTTTTTCAATTTTTTAGTTTTGTGAATTTTTCTTGATATTTTTAATTCAACAAATTTTACAATTTTTCAATGTTGTCGATTTCCAAATTTAGAGAACTTTTTAATTTTGTCGATTATACAGTTTTTACTATTTTGAAGAAATTGTCTTATTTATTCAACTTCGGAAATTTTCCGAAATTTTAAATTTTTTAGATTTTTGAATTTTTGAAATTTTTTCATTTTTCTCGATTTTCAAATTCAACAAATCTTCTAATTTTCAAATTTTGACGATTTATTAATAAGGAGAACTTTATGATTTTGTCGATTTTACAATTTTTACTATTTTGAAAAAATTTAGTTTTTTTTATCAAATTTCGGAAATTTTCCGAATTTTTCAATTTTTTCGATTTTTGAATTTCTGAAATTTTGTAATTCTTCTCGATTTTTTAAATTCAACAAATCTTACAATATTCCAATGTTGTCGGTTTTTTAATTTAGAAAACTTCGCCATCTTGTTGATTTTAGTGTTTTTACTATTTTGAAAATTTTTTCTTTTTTTTATCAAATTTTGTAAATTTTCCGAAACTCTAAATTTTGTCTATTGTTGAATTTTAGGAATTTTTGCATTTTTCTTGATTTTTTAATTTCATCAAAATTTACAATATTCTAGTTTTGTCCATTTCTTTATTTAGGGAACTTTGCGATCTTACAGTTTTACAGTTTTTACTATTTTTAAAAAACTTTCTTTTTTTTCGAATTTTGGAAAGTTTCCGAAATTTTAAATTTTTTGGATTTTTGAATTTTGAGAATTTTTTCATTTTTCTTGATATTCTTAATTCAACAAATTTTAAAATTTTCCAATGTTGTCGATTTCCAAATTTAGAGAATTTTTCAATTTTGTCGATTTACAGTTTTTACTGTTTTGAAGAAATTGTCTTCTTTATTAAACTTCGGAAATTTTCCGAAATTTTAAATTTTTTAGATTTTTGAATTTCTGAAATTTCTTAATTTTTCTCGATCTTCAAATTCAACAAATCTTCCCATTTTCAAATTTTGACGATTTCTTAATAAAGAGAACTTTGAGATTTTGTCGATTTTACAGTTTTTACCATTTTGAAAAATTTTCTTTTTCTATTAAATTGTCGGAAATTTTTGAAAAATTTTTAATTTTGTCGATTTTCGGAAATTTTTGAATTTTTTTCAATTTTTTAATTTCAACAAAATTTACAATATTCCAATTTTTTGTATTTCTTTATTTAGAAAACTTTGCGTTTTCACAGTTTAAACAGTTTTTACTATTTTGAAAAAAAAATGTTTTTTTTTTATCAAATTTCGATTTTTCAAAATTTTAAATTTTTTCGATTTTTAAATTTCGGAAACTTTTGCATTTTGTTGGGTTTTTTCATTTCAACAAAGTTTACAATATTCCAATTTTGTAGATTTCCTAATTTAAAGAACTTTGGGATTTTTCAGTTTTTACTATTTTGAAAACAATTTCTTTTGTTATCGAATTTCAAAAATTTTCCGAAATTTTAATTTTTTCCGATTTTTAGATTTTGAGAATTTTTTCATTTTTCTCGATTTTTTTATTTCAATAAATTTTACAATTTTCCAATTTTTGGCGATTTCTTAACTTGGAGAACTTTGTGATTTTACAGTTTAAACAGTTTTTACTATTTTGAAAAAATATCCTTTTTTTATCAAGTTTCGGAAATTTTCCGAAATTTTAAATTCTTTCGATTTTTGAATTTTGAGAATTTTTGCATTTTTCTCGATATTTTTATTCAACAATATTTACAATTTTCCAATGTTGTCGATTCAACAAATCTTCTAATTTTCAAATTTTGACGATTTCTTAATAAAGAGAACTATATGATTTTCTCGATTTTAAAATTTTTACTATTTTGAAAAAATCTATTTTTTTTTATCAAATTTCGGAAATTTTCAGAATTTTTTAATTTTTTCGATTTTTGAATTTCTGAAATTTTTTAAATCTTCTCGATTTTTTAAAATCAACAAATCTTACAATATTCCAATGTTGTCGATTTTTTAATTTAGAAAACTTTGTGATTTTGTCGATTTTACAGTTTTTACTATGTTGAAAATTTTTATTATTTTTATCAAATTTTCGGAAATTTTTGCAAAATGTTTAATATTGTCGATTTTCGGAAATTTTTGCATTATTCTCTATTTTTTAATTTCAACAAAATTTACAATATTCCAATTTTTTTTATTTCTTTATTTAGAAAATTTAGCGTTTTCACAGTTTAAACAGTTTTTACTATTTTGAAAAAAAAATGTATTTTTTTATCAAATTTCGAAAATTTCCGAAATTTTAAATTTTTTCGATTTTTAAATTTCGGAAATTTTTGCATTTTGTTGGATTTTTTCATTTCAACAAAATTTACAATATTCTAATTTTGTAGATTTCCTAATTTAATGAACTTTGGGATTTTTAAGTTTTCACAGTTTTTACTATTTCGAAAACAATTTCTTTTGTTATCGAATTTTGAATATTTTTCGAAATTTTATTTTTTTCAGATTTTTAGATTTTGAGAATTTTTGCATTTTTGTCGATTTTTTTATTTCAACAAATTTTACAATTTTCCAATTTTTGGCGATTTCTTAACTTGGAGAACTTTGTGATTTTACAGTTTAAACAGTTTTTACTATTTTGAAAAAATATCCTTTTTTTACCAAGTTTCGGAAATTTTCAGAAATTTTAAATTTTTTCGATTTTTGAATTTTGAGAATTTTCGCACTTTTCTCGATATTTTTATTCAACAATATTTACAATCTTCCAATTTTGTAGATTTCTTAATTTAGAGAACTTTGCGATTTTACAGCTTAAACACTTATTAGTATTTTGAAAAAAAATTATTTATTGTATCAAATTTTGGAAATGTTCCAAAATTTTAATTTTTTGTCGATTTTTGAATTTCTGAATTTTTTAAATTTTCTCGATTTTCAAGTTCAACAAATCTTACAGTTTTCTAATTTTGACGATTTTTTAATTTAGAGAACTTTATGATTTTGTCGATTTTACAGTTTTTACTATTTTGGAAAAATTTTTTTTTTTTTATCAAATTTCGGAAATTTTCCGAAATTTTAAATTTTTTAGATTTTTGAATTTTGGGAAATTTTGCATTTTTTTCGATTTTTCAATTTTAACAAAATTAACAATATTTCAATTTTGTCTATTTCTTTATTTAGAGAACTTTACGATTTTATAGCTTAAACAGTTTTTACTATTTTGAAAAAATTTTCTTTTTTTATCAAATTTCGAAAATTTTCCGAAATTTTAAATTTTCTCGATTTTTTAATTTCGGAAATTTTTGCATTTCGTTGGATTTTTTCACTTCAACAAAATTTACAGTATTCCAATTTTGTAGATTTCTTAGTTTAGATAACGTTGCAATTTTACAGTTTTCACAGTTATTACTATTTTGACAACAATTTCTTTTGTTATCGAATTTCGGAAATTTTCCGGACTTTTAAATTTTTTCGATTTTTGATTTTTGAGAATTTTTGCATTTTTCTCGATTTTTTTATTTCAACAAATTTTACAATTTTCCAATTTTTGGCGATTTCTTAACTTGGAGAACTTTGTGAATTTACTGTTTAAACAGTTTTTACTATTTTGAAAAAATGTTCTTTTTTGTATCAAATTTCGGAAATGTTCAGAAATTTTAATTTTTTGTCGATTTTTGAATTTCTGAAATTTTTTAATTTTTCCCGATTTTCAAATTCAACAAATCTTACATTTTTCTAATTTGGCGATTTCTTAAATAAGAAAACTATGTGATTTTGTCGATTTTACAGTTGATACTATTTTTAAAAAAAAATGTTCTTTTTTTATCAAATTTCGGAAATGTTCCGAAACTTTAAATTTTGTCGATTTTTAAATTTCTGAAATTTTTGCATGTTTCTTCATTTTTTCATTTCAACAAAATTTACAATATTCCAATTTTGTCTATTTCTTTATTTAGAGAACTTTGCGATTTTACAGCTTAAACAATTTTTACTACTTTGAAAAAAATTCTTTTTTGGAAGATTTCCGAAATTTTAAATTATTTAGATTTTTGATTTTTGAGAATTTTTGCATTTTTCTCGATTTTTTCATTTCAACAAAATTTACAATATTCTAATTTTAAAGATTTCTTAGTTCTAAGAACTTTGCGATTTTCCAGTTAAAACAGTTTTTACTATTTTTAAAAAATTGTCTCTTGTTATCAAATTTCGGAAATTTTCCGAAATTTAAAATTTTTTCGATTTTTGAATTTTGAGAATTTTTAAATTTTTCTCGATTTTTTAAATTCAACAAATCTAACAATTTTAAAATTTTGACGATGTCCTAATTAAAAGAACTTTATGATTTCGTCGATTTTACAGTTTTAATTTTTATAAAAAAATGTTCTTCTTTTTATCAAATTTCGGAAATTTTTCTATATTTTAAATTTATTCGATTTATGAATTTTTGGAATTTTTGCATTTTTCTTGATATTTTTATTCAATTTTGTCGATTTCTTAATTTGGAGAACTTTGTGATTTTACAGTTTAAACAGTTTTTACTATTCTGAAAAAATGTTCTTTTTTGTATCAAATTTCGGAAATGTTCCGAATTTTTAATTTTTTGTCGATTTTTGAATTTCTGAAATTTTTTAATTTTTCTCGATTTTCAAATTCAACCAAAACTTGCAATTTTCTAATCTTGACGATTTCTTAATTTAGAGAACTTTATGATTTTGTCGATTTTACAGTTTTTACTATTTTTAAAAAATTTTCATTTATTATCAAATTTCGGAAATTTTCCGAAATTTAAAATGTTGTCGATTTTTGAATTTTGGGATTTTTTGCATTTTTCTCGGTTTTTTAATTTCAACAAAATTTTCAATATTCCCATTTGCAAGATTTCTTAATTTAGAGAACTTTGCGATTTCACTGTTTTCACAGTTTTTACTATTTTAAAAAAAATTTCTTTTTTTCGATTTTTTAATTTCAACAAAATTTACAATATTTCAATTTTGTAGATATCATAATTTAAAGAACTTTGGGACTTTTAAGTTTTCACAGTTTTTACTATTTTGAAAACAATTTCTTTTGTTATCGAATTTCGTAAATTTTCCGAAATTTTAAATTTTTTAGATTTTTGGATTTTGAGAATTTTTGCATTTTTGTCGATTTTTTTTATTTCAACAAATCTTACAATTTTCCAATTTTGTCGATTTCTTAATATGCAGAACATTGTGATTTTACAGTTTGAACAGTTTTTACCATTTTGAAAAAATTTTCTTTTTTTGTTTCAAATTTCGGAAATTTTCCGAAATTTTAAATTTTGTCGATTTTTTAATTTTGGGAATTTTTGCATTTCAACAACATTTTCAATATTCCAATTATGAAGATTTCTTAATTTAGAGAACTTTGCGATTGTCCAGTTTTCACAGTTTTTGCTATTTTGAAAAAATTTTATTTTTTATCAAATTTCAAAAATTTCCGAAATGTTAAATTTTCTCGATTTTCGAATTTCGGAAATTTTTGCATTTCTTTGTTTTTTTTCTTTTCAACAAAATTTACAATATTCCAATTTTGTAGATTTCTTAGTTTTGAGAACATTGCGATTTTACAGTTTTCACAGTTTTTACTATTTTGACAACAATTTCTTTTGTTATCAAATTTCGAAAATTTTCCGAATATTTTAATTTTTTCGATTTTTGATTTTTGAGAATTTTTGCATTTTTCTCGATTTTTTCATTTCAACAAATTTTACAATTTTCCTATTTTGTCGATTTCTTAATTTGGAAAACTTTGTGTTTTTACAGTTTTAACAGTTTTTACCATTTTTTACAAATTTTCTTTTTTGTATCAAATTTCGGAAATTTTCCGAAATTTTAATTTCTTGTCGATTATTGAATTTCTGAAATTTTTTAATTTTTCCCGATTTTCAAATTCAACAAATCTCTAAATTTTCTAATTTTGACGATTTTTATAATTTAGAGAACATTATGATTTGGTCGATTTTACCGTTTTTACTATTTGTATAAAAATTTTCTTTTTTTTATCAAATTTCGAAAATTTTCCGAAATTTTAAATTTTTTAGATTTTTGAATTTTGGGAAATTTTGGATTTCTTTGGATTTTTTCATTTCACCAAAAGTTACAATATTCCAATTTTGAAGATTTCTTATTTAGAGAATTTTGGGATTTTACAGTTTAAACAGTTTTTACTATTTTGAAAAATTTTTCTTTTTTTCGACATATTTCGAAAATTTTCCGAAATCTAAAATTTTGTCGATTTTTAAATATCGGAAATTTGAGCATTTTTCTCAATTTTTTAATTTCAACAAAACTTACAATATTCCAATTTTGTAGATATCTTAATTTAAAGAACTTTTGCGATTTTTCAGTTTTTACAGTTTTTACTATTTTGAAAAAATTTTCTTTTCTTATCAAATTTCGAAAATTTTCCGAAATTTTAAATTTTCTCGATTTTTTAATTTCGGAAATTTTTGCATTTCTTTGTTTTTTGTTCATTTCAACAAAATTTACAATATTCCAATTTTTGAAGATTTCTTAGTTTAAAGAATTTTGCGATTTTCCAGTATTCACAGTTTTTACTATAACGAAAAATTTTCTTTTTTTTATCAAATTTCGGAAGTTTTCCGAATATTTTAATTTTTTCGATTTTTGAATTTTGGGAATTTTTGCATTTTTGTTGATATTTTTAATTCAACAAAATTTTCAATATTTAAATTTTGAAGATTTCTTAATTTAAAGAACTTTGCGATTTTTCAGCTTTCACAGTTTTTTCTATTTTGAAAAAATTGTCTTTTTTTATCAAATTTCGCAAATTTTCCGAAATTCTAAATTTTGTCGATTTTTGAATTTTGGGAATTTTTGCATTTTCTCGGTTTTTTCATTTCAACAACATTTTCAATATTCCAATTTTGTAGATTTCTTAATTTAGAGAACTTTGGGATTTTACAGTTTTCACAGTTTTTGCTATTTTGAAAACAATTTCTTTTGTTATCGATTTTCGGAAATTTTCCGAATTTTTAATTTTTTGTCGATTTTTGAATTTCTGAAATTTTTTAATTTTTCCCGATTTTCAAATTCAACAAATCTTTAAATTTTCTAATTTTGACGATTTTTATAATTTAGAGAACATTATGATTTGGTCGATTTTACCGTTTTTAATATTTGTATAAAAATTTTCTTTTTTTTATCAAATTTCGAAAATTTTCCGAAATTTTAAATTTTTTAGATTTTTGAATTTTGGGAAATTTTGGATTTCTTTGGATTTTTTCATTTCAACAAAAGTTACAATATTCCAATTTTGAAGATTTCTTATTTAGAGAATTTTGGGATTTTACAGTTTAAACAGTTTTTACTATTTTGAAAAATTTTTCTTTTTTTCGACAAATTTCGGAAATTTTCCGAAATCTAAAATTTTGTCGATTTTTGAATTTCGGAAATTTAAGCATTTTTCTCAATTTTTTAATTTCAACAAAACTTACAATATTCCAATTTTGTAGATATCTTAATTTAAAGAACTTTGCGATTTTTCAGTTTTTACAGTTTTTACTATTTTGAAAAAATTTTCTTTTCTTAACAAATTTCGAAAATTTTCCGAAATTTTAAATTTTCTCGATTTTTTAATTTCGGAAATTTTTGCATTTCTTTGTTTTTTGTTCATTTCAACAAAATTTACAATATTCCAATTTTTGAAGATTTCTTAGTTTAAAGAACTTTGCGATTTTCCAGTATTCACAGTTTTTACTATAACGAAACATTTTCTTTTTTTTATCCAATATCGGAAGTTTTCCGAATATTTTAATTTTTTCGATTTTTGAATTTTGGGAATTTTTGCATTTTTGTTGATATTTTTAATTCAACAAATTTTAAAATTTTCCAATGTTGTCGATTTCTAGGAGGAAATTTTGAGGAAATTGTCTTTTTTTGATACATTTTTCGGAAATTTTGCAAAATTTTAAGTTTTGTCGATTTTCGGAAATTTTTGCATTTTTCTCGATTTTTTAATTTCAACAAATTTTACAATTTTAAAATTTTGTAAATTTCTGAATTTAAAGAGCTTTGCGATTTTACAGTTTTCACTGTCTTTACTATTTTGAAAAAAATTTATTTTGTTATCGAATTTCGGAAATTTTACGAAATTTTAAAATTTTTAGATTTTCGAATTTTGAGAATTTTTGCATTTTTTTCGATTTTTTCATTTCAACAAAATTTACAATTTTCCAGTTTTGTAGATTTCTGAACTTAAAGAGCTTTGCGATTTAACAGTTTTCACAGTTTTTACTATTTTGAAAACAATTTCTTTTGTTATCGAATTTCGGAAATTTTACGAAATTTTAAAATTTTTAGATTTTTGAATTTTGAGAATTTTTGCATTTTTTTCGATTTTTTCATTTCAACAAAATTTACAATTTTCCAATTTTGTAGATTTCTTAATTTAGAGAACTTTGGGATTTAACAGTTTTTACAGTTTTTGCTATTTTAAAAAAAATTGTCTTTTTTTATCAAATTTCGGAAATTTTCAAAAATTTTAATTTTTTGTTGTTTTTTGAATTTCTGAATTTTGTTAATTTTTCTCGATTTTAAATTTTAACAAATCTTACAATTTTCTAATTTTGGCGATTTCTTAATTTAGAGAAATTTATGATTTTGTCGATTTTACAGTTTTACCTATTCTGAAAACATTTTCTTTTTTTTATCAAATTTCGGAAATGTTCAAAAATTTCAATTTTTTGTCGATTTTTGAATTTTGGGAATTTTTGCATTATTTTGCTATTCGGAAAATTTCCGAAATTTTAAATTTTTTCGATTTTTGAATTTTGGGATTTTTTGCTTTTTTTTCGGTTTTTTTTCATTTCAAAAAAATTTTCAATATTCCAATTTTCAAGAATTCTTAATTTAGAGAACTTTGCGATTTTACTGTTTTCACAGTTTTAACTATTTCTAAAAAAAATTTCTTTTGTTATCGAATTTCGAAAATTTTCCGAAATTTTAAATTTTTTCAGGTTTTTAGTTTTGTGAATTTTTGCATTTGTCTTGATATTTTTAATTCAACAAATTTTACAATTTTTCAATGTTGTCGATTTCCAAATTTAGACAACTTTTTAATTTTGTCGATTATACAGTTTTTACTATTTTGAAGAAATTGTCTTATTTATTCAACTTCGGAAATTTTCCGAAATTTTAAATTTTTTAGATTTTTGAATTTTTGAAATTTTTTCATTTTTCTCGATTTTCAAATTCAACAAATCTTCTAATTTTCAAATTTTGACGATTTCTTAATAAGGAGAACTTTATGATTTTGTCGATTTTACAATTTTTACTATTTTGAAAAAATTTAGTTTTTTTTATCAAATTTCGGAAATTTTCCGAATTTTTAAATTTTTTCGATTTTTGAATTTCTGAAATTTTTTAATTCTTCTCGATTTTTTAAATTCAACAAATCTTACAATATTCCAATGTTGTCGATTTTTGAATTTAGAAAACTTTGCGATCTTGTTGATTTTAGTGTTTTTACTATTTTGAAAATTTTTTCTTTTTTTTTTATCAAATTTTGGAAATTTTCCGAAACTCTAAATTTTGTCTATTGTTGAATTTTAGGAATTTTTGCATTTTTCTTGATTTTTTAATTTCAACAAAATTTACAATATTCTAGTTTTGTCCATTTCTTTATTTAGGGAACTTTGCGATCTTACAGTTTTACAGTTTTTACTATTTTGAAAAAACTTTCTTTTTTTTTTTTGAATTTTGGAAAGTTTCCGAAATTTTAAATTTTTTTGATTTTTGAATTTTGTGAATTTTTGCATTTTTCTTGATATTCTTAATTCAACAAATTTTACAATTTTCCAATGTTGTCGATTTCCAAATTTAGAGAATTTTTCAATTTTGTCGATTTACAGTTTTTACTGTTTTGAAGAAATTGTCTTCTTTATTAAACTTCGGAAATTTTCCGAAATTTTAAATTTTTTAGATTTTTGAATTTCTGAAATTTCTTAATTTTTCTCGATCTTCAAATTCAACAAATCTTCCCATTTTCAAATTTTGACGATTTCTTAATAAAGAGAACTTTGAGATTTTGTCGATTTTACAGTTTTTACCATTTTGAAAAATTTTCTTTTTTTATTAAATTGTCGGAAATTTTTGCAAAATTTTAAGTTTTGTCGATTTTCGGAAATTTTTGAATTTTTCTCGATTGTTTAATTTCAACAAAATTTACAATATTCCAATTTTTTGTATTTCTTTATTTAGAAAACTTTGCGTTTTCACAGTTTAAACAGTTTTTACTATTTTGAAAAAAAAATGTCTTTTTTTTTTATCAAATTTCGAAAATTTTCCAAAATTTTAAATTTTTTCGACTTTTAAATTTCGGAAACTTTTGCATTTTGTTGGGTTTTTTCATTTCAACAAAGTTTACAATATTCCAATTTTGTAGATTTCCTAATTTAAAAAACTTTGGGATTTTTCAGTTTTCACAGTTTTTACTATTTTGAAAACAATTTCTTTTGTTATCGAATTTCGAAAATTTTCCGAAATTTTAATTTTTTCCGATTTTTAGATTTTGAGAATTTTTTCATTTTTCTCGATTTTTTTATTTCAACAAATTTTACAATTTTCCAATTTTTGGCAATTTCTTAACTTGGAGAACTTTGTGATTTTACAGTTTAAACAGTTTTTACTATTTTGAAAAAATATCCTTTTTTTATCAAGTTTCGGAAATTTTCCGAAATTTTAAATTCTTTCGATTTTTGAAATTTGAGAATTTTTTCATTTTTCTCGATATTTTTATTCAACAATATTTACAATTTGCCAATTTTGTAGATGTCTTAATTTAGAGAACTTTGTGATTTTACAGTTTAAACAGTTTTTACTTTTTTGAAAAAATATCCTTTTTTTATCAAGTTTCGGAAATTTTCCGATATTTTAAGTTTTTTCGATTTTTGCATTTTGGGAATTTTTGCATTTTTCTTGATATTTTTAATTCAACAAATTTAACAATTTTCCAATTTTGTCGATTTCTTAAGTTGGAGAACTTTGTGATTTTACAGTTTAAACAGTTTTTACTATTTTGAAAAAATTTTCTATTTGTATCAAGTTTTGGTAATGTTCCACAATTTTAATTTTTTGTCGATTTTTGGATTTTTGAAATTTTTTTTAATTTTTCTCGATTTTAAATTTAAACAAATCTTACAATTTTCATAATTTGGCGATTTCGTAATTTAGAGAACTTTATGATTTTGTAGATTTTCCAATTTTTACCATTCTGAAAACATTTTCTTTTTTTATCAAATTTCGGAAATGTTCAGAAATTTTAAATTTTTTCGATTTTTAAATTTCGGAAACTTTTGCATTTTGTTGGGTTTTTTCATTTCAACAAAGTTTACAATATTCCAATTTTGTAGATTTCCTAATTTAGAGAACTTTGGGATTTTTCAGTTTTCACAGTTTTTACTATTTTGAAAACAATTTCTTTTGTTATCGAATTTCGGAAATTTTCCGAAATTTTAATTTTTTCCGATTTTTAGATTTTGAGAATTTTTTCATTTTTCTCGATTTTTTTATTTCAACAAATTTTACAATTTTCCAATTTTTGGCGATTTCTTAACTTGGAGAACTTTGTGATTTTACAGTTTAAACAGTTTTTACTATTTTCAAAAAATATCATTTTTTTATCAAGTTTCAGAAATTTTCCGAAATTTTAAATTCTTTCAATTTTTGAAATTTGACAATTTTTTCATTTTTCGCGATATTTTTATTCAACAATATTTACAATTTTCCAATTTTGTAGATTTCTTAATTTAGAGAACTTTGTGATTTTACAGTTTAAACAGTTTTTACTTTTTTGAAAAAATATCCTTTTTTTATCAAGTTTCGGAAATTTTCCGATATTTTAAGTTTTTTCGATTTTTGCATTTTGGGAATTTTTGCATTTTTCTTGATATTTTTAATTCAACAAATTTTACAATTTTCCAATTTTGTCGATTTCTTAAGTTGGAGAACTTTGTGATTTTACAGCTTAAACAGTTTTTACTATTTTGAAAACATTTTCTTTTTTTATCAAATTTCGGAAATGTTCAGAAATTTAAATTTTTTGTCGATTTTTTTAGCATTTTTCCCGATTTTTTAATTTCAACAAATCTTACAATTTTCCAATTTTTGGCGATTTCTTAACTTGAAGAACTTTGTGATTTTACAGTTTAAACAGTTTTTACTATTTTGAAAAAATATCTTTTTTTTTCAAGTTTCGGAAATTTTCCGAAATTTTAAATTTTTTCGATTTTTGAATTTCTGAAATTTTTTAATTTTTCTCGATTTTCAAATTCAACAAATCTTACAATTTTCCAATGTTGTCGATTTCTAAATTTAGAGAACTTTATGATTTTGTCGATTTTACAGTTTTTACTTTTCTGAAAAATTTTGCTTTTTTTATATCAAATTTCGGAAATTTTCCGAAATTATAAATTTTTTCGATTTTTTAGCATTTTTCTCGATTTTTTAATTTCAACAAAATTTACAATACCCCAATTTTGTCTATTTCTTTATTATTTATTGAAAAAAAATGTGTTTTTTTATGAAATTTCGAAAATTTTCCGAAATTTTACATTTTTTCGATTTTTAAATTTCGGAAATTTTTGCATTTTGCTGGAATTTTCTCATTTCAACAAAATTTACAATATTCCAATTTTGTAGATTTCCTAATTTAAAGAACTGTGGGATTTTTAAGTTTTCACAGTTTTTACTATTTCGAAAACAATTTCTTTTGTTATCGAATTTCGAAAATTTTCCGAAATTTTAATTTTTTCCGATTTTTAGATTTTGAGAATTTTCGCATTTTTCTCGATATTTTTATTCAACAATATTTACAATCTTCCAATTTTGTAGATTTCTTAATTTAGAAAACTTTGCGATTTTACAGCTTAAACACTTATTACTATTTTGAAAAAAAAATTATTTATTGTATCAAATTTTGGAAATGTTCCGAAATTTTAATTTTTTGTCGATTTTTGAATTTCTGAATTTTTTAAATTTTTCTCGATTTTCAAATTCAACAAATCTTACAGTTTTCTAATTTTGACGATTTCTTAATTTAGAGAACTTTATGATTTTGTCGATTTTACAGTTTTTACTATTTTGGAAAAATTTTTTTTTTTTATCAAATTTCGAAAATTTTCCGAAATTTAAAATTTTGTCGATTTTTGAATTTCGGAAATTTTTGCATTTCGTTGGATTTTTTCATTTCAACAAAATTTACAGGATTCCAATTTTGTAGATTTCTTAGTTTAGAGAACGTTGCGATTTTACAGTTTTCACAGCTTTTACTATTTTGACAACAATTTCTTTTGTTATCGAATTTCGGAAATTTTCCGGACTTTTAAATTTTTTCGATTTTTGATTTTTGAGAATTTTTGCATTTTTCTCGATTTTTTTATTTTAACAAATTTTACAATTTTCCAATTTTTGGCGATTTCTTAACTTGAAGAACTTTGTGATTTTACGGTTTAAACAGTTTTTACTTTTTTGAAAAAATATCCTTTTTTTAACAAATTTCGGAAATTTTCGGAAATTTTAATTTTTTGTCGATTTTTGAATTTCTGAAATTTTTTAATTTTTCGAGATTTTCAAATTCAACAAATCTTTAAATTTTCTAATTTTGACGATTTCTTTATATAGAGAACATTATGATTTGGTCGATTTTACAGTTTTTATTATTTTTAAAAAGTGTTCTTTTTTTTATCAAATTTCGAAAATTTTCCGAAATTTTAAATATTTTGAATTTTTTAATTTCGGAAATTTTTGCATTTCTTTGGATTTTTTCATTCCAACAAAATTAACAATATTCCAATTTTGTAGATTTCTTTCTTTAATTTTTTCTTTAAATTTTTTCGATTTTTGATTTTTGAGAATTTTTGCATTTTTCTCGATTTTTTCATTTCAACAAATCTTACAATTTTCCAATTTTGTCGATTTCTTAATTTGGACAACTTTGTGATTTAACAGTTTAAACAGTTTTTACCATTTTGAAAAAATTTTCTTTTTTGTATCAAATTTCGGAATTTTTCGAAATTTTAATTTTTTGTCGATTATTGAATTTCTGAAATTTTTTAATTTTTCCCGATTTTCAAATTCAACAAATCTTTAAATTTTCTTATTTTGAAGATTTCTTTATTTAGAGAACATTATGATTTGTCCGATTTTACAGTTTTTACTATTTGTAAAAAAATTTTCTTTTTTTTATCAAATTTCGGAAATTTTCCGAAATTTTAAATTCTGTCGACTTAAAAATTTCAGAAATTTTTGCATTTTTCTCGATTTTTTCATTTCATCAAAATTTACAATATTCAAATTTTTTATTTAAAGAGCTTTGCGATTTTACAGTTTTCACTGTCTTTACTATTTTGAAAAAAATTTATTTTGTTATCAAATTTCGGAAATTTTACGAAATTTTAAAATTTTTAGATTTTTGAATTTTGAGAATTTTTGCATTTTTTTCGATTTTTTCATTTCAACAAAATTTACAATTTTCCAATTTTGTAGATTTCTTAATTTAGAGAACTTTGGGATTTAACAGTTTTTACAGTTTTTGCTATTTTAAAAAAAATTGTCTTTTTTTATCAAATTTCGGAAATTTTCCAAAATTTTAATTTTTTGTTGATTTTTGAATTTCTGAATTTTGTTAATTTTTCTCGATTTTAAATTTTAACAAATCTTACAATTTTCTAATTTTGGCGATTTCTTAATTTAGAGAAATTTATGATTTTGTCGATTTTTCAGTTTTACCTATTCTGAAAACATTTTCTTTTTTTATCAAATTTCGGAAATGTTCAAAAATTTCAGTTTTTTGTCGATTTTTGAATTTTGGGAATTTTTGCATTATTTTGCTATTCGGAAAATTTCCGAAATTTTAAATTTTTTCGATTTTTGAATTTTGGGATTTTTTGCTTTTTTTCGGTTTTTTTTCATTTCAAAAAAATTTTCAATATTCCAATTTTCAAGAATTCTTAATTTAGAGAACTTTGCGATTTTACTGTTTTCACAGTTTTAACTATTTCTAAAAAAAATTTCTTTTGTTATCGATATAAATTTTTTCAATTTTTTAGTTTTGTGAATTTTTGCATTTGTCTTGATATTTTTAATTCAACAAATTTTACAATTTTTCAATGTTGTCGATTTCCAAATTTAGACAACTTTTTAATTTTGTCGATTATACAGTTTTTACTATTTTGAAGAAATTGTCTTATTTATTCAACTTCGGAAATTTTCCGAAATTTTAAATTTTTTAGATTTTTGAATTTTTGAAATTTTTTCATTTTTCTCGATTTTCAAATTCAACAAATCTTCTAATTTTCAAATTTTGACGATTTCTTAATAAGGAGAACTTTATGATTTTGTAGATTTTACAATTTTTACTATTTTGAAAAAATTTAGTTTTTTTTATCAAATTTCGGAAATTTTCCGAATTTTTAAATTTTTTCGATTTTTGAATTTCTGAAATTTTTTAATTCTTCTCGATTTTTTAAATTCAACAAATCTTACAATATTCCAATGTTGTCGATTTTTGAATTTAGAAAACTTTGCGATCTTGTTGATTTTAGTGTTTTTACTATTTTGAAAATTTTTTCTTTTTTTTTTATCAAATTTTGGAAATTTTCCGAAACTCTAAATTTTGTCTATTGTTGAATTTTAGGAATTTTTGCATTTTTCTTGATTTTTTAATTTCAACAAAATTTACAATATTCTAGTTTTGTCCATTTCTTTATTTAGGGAACTTTGCGATCTTACAGTTTTACAGTTTTTACTATTTTGAAAAAACTTTTTTTTTTTTTTTAATTTTGGAAAGTTTCCGAAATTTTAAATTTTTTTGATTTTTGAATTTTGTGAATTTTTGCATTTTTCTTGATATTCTTAATTCAACAAATTTTACAATTTTCCAATGTTGTCGATTTCCAAATTTAGAGAATTTTTCAATTTTGTCGATTTACAGTTTTTACTGTTTTGAAGAAATTGTCTTCTTTATTAAACTTCGGAAATTTTCCGAAATTTTAAATTTTTTAGATTTTTGAATTTCTGAAATTTCTTAATTTTTCTCGATCTTCAAATTCAACAAATCTTCCCATTTTCAAATTTTGACGATTTCTTAATAAAGAGAACTTTGAGATTTTGTCGATTTTACAGTTTTTACCATTTTGAAAAATTTTCTTTTTTTATTAAATTGTCGGAAATTTTTGCAAAATTTTAAATTTTGTCGATTTTCGGAAATTTTTGAATTTTTCCCGATTGTTTAATTTCAACAAAATTTACAATATTCCAATTTTTTGTATTTCTTTATTTAGAAAACTTTGCGTTTTCACAGTTTAAACAGTTTTTACTATTTTGAAAAAAAAATGTCTTTTTTTTTTATCAAATTTCGAAAATTTTCCAAAATTTTAAATTTTTTCGATTTTTAAATTTCGGAAACTTTTGCATTTTGTTGGGTTTTTTCATTTCAACAAAGTTTACAATATTCCAATTTTGTAGATTTCCTAATTTAAAGAACTTTGGGATTTTTCAGTTTTCACAGTTTTTACTATTTTGAAAACAATTTCTTTTGTTATCGAATTTCGAAAATTTTCCGAAATTTTAATTTTTTCCGATTTTTAGATTTTGAGAATTTTTTCATTTTTCTCGATTTTTTTATTTCAACAAATTTTACAATTTTCCAATTTTTGGCAATTTCTTAACTTGGAGAACTTTGTGATTTTACAGTTTAAACAGTTTTTACTATTTTGAAAAAATATCCTTTTTTTATCAAGTTTCGGAAAATTTCCGAAATTTTAAATTCTTTCGATTTTTGAAATTTGAGAATTTTTTCATTTTTCTCGATATTTTTATTCAACAATATTTACAATTTGCCAATTTTGTAGATGTCTTAATTTAGAGAACTTTGTGATTTTACAGTTTAAACAGTTTTTACTTTTTTGAAAAAATATCCTTTTTTTATCAAGTTTCGGAAATTTTCCGATATTTTAAGTTTTTTCGATTTTTCCATTTTGGGAATTTTTTGCATTTTTCTTGATATTTTTAATTCAACAAATTTTACAATTTTCCAATTTTGTCGATTTCTTAAGTTGGAGAACTTTGTGATTTTACAGCTTAAACAGTTTTTACTATTTTGAAAACATTTTCTTTTTTTATCAAATTTCGGAAATGTTCAGAAATTTAAATTTTTTGTCGATTTTTTTAGCATTTTTCTCGATTTATTAATTTCAACAAATCTTACAATTTTCCAATTTTTAGCGATTTCTTAACTTGAAGAACTTTGTGATTTTACAGTTTAAACAGTTTTTACTATTTTGAAAAAATATCTTTATTTTTCAAGTTTCGGAAATTTTCCGAAATTTTAAATTTTTTCGATTTTTGAATTTCTGAAATTTTTTAATTTTTCTCGATTTTCAAATTCAACAAATCTTACAATTTTCCAATGTTGTCGATTTCTAAATTTAGAGAACTTTATGATTTTGTCGATTTTACAGTTTTTACTATTCTGAAAAATTTTGCTTTTTTTATATCAAATTTCGGAAATTTTCCGAAATTATAAATTTTTTCGATTTTTTAGCATTTTTCTCGATTTTTTAATTTCAACAAAATTTACAATACCCCAATTTTGTCTATTTCTTTATTATTATTTTTTGAAAAAAAATGTCTTTTTTTATAAAATTTCGAAAATTTTCCGAAATTTTACATTTTTTCGATTTTTAAATTTCGGAAATTTTTGCATTTTGCTGGAATTTTCTCATTTCAACAAAATTTACAATATTCCAATTTTGTAGATTTCCTAATTTAAAGAACTGTGGGATTTTTAAGTTTTCACAGTTTTTACTATTTCGAAAACAATTTCTTTTGTTATCGAATTTCGAAAATTTTCCTAAATTTTAATTTTTTCCGATTTTTAGATTTTGAGAATTTTTGCATTTTTCTCGATTTTTTTATTACAAATTTTGGCCATTTCTTAACTTTGAGAACTTTGTGATTTTACAGTTTAAATTTTAAATTTTTTCGATTTTTGAATTTTGAGAATTTTCGCATTTTTCTCGATATTTTTATTCAACAATATTTACAATCTTCCAATTTTGTAGATTTCTTAATTTAGAGAACTTTGCGATTTTACAGCTTAAACACTTATTACTATTTTGAAAAAAAAAATTATTTATTGTATCAAATTTTGGAAATGTTCCGAAATTTTAATTTTTTGTCGATTTTTGAATTTCTGAATTTTTTTAATTTTTCTCGATTTTCAAATTCAACAAATCTTACAGTTTTCTAATTTTGACGATTTCTTAATTTAGAGAACTTTATGATTTTGTCGATTTTACAGTTTTTACTATTTTGGAAAAATTTTTTTTTTTTATCAAATTTCGAAAATCTTCCGAAATTTAAAATTTTGTGGATTTTTGAATTTCGGAAATTTTTGCATTTCGTTGGATTTTTTAATTTCAACAAAATTTACAGTATTCCAATTTTGTAGATTTCTTAGTTTAGAGAACGTTGCGATTTTACAGTTTTCACAGCTTTTACTATTTTGACAACAATTTCTTTTGTTATCGAATTTCGGAAATTTTCCGGACTTTTAAATTTTTTCGATTTTTGATTTTTGAGAATTTTTGCATTTTTCTCGATTTTTTTATTTTAACAAATTTTACAATTTTCCAATTTTTGGCGATTTCTTAACTTGGAGAACTTTGTGATTTTACGGTTTAAACAGTTTTTACTTTTTTGAAAAAATATCCTTTTTTTAACAAATTTCGGAAATTTTCGGAAATTTTAATTTTTTGTCGATTTTTGAATTTCTGAAATTTTTTAATTTTTCCCGATTTTCAAATTCAACAAATCTTTAAATTTTCTAATTTTGACGATTTCTTAATATAGAGAACATTATGATTTGGTCGATTTTACAGTTTTTATTATTTTTAAAAAATGTTCTTTTTTTTATCAAATTTCGAAAATTTTCCGAAATTTTAAATATTTTGAATTTTTTAATTTCGGAAATTTTTGCATTTCTTTGGATTTTTTCATTCCAACAAAATTAACAATATTCCAATTTTGTAGATTTCTTTCTTTAATTTTTTCTTTAAATTTTTTCGATTTTTGATTTTTGAGAATTTTTGCATTTTTCTCGATTTTTTCATTTCAACAAATCTTACAATTTTCCAATTTTGTCGATTTCTTAATTTGGACAACTTTGTGATTTAACAGTTTAAACAGTTTTTACCATTTTGAACAAATTTTCTTTTTTGTATCAAATTTCGGAATTTTTCGAAATTTTAATTTTTTGTCGATTATTGAATTTCTGAAATTTTTTAATTTTTCCCGATTTTCAAATTCAACAAATCTTTAAATTTTCTTATTTTGAAGATTTCTTTATTTAGAGAACATTATGATTTGTCCGATCTTACAGTTTTTACTATTTGTAAAAAAATTTTCTTTTTTTTATCAAATTTCGGAATTTTTTAGATTTTTGAATTTTGGGAAATTTTGATTTTTTCCGATTTTTAGATTTTGAGAATTTTTTCATTTTTCTCGATTTTTTTATTTCAACAAATTTTACAATTTTCCAATTTTTGGCGATTTCTTAATTTGGAGAAATTTGTGATTTTACAGTTTAAACTGTTTTTACTATTTTGAAAAAATATCCTTTTTTTATCAAGTTTCGGAAATTTTCCGAAATTTTAAATTCTTTCGATTTTTGAATTTTGAGAATTTTTGCATTTTTCTCGATATTTTTATTCAACAATATTTACAATTTTCCAATTTTGTAGATTTCTTAATTTAGAGAACTTTGTGATTTTACAGTTTAAACAGTTTTTACTTTTTTGAAAAAATATCCTTTTTTTATCAAGTTTCGGAAATTTTCCGATATTTTAAGTTTTTTCGATTTTTGCATTTTGGGAATTTTTGCATTTTTCTTGATATTTTTAATTCAACAAATTTTACAATTTTCCAATTTTGTCGATTTCTTAAGTTGGAGAACTTTGTGATTTTACAGCTTAAACAGTTTTTACTATTTTGAAAAAATGTTCTTTTTTGTATAAAATTTCGGTAATGTTCCAAAATTTTAATTTTTTTTCGATTTTTGAATTTCGGAAATTTTTGCATTTTGCTGGAATTTTCTCATTTCAACAAAATTTACAATATTCCAATTTTGTAGATTTCCTAATTTAAAGAACTGTGGGATTTTTAAGTTTTCACAGTTTTTACTATTTCGAAAACAATTTCTTTTGTTATCGAATTTCGAAAATTTTCCTAAATTTTAATTTTTTCCGATTTTTAGATTTTGAGAATTTTTGCATTTTTCTCGATTTTTTTATTACAAATTTTGGCCATTTCTTAACTTTGAGAACTTTGTGATTTTACAGTTTAAATTTTAAATTTTTTCGATTTTTGAATTTTGAGAATTTTCGCATTTTTCTCGATATTTTTATTCAACAATATTTACAATCTTCCAATTTTGTAGATTTCTTAATTTAGAGAACTTTGCGATTTTACAGCTTAAACACTTATTACTATTTTGAAAAAAAAAATTATTTATTGTATCAAATTTTGGAAATGTTCCGAAATTTTAATTTTTTGTCGATTTTTGAATTTCTGAATTTTTTTAATTTTTCTCGATTTTCAAATTCAACAAATCTTACAGTTTTCTAATTTTGACGATTTCTTAATTTAGAGAACTTTATGATTTTGTCGATTTTACAGTTTTTACTATTTTGGAAAAATTTTTTTTTTTTATCAAATTTCGAAAATCTTCCGAAATTTAAAATTTTGTGGATTTTTGAATTTCGGAAATTTTTGCATTTCGTTGGATTTTTTAATTTCAACAAAATTTACAGTATTCCAATTTTGTAGATTTCTTAGTTTAGAGAACGTTGCGATTTTACAGTTTTCACAGCTTTTACTATTTTGACAACAATTTCTTTTGTTATCGAATTTCGGAAATTTTCCGGACTTTTAAATTTTTTCGATTTTTGATTTTTGAGAATTTTTGCATTTTTCTCGATTTTTTTATTTTAACAAATTTTACAATTTTCCAATTTTTGGCGATTTCTTAACTTGGAGAACTTTGTGATTTTACGGTTTAAACAGTTTTTACTTTTTTGAAAAAATATCCTTTTTTTAACAAATTTCGGAAATTTTCGGAAATTTTAATTTTTTGTCGATTTTTGAATTTCTGAAATTTTTTAATTTTTCCCGATTTTCAAATTCAACAAATCTTTAAATTTTCTAATTTTGACGATTTCTTAATATAGAGAACATTATGATTTGGTCGATTTTACAGTTTTTATTATTTTTAAAAAATGTTCTTTTTTTTATCAAATTTCGAAAATTTTCCGAAATTTTAAATATTTTGAATTTTTTAATTTCGGAAATTTTTGCATTTCTTTGGATTTTTTCATTCCAACAAAATTAACAATATTCCAATTTTGTAGATTTCTTTCTTTAATTTTTTCTTTAAATTTTTTCGATTTTTGATTTTTGAGAATTTTTGCATTTTTCTCGATTTTTTCATTTCAACAAATCTTACAATTTTCCAATTTTGTCGATTTCTTAATTTGGACAACTTTGTGATTTAACAGTTTAAACAGTTTTTACCATTTTGAACAAATTTTCTTTTTTGTATCAAATTTCGGAATTTTTCGAAATTTTAATTTTTTGTCGATTATTGAATTTCTGAAATTTTTTAATTTTTCCCGATTTTCAAATTCAACAAATCTTTAAATTTTCTTATTTTGAAGATTTCTTTATTTAGAGAACATTATGATTTGTCCGATCTTACAGTTTTTACTATTTGTAAAAAAATTTTCTTTTTTTTATCAAATTTCGGAATTTTTTAGATTTTTGAATTTTGGGAAATTTTGATTTTTTCCGATTTTTAGATTTTGAGAATTTTTTCATTTTTCTCGATTTTTTTATTTCAACAAATTTTACAATTTTCCAATTTTTGGCGATTTCTTAATTTGGAGAAATTTGTGATTTTACAGTTTAAACTGTTTTTACTATTTTGAAAAAATATCCTTTTTTTATCAAGTTTCGGAAATTTTCCGAAATTTTAAATTCTTTCGATTTTTGAATTTTGAGAATTTTTGCATTTTTCTCGATATTTTTATTCAACAATATTTACAATTTTCCAATTTTGTAGATTTCTTAATTTAGAGAACTTTGTGATTTTACAGTTTAAACAGTTTTTACTTTTTTGAAAAAATATCCTTTTTTTATCAAGTTTCGGAAATTTTCCGATATTTTAAGTTTTTTCGATTTTTGCATTTTGGGAATTTTTGCATTTTTCTTGATATTTTTAATTCAACAAATTTTACAATTTTCCAATTTTGTCGATTTCTTAAGTTGGAGAACTTTGTGATTTTACAGCTTAAACAGTTTTTACTATTTTGAAAAAATGTTCTTTTTTGTATAAAATTTCGGTAATGTTCCAAAATTTTAATTTTTTTTCGATTTTTGAATTTCTGAAATTTTTGAATTTTTCTCGATTTTAAATTTAAACAAATCTTTCAATTTTCAAATTTTGGCGATTTCGTAATTTAGAGAACTTTATGATTTTGTCGATTTTACAGTTTTTACCATTGTGAAAACATTTTCATTTTTTATCAAATTTCGGAAATGTTCAGAAATTTAAATTTTTTGTCGAATTTTTTAGCATTTTTCTCGATTTTTTAATTTCAACAAATCTACTAATTTTCAAATTTTGACGATTTCTTAATAAAGAGAACTATTTGATTTTCTCGATTTTACAATTTTCACTATTTTGAAAAAATCTATTTTTTTTTATCAAATTTCGGAAATTTTCAGAATTTTTTAATTTTTTCGATTTTTGAATTTCTGAAATTTTTTAAATATCCTCGATTTTTTAAAATCAACAAATCTTACAATATTCCAATGTTGTCGATTTTTTAATTTAGAAAACTTTGTGATTTTGTCGATTTTACAGGTTTTACTATGTTGAAAAATTTTATTTTTTTTATCAAATTTTCGGAAATTTTTGCAAAATTTTTAATATTGTCGATTTTCGGAAGTTTTTGCATTCTTCTCTATTTTTTAATTTCAACAAAATTTACAATATTCCAATTTTTTGTATTTCTTTATTTAGAAAATTTAGCATTTTAACATATTAAACAGTTGTTACTATTTTGAAAAAAAATGTAATTTTTTTATCAAATTTCGAAAATTTCCGAAATTTTAAATTTTTTCGATTTTTAAATTTCGGAAATTTTTGCATTTTGTTGGATTTTTTCATTTCAACAAAATTTACAATATTCTAATTTTGTAGATTTCCTAATTTAAAGAACTTTGGGATTTTTAAGTTTTTACAGTTTGTATTATTTCGAAAACAATTTCTTTTGTTATCAAATTTTGAATATTTTAAGAAATTTTATTTTTTTCAGATTTTTAGATTTTAAGAATTTTTGCATTTTTGTCGATTTTTTTATTTCAACAAATTTTACAATTTTGCAATTTTTGGCGATTTCTTAACTTGAAGAACTTTGTGATTTTACAGTTTAAACAGTTTTTACTATTTTGAAAAAATATCTTTATTTTTCAAGTTTCGGAAATTTTCCGAAATTTTTAATTTTTTCGATTTTTGAATTTATGAAATTTTTTAATTTTTCTCGATTTTCAAATTCAACAAATCTTACAATTTTCCAATGTTGTCGATTTCTAAATTTAGAGAACTTTATGATTTTGTCGATTTTTCAGTTTTTACTATTCTGAAAAATTTTGCTTTTTTTTTATCAAATTTCGGAAATTTTCCGAAATTTTAAATTTTTTCGATTTTTTAGCATTTTTCTCGATTTTTTCAATTTCAACAAAATTTACAATATTGCAATTTTGTCTATTTCTTTATTTAGAAAACTTTGCGTTTTCACAGTTTAAACAGTTCTTACTATTTTGAAAAAAAATGTCTTTTTTTATGAAATTTCGAAAATTTTCCGAAATTTTACATTTTTTCGATTTTTAAATTTCGGAAATTTTTGCATTTTGCTGGAATTTTCTCATTTCAACAAAATTTACAATATTCCAATTTTGTAGATTTCCTAATTTAAAGAACTTTGGGATTTTTAAGCTTTCACAGTTTTTACTATTTCGAAAACAATTTCTTTTGTTATCGAATTTCGAAAATTTTCCGAAATTTTAATTTTTTCCGTTTTTTAGATTTTGAGAATTTTTGCATTTTTCTCGATTTTTTTATTACAAATTTTGGCCATTTCTTAACTTTGAGAACTTTGTGATTTTACAGTTTAAATTTTAAATTTTTTCGATTTTTGAATTTTGAGAATTTTCGCATTTTTCTCGATATTTTTATTCAACAATATTTACAATCTTCCAATTTTGTAGATTTCTTAGTTTAGAGAACGTTGCGATTTTACAGTTTTCACAGCTTTTACTATTTTGACAACAATTTCTTTTGTTATCGAATTTCGGAAATTTTCCGGACTTTTAAATTTTTTCGATTTTTGATTTTTGAGAATTTTTGCATTTTTCTCGATTTTTTTATTTCAACAAATTTTACAATTTTTCAATTTTTGGCGATTTCTTAACTTGGAGAACTTTGTGATTTTACGGTTTAAACAGTTTTTACTATTTTGAAAAAATATCCTTTGTTTATCAAATTTCGGAAATTTTCGGAAATTTTAATTTTTTGTCGATTTTTGAATTTCTGAAATTTTTTAATTTTTCCCGATTTTCAAATTCAACAAATCTTTAAATTTTCTAATTTTGACGATTTCTTAATATAGAGAACATTATGATTTGGTCGATTTTACAGTTTTTATTATTTTTAAAAAATGTTCTTTTTTTTTATCAAATTTCGAAAATTTTCCGAAATTTTAAATATTTTGAATTTTTTAATTTCGGAAATTTTTGCATTTCTTTGGATTTTTTCATTCCAACAAAATTAACAATATTCCAATTTTGTAGATTTCTTTATTTAGGGAACTTTACTGTTGGAATTTGGTCGAACGATCAGATCGCAGTAGTGCGAGTGAAAAAACGAGAGTTGATATCGTGGAAATAATATTAAATGTTTATTCGACAGTCAATTCAGATGCTGCGTTCATTCAACTTAAAGACTCAAAGCGAACTCTTTTACACATCGCAATATTCTATGTATATGATGAAATTCAACACAAGGATGCCATATCATTTTATGCTTAACTTAGAGTTGCCAGATTATCATTTTGTTTCTTACGTTAATTCGTTAATTTCAAACACACCCCCTCAAAATGGTAATCTTAAATACTTATCAATCCTAATGATGAACTACATTCATTGTGCTTTTGGCCGCCTAGGCCTTTCGTTAGAACATCTGCGGGCATATGCTCTGTCTGCATATACTCCACAGAAATGTCGCCACTCTTATGCATCTCCTGGATAAAGTGGTGCCGCACGTCTATGTGTTTTGTGCGAGGATGGAATCCAAAACCTTTGACTAAGTGCTGAGCGCTTTGATTGTCATTGAAGATGCTCACGCACTTACACCTTAGGCCAATCCTGTTTAAAAGAGCTTTCAAGTATAAAGCCTCTTTCACTGCCTCGGACATGGCCAAATACTCCGATTCTGTGCTCGATAATGCTACAGTACGTTGCTTGCGCGCCTCCCAACTTATGGCGGCGCCTGCCAATACAAATGCTTGACCGGAGTAGGAACGTCGATCTGTCAAGTTTCCTCCCCAATCAGCGTCGACCACACCATATAGACTATCTCCCGTCTGCTTGAAGAGAAGTCCAACCGTCTTTGTACCGCTTAGGTACCGAAGGATGCGTTTCGCTGCTTTCCAGTGGTCGATCGTGTAACATGAGTTGAATTGACTCATAAAATTAACCGCATATGCTATATCTGGTCGTGATGTAACTGCAAGAAACATTAAAGATCCAATTAAGTTTTGATAAGGATACTTTTTCATTTCGGCTTCGCTTGGATGCTCTGGTTTTCGCAATGTTGACTTTGATTCGATGGGTGTTATCGCCGGTTTACAATCACTCATTTCAAATCTCTTTAGTACAGCATTTATATACTTTTCTTGAGAAATGAAAACTTGACGTTTCCTCTTGTCCTGTTTGAATTCGATCCCCAAACACGTTTTTACTGCGCCGAAATCCTTCATCTTAAATGCCTTGCTGAGATGTTTCTTCGTTTGCTGTAACCATTCTGGATGATTTGAGGCGAGTAGCAAATCGTCCACGTAGATCGTGACTATTAGAAGTTTTTCGTTTTGTCGTTTAACAAATAAACATGGATCCTGCTCAGTTGGTTCTAGTCCTATTTCCTGTAGATTCTTTGTAAGTTTACAATACCAACGTAATCCAGATTGCCGTAGTCCATAGAGTGCTCGCTTTAATAAGCACACTGGGTCTCGAATTACTTCTAAGGCTTTTCGCCACTCATTAGCTGCTTCCACGTACTCATAGTCAGGACGTTGTTGTTTAGATCCGATTGGGTCACCAGACTTCAGCTTTTCCATAAACTCATTGAAGTTCTCCGGGATGTTCATGTAAACTTTCTCTTCCAGCTCTCCGTTAAGGTATGCTGTGACTACGTCCATTTGGTGAATTTCCATATCAAATTCTGCTGATAAAGCAGCTAACAATCTTACGGACGTGAATCGCGCCACAGGCGAATAAGTTTCATAAAAATCCTCTCCGGGCTTCTGCGCATAACTTTTTGCGACTAAGCGGGCCTTCTTCTTGCCAGATACGCTGCCATCATCTTTTGTTTGGAAAACCATCTTGTTACCAATTACTTTGCGTTCCTTTGGTCGTTCAACAATTCGCCAGGTCTTGTTGAGAATTTGTGCCATGAATTCGTCTTCCATAGCTCTTATCCAGTTATCAGCATTGTCACTATTTTGTGCTTCTGTAATAGTCAAAGGATCATTTAGTGTTGCAACGAATGCCATTTCGCACTCTTCAAATGCATCCTCGAATGATGCTTCATTTACATCCTGGTTTTCTTGACTATTTTCGCGAACCTCGACTCTTGGCTGATAGGCCTTGCGGGGTCTTCCGCGCTGACCAGTCCTTATCATCTTGGGACGTCCTCTACCATGTCTCACCGGCTGAATTGCCTCTTCGGCTGTGCCTTCGTCACTCGATGAACTGTCTTCCGGTTCATTTGCGATACTGTCCAGCTGCATATCGATGCAATCTTCTGGTTCATCATAGAACTCGCCAAATGCACTCTTGAATCCATAAACATTCATGAATTTGACGTCATTACTGATAATAATCGTGCGTCGCGAGGGGGAATACAATCGATAGGCTTTCGATTCTGTAGCATATCCCAGTAGTATACAATCTTCTGACCGCGACTCGAATTTTCCTTTGTTCTTTCCTTTTATCAACGCGTAGGCCTTTGTACCAAATGTTCGCATGTATGCCACTGTCGGGACTTTTGCAGTCCAGTAAGTATATGGCAGGTGTCCAGATAACGCTTTGGTAGGACATCTATTCCGGATATACGATGCCGTGTTAATCGCTTCCGCCCAGAACGAAGGTGGGGCTCATCATACATCTGGCCATCTCTACTAATGTCCTGTTTAGTCTTTCAGCTATACCGTTTTGTTGCGGCGTATAAGGAGCAGTCAACCGGCGGCCAATACCATGCTTCTTCAAGTAATCGTCAAAATGTTTGTTTCGAAATTCCGTGCCATTATCGGATTGCAGATTCTTGATTTTGTGGCCTGTAAGATTCTCAGCAGAAGATTTATAAGATTTAAATACTTCGAATACTTCTGATTTTTGCTTCAGAAAATAAATCGAACAATAACGAGAATAATCATCTATAAACGTTACGAAATACTTATATCCGCTTAACGATTGGGTTCGCATTGGTCCACACACATCACTGTGGACTATTTCCAATGGCTGCTTCGACCTCTTTTCCTTCGCGCTCTTGTACTGGTTTGCTGTCTGCTTTTCGCTTATGCAAATCTCACACTTCGACATCTTTGCGTTCTCTCCAATGACCATTCCATGCACCTTCCCAGTCTTTGACATGCCCCTTAGATCACATTCATTTAAATGGCCCATGCGGCTATGCCAGATATTTAAATCACTTTCTTTGTTATTTATATTGTTCGCTTGATGTTCTTCGGCATTCAAATAATACAGGTTACCATATCTTTTTGCACGAAGCCACACTTCTTTATTATTTTTCATAATAACTGCTTCATTTTAACGAAAATGCACTTCATAACCTTTGTCAGTGATTTGGGAAACCGACAGCAGGTTTTGCCGTAGTTCAGATACATACAAGACTTTATTCAATATAATCTCATGGTTCTTTTGCTTCTCTTTAACTTCGATATTTACGTCGCCGACAGCTTTCACCGTTGCTGTATTGTTATTCGCCAAATGCAATGTTTTCACGGTTTCTTCAACGTTCTCGAACATATTTTTATTAGAGGTCATGTGTGCCGTACAACCGCTGTAGAGGCACCACATATTACTTTTTCCTTCTATGTTGTATGTATTTTCACATACATTAAGTGCTTCCTTTTTATACCCGCTACCCATAGGGTAGAAGGGTATTATGACTTAGTGCCAACAGAAAATGTATGTAACAGGCAGAAGGAGGCATCTCCGACCCCATAAAGTATATATATTCTTGATCAGCGTCAACAGCCGAGACGATATAGCCATGTCCGTCTGTCCGTCTGTCCGTCTGTCTGTCCGTATGAACACCTGGATCTCAGAGACTATAAGACATAGAGACACCAAACTTGGCAAAAAGGTTCCTTCATACCCTACGCAGGTCAAGTTTATTTCAAAAGTTGGATGCCACGCCCCCTTCGCCCACAACAAGCATTTATCTAGAGAAAGTCAAGTTTTGTTTTATGTAAATCGCGAATAACTCCAAAAGTTCTTTGTGTAATGATGTGTAATTTGGTAACCCATCTGCGCTTGACACTCTTAATATACCCTGTAATTTTGGTACAAATCGGATAAGTAGAACAAAAGTTATTCGTGAAATTATTTATCAAAATTTTTGTGACCAGTGCATATGGACGTTTTAAGTGTGTGAATGACCTAGAGATATCAAATTTGGTGACAGTATTCATGTAGCTCTTGCGCAGATCAGGTTTGTTTTAGATTTTTGCCACGCCCCTTTCCGCCCCCAAAAACTGTAAAAGCCGTAATAATAGACCTAGAGCATTTTGGTATGCATAATAACAATGATAGTCTGAATGACTCCTGTGAATTTGGTTGAGATCGAATAAAAAACGAGGAAGTTATCAAAGAATCCATTTTGTATGCAAAATTCACTTGCAGCTGCTCACGCTTTGTTTGTTTAGTTGACAGTGTGACCATGTCGGTGTTGTGGATTTTTTCCCACTATTTTCGAATATATACACACAAAACACAAGTTTCAGTATATTTTTGGTATATTTGTTTTGTTAAAATATCATTAAAATTTTTTTTTTTCTCTCGAAATGGGTTGCGGGTATCATACGGTCGAGCACTCTCGACTGTAGCTTTCTTACTTGTTAATATGTGCTTTACTTTCGTTTTGCCCGTTCTTCTCATTCGGTTTCGATTTACTTCGACAGTCGCGCGCGAGATGACCGATTTTATTGCATGTATAACATTTTCTCATTTCTCTTTGGTCTCTTTCTGCTTTACCTCCGCCTTTTCGGCGATTTGCATACAACGCACTTTGTTCTTCACGTTCACTTTTTCCTTTACGCGCTTCTGATTCTTCTAATATTTTAACACGCAGAATATCGGGGTTTGGCAATTCATCACGTGTTTCTATTGCGCATCGAAATGTTTCATAGGAATCCGGCAAACTATATAACAGAAGAATCGCGAGTAGATCGTCGCCAATGGCTACACCAATTTCCTTCAATTTCTTTACAGCATCAAAGAAATCATTTATATGTTGTCGCGCGTCGCTACCTTCAGTCATACGGGACAAAGCCACACGTTTGAGCAAACTGGCTTTACGCACTGGTCCCTTGGATTGAAACGTTTCCTGCAGTTTCAACCAATATTCTCTTGCCGATTCACAGTTTTCGATTAAGGCCAATTCAGATGGACTGATTGACAATAGGATGTCTGCACGAGCTTTCTCATCTTGCTTTTTCCAAGCTGCTTGCTCAGCCTCCGCCTCTGGGCACAATTTTGAGCCGTTTACATATGCCCATAGATCGCTCTTCACGAGTATGGCACTCATCTGCAATTTCCACGTGTCATAGTTATCCGCGTCTAGCGGCTCTATTTTAATGAACGCACTTGCCATTTTTCACGGCCTTTTGTTCACAGCACTTTCTGTCTAATTCACTTGCAATAGGGATACTGGGCCCATAACCTGTTGGAATTTGGTCGAACGATCAGATCGCAGTAGTGCGAGTGAAAAAACGAGAGTTGATATCGTGGAAATAATATTAAATGTTTATTCGACAGTCAATTCAGATGCTGCGTTCATTCAACTTAAAGACTCAAAGCGAACTCTTTTACACATCGCAATATTCTATGTATATGATGAAATTCAACACAAGGATGCCATATCATTTTATGCTTAACTTAGAGTTGCCAGATTATCATTTTGTTTCTTACGTTAATTCGTTAATTTCAAACATTTACGATTTTATAGCTTAAACAGTTTTTACTATTTTGAAAAAATTTTCTTTTTTGTATCAAATTTCGGAAATTTTACGAAATTTTACATTTTATTTCGATTTTTTAATTTCTGAAATTTTTCTCGATTTTCAAATTCAACAAATCTTACATTTTTCTAATTTGGCGATTTCTTAAATAAGAAAACTATGTGATTTTAACAAATTTTACAATTTTCCAATCTTGTCGATTTCCAAATTTAGAGAATTTTTCAATTTTGTCGATTTGCAGTATTTACTGTTTTGAAGAAATTGTCTTCTTTATTAAACTTCGGAAATTTTCCGAAATTTTAAATTTTGAAGATTTATGAATTCCTGAAATTTTTTAATTTTTCTCGATCTTCAAATTCAACAAATCTTCTCTTTTTCAAATTTTGACGATTTCTTAATAAAGAGAACTTTGTGATTTTGTCGATTTTACAGTTTTTACAATGTTAAAAAATTTTCTTTTTTTATTAAATTGTCGGAAATTTTTGCAAAATTTTAAATTTTGTCGATTTTCGGAATTTTTTGAATTTTTCTCGATTTTTTAATTTTAACAAAGTTTACAATATTCCAATTTTGTAGATTTCCTAATTTAAAGAACTTTGGGATTTTTCAGTTTTCACAGTTTTTACTATTTTGAAAACAATTTCTTTTGTTATCGAATTTCGAAAATTTTCCGAAATTTTAATTTTTTCCGATTTTTAGATTTTGAGAATTTTTTCATTTTTCTTGATTTTTTTATTTCAACAAATTTTACAATTTTCCAATTTTTGGCGATTTCTTAATTTGGAGAAATTTGTGATTTTACAGTTTAAACAGTTTTTACTATTTTGAAAAAATATCCTTTTTTTATCAAGTTTCGGAAATTTTCCGAAATTTCAAATTCTTTCGATTTTTGAATTTTGAGAATTTTTGCATTTTTCTCGATATTTTTATTCAACAATATTTACAATTTTCCAATTTTGTAGATTTCTTAATTTAGAGAACTTTGTGATTTTACAGTTTAAACAGTTTTTACTTTTTTGAAAAAATATCCTTTTTTTATCAAGTTTCGGAAATTTTCCGATATTTTAAGTTTTTTCGATTTTTGCATTTTGGGAATTTTTGCATTTTTCTTGATATTTTTAATTCAACAAATTTTACAATTTTCCAATTTTGTCGATTTCTTAAGTTGGAGAATTTTGTTATTTTACAGCTTAAACAGTTTTTACTATTTTGAAAAAATGATCTTTTTTGTATAAAATTTCGGTAATGTTCCAAAATTTTAATTTTTTTTCGATTTTTGAATTTCTGAAATTTTTGAATTTTTCTCGATTTTAAATTTAAACAAATCTTACAATTTTCAAATTTTGGCGACTTCGTAATTTAGAGAACTTTATGATTTTGTCGATTTTACAGTTTTTACCATTGTGAAAACATTTTCATTTTTTATCAAATTTCGGAAATGTTCAGAAATTTAAATTTTTTGTCGATTTTTGAATTTCTGAAATTTTTTAATTTTTCTTGATATTAAATTTTAACAAATCTTCCAATTTGCTAATTTTGGCGAATTCTTAATTTGGAGAACTTTATGATTTTGTCGATTTTACGGTTTTTACTATTTTGAAAAAATTGTATTTTTTTTTTATCAAATTTCGGAAATTTTCCGAAATTTTAATTTTTTTTCGATTTTTGAATTTCTAAAATTTTTGAATTTTTCTCGATTTTTAAATTCAACAAACCTTACAATTTTCCAATGTTGTCGATTTCTAAATTTAAAGAACTTTATGATTTTGTCGATTTTACAGTTTTTACTATTTTGAAAAAATTGTATTTTTTTTTTATCAAATTTCGGAAATTTTCCGAAATTTTAAATTTTTTCGATTTTTGAATTTTGAGAATTTTCGCATTTTTCTAGATATTTTTATTCAACAATATTTACAATCTTCCAATTTTGTAGATTTCTTGATTTAGAGAACTTTGCGATTTTACAGCTTAAACACTTTTTACTATTTTGAAAAAATTTTCTTTTATGTATCAAATTTTGGAAATGTTCCGAAATTTTAATTTTTTGTCGATTTTTGAATTTCTGAACTTTGTAAAATTTTCTCGATTTTCAAATTCAACAAATCTTACAGTTTTCTAATTTTGACGATTTCTTAATTTAGAGAACTTTATGATTTGGTCGATTCTACCGTTTTTACTATTTGTAAAAAACTTTTGTTTTTTTTATCAAATTTCGGAAATTTTCCGAAATTTTAAATTTTTTAGATTTTTGAATTTTGGGAAATTTTGCATTTCATTGGATTTTTTCATTTCAACAAAATTTACAATATTCCAATTTTGAAGATTTCTAATTTAGAGAATTTTGCGATTTTAGAGTTTAAACAGTTTTTACTATTTTGAAAAAATTTTCTTTTTTTCGTCAAATTTCGGAAATTTTCCGAAATCTAAAATTTTGTCCATTTTTAAATTTCGAAAATTTTACCATTTTTCTCAATTTTTTAATTTTAACAAAATTTACAATATTCCAATTTTGTAGATAACTTAATTTAAAGAACTTTGCGATTTTTCAGTTTTTACAGTTTTAACTATTTTGAAAAAAATGTCTCTTGTTATCAAATTTCGGAAATTTTCCGAAATTTAACATTTTTTCGATTTTTGAACTTCTGAAATTTTTAAATTTTTCTCGATTTTCAAATTCAACAAATCTTACAGCTTTTTTATTTTGACGACTTCTTAATTTAGAGAACTTTAGGATTTTGTCGATTTTACAGTTTTTACTATTTTGAAAAAATGTTCTTTTTTTAACAAATTTCGAAAATTTTCCGAAATTTTAAATTTTCTCGATTTTTTAATTTCGGAAATTTTTGCATTTCTTTGTTTTTTTTTTCATTTCAACAAAATTTACAATATTCCAATTGTTGATGATTTCTTAGTTTAAAGAACTTTGCGATTTTTGAATTTTGGGAATTTTTGCATTTTTCTTGATATTTTTAATTCAACAAATTTTACAATTTTCCAATGTTGTCGATTTCTAAATTTAGAGAACTTTGTAATTTTGTCGATTATACAGTTCTTACTATTTTTAAGAAATTGTCTTCTTTATTAAACTTCGGAAATTTTCCGAAATTTTAAATTTTTTCAATTTTTAAATTTCTGAAATTTTTTAATTTTTTTCGATTTTTTAAATTCAACAAATCTTACAATATTCCAATGTTGTCGATTTTTTAATTGAGAGAATTTTGTGTTTTGGTCAATTTCACAGTTTTACTATTTTGAAAAAATTGTCTTTTCTTCAAATTTTCGGAAATTTTGCAAAATTTTAAATTTTGTCGATTTTCGGAAATTTTTGCATATTTCTCGATTTTTTAATTTCAACAAAATTTACAATATTCCAATTATGCAGATTTCTTAATTTAGAAAACTTTTCGATTTAACAGTTTTTACAGTTTTTACTATTTTAAAAAAATTTCTCTTGTTATCGAATTTCGGAAATTTTCCGAAATCTAACATTTTGTCGATTTTTAAATTTCGGAAATTTATCTCGATTTTCAAATTCAACAAATCTTCTAATTTTCAAATTTTTACGATTTCTTAATTAAGAGAACTTTATGATTTTGTCGATTTTACAGTTTTTACTATTTTGAAACAAATTTCTTTTGTTATCAAATTTCGAAAATTTTCCGAAAATTTAAATTTTTTCGATTTTTGAATTTTTGGATTTTTTGCATTTTTCTCGGTTTATTTAGTTTCAACAAAATTTACAATTTTGCAATTTTGTAGATTTCTTAATTTAAAGAAAATTGCGATTTTCCAGAGTTCACAGTTTTTACTTTTTTGAAAACAATTAAATTTTTTTATCAAATTTCGGAAATTTTCCGAAATTTTAAATTTGTTTGATTTTTAAATGTTGAAAATTTTTGCATTTTTCTTGATATTTTTATTCAACAAATTTTACAGTTCTCCAATATTGTCGATTTCTTAACTTGGAGAACTTTGTGATTTTACAGTTTAAACAGTTTTTACTATTTTGAAAAAATATCCTTTTTTTATCAAGTGCAGAACTTTGTGATTTTACAGTTTAAACAGTATTTACTATTTTGAACAAATTTTTTTTTTGTTTCAAATTTCGGAAATGTTCCGAAATTTTAATTTTTTGTCGATTTTCGAATTTCTGAAATTTTTTAATTTTTCTCGATTTTCAAATTCAACAAATCTTACAATTTTCAAATTTTGGCGATTTCCCAATTAAAAGAACTTTATGATTTTGTCGATTTTACAGTTTTTTATGAAAAAATTTTCTTTTTTTTATTTCAAATTTCGGAAATTTTCCGAAATTTCAAATTTTTTCGATTTTTGAATTTTGGGGTTTTTTGCATTTTTCTCGGTTTTTTCATTTCAACAAAATTTTCAATATTCCAATTTTCAAGATTTCTTCATTTAGAGAACTTGACGATTTTACAGTTTAAACAGTTTTTTAGTATTTTGAAAAAATTTCTTTTGTTATCAAATTTCGAAAATTTTTCCAAAATTTTCAATTTTTTCAATTTTGGAATTTTGTGAATTTTTGCATTTTTCATGATATTTTTAATTCAACAAATTTTACCATTTGCCAATGTAGTCGATTTCAAAATTTAGAGAACTTTGTAATTTCGTCGATTATACAGTTTTTACTATTTTGAAGAAATTGTCTTCTTTATTAAACTTCGGAAATTTTCCGAAATTAAATTTTTTTATATTTTTGAATTTTGGGAAATTTTGCATTTCATTGGATTTTTTCATTTCAACAAAACTTACAATATTCCAATTTGAAGATTTCTAATTTAGAGAATTTTGCGATTTTAGAGTTTAAACAGTTTTTACTATTTTGAAAATTTTTTCTTTTTTTCGTCAAATTTCGGAAAATTTCCGAAATCAAAAATTTTGTCCATTTTTAAATTTCGGAAACTTTAGCATTTTGCTCAATTTTTAAATTTCAACAAAATTTACAATAGTCCAATTTTGTAGATAACTTAATTTAAAGAACTTTGTGATTTTTCAGTTTTTACTATTTTGAAAACAATTTCTTTTGTTATCGATTTTCGGAAATTTTCCGAAATTTTAAATTTTTTAATTTTTGAATTCTGGGATTTTTTGCATTTTTCTCGGTTTATTTAATTTCAACAAAATTTACAATTTTCCAATTTTGTCGATTTCTTAATTTGGACAACTTTGTGATTTTACAGTTTAAACAGTTTTAACTATTTTGAAAAAATGTTCTTTTTTGTATCAAATTTCGGAAATGTTCCAAAATTTTTATATATTGTCGATTTTTGAATTTCTGAAATTTTTTAATTATTCTCGGTTTTCAAATTCAAAAAATCTTACCAATTTCTAATTTTGACGATTTCTTAATTAATGGAAATTTATGATTTTGTCGATTTTACAGTTTTTACTATTTTGAAAAAAATCGTTTTAATATCAAATTTCGGAAATTTTCAGAGTTTTTAAATTTTTTCGATTTTTGAATTTTGGGAATTTTTGCATTTTTGTTGATATTTTTAATTCAACAAATTTTAAAATTTTCCAATGTTGTCGATTTATAAATTTAGAGAACTTTGTGATTTTGTCGATTGTACAGTTTTTACTATTTTGAAGAAATTGTCTTTTTTTGATACATTTTTCGGAAATTTTGCAAAATTTTAAGTTTTGTCTATTTTCGGAAATTTTTGCATTTTTCTCGATTTTTTAATTTCAACAAATTTAACAATTTTCCAATTTTGTAGATTTCTGAATTTAAAGAGCTTTGCGATTTTACAGTTTAAAAAGTTTTTACTATTTTGAAAAATTTTTTCTTTTTTTTATCAAATTTCGGAAATGTTAAGAAATTTCAATTTTTTGTCGATTTTTGAATTCTGGGAATTTTTGCATTTTTCTCGTTTTTTTTTCATTTCAACAAAATTTACAATTTTCCAATTTTTTAGATTTCATAATTTAAAGAACTTTGTGATTTTCCAGTTTTCACAGTTTGTACCATGTTGAAAAAATTTTCTTTTTTGTATCAAATTTCGGAAATTTTCCGAAATTTTAATTTGTTGTCGATTGTTTAATTTCTGAAATTTTTTAATTTTTCTTGATTTTCAAATTCAACAAATCTTTAAATTTTCTAATTTTGACGATTTTTATAATTTAGAGAACATTATGATTTGTTCGATTTAACAGTTTTTACTATTTGTAAAAAAATTTTCTTTTTTTTATCAAATTTCGGAAGTTTTCCGAAATTTTATTTTTTTTTAGATTTTTGAATTTTGGGAAATTTTGCATTTCATTGGATTTTTTCATTACAACAAAATTTACAATATTCCAATTTTGAAGATTTCTAATTTAGAGAATTTTGCGATTTTAGAGTTTAAACAGTTTTTACTATTTTGAAAACTTTTTCTTTTTTTATCAAATTTCGGAAATTTTCCGAAATCTATTTTTAAATTTCGGAAATTTTATCATTTTTCTCAATTTTTTAATTTCAACAAAATTTACAATATTCCAATTTTGTAGATAACTTAATTTAAAGAACTTTGCGATTTTTCAGTTTTTACAGTTTTAACTATTTTGAAAAAAATGTCTCTTGTTATCAAATTTCGGAAATTTTCCGAAATTTAAAATTTTTTCGATTTTTGATTTTTGAGAATTTTTGCATTTTTCTCAATTTTTTAAATACAACAAATCTTACAGTTTTCTAATTTTGACGACTTCTTAATTTAGAGAACTTTAGGATTTTGTCGATTTTACAGTTTTTACTATTTTGAAAAAATGTTCTTATTTTATCAAATTTCGAAAATTTTCCGAAATTTTAAATTTTCTCGATTTTTTAATTTCGGAAATTTTTGCATTCTTTGTTTTTTTTCCCTTCAACAAAATTTACAATATTCCAATTTTTGAAGATTTCTTAGTTTAAAGAACTTTGCGATTTTCCAGTTTTCACAGTTTTTACTATAACGAAAATTTTTTATTTTTTTTATCAAATTTCGGAAGTTTTCCGAATATTTTAATTTTTTCGATTTTTGAATTTTGGGAATTTTTGCATTTTTCTTGATATTTTTAATTCAACAAATTTTAACATTTTCCAATGTTGTCGATTTCCAAATTTAGAGAACTTTGTAATTTTGTCGATTATACAGATTTTACTATTATGAAGAAATTGTCTTCTTTATTAAACTTCGGAAATTTTCCGAAATTTTAAATTTTTTCGATTTTTGAATTTCTGAAATTTTTTAATTTTTCTCGGTTTTCAAATTCAAAAAATCTTACCAATTTCTAATTTTGACGATTTCCTAATTAATGGAAATTTATGATTTAGTCGATTTTACAGTTTTTACTATTTTGAAAAAAATCGTTTTAATATCAAATTTCGGAAATTTTCCGAAATTTTAAATTTTTTCAACTTTTAAATTTCAGAAATTTTTTAATTTTTCTCGATTTTTTAAATTCAACAAAGCTTACAATATTCCAATATTGTCGATTTTTTAATTGAGAGAACTTTGTGTTTTTGTCGATTTTACTGTTTTTACTATTTTGAAAAAACTTTCTTTTTTATCGAATTTTGGAAAGTTTCCGAATTTTTTAATTTTTTCAATTTTTGAATTTTGTGAATTTTTTGCATTTTTCTCCATTTTTTAATTTCAACAAAATTTACAATATTCCAATTTTGTCTATTTCTTTATTTAGAAAACTTTACGTTTTTACAGTTTAAACAGTTTTTACTATTTTGAAAAAATTGTATTTTTTTTATCAAATTTCGTAAATTTTCCGAAATTTTAAATGTTGTCGATTTTTAAATTTCTGAAATTATTGCATTTTGTTGGATTTTTTCATTTCAACAAAATTTACAATATTCTAATTTTGTAAATTTCTTAATTTACAGAACTTTGGAATTTTTAAGTTTTCACAGTTTTTACTATTTTGAAAACAATTTTATTTGTTATCGAATTTGGATATTTTCCGAAATTTTAAATTTTTCCGATTTTTGGATTTTGAGAATTTTTGCATTTTTCTCGATTTTTTCATTTCAACAAATTTTACAATCTTCCAATGTTGTCGATTTCTTATTTAGAGAACTTTGTGATTTTGTCGATTTTACAGTCTTTATTATTTTGGAAAAATTTTCTTTTTTGTATCAAATTTTTGAAATGTTCCTAAGTTTTATTTTTTTGTCGATTTTTCAATTTCTGAAATTTTTAAATTTTTCTCGATTTTCAAATTCAACAAATCTTACAGTTTTCTAATTTTGACGATTTCTTAATTTAGAGAACTTTATGATTTTGTCGATTTTACAGATTTACTTTTTTGAAAAAATTTTTTTTTTTTATCAAATTTCGGAAATTTTCCGAAATTTTTAATTTTTTAGATTTTTGAATTTTGGGAAATTTTGCATTTCATTGGATTTTTTCATTTCAACAAAATTTACAATATTCCAATTTTGAAGATTTCTAATTAAGAGAATTTTGCGATTTTACTGTTTAAACAGTTTTTACTATTTTGAAAAATTTTCGGAATTTCGGAAATTTTCCGAAATCTAAAATTTTGTACATTTTTAAATTTCGGAAATTAATGCAAATTTCTCGATTTTTTAATTTCAACAAAATTTACAATATTTCAATTTTATCTATTTCTTTATTTAGAGAACTTTACGATTTTACAGTTTAATTAGTTTTTACTATTTTGAAAAAATTGTCTTTTTTCATCAAATTTCGGATATTTTCAAAAATTTTAAATTTTGTCGATTTTTGAATTTTGGGAATTTTAGCATTTTTCTCGATTTTTTCATTTCAACAAAACTTACAATTTTCCAATTTTGGAGATTTCTTAATTTAGAGAACTTTGCGATTGTACAGTTTTTACAGTTTTTAATATTTTGACAACAATTTCTTTTGTTATCAAATTTCGGAAATTTTCCGAAATTTTATATATTTTCGATTTTTGATTTTTGACAATTTTTACATTTTTCTCGATTTTTTCATTTCAACAATTTTACAATTTTCCAATTTTGTCGATTTCTTAATTTGGACAACTTTGTGATTTTACAGTTTAAACAGTTTTTACTATTTGTAAAAAAGTTTTCTTTTTAGTATTAAATTTCGGAAATTTTCCGAAGTTTTATTTTTTTGTCGATTTTTCAATTTCTGAAATTTTTTAATTTTTCCCGATTTTCAAATTCAACAAATCTTTAAATTTTCTAATTTTGACGATTTTTATAATTTAGAGAACATTATGATTTGGTCGATTTTACAGTTTTTACTATTTGTAAAAAAATTTTCTTTTTTTATCAAATTTCGGAAATTTTCCGAAATTTTATTTTTTTTAGATTTTTGAATTTTGGGAAATTTTGCATTTCATTGGATTTTTTCATTTCAACAAAATTTACAATATTCCAATTTTGAAGATTTCTAATTTAGAGAATTTTGCGATTTTAGAGTTTAAACAGTTTTTACTATTTTGAAAAAATTTTCTTTTTTTCGTCAAATTTCGGAAATTTTCCGAAATCTAAAATTTTGTCCATTTTTAAATTTCGAAAATTTTACCATTTTTCTCAATTTTTTAATTTCAACAAAATTTACAATATTCCAATTTTGTAGATAACTTTATTTAAAGAACTTTGCCATTTTTCAGTTTTTACAGCTTTTACTATTTTGAAAAAAATGTCTCTTGTTATCAAATTTCGGAAACTTTCCGAAATTTAACATTTTTTCGATTTTTGAACTTCTGAAATTTTTAAATTTTTCTCGATTTTCAAATTCAACAAATCTTACAGTTTTTTTATTTTGACGACTTCTTAATTTAGAGAACTTTAGGATTTTGTCGATTTTACAGTTTTTACTATTTTGAAAAAATGTTCTTTTTTTAACAAATTTCGAAAATTTTCCGAAATTTTAAATTTTCTCGATTTTTTAATTTCGGAAATTTTTGCATTTCTTTGTTTTTTTTTTCATTTCAACAAAATTTACAATATTCCAATTATTGAAGATTTCTTAGTTTAAAGAACTTTGCGATTTTGCAGTTTTCACAGTTTTTACTATAACGAAAAATTTTCTTTTTTTTTATCAAATTTCGGAAATTTTCCGAAATTTTAAATTTTTTCGATTTTTGAATTTTGGGAATTTTTGCATTTTTCTTGATATTTTTAATTCAACAAATTTTACAATTTTCCAATGTTGTCGATTTCTTAATTTAGAGAACTTTGTGATTTTGTCGATTTTACAGTCTTTATTATTTTGAAAAAATTTTCTTTTTTGCATCAAATTTCGGAAATGTTCCGAAGTTTTTTTTTTTTCGATTTTTCAATTTCTGAAATTTTTTTAAATTTTTCTCGATTTTCAAATTCAACAAATCTTACAGTTTTCTAATTTTGACGATTTCCCAATTAAAAGAACTTTATGATTTTGTCGATTTTACAGTTTTTTATGAAAAAATTTTCTTTTTTTATTTCAAATTTCGGAAATTTTCCGAAATTTAAAATTTTTTCGATTTTTGAATTTTGGGGTTTTTTGCATTTTTCTCGGTTTTTTCATTTCAACAAAATTTTCAATATTCCAATTTTCAAGATTTCTTTATTTAGAGAACTTGACGATTTTACAGTTTAAACAGTTTTTTAGTATTTTGAAAAAATTTCTTTTGTTATCAAATTTCGAAAATTTTTCCAAAATTTTCAATTTTTTCAATTTTTGAATTTTGTGAATTTTTGCATTTTTCATGATATTTTTAATTCAACAAATTTTACCATTTGCCAATGTAGTCGATTTCAAAATTTAGAGAACTTTGTAATTTCGTCGATTATACAGTTTTTACTATTTTGAAGAAATTGTCTTCTTTATTAAACTTCGGAAATTTTCCGAAATTCAATTTTTTTATATTTTTGAATTTTGGGAAATTTTGCATTTCATTGGATTTTTTCATTTCAACAAAACTTACAATATTCCAATTTGAAGATTTCTAATTTAGAGAATTTTGCGATTTTAGAGTTTAAACAGTTTTTACTATTTTGAAAATTTTTTCTTTTTTTCGTCAAATTTCGGAAAATTTCCGAAATCAAAAATTTTGTCCATTTTTAAATTTCGGAAACTTTAGCATTTTGCTCAATTTTTTAACCCTCTAGTGCCCATGACCGCCTCTAGACGGGTAACGTTAAAAACACCGTTATTTTATTCTTTTCATTCCTTTTGACTCGGTTTTGCGTTTTTTCTATTTCGGGGAAGTCCAAAAATTAATATCGTTGCGTTTGGAATTCATACTAGAGCTTGTGCAAGCTGCTGTATTCATTTGAAGCAGAAAATTTGTGCAACTCGGACGTAATAATTATTTTGCAAGAAATGCAAAATATAAATATTTTTTTAAAATATTATAAATAGTCTGCTGCTGGAAAAAAAAATTGTACCGTGTTGCTGACAGTCTCAAGGACGCAAAATACGAAACCCACACTAAAAATAAATTTTCGTTAGCTTTTCATTGCTTTTATAAAGTATCCCGTCTAGAGGCGGTCTTGGGACAATTCGGGAAAAATTTTAAAAAGGTAATTTGAAAGTGAAACAACCTATGACATATTTAAGTACAAATAATCGCTTCAGTAGACATGGAACGACGACAAGTAAATAAGCTATCAGCTCTTTCCGACGTGGAGATTGAAAAATCCAAAACACAATGTCAAAAAATCGATTTGAAAAAATAAGAAGCAATTTGCATTTCAACGATAATAGTAAGTTGCCCTCCAAGGATTCTGCCCACCACGATCCTTTATACAAAATACGGCCGCTCGTGAATCATTTCAACGACAAGTTTCAGTTAGTTCCGATGCGCCAACGCTTATCTGTGGATGAACAAATGTGTGCAACGAAGATGAAGACCTTTCTTAGACAATATTTACCAGACAAGCCACACAAATGGGGAGTGAAATTCTTCAATTTGTGTGATTCTTCTGGCTTTTGCTATAATTTCGAGATATATTGTGGAGCAGGTGACAACGTTGTTCAAACTGGCTCACCAGATCTTGGTGCGGCAGCAAATGTAGTTGTTCGATTGTCACGCAATGTTCCGGATTTCAAAAATCAGATTATCTACTTTGACAATTATTATACTTCTTTGCCGCTTCTTGTATATCTCAAGTCCCGGGGAATATTTTCTTTGGGAACTATTCGCTCGAATCGCATTCCAAATTGCAAGCTGCCAACTGACAGCGACCTCAAGAAACAAGTGCGTGGATATTCTACAGAATTTTGTGGATCTGTATCAGGAGTTGAACTGTCTTTGACGATTTGGAAGGACAATAAGGCAGTACGACTTGCTTCGACTTATGCGGGCACAAAGCCTTTCCTGAATGAAACGAATCCAAAAAGTCAGGTTTCACGTTTTGTTCGTTCCGAAAAAAAGTACGTTGACATAAATTGCCCAAATGTTATCCACGAATACAACAGCCACATGGGTGGTGTCGACTTAATGGACGGACTTATTGGTCGATATAAAATTCCCGTAAAGAGCAACAAGTATACAAATCGACTATTTACGCATATGCTTGATTTGGCCATGGTAAACGCTTACATTTTGTTCCACCGAATAAACCAGCCCGACGCTAATAACACAAAATACCAATTGCCAAACTTCCGATCAGAGGTCGCAAATGTGCTTTGCATGCTACAAACTGCTAAACTGCCAAAAGGACCTGGGCGCCCGCGACAACTTGATGGAAAGGAAAATAAATGCACAGGGAAGAAAACTTTCCCACCGGTTAATGATGTACGTTATGATACCGTCGAGCATTTTCCAATGTTTTTATCACGCGCTGACAAAAAAACCTGTAAGCTTTCAGGTTGTACTTCCGAAACTCAAATTGTCTGCCGTAAATGTAATATAAATCTGTGCTTTTCCCAGAAAAAGGACTGTTTCTATGATTTTCATCACAAATAAGTAAACGAACTTTTTGTACACAATTATTTGAAGCTTTGTGAATTTAAGTAACTTTAGTTTTGATTGTTATTTTATTTGTTTTTGGTGCTTATCTTTATATCATTTATAGTAAAACATGTAAACAAAAGAATTGATTACCTAATTTTTTGTTGGCCTATCTTCCCAAAGCCGCCTCTAGGCGGGCCAGGGTTATAGTCATATAAAACTCGATCCGAGTAAAGGTGAAAATTTTTCTAAAACAAACATTCACTTTTGATACATACTAAATCCAAAAAATATTTTTTTTTTGGAATAGAAAATTTGGGCACTAGAGGGTTAATTTCAACAAAATTTACAATAGTCCAATTTTGTAGATAACTTAATTTAAAGAACTTTGTGATTTTTCAGTTTTTACTATTTTGAAAACAATTTCTTTTGTTATCGAATTTCGGAAATTTTCCGAAATTTTAAATATTTTCGATTTTTGATTTTTGACAATTTTTGCATTTAACTCGATTTTTTCATTTCAACAAATTTTACAATTTTCCAATTTTGTCGATTTATTAATTTGGAGAACTTTGTGATTTTACAGTTTAAACAGTTTTAACTATTTTGAAAAAATTTTCTTTTTTGTATCAAATTTCGGAAATGTTCCAAAATTTTAATTTTTTGTCGATTTTTAAATTTCTGAATTTTTTTAATTTTTCTCGATTTTAAATTTTAACAAATCTTACAATTTTCTAATTTTGGCGATTTCTTAATTTAGAGAACTTTTTTATTTTGTCGATTTTACAGTTTTAACTATTTTGAAAAAATTTTCTTTTTCTAGCAAATTTCGGAAATTTTCCGATATTTTAATTTTTTTAGATTATTCATTTTTGGGAATTTTTTCATTTTTCTCGATTTTTTAATTTCAACAAAATTTACAGTTTTCCAATTTTGTCGATTTCTTAAATTGGAGAACTTTGTGATTTTACAGTTTAAACAGTTTTAACTATTTTGAAAAAATTTTCTTTTTTGTATCAAATTTCTGAAATTTTTAGAAATTTATATTTTGTTCGATTTTTGAATTTTGGGATTTTTTGCATTTTTCTCGATTTTTTTATTTCAACAAAATTTTCAATATTCGAATTTTGAAGATTTATTAATTTAAAGAACTTTGCGATTTTTCAGTTTTCACAGATTTTACTATTTTGAAAAAATTGTCTTTTTTTTATCAAATTTCGAAAATTTTCCGAAATTTTAAATTTTCTCGATTTTTGAATTTCGGAAATTTTTGCATTTCTTTCGATTTTTTCATTTCAACAAAATTTACAATATTCTAATTTTGAAGATTTCTTAGTTTAAAGAACTTTGCGATTTTCCAGTTTTCACAGATTTTACTTTTTCGAAAAAATTTCTTTTGTTATCAAATTTCGGAAATTTTTCGATTTTTGAACTTTGGGAATTTTTGCATTTTTCTTGATATTTTTAATTCAACAAATTTTAAAATTTTCCAATGTTGTCGATTTTTTAATTGAGAGAACTTTGTGTTTTTGTCGATTTTACAGTTTTTACTATTTTGAAAAAATTGTCTTTTCTTCAAATGTTCGGAAATTTTGCAAAATTTAAAATTTTGTCGATTTTCGGAAATTTTTGCATATTTCTCGATTTTTTAATTTCAACAAAATTTACAATATTCCAATTATGAATATTTCTTAATTTAGAAAACTTTTCGATTTTACAGTTTTTACAGTTTTTACTATTTTAAAAAAAATTTCTTTTGTTATCGAATTTCGGAAATTTTCCGAAATTTTAATTTTTTGTCGATTTTTGAATTTCTGAAATTTTTTAATTTTTCTCAATTTTCAAATTCAACAAATCTTACAATTTTCAAATTTTGGCGATTTCCTAATTAAGAGAACTTTATGATTTTGTCGATTTTACAGTTTTAATTTTTATGAAAAAATTTTCTTTTTTTATTTCAAATTTCGGAAATTTTCCGAAATTTAAATTTTTTTACATTATTAATTTTTGGGAATTTTTGCATTTTTCTCGATTTTTTAATTTCAACAAAATTTACAGTTTTCCAATTTTGTCGATTTCTTAAATTTGAGAACTTTGTGATTTTACAGTTTAAACAGTTTTAACTATTTTGAAAAAATGTTCTTTTTTGTATCAAATTTCGGAATTGTTCCAAAATTTTTATATATTGTCGATTTTTGAATTTCTGAAATTTTTTAATTATTCTCGGTTTTCAAATTCAAAAAATCTTACCAATTTCTAATTTTGACGATTTCTTAATTAATGGAAATTTATGATTTTGTCGATTTTACAGTTTTTACTATTTTGAAAAAAATCGTTTTAATATCAAATTTCGGAAATTTTCAGAGTTTTTAAATTTATTCGATTTTTGAATTTTGGGAATTTTTGCATTTTTGTTGATATTTTTAATTCAACAAATTTTAAAATTTTCCAATGTTGTCGATTTATAAATTTAAAGAACTTTGTGATTTTGTCGATTGTACAGTTTTTACTATTTTGAAGAAATTGTCTTTTTTTGATACATTTTTCGGAAATTTTGCAAAATTTTAAGTTTTGTCTATTTTCGGAAATTTTTGCATTTTTCTCGATTTTTTAATTTCAACAAATTTAACAATTTTCCAATTTTGTAGATTTCTGAATTTAAAGAGCTTTGCGATTTTACAGTTTAAAAAGTTTTTACTATTTTGAAAAAATTTTTCTTTTTTTTATCAAATTTCGCAAATGTTCAGAAATTTCAATTTTTTGTCGATTTTTGAATTCTGGGAATTTTTGCATTTTTCTCGTTTTTTTTTCATTTCAACAAAATTTACAATTTTCCAATTTTTTAGATTTCATAATTTAAAGAACTTTGTGATTTTCCAGTTTTCACAGTTTGTACCATGTTGAAAAAATTTTCTTTTTTGTATCAAATTTCGGAAATTTTCCGAAATTTTAATTTGTTGTCGATTGTTTAATTTCTGAAATTTTTAATTTTTCTTGATTTTCAAATTCAACAAATCTTTAAATTTTCTAATTTTGACGATTTTTATAATTTAGAGAACATTATGATTTGGTCGATTTAACAGTTTTTACTATTTGTAAAAAAATTTTCTTTTTTTTAGATTTTTGAATTTTGGGAAATTTTGCTTTTCATTGGATTTTTTCATTACAACAAAATTTACAATATTCCAATTTTGAAGATTTCTAATTTAGAGAATTTTGCGATTTTAGAGTTTAAACAGTTTTTACTATTTTGAAAACTTTTTCTTTTTTTATCAAATTTCGGAAATTTTCCGAAATCTATTTTTAAATTTCGGAAATTTTATCATTTTTCTCAATTTTTTAATTTCAACAAAATTTACAATATTCCAATTTTGTAGATAACTTAATTTAAAGAACTTTGCGATTTTTCAGTTTTTACAGTTTTAACTATTTTGAAAAAAATGTCTCTTGTTATCAAATTTCGGAAATTTTCCGAAATTTAAAATTTTTTCGATTTTCGATTTTTGAGAATTTTTGCATTTTTCTCAATTTTTTAAATACAACAAATCTTACAGTTTTCTAATTTTGACGACTTCTTAATTTAGAGAACTTTAGGATTTTGTCGATTTTACAGTTTTTACTATTTTGAAAAAATGTTCTTATTTTATCAAATTTCGAAAATTTTCCGAAATTTTAAATTTTCTCGATTTTTTAATTTCGGAAATTTTTGCATTCTTTGTTTTTTTTTCCCTTCAACAAAATTTACAATATTCCAATTTTTGAAGATTTCTTAGTTTAAAGAACTTTGCGATTTTCCAGTTTTCACAGTTTTTACTATAACGAAAATTTTTTATTTTTTTTATCAAATTTCGGAAGTTTTCCGAATATTTTAATTTTTTCGATTTTTGAATTTTGGGAATTTTTGCATTTTTCTTGATATTTTTAATTCAACAAATTTTACCATTTTCCAATGTTGTCGATTTCCAAATTTAGAGAACTTTGTAATTTTGTCGATTATACAGATTTTACTATTATGAAGAAATTGTCTTCTTTATTAAACTTCGGAAATTTTCCGAAATTTTAAATTTTTTCGATTTTTGAATTTCTGAAATTTTTTAATTTTTCTCGGTTTTCAAATTCAAAAAATCTTACCAATTTATAATTTTGACGATTTCCTAATTAATGGAAATTTATGATTTAGTCGATTTTACAGTTTTTACTATTTTGAAAAAAATCGTTTTAATATCAAATTTCGGAAATTTTCCGAAATTTTAAATTTTTTCAACTTTTAAATTTCAGAAATTTTTTAATTTTTCTCGATTTTTTAAATTCAACAAAGCTTACAATATTCCAATATTGTCGATTTTTTAATTGAGAGAACTTTGTGTTTTTGTCGATTTTACTGTTCTTACTATTTTGAAAAAACTTTCTTTTTTATCGAATTTTGGAAAGTTTCCGAATTTTTTAATTTTTTCAATTTTTGAATTTTGTGAATTTTTTGCATTTTTCTCCATTTTTTAATTTTAACAAAATTTACAATATTCCAATTTTGTCTATTTCTTTATTTAGAAAACTTTACGTTTTTACAGTTTAAACAGTTTTTACTATTTTGAAAAAATTGTATTTTTTTTATCAAATTTCGTAAATTTTCCGAAATTTTAAATGTTGTCGATTTTTAAATTTCTGAAATTATTGCATTTTGTTGGATTTTTTCATTTAAACAAAATTTACAATATTCTAATTTTGTAAATTTCTTAATTTAAAGAACTTTGGAATTTTTAAGTTTTCACAGTTTTTACTATTTTGAAAACAATTTCTTTTGTTATCGAATTTGGATATTTTCCGAAATTTTAAATTTTTCCGATTTTTGGATTTTGAGAATTTTTGCATTTTTCTCGATTTTTTCATTTCAACAAATTTTACAATCTTCCAATGTTGTCGATTTCTTAATTTAGAGAACTTTGTGATTTTGTCGATTTTACAGTCTTTATTATTTTGGAAAAATTTTCTTTTTTGTATAAAATTTTGGAAATGTTCCTAAGTTTTATTTTTTTGTCGATTTTTCAATTTCTGAAATTTTTAAATTTTTCTCGATTTTCAAATTCAACAAATCTTACAGTTTTCTAATTTTGACGATTTCTTAATTTAGAGAACTTTATGATTTTGTCGATTTTACAGATTTACTTTTTTGAAAAAATTTTTTTTTTTTATCAAATTTCGGAAATTTTCCGAAATTTTAAATTTTTTAGATTTTTGAATTTTGGGAAATTTTGCATTTCATTGGATTTTTTCATTTCAACAAAATTTACAATATTCCAATTTTGAAGATTTCTAATTAAGAGAATTTTGCGATTTTACAGTTTAAACAGTTTTTACTATTTTGAAAAATTTTCGGAATTTCGGAAATTTTCCGAAATCTAAAATTTTGTACATTTTTAAATTTCGGAAATTAATGCAAATTTCTCGATTTTTTAATTTCAACAAAATTTACAATATTTCAATTTTATCTATTTCTTTATTTAGAGAACTTTACGATTTTACAGTTTAATTAGTTTTTACTATTTTGAAAAAATTGTCTTTTTTCATAAAATTTCGGATATTTTCCAAAATTTTAAATTTTGTCGATTTTTGAATTTTGGGAATTTTAGCATTTTTCTCGATTTTTTCATTTCAACAAAACTTACAATTTTCCAATTTTGGAGATTTCTTAATTTAGAGAACTTTGCGATTGTACAGTTTTTACAGTTTTTAATATTTTGACAACAATTTCTTTTGTTATCAAATTTCGGAAATTTTCCGAAATTTTATATATTTTCGATTTTTGATTTTTGACAATTTTTGCATTTTTCTCGATTTTTTCTTTCAACAATTTTACAATTTTCCAATTTTGTCGATATCTTAATTTGGACAACTTTGTGATTTTACAGTTTAAACAGTTTTAACCATATTGAAAAAATTTTCTTTTTAGTATTAAATTTCGGAAATTTTCCGAAGTTTTATTTTTTTGTCGATTTTTCAATTTCTGAAATTTTTTAATTTTTCCCGATTTTCAAATTCAACAAATCTTTAAATTTTCTAATTTTGACGATTTTTATAATTTAGAGAACATTATGATTTGGTCGATTTTACAGTTTTTACTATTTGTAAAAAAATTTTCTTTTTTTATCAAATTTCGGAAATTTTCCGAAATTTTATTTTTTTTAGATTTTTGAATTTTGGGAAATTTTGCATTTCATTGGATTTTTTCATTTCAACAAAATTTACAATATTCCAATTTTGAAGATTTCTAATTTAGAGAATTTTGCGATTTTAGAGTTTAAACAGTTTTTACTATTTTGAAAAAATTTTCTTTTTTTCGTCAAATTTCGGAAATTTTCCGAAATCTAAAATTTTGTCCATTTTTAAATTTCGAAAATTTTACCATTTTTCTCAATTTTTTAATTTCAACAAAATTTACAATATTCCAATTTTGTAGATAACTTAATTTAAAGAACTTTGCCATTTTTCAGTTTTTACAGCTTTTACTATTTTGAAAAAAATGTCTCTTGTTATCAAATTTCGGAAACTTTCCGAAATTTAAAATTTTTTCGATTTTTGAACTTCTGAAATTTTTAAATTTTTCTCGATTTTCAAATTCAACAAATCTTACAGTTTTTTTATTTTGACGACTTCTTAATTTAGAGAACTTTAGGATTTTGTCGATTTTACAGTTTTTACTATTTTGAAAAAATGTTCTTTTTTTAACAAATTTCGAAAATTTTCCGAAATTTTAAATTTTCTCGATTTTTTAATTTCGGAAATTTTTGCATTTCTTTGTTTTTTTTTTCATTTCAACAAAATTTACAATATTCCAATTAAAGAACTTTGCGATTTTCCAGTTTTCACAGTTTTTACTATAACGAAAAATTTTCTTATCAAATTTCGGAAATTTTCCGAAATTTTAAATTTTTTCGATTTTTGAATTTTGGGAATTTTTGCATTTTTCTTGATATTTTTAATTCAACATATTTTACAATTTTCCAATGTTGTCGATTTCTAAATTTAGAGAACTTTGTAATTTTGTCGATTATACAGTTCTTACTATTTTTAAGAAATTGTCTTCTTTATTAAACATCGGAAATTTTCCGAAATTTAAAATTTTTTCAATTTTTAAATTTCTGAAATTTTTTAATTTTTTTCGATTTTTTAAATTCAACAAATCTTACAATATTCCAATGTTGTCGATTTTTTAATTGAGAGAATTTTGTGTTTTGGTCAATTTCACAGATTTTACTATTTTGAAAAAATTGTCTATTCTTCAAATTTTTGGAAATTTTGCAAAATTTTAAATTTTGTCGATTTTCGGAAATTTTTGCATATTTCTCGATTTTTTAATTTCAACAAAATTTACAATATTCCAATTATGCAGATTTCTTAATTTAGAAAACTTTTCGATTTAACAGTTTTTACAGTTTTTACTATTTTAAAAAAATTTCTCTTGTTATCGAATTTCGGAACTTTTCCGAAATCTAACATTTTGTCGATTTTTAAATTTCGGAAATTTTTCTCGATTTTCAAATTCAACAAATCTTCTAATTTTCAAATTTTTACGATTTCTTAATTAAGAGAACTTTATGATTTTGTCGATTTTACAGTTTTTACTATTTTGAAACAAATATCTTTTGTTATCGAATTTCGGAAATTTTCCGAAAATTAAAATTTTTTCGATTTTTGAATTTTTGGATTTTTTGCATTTTTCTCGGTTTTTTCATTTTAACAAAATTTTCAATATTCCCATTTTCAAGATTTCTTCATTTAGAGAACTTGACGATTTTACAGTTTAAACAGTTTTTTAGTATTTTGAAAAAATTTCTTTTGTTATCAAATTTCGAAAATTTTTCCAAAATTTTCAATTTTTTCAATTTTTGAATTTTGTGAATTTTTGCATTTTTCATGATATTTTTAATTCAACAAATTTTACCATTTGCCAATGTTGTCGATTTCCAAATTTAGAGAACTTTGTAATTTCGTCGATTATACAGTCTTTATTATTTTGGAAAAATTTTCTTTTTTGTATCAAATTTTGGAAATGTTCCTAAGTTTTATTTTTTTGTCGATTTTTCAATTTCTGAAATTTTTAAATTTTTCTCGATTTTCAAATTCAACAAATCTTACAGTTTTCTAATTTTGACGATTTCTTAATTTAGAGAACTTTATGATTTTGTCGATTTTACAGTTTTTACTTTTTTGAAAAAATTTTTTTTTTTTATCAAATTTCGGAAATTTTCCGAAATTTTTAATTTTTTAGATTTTTGAATTTTGGGAAATTTTGCATTTCATTGGATTTTTTCATTTCAACAAAATTTACAATATTCCAATTTTGAAAATTTCTAATTAAGAGAATTTTGCGATTTTACAGTTTAAACAGTTTTTACTATTTTGAAAAATTTTCGGAATTTCGGAAATTTTCCGAAATCTAAAATTTTGTACATTTTTAAATTTCGGAAATTAATGCAAATTTCTCGATTTTTTAATTTCAACAAAATTTACAATATTTTTATTTTATCTATTTCTTTATTTAGAGAACTTTACGATTTTACAGTTTAATTAGTTTTTACTATTTTGAAAAAATTGTCTTTTTTCATCAAATTTCGGATATTTTCCAAAATTTTATATTCTGTCGATTTTTGAATTTTGGGAATTTTAGCATTTTTCTCGATTTTTTCATTTCAACAAAACTTACAATTTTCCAATTTTGGAGATTTCTTAGTTTAGAGAACTTAGCGATTTTACAGTTTTTACACTTTTTAATATTTTGACAACAATTTCTTTTGTTATCAAATTTCGGAAATTTTCCGAAATTTTATATATTTTCGATTTTTGATTTTTGACAATTTTTGCATTTTTCTCGATTTTTTCATTTCAACAATTTTCCAATTTTCCAATTTTGTCGATATCTTAATTTGGACAACTTTGTGATTTTAGAGTTTAAACAGTTTTTACCATATTGAAAAAATTTTCTTTTTTGTATCAAATTTCGGAAATTTTCCGAAATTTTAATTTTTTTTCGATTGTTGAATTTCTGAAATTTTTTAATTTTTCCCGATTTTCAAATTCAACAAATCCTCTAATTTTCAAATTTTTACGATTTCTTAATTAAGAGAACTTTATGATTTTGTCGATTTCACAGTTTTTACTATTTTGAAACAAATTTTTTTTTGTTATCAAATTTTGGAAATTTTCCGAAACTTTAAATTTTTTTAATTTTTGAATTTTGGGAAATTTTGCATTTCATTGGATTTTTTCATTTCAACAAAATTTACAATATTCCAATTTTGAAGATTTCTAATTTAGAGAATTTTGCGATTTTAGAGTTTAAACAGTTTTTACTATTTTGAAAAAATTTTCTTTTTTTCGCCAAATTTCGGAAATTTTCCGAAATCTAAAATTTTGTCCATTTTTAAATTTCGAAAATTTAGCATTTTTCTCAATTTTTTAATTTCAACAAAATTTACAATATTCCAATTTTGTAGATAACTTAATTTAAAGAACTTTGCGATTTTTCAGTTTTTACAGCTTTCACTATTTTGAAAAAAATGTCTCTTGTTATCAAATTTCGGAAACTTTCCGAAATTTAACATTTTTTCAATTTTTAAATTTCTGAAATTTTTTAATTTTTTTCGATTTTTTAAATTCAACAAATCTTACAATATTCCAATGTTGTCGATTTTTTAATTGAAAGAATTTTGTGTTTTGGTCAATTTCACAGTTTTTACTATTTTGAAAAAATTGTCTTTTCTTCAAATTTTCGGAAATTTTGCAAAATTTTAAATTTTGTCGATTTTCGGAAATTTTTGCATATTTCTCGATTTTTTAATTTCAACAAAATTTACAATATTCCAATTATGCAGATTTCTTAATTTAGAAAACTTTTCGATTTAACAGTTTTTACAGTTTTTACTATTTTAAAAAAATTTCACTTGTTATCGAATTTCGGAACTTTTCCGAAATCTAACATTTTGTCGATTTTTAAATTTCGGAAATTTTTCTCGATTTTCAAATTCAACAAATCTTCTTATTTTCAAATTTTTACGATTTCTTAATTAAGAGAACTTTATGATTTTGTCGATTTTACAGTTTTTACTATTTTGAAACAAATTTCTTTTGTTATCGAACTTGGAAAATTTTCCGAAAATTTAAATTTTTTCGATTTTTTAATTTTTGGATTTTTTGCATTTTTCTCGGTTTATTTAGTTTCAACAAAATTTACAATTTTGCAATTTTGTAGATTTCTTAATTTAAAAAAAATTGCGATTTTCCAGTTTTCACAGTTTTTACTTTTTTGAAAACAATTAAATTTTTATTTCAAATTTCGAAAATTTTCCGAAATTTCAAATTTTTTCGATTTTTGAATTTTGGGGTTTTTTGCATTTTTCTCGGTTTTTTCATTTCAACAAAATTTTCAATATTCCAATTTTCAAGATTTCTTCATTTAGAGAACTTGACGATTTTACAGTTTAAACAGTTTTTTAGTATTTTGAAAAAATTTCTTTTGTTATCAAATTTCGAAAATTTTTCCAAAATTTTCAATTTTTTCAATTTTTGAATTTTGTGAATTTTTGCATTTTTCATGATATTTTTAATTCAATAAATTTTACCATTTGCCAATGTAGTCGATTTCCAAATTTAGAGAACTTTGTAATTTCGTCGATTATACAGTTTTTACTATTTTGAAGAAATTGTCTTCTTTATTAAACTTCGGAAATTTTCCGAAATTAAATTTTTTAGATTTTTGAATTTTGGGAAATTTTGCATTTCATTGGATTTTTTCATTTCAACAAAACTTACAATATTCCAATTTGAAGATTTCTAATTTAGAGAATTTTGCGATTTTAGAGTTCAAACAGTTTTTACTATTTTGAAAATTTTTTCTTTTTTTCGTCAAATTTCGGAAAATTTCCGAAATCTAAAATTTTGTCCATTTTTAAATTTCGGAAACTTTAGCATTTTGCTCAATTTTTTAATTTCAACAAAATTTACAATAGTCCAATTTTGTAGATAACTTAATTTAAAGAACTTTGTGATTTTTCAGTTTTTACAGTTTTTACTATTTTGAAAACAATTTCTTTTGTTATCGATTTTCGGAAATTCTCGGAAATTTTAAATTTTTTCAATTTTTGAATTTTGGGATTTTTTGCATTTTTCTCGGTTTATTTAATTTCAACAAAATTTACAATTTTCCAATTTTGTCGATTTCTTAATTTGGACAACTTTGTGATTTTACAGTTTAAACAGTTTTTACCATTTTGAAAAAATTTTCTTTTTTGTATCAAATTTCGGAAATTTTCGAAATTTTAAATTATTTTGATTTTTTGATTTTTGAGAATTTTTGAATTTTTTTCGATTTTTTCATTTCAACAAAATTTACAATTTTCCAATTTTGTAGATTTTTAATTTAAAGAACTTTGCGATTTTTCAGTTTTTTACAGTTTTTACTATTTTGAAAAAAAATTTCTCTTGTTATCAAATTTCGGAAATTTTCCGAAATTTAAAATTTTTTCGATTTTTGAGAATTGTTGAATTTTTCTCGAGTTTTTAAATTCAACAAATCTTACAATATACCAATGTTGTCGATTTCTTAATTTAGAGAACTTTGTGATTTTGTCGATTTTACAGTCTTTATTATTTTGAAAAAATTTTCTTTTTTGCATCAAATTTCGGAAATGTTCCGAAGTTTTTTTTTTTCGATTTTTCAATTTCTGAAATTTTTTTAAATTTTTCTCGATTTTCAAATTCAACAAATCTTACAGTTTTCTAATTTTGACGATTTCTAAATTTAGAGAACTTTAGGATTTTGTCGATTTTACAGTTTTCACTATTTAAAAAAAATTGTTTCTTTTTTTCAAATTTTCGGAAATTTTGCAAAATTTTAAATTTTGTCGATTTTTGGAAATTTTTGCACATATCTCGATTTTTTAATTTCAACAAAATTTACAATATTTCAATTTTGTCTATTTCTTTATTTAGAGAACTTTACGATTTTACAGTTTAATTAGTTTTTACTATTTTGAAAAAATTGTCTTTTATCATCAAATTTCGAATATTTTCCAAAATTTTAAATTTTGTCGATTTTTGAATTTTGGGAATTTTAGCATTTTTCTCGATTTTTTCATTTCAACAAAACTTACAATTTTCCAATTTTGGAGATTTCTTAATTTAGAGAACTTTGCGATTTTACAGTTTTTACAGTTTTTAATATTTTGACAACAATTTCATTTGTTATCGATTTTCGGAAATTTTCGGAAATTTTAAATTTTTTCGATTTTTGATTTTTGACAATTTTTGCATTTTTCTCGATTTTTTCATTTCAACAATTTTCCAATTTTCCAATTTTGTCGATATCTTAATTTGGACAACTTTGTGATTTTAGAGTTTAAACAGTTTTTACCATATTGAAAAAATTTTCTTTTTTGTATCAAATTTCGGAAATTTTCCGAAATTTTAATTTTTTTTCGATTGTTGAATTTCTGAAATTTTTTAATTTTTCCCGATTTTCAAATTCAACAAATCTTCTAATTTTCAAATTTTTACGATTTCTTAATTAAGAGAACTTTATGATTTTGTCGATTTCACAGTTTTTACTATTTTGAAACAAATTTTTTTTCGTTATCAAATTTTGGAAATTTTCCGAAACTTTAAATTTTTTTAATTTTTGAATTTTGGGAAATTTTGCATTTCATTGGATTTTTTCATTTCAACAAAATTTACAATATTCCAATTTTGAAGATTTCTAATTTAGAGAATTTTGCGATTTTAGAGTTTAAACAGTTTTTACTATTTTGAAAAAATTTTCTTTTTTTCGCCAAATTTCGGAAATTTTCCGAAATCTAAAATTTTGTCCATTTTTAAATTTCGAAAATTTAGCATTTTTCTCAATTTTTTAATTTCAACAAAATTTACAATATTCCAATTTTGTAGATAACTTAATTTAAAGAACTTTGCGATTTTTCAGTTTTTACAGCTTTCACTATTTTGAAAAAAATGTCTCTTGTTATCAAATTTCGGAAACTTTCCGAAATTTAACATTTTTTCGATTTTTGAATTTCTGAAATTTTTAAATTTTTCTCGATTTTCAAATTCAACAAATCTTACAGTTTTTTTATTTTGACGACTTCTTAATTTAGAGAAATTTAGGATTTTGTCGATTTTACAGTTTTTACTATTTTGAAAAAATGTTCTTTTTTTAACAAATTTCGAAAATTTTCCGAAATTTTAAATTTTCTCGTTTTTTTAATTTCGGAAATTTTTGCATTTCTTTGTTTTTTTTTTCGTTTCAACAAAATTTACAATATTCCAATTATTGAAGATTTCTTAGTTTAAAGAACTTTGCGATTTTCCAGTTTTCACAGTTTTTACTATAACGAAAAATTTTCTTTTTTTTATCAAATTTCGGAAGTTTTCCGAATATTTCAATTTTTTTCGATTTTTGAATTTTGGGAATTTTTGCATTTTTCTTGATATTTTCAATTCAACAAATTTTACAATTTTCCAATGTTGTCGATTTCTTAATTTAGAGAACTTTGTGATTTTGTCGATTTTACAGTCTTTATTATTTTGAAAAAATTTTCTTTTTTGCATCAAATTTCGGAAATGTTCCGAAGTTTTTTTTTTTTCGATTTTTCAATTTCTGAAATTTTTTTAAATTTTTCTCGATTTTCAAATTCAACAAATCTTACAGTTTTCTAATTTTGACGATTTCCCAATTAAAAGAACTTTATGATTTTGTCGATTTTACAGTTTTTTATGAAAAAAATTTCTTTTTTTATTTCAAATTTCGGAAATTTTCCGAATATTTCAATTTTTTTCGATTTTTGAATTTTGGGAATTTTTGCATTTTTCTTGATATTTTCAATTCAACAAATTTTACAATATTCCAATGTTGTCGATTTTTTAATTGAAAGAATTTTGTGTTTTGGTCAATTTCACAGTTTTTACTATTTTGAAAAAATTGTCTTTTCTTCAAATTTTCGGAAATTTTGCAAAATTTTAAATTTTGTCGATTTTCGGAAATTTTTGCATATTTCTCGATTTTTTAATTTCAACAAAATTTACAATATTCCAATTATGCAGATTTCTTAATTTAGAAAACTTTTCGATTTAACAGTTTTTACAGTTTTTACTATTTTAAAAAAATTTCACTTGTTATCGAATTTCGGAACTTTTCCGAAATCTAACATTTTGTCGATTTTTAAATTTCGGAAATTTTTCTCGATTTTCAAATTCAACAAATCTTCTTATTTTCAAATTTTTACGATTTCTTAATTAAGAGAACTTTATGATTTTGTCGATTTTACAGTTTTTACTATTTTGAAACAAATTTCTTTTGTTATCGAACTTGGAAAATTTTCCGAAAATTTAAATTTTTTCGATTTTTTAATTTTTGGATTTTTTGCATTTTTCTCGGTTTATTTAGTTTCAACAAAATTTACAATTTTGCAATTTTGTAGATTTCTTAATTTAAAAAAAATTGCGATTTTCCAGTTTTCACAGTTTTTACTTTTTTGAAAACAATTAAATTTTTATTTCAAATTTCGAAAATTTTCCGAAATTTCAAATTTTTTCGATTTTTGAATTTTGGGGTTTTTTGCATTTTTCTCGGTTTTTTCATTTCAACAAAATTTTCAATATTCCAATTTTCAAGATTTCTTCATTTAGAGAACTTGACGATTTTACAGTTTAAACAGTTTTTTAGTATTTTGAAAAAATTTCTTTTGTTATCAAATTTCGAAAATTTTTCCAAAATTTTCAATTTTTTCAATTTTTGAATTTTGTGAATTTTTGCATTTTTCATGATATTTTTAATTCAATAAATTTTACCATTTGCCAATGTAGTCGATTTCCAAATTTAGAGAACTTTGTAATTTCGTCGATTATACAGTTTTTACTATTTTGAAGAAATTGTCTTCTTTATTAAACTTCGGAAATTTTCCGAAATTAAATTTTTTAGATTTTTGAATTTTGGGAAATTTTGCATTTCATTGGATTTTTTCATTTCAACAAAACTTACAATATTCCAATTTGAAGATTTCTAATTTAGAGAATTTTGCGATTTTAGAGTTCAAACAGTTTTTACTATTTTGAAAATTTTTTCTTTTTTTCGTCAAATTTCGGAAAATTTCCGAAATCTAAAATTTTGTCCATTTTTAAATTTCGGAAACTTTAGCATTTTGCTCAATTTTTTAATTTCAACAAAATTTACAATAGTCCAATTTTGTAGATAACTTAATTTAAAGAACTTTGTGATTTTTCAGTTTTTACAGTTTTTACTATTTTGAAAACAATTTCTTTTGTTATCGATTTTCGGAAATTTTCGGAAATTTTAAATTTTTTCAATTTTTGAATTTTGGGATTTTTTGCATTTTTCTCGGTTAATTTAATTTCAACAAAATTTACAATTTTCCAATTTTGTCGATTTCTTAATTTGGACAACTTTGTGATTTTACAGTTTAAACAGTTTTTACCATTTTGAAAAAATTTTCTTTTTTGTATCAAATTTCGGAAATTTTCGAAATTTTAAATTATTTTGATTTTTTGATTTTTGAGAATTTTTGAATTTTTTTCGATTTTTTCATTTCAACAAAATTTACAATTTTCCAATTTTGTAGATTTTTAATTTAAAGAACTTTGCGATTTTTCAGTTTTTTACAGTTTTTACTATTTTGAAAAAAAATTTCTCTTGTTATCAAATTTCGGAAATTTTCCGAAATTTAAAATTTTTTCGATTTTTGAGAATTGTTGAATTTTTCTCGAGTTTTTAAATTCAACAAATCTTACAATATACCAATGTTGTCGATTTCTTAATTTAGAGAACTTTGTGATTTTGTCGATTTTACAGTCTTTATTATTTTGAAAAAATTTTCTTTTTTGCATCAAATTTCGGAAATGTTCCGAAGTTTTTTTTTTTTTCGATTTTTCAATTTCTGAAATTTTTTTAAATTTTTCTCGATTTTCAAATTCAACAAATCTTACAGTTTTCTAATTTTGACGATTTCTAAATTTAGAGAACTTTAGGATTTTGTCGATTTTACAGTTTTCACTATTTTAAAAAAATTGTTTCTTTTTTTCAAATTTTCGGAAATTTTGCAAAATTTTAAATTTTGTCGATTTTTGGAAATTTTTGCACATATCTCGATTTTTTAATTTCAACAAAATTTACAATATTTCAATTTTGTCTATTTCTTTATTTAGAGAACTTTACGATTTTACAGTTTAATTAGTTTTTACTATTTTGAAAAAATTGTCTTTTATCATCAAATTTCGAATATTTTCCAAAATTTTAAATTTTGTCGATTTTTGAATTTTGGGAATTTTAGCATTTTTCTCGATTTTTTCATTTCAACAAAACTTACAATTTTCCAATTTTGGAGATTTCTTAATTTAGAGAACTTTGCGATTTTACAGTTTTTACAGTTTTTAATATTTTGACAACAATTTCATTTGTTATCGAATTTCGGAAATTTTCCGAAATTTTAAATATTTTCGATTTTTGATTTTTGACAATTTTTGCATTTTTCTCGTTTTTTTCATTTCAACAAATTTTACAATTTTCCAATTTTGTCGATTTATTAATTTGGAGAACTTTGTGATTTTACAGTTTAAACAGTTTTAACTATTTTGAAAAAAATTTTCTTTTTTGTATCAAATTTCGGAAATGTTCCAAAATTTTAATTTTTTGTCGATTTTTAAATTTCTGAATTTTTTTAATTTTTCTCGATTTTAAATTTTAACAAATCTTACAATTTTCTAATTTTGGCGATTTCTTAATTTAGAGAACTTTATTATTTTGTCGATTTTACAGTTTTTACTATTTTGAAAAAATTTTCTTTTTCTAGCAAATTTCGGAAATTTTCCGATATTTTAATTTTTTTAGATTATTCATTTTTGGGAATTTTTGCATTTTTCTCGATTTTTTAATTTCAACAAAATTTACAGTTTTCCAATTTTGTCGATTTCTTAAATTGGAGAACTTTGTGATTTTAAAGTTTAAACAGCTTTAACTATTTTGAAAAAATTTTCTTTTTTGTATCAAATTTCTGAAATTTTTAGAAATTTATATTTTGTTCGATTTTTGAATTTTGGGATTTTTTGCATTTTTCTCGATTTTTTTATTTCAACAAAATTTTCAATATTCGAATTTTGAAGATTTATTAATTTAAAGAACTTTGCGATTTTTCAGTTTTCACAGATTTTACTATTTTGAAAAAATTGTCTTTTTTTTATCAAATTTCGAAAATTTTCCGAAATTTTAAATTTTCTCGATTTTTGAATTTCGGAAATTTTTGCATTTCTTTGGATTTTTTCATTTCAACAAAATTTACAATATTCTAATTTTGAAGATTTCTAATTAAGAGAATTTTGCGATTTTACAGTTTAAACAGTTTTTACTATTTTGAAAAATTTTCGGAATTTCGGAAATTTTCCGAAATCTAAAATTTTGTACATTTTTAAATTTCGGAAATTAATGCAAATTTCTCGATTTTTAAATTTCAACAAAATTTACAATATTTCAATTTTATCTATTTCTTTGTTTAGAGAACTTTACGATTTTACAGTTTAATTAGTTTTTACTATTTTGAAAAAATTGTCTTTTTTCATCAAATTTCGGATATTTTCCAAAATTTTATATTTTGTCGATTTTTTGAATTTTGGGAATTTTAGCATTTTTCTCGATTTTTTCATTTCAACAAAACTTACAATTTTCCAATTTTGGAGATTTCTTAGTTTAGAGAACTTTGCGATTTTACAGTTTTTACAGTTTTTAATATTTTGACAACAATTTCTTTTGTTATCAAATTTCGGAAATTTTCCGAAATTTTATATATTTTCGATTTTTGATTTTTGACAATTTTTGCATTTTTCTCGATTTTTTCATTTCAACAATTTTACAATTTTTCAATTTTGTCGATATCTTAATTTGGACAACTTTGTGATTTTAGAGTTTAAACAGTTTTTACCATATTGAAAAAATTTTCTTTTTTGTATCAAATTTCGGAAATTTTCCGAAATTTTAATTTTTTGTCGATTGTTGAATTTCTGAAATTTTTTAATTTTTCCCGATTTTCAAATTCAACAAATCTTCTAATTTTCAAATTTTTACGATTTCTTAATTAAGAGAACTTTATGATTTTGTCGATTTCACAGTTTTTACTATTTTGAAACAAATTTTTTTTTGTTATCGAATTTTGGAAATTTTCCGAAACTTTAAATTTTTTCAATTTTTGAATTTTGGGAAATTTTGCATTTCATTGGATTTTTTCATTTCAACAAAATTTACAATATTCCAATTTTGAAGATTTCTAATTTAGAGAATTTTGCGATTTTAGAGTTTAAACAGTTTTTACTATTTTGAAAAAATTTTCTTTTTTTCGTCAAATTTCGGAAATTTTCCGAAATCTAAAATTTTGTCCATTTTTAAATTTCGAAAAGTTTAGCATTTTTCTCAATTTTTTAATTTCAACAAAATTTACAATATTCCAATTTTGTAGATAACTTAATTTAAAGAACTTTGCGATTTTTCAGTTTTTACAGCTTTTACTATTTTGAAAAAAATGTCTCTTGTTATCAAATTTCGGAAACTTTCCGAAATTTAACATTTTTTCGATTTTTGAATTTCTGAAATTTTTAAATTTTTCTCGATTTTCAAATTCAACAAATCTTACAGTTTTTTTATTTTGACGACTTCTTAATTTAGAGAACTTTAGGATTTTGTCGATTTTACAGTTTTTACTATTTTGAAAAAATGTTCTTTTTTTAACAAATTTCGAAAATTTTCCGAAATTTTAAATTTTCTCGATTTTTTAATTTCGGAAATTTTTGCATTTCTTTGTTTTTTTTTTCGTTTCAACAAAATTTACAATATTCCAATTATTGAAGATTTCTTAGTTTAAAGAACTTTGCTATTTTCCAGTTTTCACAGTTTTTACTATAACGAAAAATTTTCTTTTTTTTATCAAATTTCGGAAGTTTTCCGAATATTTCAATTTTTTTCGATTTTTGAATTTTGGGAATTTTTGCATTTTTCTTGATATTTTTAATTCAACAAATTTTACAATTTTCCAATGTTGTCGATTTCTAAATTTAGAGAACTTTGTAATTTTGTCGATTATACAGTTCTTACTATTTTTAAGAAATTGTCTTCTTTATTAAACTTCGGAAATTTTCCGAAATTTGAAATTTTTTCAATTTTTAAATTTCTGAAATTTTTTAATTTTTTTCGATTTTTTAAATTCAACAAATCTTACAAAATTCCAATGTTGTCGATTTTTTAATTGAGAGAATTTTGTGTTTTGGTCAATTTCACAGTTTTTACTATTTTGAAAAAATTGTCTTTTCTTCAAATTTTCGGAAATTTTGCAAAATTTTAAATTTTGTCGATTTTCGGAAATTTTTGCATATTTCTCGATTTTTTAATTTCAACAAAATTTACAATATTCCAATTATGCAGATTTCTTAATTTAGAAAACTTTTCGATTTAACAGTTTTTACAGTTTTTACTATTTTAAAAAAATTTCACTTGTTATCGAATTTCGGAACTTTTCCGAAATCTAACATTTTGTCGATTTTTAAATTTCGGAAATTTTTCTCGATTTTCAAATTCAACAAATCTTCTAATTTTACAAATTTTTACGATTTCTTAATTAAGAGAACTTTATGATTTTGTCGATTTTACAGTTTTTACTATTTTGAAACAAATTTCTTTTGTTATCGAACTTCGGAAATTTTCCGAAAATTTAAATTTTTTCGATTTTTGAATTTTTGGATTTTTTGCATTTTTCTCGGTTTATTTAGTTTCAACAAAATTTACAATTTTGCAATTTTGTAGATTTCTTAATTTAAAGAAAATTGCGATTTTCCAGTTTTCACAGTTTTTACTTTTTTGAAAACAATTAAATTTTTTTATCAAATTTCGGAAATTTTCCGAAATTTTAAATTTGTTTGATTTTTTAATTTTTCTTGATATTTTTATTCAACAAATTTTACAGTTCTCCAATTTTGTCGATTTCTTAACTTGGAGAACTTTGTGATTTTACAGTTTAAACAGTTTTTACTATTTTGAAAAAATATCCTTTTTTTATCAAGTGCAGAACTTTGTGATTTTACAGTTTAAACAGTATTTACTATTTTGAACAAATTTTTTTTTTTGTTTCAAATTTCGGAAATGTTCCGAAATTTTAATTTTTTGTCGATTTTCGAATTTCTGAAATTTTTTAATTTTTCTCGATTTTCAAATTCAACAAATCTTACAATTTTCAAATTTTGGCGATTTCCCAATTAAAAGAACTTTATGATTTTGTCGATTTTACAGTTTTTTATGAACAAATTTTCTTTTTTTATTTCAAATTTCGGAAATTTTCCGAAATTTAAAATTTTTTCGATTTTTGAATTTTGGGGTTTTTTGCATTTTTCTCGGTTTTTTCATTTCAACAAAATTTTCAATATTCCAATTTTCAAGATTTCTTCATTTTGAGAACTTGACGATTTTACAGTTTAAACAGTTTTTTAGTATTTTGAAAAAATTTCTTTTGTTATCAAATTTCGAAAATTTTTCCAAAATTTTCAATTTTTTCAATTTTTGAATTTTGTGAATTTTTGCATTTTTCATGATATTTTTAATTCAACAAATTTTACCAATTGCCAATGTAGTCGATTTCCAAATTTAGAGAACTTTGTAATTTCGTCGATTATACAGTTTTTACTATTTTGAAGAAATTGTCTTCTTTATTAAACTTCGGAAATTTTCCGAAATTTAAAATTTTTTCGATTTTTGAGAATTGTTGAATTTTTCTCGAGTTTTTAAATTCAACAAATCTTACAATATACCAATGTTGTCGATTTCTTAATTTAGAGAACTTTGTGATTTTGTCGATTTTACAGTCTTTATTATTTTGAAAAAATTTTCTTTTTTGCATCAAATTTCGGAAATGTTCCGAAGTTTTTTTTTTTCGATTTTTCAATTTCTGAAATTTTTTTAAATTTTTCTCGATTTTCAAATTCAACAAATCTTACAGTTTTCTAATTTTGACGATTTCTAAATTTAGAGAACTTTAGGATTTTGTCGATTTTACAGTTTTCACTATTTTAAAAAAATTGTTTCTTTTTTTCAAATTTTCGGAAATTTTGCAAAATTTTAAATTTTGTCGATTTTTGGAAATTTTTGCACATATCTCGATTTTTTAATTTCAACAAAATTTACAATATTTCAATTTTGTCTATTTCTTTATTTAGAGAACTTTACGATTTTACAGTTTAATTAGTTTTTACTATTTTGAAAAAATTGTCTTTTATCATAAAATTTCGAATATTTTCCAAAATTTTAAATTTTGTCGATTTTTGAATTTTGGGAATTTTAGCATTTTTCTCGATTTTTTCATTTCAACAAAACTTACAATTTTCCAATTTTGGAGATTTCTTAATTTAGAGAACTTTGCGATTTTACAGTTTTTACAGTTTTTAATATTTTGACAACAATTTCATTTGTTATCGATTTTCGGAAATTTTCGGAAATTTTAAATTTTTTCGATTTTTGATTTTTGACAATTTTTGCATTTTTCTCGATTTTTTCATTTCAACAATTTTCCAATTTTCCAATTTTGTCGATATCTTAATTTGGACAACTTTGTGATTTTAGAGTTTAAACAGTTTTTACCATATTGAAAAAATTTTCTTTTTTGTATCAAATTTCGGAAATTTTCCGAAATTTTAATTTTTTTTCGATTGTTGAATTTCTGAAATTTTTTAATTTTTCCCGATTTTCAAATTCAACAAATCTTCTAATTTTCAAATTTTTACGATTTCTTAATTAAGAGAACTTTATGATTTTGTCGATTTCACAGTTTTTACTATTTTGAAACAAATTTTTTTTCGTTATCAAATTTTGGAAATTTTCCGAAACTTTAAATTTTTTTAATTTTTGAATTTTGGGAAATTTTGCATTTCATTGGATTTTTTCATTTCAACAAAATTTACAATATTCCAATTTTGAAGATTTCTAATTTAGAGAATTTTGCGATTTTAGAGTTTAAACAGTTTTTACTATTTTGAAAAAATTTTCTTTTTTTCGCCAAATTTCGGAAATTTTCCGAAATCTAAAATTTTGTCCATTTTTAAATTTCGAAAATTTAGCATTTTTCTCAATTTTTTAATTTCAACAAAATTTACAATATTCCAATTTTGTAGATAACTTAATTTAAAGAACTTTGCGATTTTTCAGTTTTTACAGCTTTCACTATTTTGAAAAAAATGTCTCTTGTTATCAAATTTCGGAAACTTTCCGAAATTTAACATTTTTTCGATTTTTGAATTTCTGAAATTTTTAAATTTTTCTCGATTTTCAAATTCAACAAATCTTACAGTTTTTTTATTTTGACGACTTCTTAATTTAGAGAAATTTAGGATTTTGTCGATTTTACAGTTTTTACTATTTTGAAAAAATGTTCTTTTTTTAACAAATTTCGAAAATTTTCCGAAATTTTAAATTTTCTCGTTTTTTTAATTTCGGAAATTTTTGCATTTCTTTGTTTTTTTTTTCGTTTCAACAAAATTTACAATATTCCAATTATTGAAGATTTCTTAGTTTAAAGAACTTTGCGATTTTCCAGTTTTCACAGTTTTTACTATAACGAAAAATTTTCTTTTTTTTATCAAATTTCGGAAGTTTTCCGAATATTTCAATTTTTTTCGATTTTTGAATTTTGGGAATTTTTGCATTTTTCTTGATATTTTCAATTCAACAAATTTTACAATTTTCCAATGTTGTCGATTTCTTAATTTAGAGAACTTTGTGATTTTGTCGATTTTACAGTCTTTATTATTTTGAAAAAATTTTCTTTTTTGCATCAAATTTCGGAAATGTTCCGAAGTTTTTTTTTTTTTCGATTTTTCAATTTCTGAAATTTTTTTAAATTTTTTCTCGATTTTCAAATTCAACAAATCTTACAGTTTTCTAATTTTGACGATTTCCCAATTAAAAGAACTTTATGATTTTGTCGATTTTACAGTTTTTTATGAAAAAAATTTCTTTTTTTATTTCAAATTTCGGAAATTTTCCGAAATTTAAAATTTTTTCGATTTTTGAATTTTGGGGTTTTTTGCATTTTTCTCGGTTTTTTCATTTCAACAAAATTTTCAATATTCCAATTTTCAAGATTTCTTCATTTAGAGAACTTGACGATTTTACAGTTTAAACAGTTTTTTAGTATTTTGAAAAAATTTCTTTTGTTATCAAATTTCGAAAATTTTTCCAAAATTTTCAATTTTTTCAATTTTTGAATTTTGTGAATTTTTGCATTTTTCATGATATTTTTAATTCAACAAATTTTACCATTTGCCAATGTAGTCGATTTCTAAATTTAGAGAACTTTGTAATTTTGTCGATTATACAGTTCTTACTATTTTTAAGAAATTGTCTTCTTTATTAACCTTCGGAAATTTTCCGAAATTTAACATTTTTTCAATTTTTAAATTTCTAAAATTTTTTAATTTTTTTCGATTTTTTAAATTCAACAAATCTTACAATATTCCAATATTGTCGATTTTTTAATTGAAAGAATTTTGTGTTTTGGTCAATTTCACAGTTTTTACTATTTTGAAAAAATTGTCTTTTCTTCAAATTTTCGGAAATTTTGCAAAATTTTAAATTTTGTCGATTTTCGGAAATTTTTGCATATTTCTCGATTTTTTAATTTCAACAAAATTTACAATATTCCAATTATGCAGATTTCTTAATTTAGAAAACTTTTCGATTTAACAGTTTTTACAGTTTTTACTATTTTAAAAAAATTTCACTTGTTATCGAATTTCGGAACTTTTCCGAAATCTAAATTTCGGAAATTTTTCTCGATTTTCAAATTCAACAAATCTTCTTATTTTCAAATTTTTACGATTTCTTAATTAAGAGAACTTTATGATTTTGTCGATTTTACAGTTTTTACTATTTTGAAACAAATTTCTTTTGTTATCGAACTTGGAAAATTTTCCGAAAATTTAAATTTTTTCGATTTTTTAATTTTTGGATTTTTTGCATTTTTCTCGGTTTATTTAGTTTCAACAAAATTTACAATTTTGCAATTTTGTAGATTTCTTAATTTAAAGAAAATTGCGATTTTCCAGTTTTCACAGTTTTTACTTTTTTGAAAACAATTAAATTTTTATTTCAAATTTCGAAAATTTTCCGAAATTTCAAATTTTTTCGATTTTTGAATTTTGGGGTTTTTTGCATTTTTCTCGGTTTTTTCATTTCAACAAAATTTTCAATATTCCAATTTTCAAGATTTCTTCATTTAGAGAACTTGACGATTTTACAGTTTAAACAGTTTTTTAGTATTTTGAAAAAATTTCTTTTGTTATCAAATTTCGAAAATTTTTCCAAAATTTTCAATTTTTTCAATTTTTGAATTTTGTGAATTTTTGCATTTTTCATGATATTTTTAATTCAATAAATTTTACCATTTGCCAATGTAGTCGATTTCCAAATTTAGAGAACTTTGTAATTTCGTCGATTATACAGTTTTTACTATTTTGAAGAAATTGTCTTCTTTATTAAACTTCGGAAATTTTCCGAAATTAAATTTTTTAGATTTTTGAATTTTGGGAAATTTTGCATTTCATTGGATTTTTTCATTTCAACAAAACTTACAATATTCCAATTTGAAGATTTCTAATTTAGAGAATTTTGCGATTTTAGAGTTCAAACAGTTTTTACTATTTTGAAAATTTTTTCTTTTTTTCGTCAAATTTCGGAAAATTTCCGAAATCTAAAATTTTGTCCATTTTTAAATTTCGGAAACTTTAGCATTTTGCTCAATTTTTTAATTTCAACAAAATTTACAATAGTCCAATTTTGTAGATAACTTAATTTAAAGAACTTTGTGATTTTTCAGTTTTTACAGTTTTTACTATTTTGAAAACAATTTCTTTTGTTATCGATTTTCGGAAATTTTCGGAAATTTTAAATTTTTTCAATTTTTGAATTTTGGGATTTTTTGCATTTTTCTCGGTTAATTTAATTTCAACAAAATTTACAATTTTCCAATTTTGTCGATTTCTTAATTTGGACAACTTTGTGATTTTACAGTTTAAACAGTTTTTACCATTTTGAAAAAATTTTCTTTTTTGTATCAAATTTCGGAAATTTTCGAAATTTTAAATTATTTTGATTTTTTGATTTTTGAGAATTTTTGAATTTTTTTCGATTTTTTCATTTCAACAAAATTTACAATTTTCCAATTTTGTAGATTTTTAATTTAAAGAACTTTGCGATTTTTCAGTTTTTTACAGTTTTTACTATTTTGAAAAAAATTTCTCTTGTTATCAAATTTCGGAAATTTTCCGAAATTTAAAATTTTTTCGATTTTTGAGAATTGTTGAATTTTTCTCGAGTTTTTAAATTCAACAAATCTTACAATATACCAATGTTGTCGATTTCTTAATTTAGAGAACTTTGTGATTTTGTCGATTTTACAGTCTTTATTATTTTGAAAAAATTTTCTTTTTTGCATCAAATTTCGGAAATGTTCCGAAGTTTTTTTTTTTTCGATTTTTCAATTTCTGAAATTTTTTTAAATTTTTCTCGATTTTCAAATTCAACAAATCTTACAGTTTTCTAATTTTGACGATTTCTAAATTTAGAGAACTTTAGGATTTTGTCGATTTTACAGTTTTCACTATTTTAAAAAAATTGTTTCTTTTTTTCAAATTTTCGGAAATTTTGCAAAATTTTAAATTTTGTCGATTTTTGGAAATTTTTGCACATATCTCGATTTTTTAATTTCAACAAAATTTACAATATTTCAATTTTGTCTATTTCTTTATTTAGAGAACTTTACGATTTTACAGTTTAATTAGTTTTTACTATTTTGAAAAAATTGTCTTTTATCATCAAATTTCGAATATTTTCCAAAATTTTAAATTTTGTCGATTTTTGAATTTTGGGAATTTTAGCATTTTTCTCGATTTTTTCATTTCAACAAAACTTACAATTTTCCAATTTTGGAGATTTCTTAATTTAGAGAACTTTGCGATTTTACAGTTTTTACAGTTTTTAATATTTTGACAACAATTTCATTTGTTATCGAATTTCGGAAATTTTCCGAAATTTTAAATATTTTCGATTTTTGATTTTTGACAATTTTTGCATTTTTCTCGTTTTTTTCATTTCAACAAATTTTACAATTTTCCAATTTTGTCGATTTATTAATTTGGAGAACTTTGTGATTTTAGAGTTTAAACAGTTTTAACTATTTTGAAAAAAATTTTCTTTTTTGTATCAAATTTCGGAAATGTTCCAAAATTTTAATTTCTTGTCGATTTTTAAATTTCTGAATTTTTTTAATTTTTCTCGATTTTAAATTTTAACAAATCTTACAATTTTCTAATTTTGGCGATTTCTTAATTTAGAGAACTTTATTATTTTGTCGATTTTACAGTTTTTACTATTTTGAAAAAATTTTCTTTTTCTAGCAAATTTCGGAAATTTTCCGATATTTTAATTTTTTTAGATTATTCATTTTTGGGAATTTTTGCATTTTTCTCGATTTTTTAATTTCAACAAAATTTACAGTTTTCCAATTTTGTCGATTTCTTAAATTGGAGAACTTTGTGATTTTAAAGTTTAAACAGTTTTAACTATTTTGAAAAAATTTTCTTTTTTGTATCAAATTTCTGAAATTTTTAGAAATTTATATTTTGTTCGATTTTTGAATTTTGGGATTTTTTGCATTTTTCTCGATTTTTTTATTTCAACAAAATTTTCAATATTCGAATTTTGAAGATTTATTAATTTAAAGAACTTTGCGATTTTTCAGTTTTCACAGATTTTACTATTTTGAAAAAATTGTCTTTTTTTTATCAAATTTCGAAAATTTTCCGAAATTTTAAATTTTCTCGATTTTTGAATTTCGGAAATTTTTGCATTTCTTTGGATTTTTTCATTTCAACAAAATTTACAATATTCTAATTTTGAAGATTTCTAATTAAGAGAATTTTGCGATTTTACAGTTTAAACAGTTTTTACTATTTTGAAAAATTTTCGGAATTTCGGAAATTTTCCGAAATCTAAAATTTTGTACATTTTTAAATTTCGGAAATTAATGCAAATTTCTCGATTTTTAAATTTCAACAAAATTTACAATATTTCAATTTTATCTATTTCTTTGTTTAGAGAACTTTACGATTTTACAGTTTAATTAGTTTTTACTATTTTGAAAAAATTGTCTTTTTTCATCAAATTTCGGATATTTTCCAAAATTTTATATTTTGTCGATTTTTGAATTTTGGGAATTTTAGCATTTTTCTCGATTTTTTCATTTCAACAAAACTTACAATTTTCCAATTTTGGAGATTTCTTAGTTTAGAGAACTTTGCGATTTTACAGTTTTTACAGTTTTTAATATTTTGACAACAATTTCTTTTGTTATCAAATTTCGGAAATTTTCCGAAATTTTATATATTTTCGATTTTTGATTTTTGACAATTTTTGCATTTTTCTCGATTTTTTCATTTCAACAATTTTACAATTTTTCAATTTTGTCGATATCTTAATTTGGACAACTTTGTGATTTTAGAGTTTAAACAGTTTTTACCATATTGAAAAAATTTTCTTTTTTGTATCAAATTTCGGAAATTTTCCGAAATTTTAATTTTTTGTCGATTGTTGAATTTCTGAAATTTTTTAATTTTTCCCGATTTTCAAATTCAACAAATCTTCTAATTTTCAAATTTTTACGATTTCTTAATTAAGAGAACTTTATGATTTTGTCGATTTCACAGTTTTTACTATTTTGAAACAAATTTTTTTTTGTTATCGAATTTTGGAAATTTTCCGAAACTTTAAATTTTTTCAATTTTTGAATTTTGGGAAATTTTGCATTTCATTGGATTTTTTCATTTCAACAAAATTTACAATATTCCAATTTTGAAGATTTCTAATTTAGAGAATTTTGCGATTTTAGAGTTTAAACAGTTTTTACTATTTTGAAAAAATTTTCTTTTTTTCGTCAAATTTCGGAAATTTTCCGAAATCTAAAATTTTGTCCATTTTTAAATTTCGAAAAGTTTAGCATTTTTCTCAATTTTTTAATTTCAACAAAATTTACAATATTCCAATTTTGTAGATAACTTAATTTAAAGAACTTTGCGATTTTTCAGTTTTTACAGCTTTTACTATTTTGAAAAAAATGTCTCTTGTTATCAAATTTCGGAAACTTTCCGAAATTTAACATTTTTTCGATTTTTGAATTTCTGAAATTTTTAAATTTTTCTCGATTTTCAAATTCAACAAATCTTACAGTTTTTTTATTTTGACGACTTCTTAATTTAGAGAACTTTAGGATTTTGTCGATTTTACAGTTTTTACTATTTTGAAAAAATGTTCTTTTTTTAACAAATTTCGAAAATTTTCCGAAATTTTAAATTTTCTCGATTTTTTAATTTCGGAAATTTTTGCATTTCTTTGTTTTTTTTTTCGTTTCAACAAAATTTACAATATTCCAATTATTGAAGATTTCTTAGTTTAAAGAACTTTGCTATTTTCCAGTTTTCACAGTTTTTACTATAACGAAAAATTTTCTTTTTTTTATCAAATTTCGGAAGTTTTCCGAATATTTCAATTTTTTTCGATTTTTGAATTTTGGGAATTTTTGCATTTTTCTTGATATTTTTAATTCAACAAATTTTACAATTTTCCAATGTTGTCGATTTCTAAATTTAGAGAACTTTGTAATTTTGTCGATTATACAGTTCTTACTATTTTTAAGAAATTGTCTTCTTTATTAAACTTCGGAAATTTTCCGAAATTTGAAATTTTTTCAATTTTTAAATTTCTGAAATTTTTTAATTTTTTTCGATTTTTTAAATTCAACAAATCTTACAAAATTCCAATGTTGTCGATTTTTTAATTGAGAGAATTTTGTGTTTTGGTCAATTTCACAGTTTTTACTATTTTGAAAAAATTGTCTTTTCTTCAAATTTTCGGAAATTTTGCAAAATTTTAAATTTTGTCGATTTTCGGAAATTTTTGCATATTTCTCGATTTTTTAATTTCAACAAAATTTACAATATTCCAATTATGCAGATTTCTTAATTTAGAAAACTTTTCGATTTAACAGTTTTTACAGTTTTTACTATTTTAAAAAAATTTCACTTGTTATCGAATTTCGGAACTTTTCCGAAATCTAACATTTTGTCGATTTTTAAATTTCGGAAATTTTTCTCGATTTTCAAATTCAACAAATCTTCTAATTTTACAAATTTTTACGATTTCTTAATTAAGAGAACTTTATGATTTTGTCGATTTTACAGTTTTTACTATTTTGAAACAAATTTCTTTTGTTATCGAACTTCGGAAATTTTCCGAAAATTTAAATTTTTTCGATTTTTGAATTTTTGGATTTTTTGCATTTTTCTCGGTTTATTTAGTTTCAACAAAATTTACAATTTTGCAATTTTGTAGATTTCTTAATTTAAAGAAAATTGCGATTTTCCAGTTTTCACAGTTTTTACTTTTTTGAAAACAATTAAATTTTTTTATCAAATTTCGGAAATTTTCCGAAATTTTAAATTTGTTTGATTTTTAAATTTTTCTTGATATTTTTATTCAACAAATTTTACAGTTCTCCAATTTTGTCGATTTCTTAACTTGGAGAACTTTGTGATTTTACAGTTTAAACAGTTTTTACTATTTTGAAAAAATATCCTTTTTTTATCAAGTGCAGAACTTTGTGATTTTACAGTTTAAACAGTATTTACTATTTTGAACAAATTTTTTTTTTTGTTTCAAATTTCGGAAATGTTCCGAAATTTTAATTTTTTGTCGATTTTCGAATTTCTGAAATTTTTTAATTTTTCTCGATTTTCAAATTCAACAAATCTTACAATTTTCAAATTTTGGCGATTTCCCAATTAAAAGAACTTTATGATTTTGTCGATTTTACAGTTTTTTATGAACAAATTTTCTTTTTTTATTTCAAATTTCGGAAATTTTCCGAAATTTAAAATTTTTTCGATTTTTGAATTTTGGGGTTTTTTGCATTTTTCTCGGTTTTTTCATTTCAACAAAATTTTCAATATTCCAATTTTCAAGATTTCTTCATTTTGAGAACTTGACGATTTTACAGTTTAAACAGTTTTTTAGTATTTTGAAAAAATTTCTTTTGTTATCAAATTTCGAAAATTTTTCCAAAATTTTCAATTTTTTCAATTTTTGAATTTTGTGAATTTTTGCATTTTTCATGATATTTTTAATTCAACAAATTTTACCAATTGCCAATGTAGTCGATTTCCAAATTTAGAGAACTTTGTAATTTCGTCGATTATACAGTTTTTACTATTTTGAAGAAATTGTCTTCTTTATTAAACTTCGGAAATTTTCCGAAATTAAATTTTTTAGATTTTTGAATTTTGGGAAATTTTGCATTTCATTGGATTTTTTCATTTCAACAAAACTTACAATATTCCAATTTGAAGATTTCTAATTTAGAGAATTTTGCGATTTTAGAGTTTAAACAGTTTTTACTATTTTGAAAATTTTTTCTTTTTTTCGTCAAATTTCGGAAAATTTCCGAAATCAAACATTTTGTCCATTTTTAAATTTCGGAAACTTTAGCATTTTGCTCAATTTTTTAATTTCAACAAAATTTACAATAGTCCAATTTTGTAGATAACTTAATTTAAAGAACTTTTTGATTTTTCAGTTTTTACAGTTTTTACTATTTTGAAAACAATTTCTTTTGTTATCGATTTTCGGAAATTTTCCGAAATTTTAAATTTTTTCAATTTTTGAATTTTGGGATTTTTTGCATTTTTCTCGGTTTATTTAATTTCAACAAAATTTACAATTTTCCAATTTTGTCGATTTCTTAATTTGGACAACTTTGTGATTTTACAGTTTAAACAGTTTTTACCATTTTGAAAAAATTTTCTTTTTTGTATCAAATTTCGGAAATTTTCGAAATTTTAAATTATTTTGATTTTTTGATTTTTGAGAATTTTTGAATTTTTTTCGATTTTTTCATTTTCTGAAATTTTTTTAAATTTTTCTCGATTTTCAAATTCAACAAATCTTACAGTTTTCTAATTTTGACGATTTCTAAATTTAGAGAACTTTAGGATTTTGTCGATTTTACAGTTTTCACTATTTTAAAAACATTGTTTCTTTTCTTCAAATTTTCGGAAATTTTGCAAAATTTTAAATTTTGTCGATTTTTGGAAATTTTTGCACATATCTCGATTTTTTAATTTCAACAAAATTTACAATATTTCAATTTTGTCTATTTCTTTATTTAGAAAACTTTTCGATTTTACAGTTTTTACAGTTTTTACTATTTTAAAAAAAATTTTTTTTGTTATCGAATTTCGGAAATTTTCCGAAATCTAAAATTTTTTCGATTTTTGAATTTCTGAAATTTTTTAATTTTTCTCAATTTTCAAATTCAACAAATCTTCTAATTTTCAAATTTTTACGATTTCTTAATTAAGAGAACTTTATGATTTTGTCGATTTTACAGTTTTTACTATTTTGAAACAAATTTTCTTTTTCTAGCAAATTTCGGAAATTTTCCGATATTTTAATTTTTTTAGATTATTCATTTTTGGGAATTTTTGCATTTTTCTCGATTTTTTAATTTCAACAAAATTTACAGTTTTCCAATTTTGTCGATTTCTTAAATTGGAGAACTTTGTGATTTTAAAGTTTAAACAGTTTTAACTATTTTGAAAAAATTTTCTTTTTTGTATCAAATTTCTGAAATTTTTAGAAATTTATATTTTGTTCGATTTTTGAATTTTGGGATTTTTTGCATTTTTCTCGATTTTTTTATTTCAACAAAATTTTCAATATTCGAATTTTGAAGATTTATTAATTTAAAGAACTTTGCGATTTTTCAGTTTTCACAGATTTTACTATTTTGAAAAAATTGTCTTTATTTTTATCAAATTTCGAAAATTTTCCGAAATTTTAAATTTTCTCGATTTTTGAATTTCGGAAATTTTTGCATTTCTTTGAATTTTTTCATTTCAACAAAATTTACAATATTCTAATTTTGAAGATTTCTTAGTTTAAAGAACTTTGCGATTTTCCAGTTTTCACAGATTTTAATTTTCGAAAAAATTTCTTTTTCCAATGTTGTCGATTTCTAAATTTAGAGAACTTTGTGATTTTACAATTTAAACAGTTTTTACTATTTTGAAAACAATTTAATTTTTTTATCAAATTTCGGAAATTTTCCGAAATTTTAAATTTGTTTGATTTTTAAATTTTGGGAATTTTTGCATTTTTCTTGATATTTTTATTCAACAAATTTTACAGCTCTCCAATTTTGTCGATTTCTTAACTTGGAGAACTTTGTGATTTTACAATTTAAACAGTTTTTACTATTTTGAAAAAATATCCTTTTTTTATCAAGTGCAGAACTTTGTGATTTTACAGTTTAAACAGTATTTACTATTTTGAACAAATTTTTATTTTTTGTTTCAAATTTCGGAAATGTTCCGAAATTTTAATTTTTTGTCGATTTTTGAATTTCTGAAATTTTTTAATTTTTCTCGATTTTCAAATTCAACAAATCTTACAATTTTCAAATTTTGGCGATTTCCCAATTAAAAGAACTTTATGATTTTGTCGATTTTACAGTTTTAATTTTTATGAAAAAATTTTCTTTTTTTATTTCAAATTTCGGAAATTTTCCGAAATTTAAAATTTTTTCGATTTTTCAATTTTGGGGTTTTTTGCATTTTTCTCGGTTTTTTCATTTCAACAAAATTTTCAATATTCCCATTTTCAAGATTTCTTCATTTAGAGAACTTGACGATTTTACAGTTTAAACAGTTTTTTAGTATTTTGAAAAAATTTCTTTTGTTATCAAATTTCGAAAATTTTTCCAAAATTTTCAATTTTTTCAATTTTTGAATTTTGTGAATTTTTGCATTTTTCATCATATTTTTAATTCAACAAATTTTACCATTTGCCAATGTTGTCGATTTCCAAATATAGAGAACTTTGTAATTTCGTCGATTATACAGTCTTTATTATTTTGGAAAAATTTTCTTTTTTGTATCAAATTTTGGAAATGTTCCTAAGTTTTATTTTTTTGTCGATTTTTGAATTTCTGAAATTTTTAAATTTTTCCCGATTTTCAAATTCAACAAATCTTACAGTTTTCTAATTTTGACGATTTCTTAATTTAGAGAACTTTATGATTTTGTAGATTTTACAGTTTTTACTTTTTTGAAAAAATTTTTTTTTTTATCAAATTTCGGAAATTTTCCGAAATTTTAAATTTTTTAGATTTTTGAATTTTGGGAAATTTTGCATTTCATTGGATTTTTTCATTTCAACAAAATTTACAATATTCCAATTTTGAAGATTTCTAATTAAGAGAATTTTGCGATTTTACAGTTTAAACAGTTTTTACTATTTTGAAAAATTTTCGGAATTTCGGAAATTTTCCGAAATCTAAAATTTTGTACATTTTTAAATTTCGGAAATTAATTCAAATTTCTCGATTTTTTAATTTCAACAAAATTTACAATATTCCAATTTTATCTATTTCTTTGTTTAGAGAACTTTACGATTTTACAGTTTAATTAGTTTTTACTATTTTGAAAAAATTGTCTTTTTTCATCAAATTTCGGATATTTTCCAAAATTTTATATTTTGTCGATTTTTGAATTTTGGGAATTTTAGCATTTTTCTCGATTTTTTCATTTCAACAAAACTTACAATTTTCCAATTTTGGAGATTTCTTAGTTTAGAGAACTTTGCGATTTTACAGTTTTTACAGTTTTTAATATTTTGACAACAATTTCTTTTGTTATCAAATTTCGGAAATTTTCCGAAATTTTATATATTTTCGATTTTTGATTTTTGACAATTTTTGCATTTTTCTCGATTTTTTCATTTCAACAAAACTTACAATTTTCCAATTTTGTAGATAACTTAATTTAAAGAACTTTGCGATTTTTCAGTTTTTACAGCTTTTACTATTTTGAAAAAAATGTCTCTTGTTATCAAATTTCGGAAACTTTCCGAAATTTAACATTTTTTCGATTTTTGAATTTCTGAAATTTTTAAATTTTTCTCGATTTTCAAATTCAACAAATCTTACAGTTTTTTTATTTTGACGACTTCTTAATTTAGAGAACTTTAGGGTTTTGTCGATTTTACAGTTTTTACTATTTTGAAAAAATGTTCTTTTTTTAACAAATTTCGAAAATTTTCCGAAATTTTAAATTTTCTCGATTTTTTAATTTCGGAAATTTTTGCATTTCTTTGTTTTTTTTTTCGTTTCAACAAAATTTACAATATTCCAATTATTGAAGATTTCTTAGTTTAAAGAACTTTGCTATTTTCCAGTTTTCACAGTTTTTACTATAACGAAAAATTTTCTTTTTTTTATCAAATTTCGGAAGTTTTCCGAATATTTCAATTTTTTTCGATTTTTGAATTTTGGGAATTTTTGCATTTTTCTTGATATTTTTAATTCAACAAATTTTACAATTTTCCAATGTTGTCGATTTGTAAATTTAGAGAACTTTGTAATTTTGTCGATTATACAGTTCTTACTATTTTTAAGAAATTGTCTTCTTTATTAAACTTCGGAAATTTTCCGAAATTTGAAATTTTTTCAATTTTTAAATTTCTGAAATTTTTTAATTTTTTTCGATTTTTTAAATTCAACAAATCTTACAATATTCTAATGTTGTCGATTTTTTAATTGAGAGAATTTTGTGTTTTGGTCAATTTCACAGTTTTTACTATTTTGAAAAAATTGTCTTTTCTTCAAATTTTCGGAAATTTTGCAAAATTTTAAATTTTGTCGATTTTCGGAAATTTTTGCATATTTCTCGATTTTTTAATTTCAACAAAATTTACAATATTCCAATTATGCAGATTTCTTAATTTAGAAAACTTTTCGATTTAACAGTTTTTACAGTTTTTACTATTTTAAAAAAATTTCACTTGTTATCGAATTTCGGAACTTTTCCGAAATCTAACATTTTGTCGATTTTTAAATTTCGGAAATTTTTCTCGATTTTCAAATTCAACAAATCTTCTAATTTTACAAATTTTTACGATTTCTTAATTAAGAGAACTTTATGATTTTGTCGATTTTACAGTTTTTAGTATTTTGAAACAAATTTCTTTTGTTATCGAACTTCGGAAATTTTCCGAAAATTTAAATTTTTTCGATTTTTGAATTTTTGGATTTTTTGCATTTTTCTCGGTTTATTTAGTTTCAACAAAATTTACAATTTTGCAATTTTGTAGATTTCTTAATTTAAAGAAAATTGCGATTTTCCAGTTTTCACAGTTTTTACTTTTTTGAAAACAATTAAATTTTTTTATCAAATTTCGGAAATTTTCCGAAATTTTAAATTTGTTTGATTTTTAAATTTTTCTTGATATTTTTATTCAACAAATTTTACAGTTCTCCAATTTTGTCGATTTCTTAACTTGGAGAACTTTGTGATTTTACAGTTTAAACAGTTTTTACTATTTTGAAAAAATATCCTTTTTTTATCAAGTGCAGAACTTTGTGATTTTACAGTTTAAACAGTATTTACTATTTTGAACAAATTTTTTTTTTGTTTCAAATTTCGGAAATGTTCCGAAATTTTAATTTTTTGTCGATTTTCGAATTTCTGAAATTTTTTAATTTTTCTCGATTTTCAAATTCAACAAATCTTACAATTTTCAAATTTTGGCGATTTCCCAATTAAAAGAACTTTATGATTTTGTCGATTTTACAGTTTTTTATGAAAAAATTTTCTTTTTTTATTTCAAATTTCGGAAATTTTCCGAAATTTAAAATTTTTTCGATTTTTGAATTTTGGGGTTTTTTGCATTTTTCTCGGTTTTTTCATTTCAACAAAATTTTCAATATTCCAATTTTCAAGATTTCTTCATTTTGAGAACTTGACGATTTTACAGTTTAAACAGTTTTTTAGTATTTTGAAAAAATTTCTTTTGTTATCAAATTTCGAAAATTTTTCCAAAATTTTCAATTTTTTCAATTTTTGAATTTTGTGAATTTTTGCATTTTTCATGATATTTTTAATTCAACAAATTTTACCAATTGCCAATGTAGTCGATTTCCAAATTTAGAGAACTTTGTAATTTCGTCGATTATACAGTTTTTACTATTTTGAAGAAATTGTCTTCTTTATTAAACTTCGGAAATTTTCCGAAATTAAATTTTTTAGATTTTTGAATTTTGGGAAATTTTGCATTTCATTGGATTTTTTCATTTCAACAAAACTTACAATATTCCAATTTGAAGATTTCTAATTTAGAGAATTTTGCGATTTTAGAGTTTAAACAGTTTTCACTATTTTGAAAATTTTTTCTTTTTTTCGTCAAATTTCGGAAAATTTCCGAAATCAAAAATTTTGTCCATTTTTAAATTTCGGAAACTTTAGCATTTTGCTCAATTTTTTAATTTCAACAAAATTTACAATAGTCCAATTTTGTAGATAACTTAATTTAAAGAACTTTGTGATTTTTCAGTTTTTACAGTTTTTACTATTTTGAAAACAATTTCTTTTGTTATCGATTTTCGGAAATTTTCCGAAATTTTAAATTTTTTCAATTTTTGAATTTTGGGATTTTTTGCATTTTTCTCGGTTTATTTAATTTCAACAAAATTTACAATTTTCCAATTTTGTCGATTTCTTAATTTGGACAACTTTGTGATTTTACAGTTTAAACAGTTTTTACCATTTTGAAAAAATTTTCTTTTTTGTATCAAATTTCGGAAATTTTCGAAATTTTAAATTATTTTGATTTTTTGATTTTTGAGAATTTTTGAATTTTTTTCGATTTTTTCATTTTCTGAAATTTTTTTAAATTTTTCTCGATTTTTAAATTCAACAAATCTTACAGTTTTCTAATTTTGACGATTTCTAAATTTAGAGAACTTTAGGATTTTGTCGATTTTACAGTTTTCACTATTTTAAAAAAATTGTTTCTTTTTTTCAAATTTTCGGAAATTTTGCAAAATTTTAAATTTTGTCGATTTTTGGAAATTTTTGCACATATCTCGATTTTTTAATTTCAACAAAATTTACAATATTTCAATTTTGTCTATTTCTTTATTTAGAGAACTTTACGATTTTACAGTTTAATTAGTTTTTACTATTTTGAAAAAATTGTCTTTTATCATCAAATTTCGAATATTTTCCAAAATTTTAAATTTTGTCGATTTTTGAATTTTGGGAATTTTAGCATTTTTCTCGATTTTTTCATTTCAACAAAACTTACAATTTTCCAATTTTGGAGATTTCAATTTTCCAATTTTGTCGATTTATTAATTTAGAGAACTTTATTATTTTGTCGATTTCACAGATTTTACTATTTTGAAAAAAATGTCTTTTTTTTATCAAATTTCGAAAATTTTCCGAAATTTTAAATTTTCTCGATTTTTGAATTTCGGAAATTTTTGCATTTCTTTGGATTTTGTTCATTTCAACAAAATTTACAATATTCTAATTTTGAAGATTTCTTAGTTTAAAGAACTTTGCGATTTTCCAGTTTTCACAGATTTTACTTTTTCGAAAAAATTTCTTTTGTTATCAAATTTCGGAAATTTTTCGATTTTTGAACTTTGGGAATTTTTGCATTTTTCTTGATGTTTTTAATTCAACAAATTTTACAATTTTCCAATGTTGTCGATTTTTTAATTGAGAAAACTTTGTGTTTTTGTCGATTTTACAGTTTTTACTATTTTGAAAAAATTGTCTTTTCTTCAAATGTTCGGAAATTTTGCAAAATTTAAAATTTTGTCGATTTTCGGAAATTTTTGCATATTTCTCGATTTTTTAATTTCAACAAAATTTACAATATTCCAATTATGAATATTTCTTAATTTAGAAAACTTTTCGATTTTACAGTTTTTACAGTTTTTACTATTTTAAAAAAAATTTCTTTTGTTATCGAATTTCGGAAATTTTCCGAAATCTAAAATTTTTTCGATTTTTGAATTTCTGAAATTTTTTAATTTTTCTCAATTTTCAAATTCAACAAATCTTCTAATTTTCAAATTTTTACGATTTCTTAATTAAGAGAACTTTATGATTTTGTCGATTTTACAGTTTTTACTATTTTGAAACAAATTTATTTTGTAATCGAATTTCGGAAATTTTCCGAAATTTTAAATTTTTTCGATTTTTGAATTTTGGGTTTATTTAATTTCAACAAAATTTACAATTTTGCAATTTTGTAGATTTCTTAATATAAAGAAAATTGCGATTTTCCAGTTTTCACAGTTTTAATTTTTTTGAAAACAATTAAATTTTTTTATCAAATTTCGGAAATTTTCCGAAATTTTAAATTTGTTTGATTTTAAAATTTTGGGAATTTCTGCATTTTTCTTGATATTTTTATTCAACAAATTTTACATTTCTCCAATTTTGTCGATTTCCAAATTTAGAGAACTTTGTAATTTCGTCGATTATACAGATTTAATTTTTATGAAAAAATTTTCTTTTTTTATTTCAAATTTCGGAAATGTTCCGAAATTTTAATTTTTTGTCGATTTTTGAATTTCTGAAATTTTTTAATTTTTCTCGATTTTTAAATTCAACAAATCTTACAATTTTCAAATTTTGGCGATTTCCTAATTAAGAGAACTTTATGATTTTGTCGATTTTACAGTTTTAATTTTTATGAAAAAATTTTCTTTTTTTATTTCAAATTTCGGAAATTTTCCGAAATTTAAAATTTTTTCGATTTTTGAATTTTGGGGTTTTTTGCATTTTTCTCGGTTTTTTCATTTCAACAAAATTTTCAATATTCCCATTTTCAAGATTTCTTAATTTAGAGAACTTTACGATTTTACAGTTTAAACAGTTTTTTAGTATTTTGAAAAAATTTCTTTTGTTATCGAATTTCGAAAATGTTTCCAAAATTTTCAATTTTTTCAATTTTTGAATTTTGTGAATTTTTGCATTTTTCTTGATATTTTTAATTCAACAAATTTTACCATTTTCCAATGTTGTCGATTTCCAAATTTAGAGAACTTTGTAATTTCGTCGATTATACAGATTTTACTATTTTGAAGAAATTGTCTTCTTTATTAAACTTCGGAAATTTTCCGAAATTTTAAATTTATTCGATTTTTTAATTTCTGAAATTTTTTAATTTTTCTCGTTTTTCAAATTCAACAAATCTTCTAATTTTCAAATTTTTACGATTTCTTAATTAAGAGAACTTTATGATTTTGTCGATCTAACAGTTTTTACTATTTTGAAACAAATTTTTTTTTGTTATCGAATTTCGGAAATTTTCCGAAATTTTACATTTTTTCATTTTTTGAATTTTGGGATTTTTTTGCATTTTTCTCGGTTTATTTAATTTCAACAAAATTTACAATTTTCCAAATTTGTGGATTTCTTAATTTAGAAAACTTTGCGATTTTACAGTTTTCACAGTTTTTACTATTTTGAAAAAATTTAATTTTATTATCTAATTTCGGAAATTTTCCGAAATTTTAAATTTTTTCGATTTTTGAATTTTGGGAAGTTTTGCATTTTTCTTGGTAGTTTTGTTCAACAAATTTTACAGTTTTCCAATTTGGACGATTTCTAAATTTGGAGAACTTTGTGATTTTACAGTTTAAACAGTTTTTACTATTTTGAAAAAATGTTCTTTTTTGTATCAAATTTTTGAAATGTTCCAAAATTTTAATTTTTTCTATTTTTGAATTTCTGAAATTTTTGAATTTTTCTCGATTTTCAAATTCAACAAATCTTACAATTTTGTAATTTTGGCGATTTCTTAATTTAGAGAATTTTATGATTTTGTCGATTTTACAGTTTTTACTATTTTGAAAAAATTTTCTTTTTCTAGCAAATTTCGGAAATTTTCCGATATTTTAATTTTTTTACATTATTCATTTTTGGGAATTTTTGCATTTTTCTCGATTTTTTAATTTCAACAAAATTTACAGTTTTCCAATTTTGTCGATTTCTTAAATTGGAGAACTTTGTGATTTTACAGTTTAAACAGTTTTAACTATTTTGAAAAATAGTTCTTTTGTAGTATGCGTACATATGTATATGAATTATATTCAATACATCTTGGGCAGCAACACGTAAGTTGCCTAAGCATAAGCAAGGCTGCAACACTTTGTTGTTACGCCAACACAATATACATAAGCGGCGAACTTGTCGCAGCGCGGCTAATGTCAGTGCACTCTGCACACTCCAAGTGCAGACGAAATATGATCGCACTTGATAACAGCGCTTGCCCAAATAGCCGAGTCAGCGATCTCACGCTTGACCGTCTATGTGTATACATATGTAAGGCATGACACTCTCCAGCAACGTTTCCGTTGCTTTATATAAGCCTCTTATATACAATACATGTAAAACGGCTGCACTCGCTGCTTCACGGCGCTCAGCTCTAAACTAAGAATCAATTAATAAAAGATACTTCTGGAAAGACGGACGTCTTTCACAACGAACGGAGTTGGTTTAAATTCATCGCTGGACTACCCTAGTACATGGCGACCGTGACATGGTCTTGGCCCTGACCAAGTGAATGAAGAAAACATGCGAAAAAAAAAACCTATATGGATAATGAAAAAACAAAGCAACCACTACACTTGAGCACTTTAATACAAGCAACTCGGTAACAACAACTAATCAAACAACTAATTAAACAAAAAGTGAAAAATGAAAATTTCATGTGAAATATTTCAAGTTGGTGCCGCAAATAAGCGCACTCTAATACATGGCAATACAATATAAAAGTGAGAACCGAAGTGCTGGCATCCCTTGCGGGCCTAAGTTATCAAACAACACATCAATACATGTCCTAATTTTGGGAATAAAATAGATACATAAAAGTGAAGACAAATGTTATAAGTCTGTGCGATGACCAGCACCGGCAACGCCTGAGCTCATAGGCCCCGGACTACCGCAGCGGTCTACAAGTGTGAGAGGCAATCCGCCCCTTACGCCAACGGTGGAAACTGAATAATTTTTGAAATGCAAAATTATTAAAAAAAAAAAACAACTACTACTATATATGAGTGACATTATACTTCAAGAAGCTGCTCCCACTGAGCAAAGGGACGCACCAAGCTTACAAGAAGCTTTGGAAGTGTGCCCCAACGATGGACCTCGCCCTCTCACGATAGCTGAGTACCGGGCTCGGAACACAAAAGTCGAGAAGAAAAAGCACAAAAGGAGCGGAAGACGTGTAAAGCTGCTGCAACAGAGGAGGCTAATCAAGGATCTCCTTAACCTCGCCACAGCCCCAAAAGAGAAGGAAGATTACCAAAAACAGCTGGATGCATTAAATAAACTACTTTGCACTGGTGCGAAGCAACGCAGATAAGGCTGCTCTAAGAGCCAATGCCTGAACTGCCAATAGTAATAATAAACTCTTACAAGCGGATGCGCGAAAGCGCTGCTTGGCAAATACTAACCACTGATAGGCTTTTATACTAATACCATCTGTCTGTACAAATCATTGTATTCATAAAAATTGTCAGACAGGCAGATGGCAGTATTATTTAAAACTATTTCCAGTAGCAATAATAACAAAAACAAATTTTTTTCAAATAATCGTTTAAAACGAAAACATTTCAAAAAAAGCAATGGTCTCAATTAAATAAAAAAAAAAATTTAAAGAAAAAGTTTTCAATTCAATTCCATTTTGATGAGTCGAAACAAAATTCAAGATAATTATATAGAAACAGGTTGGCCGAGAGGCCCAAGTCTTTATAGAATCTCCATTAAAAAGAAACAAAAAACCAAAATGGGATTAGTAGACGTTAAGTCAGTGGATTCCACTGCTAACGTTATAAATAAAGTTGAATCAAAGAGCATAGATTTAGAATTCACAAACATAATATTAATAATCATTGCTGTTATAATGTGTGCGAATTGTTTTTTTAAATTGTATAAGCTGCATAATAAATGCCTAAAGAAAAGATTCATGAGCCAAGCAAATGACTTGGACAAAATTTAAATTTGCACAGAACAAACAACAATGATTAATCATAATTTACATAATGCATAATACAACAAATAGAGATGATAGATAATAGAATAGATATATTCTATGAGGAAAAACCAGACTTTCGTATGCAAGCCATACAAATTCTATCAAAATTTAGGGAATTTATACTAATTGGACAATTTGAAGAAGAGTATATGGAAACATATGCTCTTGACTTCAGTCCTTTAATCAACTTCGGTATAAAAGAGAAAGCTATAATACTTTCAACTCTTCCGTATGTTTTAGTAAAACCAATACTAGAAGAACATACGATGCTGGGTATATCAACGTCATACTACGTTCGTATTCATAGATAATGAATACACAGTACGATGAATAGTAAGAATATCCCAGAATAAGCTTGAAAAACTAGCTTGTCAATATTATGGAATGGCCAGAACTTTCTGAGCGCATCCTAAATATAAAAACGAGATTTGACAAGTCGTATAAATGTCTAGTACAAAATAGACAAACACAAAAAGATACAGTCGATAGGCACGCCATAACATTAGTCGATTGCTTTAACGAAGCTCGATTATTGATACATGAACATAAAGACGTATTAACCAGTGAACATTGGTCAGACACGTCAAGGCTGCTACTAAGACTAAGAGATAATCTCCAAAACATAAAAGACAAGCATAACTTGAATTTGACAGTCCCTTCTATTTTGAATACACCGGTGAAGTTTGAACTTACTGAAAACCTAGAAGTTCAGGCTCAGGATATCCAATTAGAAGAAGAAGATTTAACCAATTTAACAATCCCTGCTGTTATCACGCTGGATTCCAAAGAGATTTTATCCGAAAGTTAGGAAAGTACCGATAACAGCCTTATAATGGTTGACACAGCCGCCTCCCAGAGGGCATATATTAGGGAAATTGCACAAGCAGTCCCAGAATTTGACGGAAAGAAAAACCGTCTTGAAAAATTCTTAACGGCGTTGAGACTCGTTAACCTAACAAAGGGAACTTATGAGGAAATTGCCATAGAGTTGATTAAATCAAAAATAACGGGCACAACCCTCAATAAAATTAAAAATGAAACCACAATAGATGGAATTATAGCAAAATTAAAAGCCGTAGTTGTCGGTGAAACACCCGCCAACATAACGGCAAAAATGGACACTTTAACGCAGAAAGGCAAAACAGCCACTCAGTTCGCAACTGAACTAGAAAATCTGCGACAGCTTCTTGAAGCTGCTTATATTGACCAAGGCATACCATCTGAAAATGCTGACATGCTCAGCACTACAGAAGCCGTTAACACAATGATTAGTAAAACTAGTCACGAAAGTGTTAAAACCGTTTTGGAGTCTGGTATTTTCACTACCATGGATGCTGCCGTTAGTGCATACATCCGTACTAGTACAAGACTTACTGGTAGTGTGAATACAGTGATGTACTCTAAAAGAGGAAATAACAACTACCGCGGTAGTAACAATCGTGGTAACTATCGTGGTAGAGGCAATGGTAACTACCAAAACACAGGAAATAACCAAAACAACCAAAATCAGAACTACGGTAATCAAAACAATAATTCCCGTAGAGGCCGAGGAAATGGAAACAACAATTCCAATCGAGGCCGAAATAATAATAATAATAATGCAAACAATGTTAGAGTAGCCCAGAACAATCAGGGAAACTCTCAACAACCCTCAGATGTTCAGCAGTAGGAAATTATGCGGTTCATACCATCAATCTTAGTTTAAATATATTTGTAGACTTTTTCAATGTGAAGACAAATAAAAAACTTGTATTTTTAATAGACACTGGTGCAGATATATCACTTTTAAAAGAAAATTCCGATATCTTTCATGATATTGAAGAAAATAAAAAAATTAATATTCAAGGCATAGGCCAAGAACTAATACAGTCAAAAGGACTAATTTCAATAGAGATACAGACAGGTAAATATATAATTCCACACGATTTTCATATAGTAGACTTGCATTTCGCAATACCATGTGATGGAATAATAGGCATTGACTTCATTAAGAAATTCAATTGCCAGTTAGATTTCAAACCAAATGAAGATTGGCTCATAATGAGACCAAATAATTTAAATTTTCCGATTTATGTTCCAATAACATACAGTTCTGGTAATAACTCCATTATTCTACCAGCAAGATCCCAAGTAGTCAGAAAAATTCACCTATCATCAGATGAGGATAGTATATTAATTCCAAACCAGGAAATTAAAGAAGGCATTTATGTTGCAAACACAGTTGCAACAACCAAAAATGCATTTGTCCGATTACTGAATACGACCAGTACCGATCAAGTAGTAGATATTAAAAATTTGTCATATGAACCACTTTCGAACTACGACATAGTTCAAAACAATCCAGAAAATAGAGAAAAAACTGTCTTATCTCAATTAGCTAAAAATTTTCCACCACAATTCAAAACCGAATTGACTAATTTATGCACCCAGTTTAGTGACGTATTCGGACTTGAAACCGAATCGATCACTACCAATAACTTCTACAAACAAAAGCTAAGATTGAAGGATGATGAACCAGTCTATATAAAAAATTATAGAAACCCTCACAGTCAAAAAGAAGAGATACAAGTACAAGTACAAAAATTAATCGACAATAAAATAGTCGAACCGTCTGTATCACCTTATAACAGCCCACTTTTGTTAGTACCGAAGAAATCTCTTCCCGGTTCTGACAAGAAAAAATGGCGATTAGTAATTGACTATCGTCAAATTAATAAGAAACTGTTGTCGGATAAATTTCCACTCCCTAGAATTGATGATATTTTGGATCAGCTAGGACGAGCAAAATATTTTTCATGCCTTGACTTAATGTCAGGATTTCATCAAATTGAACTCGAAAAAAGTTCAAGAGATGTAACGTCCTTCTCAACGAGCAATGGCACATATCGCTTCACGCGACTACCATTCGGCTTAAAAATAGCGCCAAATTCTTTCCAGAGAATGATGACTATAGCATTTTCCGGTTTAGAACCTTCGCAAGCTTTCCTTTATATGGATGATTTAATAGTCATTGGTTGTTCCGAACAACATATGCTTAAAAACTTAAAAGATGTTTTTGAGAAATGTAGGAAATACAATCTTAAATTACATCCTGAAAAATGTTCATTTTTCATGCATGAAGTCACATTTTTGGGACACAAATGCACAGATAAAGGAATCTTGCCAGACGACAAAAAATACGACGTCATTAAAAATTATCCAGTCCCACATGATGCGGACAGCGCAAGAAGATTCGTTGCATTCTGCAATTACTATAGACGTTTCATCCAAAATTTTGCCGACTATTCTCGTCACATAACAAGATTATGTAAAAAAGATGTAAAATTCGAATGGACAGCTGATTGTCAGCAGGCTTTCGAACATCTCAAATCGGCACTAATAAATCCAAATTTATTACAATACCCAGATTTCAGCAAAGAATTTTGCATAATAACAGATGCAAGTAAACAAGCATGTGGAGCAGTTTTAACTCAAAACAAGAATGGACTCCAACTTCCAGTTGCTTATGCATCAAGATCTTTTACTAAGGGCGAAAGTAATAAAAGTACAACAGAACAAGAATTGGCAGCAATTCATTGGGCAATAACTTATTTCAGACCATACGTTTATGGTAGACATTTCACTGTCAAAACAGATCACAGACCATTAACATACTTGTTCTCAATGATAAATCCGAGCTCAAAGCTAACGCGTATGAGACTTGAATTAGAGGAGTATAATTTTACAGTTGAATATTTGAAGGGTAAAGACAATTTTGTAGCGGATGCGTTATCAAGAATAACCATCCAACAGCTACAACAAATAAACGGATCGATAAAAAAAGTCACTACAAGATATCAAAGTAGACAAAATTCCTGCGCAGGAACAGAAAAAATAGTATTGCCAAGGCAATCTATAGAAAAAGCTTCAAAGCCCAACGTATATGAAGTCATTAACAATGATGAAGTACGTAAAGTAGTGACCTTGCATGTACAAAATATGCTATGTTTCTTTAAACATGGTAAGAAAATTATTGCAAGATATGATGTTAGCGATTTGTATACCAATGAAATTCTCGACTTAGGTCAGTTCTTTCAAAGGCTTGAAATGCAAGCCGGTATAAACAAAATTTGCCAACTCAAAGTGGCACCGTGGGAAAATATCTTTGAACACGTTTCAATCGATAATTTCAAAAATATGGGCAATAAAATTTTAATATCATTGAGAGTAGCGCTACTCAACCCGGTGACCCAAATAAAAGAAAAAAAAGAAAAAGAAGCTCTATTGTCTACATTCCATGATGATCCAATACAAGGAGGTCACACAGGCATCTCAAAAACCTTGGCCAAGGTCAAAAGACATTATTATTGGAAAGGTATGACTCGAGATATTACTGAGTACATACGAAAATGTCCAAAATGCCAAAAATCAAAAGTGACAAGAAAAATAAAAACTCCTTTAACAATAACTGATACGCCAATACATGTTTTCGACAAAGTTATAGTAGACACCATTGGTCCACTACCAAGGTCTGAAAATGGAAATGAATACGCAGTCACATTAATTTGTGATCTGACTAAATATCTAGTCGCGATTCCAATTCCAAACAAAAATGCTAACACAGTAGCAAAGGCAATTTTTGAGAATTTTATTCTAAAGTACGGTCCAATGAAGACGTTCATTACGGACATGGGAACAGAATATAAAAATTCTATAATAAATGATTTGTGCAAGTATTTACAAATAAATAACATAACATCAACTGCACATCACCACCAGACAGTTGGAACAATCGAAAGAAGTCATAGAACTTTTAATGAATACATACGATCTTATATATCGGTTGATAAAACTGATTGGGACGTATGGATTCAATATTTCGTCTTTTGTTTCAACACGACCCCTTCAATGGCACATAATTATTGTCCATACGAATTAGTATTTGGTAAGACTTGTAATCTACCAAAGCATTTTAATTGCATAGGTAATATAGAACCCATATACAACATAGAAGATTACGTTAAAGAAAGTAAATATAGGCTAGAAGTAGCATATAAAAGAGCTAGAATTATGTTAGAAGAAAATAAGAGAAATAATAAGGAATTATATGATAAAAAAGTAATAAACGTAGATATATCTGTAGGAGATAAAGTCCTACTTAAGAATGAAACAGGACATAAATTAGATAAAACATATTTAGGACCTTACACAGTAGAAAAGATAGAAGATAAAGACAACATAATAATAAGAGATACAAAAAACAAAAGGCAAAAGGTACATAAGGATAGATTAAAAATGTATAATAATTGAATTGACAACTTTTATATAAACAGAAAAATTGTTCGAACATATAATACAAAGACAAAAAAAAAAAACGAAAAAAAATAAATTTGAAAAAACTTTGAAATATAAAAATAATATTGATACAAAAAAAAAATCATTTAACATTAATACTTAAAATAACTTCATAAATTACGTTATTTTTTAAAAGAAGGGAGATGTAGTATGCGTACATATGTATATGAATTATATTCAATACATCTTGGGCAGCAACACGTAAGTTGCCTAAGCATAAGCAAGGCTGCAACACTTTGTTGTTACGCCAACACAATATACATAAGCGGCGAACTTGTCGCAGCGCGGCTAATGTCAGTGCACTCTGCACACTCCAAGTGCAGACGAAATATGATCGCACTTGATAACAGCGCTTGCCCAAATAGCCGAGTCAGCGATCTCACGCTTGACCGTCTATGTGTATACATATGTAAGGCATGACACTCTCCAGCAACGTTTCCGTTGCTTTATATAAGCCTCTTATATACAATACATGTAAAACGGCTGCACTCGCTGCTTCACGGCGCTCAGCTCTAAACTAAGAATCAATTAATAAAAGATACTTCTGGAAAGACGGACGTCTTTCACAACGAACGGAGTTGGTTTAAATTCATCGCTGGACTACCCTAGTACACTTTTTTGTATCAAATTTCGGAAATGTTCCAAAATTTTTATATATTTTCGATTTTTGAATTTCTGAAATTTTTTAATTATTCTCGGTTTTCAAATTCAAAAAATCTTATCAATTTCTAATTTTGACGATTTCTTAATTAATGGAAATTTATGATTTTGTCGATTTTACAGTTTTTACTATTTTGAAAAAAATCGTTTTAATATCAAATTTCGGAAATTTTCAGAATTTTTAAATTTTTTCGATTTTTGAATTTTGGGAATTTTTGCATTTTTGTTGATATTTTTAATTCAACAAATTTTAAAATTTTCCAATGTTGTCGATTTCTAAATTTAGAGAACTTTGTGTTTTTTTCGATTGTACAGTTTTTACTATTTTGAAGAAATTGTCTTTTTTTGATACATTTTTCGGAAATTTTGCAAAATTTTAAGTTTTGTCTATTTTCGGAAATTTTTGCATTTTTCTCGATTTTTTAATTTCAACAAATTTTACAATTTTCCAATTTTGTAGATTTCTGAATTTAAAGAGCTTTGCGATTTTCAGTTTAAAAAGTTTTTACTATTTTGAAAAAATTTTTCTTTTTTTTTATCAAATTTCGGAAATGTTCAGAAATTTCAATTTTTTGTCGATTTTTGAATTCTGGGAATTTTTGCATTTTTCTCGTTTTTTTTTCATTTCAACAAAATTTACAATTTTCCAATTTTGTAGATTTCTTAATTTAAAGAACTTTGCGATTTTCCAGTTTTCACAGTTTGTACCATGTTGAAAAAATTTTCTTTGTTGTATCAAATTTCGGAAATTTTCCGAAATTTTAATTTGTTGTCGATTGTTGAATTTCTGAAATTTTTTAATTTTTCCCGATTTTCAAATTCAACAAATCTTTAAATTTTCTAATTTTGACGATTTTTATAATTTAGAGAACATTATGATTTGGTCGATTTAACAGTTTTTACTATTTGTAAAAAAATTTTCTTTTTTTTATCAAATTTCGGAAGTTTTCCGAAATTTTATTTTTATTAGATTTTTGAATTTTGGCAAATTTTGCATTTCATTGGATTTTTTCATTACAACAAAATTTACAATATTCCAATTTTGAAGATTTCTAATTTAGAGAATTTTGCGATTTTAGAGTTTAAACAGTTTTTACAATTTTGAAAACTTTTTCTTTTTTTTATCAAATTTCGGAAATTTTCCGAAATCTATTTTTAAATTTCGGAAATTTTATCATTTTTCTCAATTTTTTAATTTCAACAAAATTTACAATATTCCAATTTTGTAGATAACTTAATTTAAAGAACTTTGCGATTTTTCAGTTTTTACAGTTTTAACTATTTTGAAAAAAATGTCGCTTGTTATCAAATTTCGGAAATTTTCCGAAATTTAAAATTTTTTCGATTTTTGATTTTTGAGAATTTTTGAATTTTTCTCAATTTTTTAAATACAACAAATCTTACAGTTTTCTAATTTTGACGACTTCTTAATTAAGAGAACTTTAGGATTTTGTCGATTTTACAGTTTTTACTATTTTGAAAAAATGTTCTTATTTTATCAAATTTCGAAAATTTTCCGAAATTTTAAATTTTCTCGATTTTTTAATTTCGGAAATTTTTGCATTCTTTGTTTTTTTTCCTTTCAACAAAATTTACAATATTCCAATTTTTGAAGATTTTTTAGTTTAAAGAACTTTGCGATTTTCCAGTTTTCACAGTTTTTACTATAACGAAAAATTTTTATTTTTGTTATCAAATTTCGGAAGTTTTCCGAATATTTTAATTTTTTCGATTTTTGAATTTTGGGAATTTTTGCATTTTTCTTGATATTTTTAATTCAACAAATTTTACCATTTTCCAATGTTGTCGATTTCCAAATTTAGAGAACTTTGTAATTTCGTCGATTATACAGTTTTTACTATTATGAAGAAATTGTCTTCTTTATTAAACTTCGGAAATTTTCCGAAATTTTAAATTTTTTCGATTTTTGAATTTCTGAAATTTGTTAATTATTTTCGATTTTTTAAATTCAACAAATCTTACAATATTCCAATGTTGTCGATTTCTTAATATAGATATTTGTGATTTTGTGGATTTTACAGTCTTTATTATTTTGAGAAAATTTTCTTTTTTGTATCAAATTTCTTAAATGTTCCGAAATTTTAATTTTTTTTCGATTTTTGAATTTCTGAAATTTTTAAATTTTTCTCGATTTTCAAATTCAACAAATCTTACAGTTTTCTAATTTTGAAGACTTCTTAATCAAGAGAACTTTATGATTTTGTCGATTTTACAGTTTTAATTTTTATGAAAAAATTTTCTTTTTTAATTTCAAATTTCGGAAATTTTCCGAAATTTAAAATTTTTTCGATTTTTGAATTTTGGGGATTTTTCATTTTTCTCGGTTTTTTCACTTCAACAACATTTTCAATATTCCCATTTTCAAAATTTCTTATTTTAGAGAACTTTACGATTTTACAGATTAAACAGTTTTTACTATTTTGAAAAACTTTCTTTTGTTATTGAATTTCGAAAATTTTTCCAAAATTTTCAATTTTTTCAATTTTTGAATTTTGTGAATTTTTGCATTTTTCTTGATATTTTTAATTCAACAAATTTTACAATTTTCTAATGTTGTCGATTTCCAAATTTAGAGAACTTTGTAGTTTCGTCGATTATACAGTTTTTACTATTTTGAAGAAATTGTCTTCTTTATTAAACTTCGGAAATTTTCCGAAATTTTAAATTTTTTCGATTATTGAATTTCTGAAATTTTTTAATTTTTCTCGTTTTTCAAATTCAACAAATCTTCTAATTTTACAAATTTTTACGATTTCTTAATTAAGAGAACTTTATGATTTTGTCGATTTTACAGTTTTTACTATTTTTTTAAAAATTTTCTTTTTCTATCAAATTTCGGAAATTTTCCGATATTTTAATTTTTTCGATTTTTGAATTTTGGGAATTTTTGCATTTTTCTCGATTTTTTAATTTCAACAAAATTTACAGTTTTCCAATTTTGTCGATTTCTTAAATTTGAGAAGAGAACTTTATGATTTTGTCGATTTTACAGTTTTTACTATTTTTTAAAAATTTTCTTTTTCTATCAAATTTCGGAAATCTTCCGATATTTTAATTTTTTCGATTTTTGAATTTTGGGAATTTTTGCATTTTTCTCGATTTTTTAATTTCAACAAAATTTACAGTTTTCCAATTTTGTCGATTTCTTAAATTTGAGAAATTTTCTTTTTCTATCAAATTTCGGAAATTTTCCGATATTTTAATTTTTTCGATTTTGGGAATTTTTGCATTTTTCTCGATTTTTTAATTTCAACAAAATTTACAGTTTTCCAATTTTGTCGATTTCTTAAATTTGAGAAGAGAACTTTATGATTTTGTCGATTTTACAGTTTTTACTATTTTTTAAAAATTTTCTTTTTCTATCAAATTTCGGAAATCTTCCGATATTTTAATTTTTTCGATTTTTGAATTTTGGGAATTTTTGCATTTTTCTCTATTTTTTAATTTCAACAAAATTTACAGTTTTCCAATTTTGTCGATTTCTTAAATTTGAGAAATTTTCTTTTTCTATCAAATTTCGGAAATTTTCCGATATTTTAATTTTTTCGATTTTGGGAATTTTTGCATTTTTCTCGATTTTTTAATTTCAACAAAATTTACAGTTTTCCAATTTTGGCGATTTCTTAAATTTCTTTTTCTATCAAATTTCGGAAATGTTCCGAAATTTTAATTTTTTTAGATTTTTGAATTTTGGGATTTTTTGCATTTTTCTCGGTTTATTTAATATCAACAAAATTTAAAAATTTGCAATTTTGTGGATTTCTTAATTTAAAGAACTTTGCGATTTTCCAGTTTTTACAGTTTTTACTATTTTGAAAAAATTTAATTTTATTATCTAATTTCGGAAATTTTCCGAAATTTGAAATTTTTTCGATTTTTGAATTTTGGGAATTTTTGCATTTTTCTTGGTAGTTTTGTTAAACAAATTTTACAGGTTTCCAATTTGGACGATTTCTTAATTTGGAGAACTTTGTGATTTTACAGTTTAAACAGTTTTTACTATTTTGAAAAAATTTTCTTTTTTGTATAAAATTTTTGAAATTTTCCAAAATTTTAATTTTTTTCTATTTTTGAATTTCTGAAATTTTTTAATTTGTTTCGATTTTCGAATTCAACAAATCTTACAGTTTTCTAATTTTGACGATTTCTTAATTTAGAGAACTTTAGGATTTTGTCAATTTTACAGTTTTTACTATTTTGAAAAAATATTCTTTTTTTATCAAATTTCGAAAATTTTCCGAAATTTTAAATTTTCTCGATTTTTGAATTTCGGAAATTTTTGCATTACTTTGGATTTTTTCATTTCAACAAAATTTACAATATTCTTATTTTGAAGATTTCTTAGTTTAAAGAACTTTGCGATTTTCCAGTTTTCACAGATTTTACTTTTTCGAAAAAATTTCTTTTGTTATCAAATTTCGGAAATTTTCCGAATATTTAAATTTTTCGATTTTTGAACTTTGGGAATTTTTGCATTTTTCTTGATATTTTTAATTCAACAAATTTTACAATTTTCCAATGTTGTCGATTTCTAAATTTAGAGAGCTTTGTAATTTTGTCGATTATACAGTTTTTACTATTTTTAAGAAATTGTCTTCTTTATTAAACTTTGAAAATTGTCCGAAATTTTAAATTTTTTCAATTTTTAAATTTCTGAAACTTTTTAATTTTTCTCGATTTTTTAAATTCAACAAATCTTACAATATTCCAATTTTGTCGATTTTTTAATTAAGAGAACTTTATGATTTTGTCGATTTTACAGATTTTACTATTTTGAAAAAATTTTCTTTTTCTAGCAAATTTCGGAAATTTTCCGATATTTTAATTTTTTTACATTATTCATTTTTGGGAATTTTTGCATTTTTCTCGAATTTTTAATTTCAACAAAATTTACAGTTTTCCAATTTTGTCGATTTCTTAAATTGGAGAACTTTGTGATTTTACAGTTTAAACAGTTTTAACTATTTTGAAAAAAAGTTCTTTTTTGTATCAAATTTCGGAAATGTTCCAAAATTTTTATTTTTTGTCGATTTTTGAATTTCTGAAATTTTTTAATTATTCTCGATTTTCAAATTCAACAAATCTTGCAATATTCTAATTTTGACGATTTCTTAATTAATGGAAATTTATGATTTTGTCGATTTTACAGTTTTTAGTATTTTGAAGAAATTGTCTTTTTTTGATACATTTTTCGGAAATTTTGCAAATTTTTAAGTTTTGTCGATTTTCGGAAATTTTTGCATTTTTCTCGATTTTTTAATTTCAACAAATTTTACAATTTTCCAATTTTGTAGATTTCTGAATTTAAAGAGCTTTGCGATTTTACAGTTTTCACAGTTTTTACTATTTTGAAAACAATTTCTTTTGTTATCAAATTTCGGAAATCTTCCGAAATTTTAATTTTTTCCGATTTTAAGATTTTGAAATTTTTGCATTTTTCTCGATTTTTTCATTTCAACAAAATTTACAATTTTCCAATTTTGTAGATTTCTTAATTTAAAGAACTTTGCGATTTTCCAGTTTTCACAGTTTTTACTATTTTGAAAAAATTGTCTTTTTTTTTATCAAATTTCGGAAATTTTCCGAAATTTTAAATTTTTTCGATTTTTGAATTTTGGGAATTTTTGCATTTTTCTTGATATTTTTAATTCAACAAATTTTACAATTTTCCAATGTTGTCGATTTCTTAATTTAGAGAACTTTGTGATTTTGTCGATTTTACAGTCTTTATTATTTTGAAAAAATTTTCTTTTTTGCATCAAATTTCGGAAATGTTCCGAAGTTTTTTTTTTTTTCGATTTTTCAATTTCTGAAATTTTTTTAAATTGTTCTCGATTTTCAAATTCAACAAATCTTACAGTTTTCTAATTTTGACGATTTCCCAATTAAAAGAACTTTATGATTTTGTCGATTTTACAGTTTTTTATGAAAAAATTTTCTTTTTTTATTTCAAATTTCGGAAATTTTCCGAAATTTAAAATTTTTTCGATTTTTGAATTTTGGGGTTTTTTGCTTTTTTTTCGGTTTTTTCATTTCAACAAAATTTTCAATATTCCAATTTTCAAGATTTCTTCATTTAGAGAACTTGACGATTTTACAGTTTAAACAGTTTTTTAGTATTTTGAAAAAATTTCTTTTGTTATCAAATTTCGAAAATTTTTCCAAAATTTTCAATTTTTTCAATTTTTGAATTTTGTGAATTTTTGCATTTTTCATGATATTTTTAATTCAACAAATTTTACCATTTGCCAATGTAGTCGATTTCAAAATTTAGAGAACTTTGTAATTTCGTCGATTATACAGTTTTTACTATTTTGAAGAAATTGTCTTCTTTATTAAACTTCGGAAATTTTCCGAAATTAAATTTTTTTATATTTTTGAATTTTGGGAAATTTTGCATTTCATTGGATTTTTTCATTTCAACAAAACTTACAATATTCCAATTTGAAGATTTCTAATTTAGAGAATTTTGCGATTTTAGAGTTTAAACAGTTTTTACTATTTTGAAAATTTTTTCTTTTTTTCGTCAAATTTCGGAAAATTTCCGAAATCAAAAATTTTGTCCATTTTTAAATTTCGGAAACTTTAGCATTTTGCTCAATTTTTTAATTTCAACAAAATTTACAATAGTCCAATTTTGTAGATAACTTAATTTAAAGAACTTTGTGATTTTTCAGTTTTTACAGTTTTTACTATTTTGAAAACAATTTCTTTTGTTATCGAATTTCGGAAATTTTCCGAAATTTTAAATATTTTCGATTTTTGATTTTTGACAATTTTTGCATTTATCTCGATTTTTTCATTTCAACAAATTTTACAATTTTCCAATTTTGTCGATTTATTAATTTGGAGAACTTTGTGATTTTACAGTTTAAACAGTTTTAACTATTTTGAAAAAATTTTCTTTTTTGTATCAAATTTCGGAAATGTTCCAAAATTTTAATTTTTTGTCGATTTTTAAATTTCTGAATTTTTTTAATTTTTCTCGATTTTAAATTTTAACAAATCTTACAATTTTCTAATTTTGGCGATTTCTTAATTTAGAGAACTTTTTTATTTTGTCGATTTTACAGTTTTAACTATTTTGAAAAAATTTTCTTTTTCTAGCAAATTTCGGAAATTTTCCGATATTTTAATTTTTTTAGATTATTCATTTTTGGGAATTTTTTCATTTTTCTCGATTTTTTAATTTCAACAAAATTTACAGTTTTCCAATTTTGTCGATTTCTTAAATTGGAGAACTTTGTGATTTTACAGTTTAAACAGTTTTAACTATTTTGAAAAAATTTTCTTTTTTGTATCAAATTTCTGAAATTTTTAGAAATTTATATTTTGTTCGATTTTTGAATTTTGGGATTTTTTGCATTTTTCTCGATTTTTTTATTTCAACAAAATTTTCAATATTCGAATTTTGAAGATTTATTAATTTAAAGAACTTTGCGATTTTTCAGTTTTCACAGATTTTACTATTTTGAAAAAATTGTCTTTTTTTTATCAAATTTCGAAAATTTTCCGAAATTTTAAATTTTCTCGATTTTTGAATTTCGGAAATTTTTGCATTTCTTTGGATTTTGTTCATTTCAACAAAATTTACAATATTCTAATTTTGAAGATTTCTTAGTTTAAAGAACTTTGCGATTTTCCAGTTTTCACAGATTTTACTTTTTCGAAAAAATTTCTTTTGTTATCAAATTTCGGAAATTTTTCGATTTTTGAACTTTGGGAATTTTTGCATTTTTCTTGATATTTTTAATTCAACAAATTTTACAATTTTCCAATGTTGTCGATTTCTTATTTAGAGAACTTTGTGATTTTGTCGATTTTACAGTCTTTATTATTTTGGAAAAATTTTCTTTTTTGTATCAAATTTTTGAAATGTTCCTAAGTTTTATTTTTTTGTCGATTTTTCAATTTCTGAAATTTTTAAATTTTTCTCGATTTTCAAATTCAACAAATCTTACAGTTTTCTAATTTTGACGATTTCTTAATTTAGAGAACTTTATGATTTTGTCGATTTTACAGATTTACTTTTTTGAAAAAATTTTTTTTTTTTATCAAATTTCGGAAATTTTCCGAAATTTTAAATTTTTTAGATTTTTGAATTTTGGGAAATTTTGCATTTCATTGGATTTTTTCATTTCAACAAAATTTACAATATTCCAATTTTGAAGATTTCTAATTAAGAGAATTTTGCGATTTTACAGTTTAAACAGTTTTTACTATTTTGAAAAATTTTCGGAATTTCGGAAATTTTCCGAAATCTAAAATTTTGTACATTTTTAAATTTCGGAAATTAATGCAAATTTCTCGATTTTTTAATTTCAACAAAATTTACAATATTTCAATTTTATCTATTTCTTTATTTAGAGAACTTTACGATTTTACAGTTTAATTAGTTTTTACTATTTTGAAAAAATTGTCTTTTTTCATCAAATTTCGGATATTTTCCAAAATTTTAAATTTTGTCGATTTTTGAATTTTGGGAATTTTAGCATTTTTCTCGATTTTTTCATTTCAACAAAACTTACAATTTTCCAATTTTGGAGATTTCTTAATTTAGAGAACTTTGCGATTGTACAGTTTTTACAGTTTTTAATATTTTGACAACAATTTCTTTTGTTATCAAATTTCGGAAATTTTCCGAAATTTTATATATTTTCGATTTTTGATTTTTGACAATTTTTACATTTTTCTCGATTTTTTCATTTCAACAATTTTACAATTTTCCAATTTTGTCGATTTCTTAATTTGGACAACTTTGTGATTTTACAGTTTAAACAGTTTTTACTATTTGTAAAAAAATTTTCTTTTTAGTATTAAATTTCGGAAATTTTCCGAAGTTTTATTTTTTTGTCGATTTTTCAATTTCTGAAATTTTTTAATTTTTCCCGATTTTCAAATTCAACAAATCTTTAAATTTTCTAATTTTGACGATTTTTATAATTTAGAGAACATTATGATTTGGTCGATTTTACAGTTTTTACTATTTGTAAAAAAATTTTCTTTTTTTATCAAATTTCGGAAATTTTCCGAAATTTTATTTTTTTTAGATTTTTGAATTTTGGGAAATTTTGCATTTCATTGGATTTTTTCATTTCAACAAAATTTACAATATTCCAATTTTGAAGATTTCTAATTTAGAGAATTTTGCGATTTTAGAGTTTAAACAGTTTTTACTATTTTGAAAAAATTTTCTTTTTTTCGTCAAATTTCGGAAATTTTCCGAAATCTAAAATTTTGTCCATTTTTAAATTTCGAAAATTTTACCATTTTTCTCAATTTTTTAATTTCAACAAAATTTACAATATTCCAATTTTGTAGATAACTTTATTTAAAGAACTTTGCCATTTTTCAGTTTTTACAGCTTTTACTATTTTGAAAAAAATGTCTCTTGTTATCAAATTTCGGAAACTTTCCGAAATTTAACATTTTTTCGATTTTTGAACTTCTGAAATTTTTAAATTTTTCTCGATTTTCAAATTCAACAAATCTTACAGTTTTTTTATTTTGACGACTTCTTAATTTAGAGAACTTTAGGATTTTGTCGATTTTACAGTTTTTACTATTTTGAAAAAATGTTCTTTTTTTAACAAATTTCGAAAATTTTCCGAAATTTTAAATTTTCTCGATTTTTTAATTTCGGAAATTTTTGCATTTCTTTGTTTTTTTTTTCATTTCAACAAAATTTACAATATTCCAATTATTGAAGATTTCTTAGTTTAAAGAACTTTGCGATTTTCCAGTTTTCACAGTTTTTACTATAACGAAAAATTTTCTTTTTTTTTATCAAATTTCGGAAATTTTCCGAAATTTTAAATTTTTTCGATTTTTGAATTTTGGGAATTTTTGCATTTTTCTTGATATTTTTAATTCAACAAATTTTACAATTTTCCAATGTTGTCGATTTCTTAATTTAGAGAACTTTGTGATTTTGTCGATTTTACAGTCTTTATTATTTTGAAAAAATTTTCTTTTTTGCATCAAATTTCGGAAATGTTCCGAAGTTTTTTTTTTTTTTTGATTTTTCAATTTCTGAAATTTTTTTAAATTTTTCTCAATTTTCAAATTCAACAAATCTTACAGTTTTCTAATTTTGACGATTTCCCAATTAAAAGAACTTTATGATTTTGTCGATTTTACAGTTTTTTATGAAAAAATTTTCTTTTTTTATTTCAAATTTCGGAAATTTTCCGAAATTTAAAATTTTTTCGATTTTTGAATTTTGGGGTTTTTTGCATTTTTCTCGGTTTTTTCATTTCAACAAAATTTTCAATATTCCAATTTTCAAGATTTCTTCATTTAGAGAACTTGACGATTTTACAGTTTAAACAGTTTTTTAGTATTTTGAAAAAATTTCTTTTGTTATCAAATTTCGAAAATTTTTCCAAAATTTTCAATTTTTTCAATTTTTGAATTTTGTGAATTTTTGCATTTTTCATGATATTTTTAATTCAACAAATTTTACCATTTGCCAATGTAGTCGATTTCAAAATTTAGAGAACTTTGTAATTTCGTCGATTATACAGTTTTTACTATTTTGAAGAAATTGTCTTCTTTATTAAACTTCGGAAATTTTCCGAAATTCAATTTTTTTATATTTTTGAATTTTGGGAAATTTTGCATTTTTCTCGTTTTTTTTTCATTTCAACAAAATTTACAATTTTCCAATTTTTTAGATTTCATAATTTAAAGAACTTTGTGATTTTCCAGTTTTCACAGTTCGTACCATGTTGAAAAAATTTTCTTTTTTGTATCAAATTTCGGAAATTTTCCGAAATTTTAATTTGTTGTCGATTGTTTAATTTCTGAAATTTTTAATTTTTCTTGATTTTCAAATTCAACAAATCTTTAAATTTTCTAATTTTGACGATTTTTATAATTTAGAGAACATTATGATTTGGTCGATTTAACAGTTTTTACTATTTGTAAAAAAATTTTCTTTTTTTTATCAAATTTCGGAAGTTTTCCGAAATTTTATTTTTTTTAGATTTTTGAATTTTGGCAAATTTTGCTTTTCATTGGATTTTTTCATTACAACAAAATTTACAATATTCCAATTTTGAAGATTTCTAATTTAGAGAATTTTGCGATTTTAGAGTTTAAACAGTTTTTACTATTTTGAAAACTTTTTCTTTTTTTATCAAATTTCGGAAATTTTCCGAAATCTATTTTTAAATTTCGGAAATTTTATCATTTTTCTCAATTTTTTAATTTCAACAAAATTTACAATATTCCAATTTTGTAGATAACTTAATTTAAAGAACTTTGCGATTTTTCAGTTTTTACAGTTTTAACTATTTTGAAAAAAATGTCTCTTGTTATCAAATTTCGGAAATTTTCCGAAATTTAAAATTTTTTCGATTTTCGATTTTTGAGAATTTTTGCATTTTTCTCAATTTTTTAAATACAACAAATCTTACAGTTTTCTAATTTTCACGACTTCTTAATTTAGAGAACTTTAGGATTTTGTCGATTTTACAGTTTTTACTATTTTGAAAAAATGTTCTTATTTTATCAAATTTCGAAAATTTTCCGAAATTTTAAATTTTCTCGATTTTTTAATTTCGGAAATTTTTGCATTCTTTGTTTTTTTTCCCTTCAACAAAATTTACAATATTCCAATTTTTGAAGATTTCTTAGTTTAAAGAACTTTGCGATTTTCCAGTTTTCACAGTTTTTACTATAACGAAAATTTTTTATTTTTTTTATCAAATTTCGGAAGTTTTCCGAATATTTTAATTTTTTCGATTTTTGAATTTTGGGAATTTTTGCATTTTTCTTGATATTTTTAATTCAACAAATTTTACCATTTTCCAATGTTGTCGATTTCCAAATTTAGAGAACTTTGTAATTTTGTCGATTATACAGATTTTACTATTATGAAGAAATTGTCTTCTTTATTAAACTTCGGAAATTTTCCGAAATTTTAAATTTTTTCGATTTTTGAATTTCTGAAATTTTTTAATTTTTCTCGGTTTTCAAATTCAAAAAATCTTACCAATTTATAATTTTGACGATTTCCTAATTAATGGAAATTTATGATTTAGTCGATTTTACAGTTTTTACTATTTTGAAAAAAATCGTTTTAATATCAAATTTCGGAAATTTTCCGAAATTTTAAATTTTTTCAACTTTTAAATTTCAGAAATTTTTTAATTTTTCTCGATTTTTTAAATTCAACAAAGCTTACAATATTCCAATATTGTCGATTTTTTAATTGAGAGAACTTTGTGTTTTTGTCGATTTTACTGTTTTTACTATTTTGAAAAAACTTTCTTTTTTATCGAATTTTGGAAAGTTTCCGAATTTTTTAATTTTTTCAATTTTTGAATTTTGTGAATTTTTTGCATTTTTCTCCATTTTTTAATTTTAACAAAATTTACAATATTCCAATTTTGTCTATTTCTTTATTTAGAAAACTTTACGTTTTTACAGTTTAAACAGTTTTTACTATTTTGAAAAAATTGTATTTTTTTTATCAAATTTCGTAAATTTTCCGAAATTTTAAATGTTTTCGATTTTTAAATTTCTAAAATTATTGCATTTTGTTGGATTTTTTCATTTAAACAAAATTTACAATATTCTAATTTTGTAAATTTCTTAATTTAAAGAACTTTGGAATTTTTAAGTTTTCACAGTTTTTACTATTTTGAAAACAATTTCTTTTGTTATCGAATTTGGATATTTTCCGAAATTTTAAATTTTTCCGATTTTTGGATTTTGAGAATTTTTGCATTTTTCTCGATTTTTTCATTTCAACAAATTTTACAATCTTCCAATGTTGTCGATTTCTTAATTTAGAGAACTTTGTGATTTTGTCGATTTTACAGTCTTTATTATTTTGGAAAAATTTTCTTTTTTGTATCAAATTTTGGAAATGTTCCTAAGTTTTATTTTTTTGTCGATTTTTCAATTTCTGAAATTTTTAAATTTTTCTCGATTTTCAAATTCAACAAATCTTACAGTTTTCCAATTTTGACGATTTCTTAATTTAGAGAACTTTATGATTTTGTCGATTTTACAGATTTACTTTTTTGAAAAAAATTTTTTTTTTTATCAAATTTCGGAAATTTTCCGAAATTTTAAATTTTTTAGATTTTTGAATTTTGGGAAATTTTGCATTTCATTGGATTTTTTCATTTCAACAAAATTTACAATATTCCAATTTTGAAGATTTCTAATTAAGAGAATTTTGCGATTTTACAGTTTAAACAGTTTTTACTATTTTGAAAAATTTTCGGAATTTCGGAAATTTTCCGAAATCTAAAATTTTGTACATTTTTAAATTTCGGAAATTAATGCAAATTTCTCGATTTTTTAATTTCAACAAAATTTACAATATTTCAATTTTATCTATTTCTTTATTTAGAGAACTTTACGATTTTACAGTTTAATTAGTTTTTACTATTTTGAAAAAATTGTCTTTTTCCATCAAATTTCGGATATTTTCCAAAATTTTAAATTTTGTCGATTTTTGAATTTTGGGAATTTTAGCATTTTTCTCGATTTTTTCATTTCAACAAAACTTACAATTTTCCAATTTTGGAGATTTCTTAATTTAGAGAACTTTGCGATTGTACAGTTTTTACAGTTTTTAATATTTTGACAACAATTTCTTTTGTTATCAAATTTCGGAAATTTTCCGAAATTTTATATATTTTCGATTTTTGATTTTTGACAATTTTTGCATTTTTCTCGATTTTTTCATTTCAACAATTTTACAATTTTCCAATTTTGTCGATATCTTAATTTGGACAACTTTGTGATTTTACAGTTTAAACAGTTTTAACCATATTGAAAAAATTTTCTTTTTAGTATTAAATTTCGGAAATTTTCCGAAGTTTTATTTTTTTGTCGATTTTTCAATTTCTGAAATTTTTTAATTTTTCCCGATTTTCAAATTCAACAAATCTTTAAATTTTCTAATTTTGACGATTTTTATAATTTAGAGAACATTATGATTTGGTCGATTTTACAGTTTTTACTATTTGTAAAAAAATTTTCTTTTTTTATCAAATATCGGAAATTTTCCGAAATTTTATTTTTTTTAGATTTTTGAATTTTGGGAAATTTTGCATTTCATTGGATTTTTTCATTTCAACAAAATTTACAATATTCCAATTTTGAAGATTTCTAATTTAGAGAATTTTGCGATTTTAGAGTTTAAACAGTTTTTACTATTTTGAAAAAATTTTCTTTTTTTCGTCAAATTTCGGAAATTTTCCGAAATCTAAAATTTTGTCCATTTTTAAATTTCGAAAATTTTACCATTTTTCTCAATTTTTTAATTTCAACAAAATTTACAATATTCCAATTTTGTAGATAACTTAATTTAAAGAACTTTGCCATTTTTCAGTTTTTACAGCTTTTACTATTTTGAAAAAAATGTCTCTTGTTATCAAATTTCGGAAACTTTCCGAAATTTAAAATTTTTTCGATTTTTGAACTTCTGAAATTTTTAAATTTTTCTCGATTTTCAAATTCAACAAATCTTACAGTTTTTTTATTTTGACGACTTCTTAATTTAGAGAACTTTAGGATTTTGTCGATTTTACAGTTTTTACTATTTTGAAAAAATGTTCTTTTTTTAACAAATTTCGAAAATTTTCCGAAATTTTAAATTTTCTCGATTTTTTAATTTCGGAAATTTTTGCATTTCTTTGTTTTTTTTTTCATTTCAACAAAATTTACAATATTCCAATTATTGAAGATTTCTTAGTTTAAAGAACTTTGCGATTTTCCAGTTTTCACAGTTTTTACTATAACGAAAAATTTTCTTTTTTTTTATCAAATTTCGGAAGTTTTCCGAATATTTCAATTTTTTTCGATTTTTGAATTTTGGGAATTTTTGCATTTTTCTTGATATTTTTAATTCAACAAATTTTACAATTTTCCAATGTTGTCGATTTCTAAATTTAGAGAACTTTGTAATTTTGTCGATTATACAGTTCTTACTATTTTTAAGAAATTGTCTTCTTTATTAAACATCGGAAATTTTCCGAAATTTAAAATTTTTTCAATTTTTAAATTTCTGAAATTTTTTAATTTTTTTCGATTTTTTAAATTCAACAAATCTTACAATATTCCAATGTTGTCGATTTTTTAATTGAGAGAATTTTGTGTTTTGGTCAATTTTACAGATTTTACTATTTTGAAAAAATTGTCTATTCTTCAAATTTTTGGAAATTTTGCAAAATTTTAAATTTTGTCGATTTTCGGAAATTTTTGCATATTTCTCGATTTTTTAATTTCAACAAAATTTACAATATTCCAATTATGCAGATTTCTTAATTTAGAAAACTTTTCGATTTAACAGTTTTTACAGTTTTTACTATTTTAAAAAAATTTCTCTTGTTATCGAATTTCGGAACTTTTCCGAAATCTAACATTTTGTCGATTTTTAAATTTCGGAAATTTTTCTCGATTTTCAAATTCAACAAATCTTCTAATTTTCAAATTTTTACGATTTCTTAATTAAGAGAACTTTATGATTTTGTCGATTTTACAGTTTTTACTATTTTGAAACAAATATCTTTTGTTATCGAATTTCGGAAATTTTCCGAAAATTAAAATTTTTTCGATTTTTGAATTTTTGGATTTTTTGCATTTTTCTCGGTTTTTTCATTTCAACAAAATTTTCAATATTCCCATTTTCAAGATTTCTTCATTTAGAGAACTTGACGATTTTACAGTTTAAACAGTTTTTTAGTATTTTGAAAAAATTTCTTTTGTTATCAAATTTCGAAAATTTTTCCAAAATTTTCAATTTTTTCAATTTTTGAATTTTGTGAATTTTTGCATTTTTCATGATATTTTTAATTCAACAAATTTTACCATTTGCCAATGTTGTCGATTTCCAAATTTAGAGAACTTTGTAATTTCGTCGATTATACAGTCTTTATTATTTTGGAAAAATTTTCTTTTTTGTATCAAATTTTGGAAATGTTCCTAAGTTTTATTTTTTTGTCGATTTTTCAATTTCTGAAATTTTTAAATTTTTCTCGATTTTCAAATTCAACAAATCTTACAGTTTTCTAATTTTGACGATTTCTTAATTTAGAGAACTTTATGATTTTGTCGATTTTACAGTTTTTACTTTTTTGAAAAAATTTTTTTTTTTTTATCAAATTTCGGAAATTTTCCGAAATTTTAAATTTTTTAGATTTTTGAATTTTGGGAAATTTTGCATTTCATTGGATTTTTTCATTTCAACAAAATTTACAATATTCCAATTTTGAAAATTTCTAATTAAGAGAATTTTGCGATTTTACAGTTTAAACAGTTTTTACTATTTTGAAAAATTTTCGGAATTTCGGAAATTTTCCGAAATCTAAAATTTTGTACATTTTTAAATTTCGGAAATTAATGCAAATTTCTCGATTTTTTAATTTCAACAAAATTTACAATATTTCTATTTTATCTATTTCTTTATTTAGAGAACTTTACGATTTTACAGTTTAATTAGTTTTTACTATTTTGAAAAAATTGTCTTTTTTCATCAAATTTCGGATATTTTCCAAAATTTTATATTCTGTCGATTTTTGAATTTTGGGAATTTTAGCATTTTTCTCGATTTTTTCATTTCAACAAAACTTACAATTTTCCAATTTTGGAGATTTCTTAGTTTAGAGAACTTTGCGATTTTACAGTTTTTACACTTTTTAATATTTTGACAACAATTTCTTTTGTTATCAAATTTCGGAAATTTTCCGAAATTTTATATATTTTCGATTTTTGATTTTTGACAATTTTTGCATTTTTCTCGATTTTTTCATTTCAACAATTTTCCAATTTTCCAATTTTGTCGATATCTTAATTTGGACAACTTTGTGATTTTAGAGTTTAAACAGTTTTTACCATATTGAAAAAATTTTCTTTTTTGTATCAAATTTCGGAAATTTTCCGAAACTTTAAATTTTTTTAATTTTTGAATTTTGGGAAATTTTGCATTTCATTGGATTTTTTCATTTCAACAAAATTTACAATATTCCAATTTTGAAGATTTCTAATTTAGAGAATTTTGCGATTTTAGAGTTTAAACAGTTTTTACTATTTTGAAAAAATGTTCTTTTTTTAACAAATTTCGAAAATTTTCCGAAATTTTAAATTTTCTCGTTTTTTTAATTTCGGAAATTTTTGCATTTCTTTGTTTTTTTTTTTCGTTTCAACAAAATTTACAATATTCCAATTATTGAAGATTTCTTAGTTTAAAGAACTTTGCGATTTTCCAGTTTTCACAGTTTTTACTATAACGAAAAATTTTCTTTTTTTTATCAAATTTCGGAAGTTTTCCGAATATTTCAATTTTTTTCGATTTTTGAATTTTGGGAATTTTTGCATTTTTCTTGATATTTTCAATTCAACAAATCTTACAATATACCAATGTTGTCGATTTCTTAATTTAGAGAACTTTGTGATTTTGTCGATTTTACAGTCTTTATTATTTTGAAAAAATTTTCTTTTTTGCATCAAATTTCGGAAATGTTCCGAAGTTTTTTTTTTTTCGATTTTTCAATTTCTGAAATTTTTTTAAATTTTTCTCGATTTTCAAATTCAACAAATCTTACAGTTTTCTAATTTTGACGATTTCTAAATTTAGAGAACTTTAGGATTTTGTCGATTTTACAGTTTTCACTATTTTAAAAAAATTGTTTCTTTTTTTCAAATTTTCGGAAATTTTGCAAAATTTTAAATTTTGTCGATTTTTGGAAATTTTTGCACATATCTCGATTTTTTAATTTCAACAAAATTTACAATATTTCAATTTTGTCTATTTCTTTATTTAGAGAACTTTACGATTTTACAGTTTAATTAGTTTTTACTATTTTGAAAAAATTGTCTTTTATCATCAAATTTCGAATATTTTCCAAAATTTTAAATTTTGTCGATTTTTGAATTTTGGGAATTTTAGCATTTTTCTCGATTTTTTCATTTCAACAAAACTTACAATTTTTCAATTTTGGAGATTTCTTAATTTAGAGAACTTTGCGATTTTACAGTTTTTACAGTTTTTAATATTTTGACAACAATTTCATTTGTTATCGAATTTCGGAAATTTTCCGAAATTTTAAATATTTTCGATTTTTGATTTTTGACAATTTTTGCATTTTTCTCGTTTTTTTCATTTCAACAAATTTTACAATTTTCCAATTTTGTCGATTTATTAATTTGGAGAACTTTGTGATTTTAGAGTTTAAACAGTTTTAACTATTTTGAAAAAAATTTTCTTTTTTGTATCAAATTTCGGAAATGTTCCAAAATTTTAATTTTTTGTCGATTTTTAAATTTCTGAATTTTTTTAATTTTTCTCGATTTTAAATTTTAACAAATCTTACAATTTTCTAATTTTGGCGATTTCTTAATTTAGAGAACTTTATTATTTTGTCGATTTTACAGTTTTTACTATTTTGAAAAAATTTTCTTTTTCTAGCAAATTTCGGAAATTTTCCGATATTTTAATTTTTTTAGATTATTCATTTTTGGGAATTTTTGCATTTTTCTCGATTTTTTAATTTCAACAAAATTTACAGTTTTCCAATTTTGTCGATTTCTTAAATTGGAGAACTTTGTGATTTTAAAGTTTAAACAGTTTTAACTATTTTGAAAAAATTTTCTTTTTTGTATCAAATTTCTGAAATTTTTAGAAATTTATATTTTGTTCGATTTTTGAATTTTGGGATTTTTTGCATTTTTCTCGATTTTTTTATTTCAACAAAATTTTCAATATTCGAATTTTGAAGATTTATTAATTTAAAGAACTTTGCGATTTTTCAGTTTTCACAGATTTTACTATTTTGAAAAAATTGTCTTTTTTTTATCAAATTTCGAAAATTTTCCGAAATTTTAAATTTTCTCGATTTTTGAATTTCGGAAATTTTTGCATTTCTTTGGATTTTTTCATTTCAACAAAATTTACAATATTCTAATTTTGAAGATTTCTAATTAAGAGAATTTTGCGATTTAACAGTTTAAACAGTTTTTACTATTTTGAAAAATTTTCGGAATTTCGGAAATTTTCCGAAATCTAAAATTTTGTACATTTTTAAATTTCGGAAATTAATGCAAATTTCTCGATTTTTAAATTTCAACAAAATTTACAATATTTCAATTTTATCTATTTCTTTGTTTAGAGAACTTTACGATTTTACAGTTTAATTAGTTTTTACTATTTTGAAAAAATTGTCTTTTTTCATCAAATTTCGGATATTTTCCAAAATTTTATATTTTGTCGATTTTTGAATTTTGGGAATTTTAGCATTTTTCTCGATTTTTTCATTTCAACAAAACTTACAATTTTCCAATTTTGGAGATTTCTTAGTTTAGAGAACTTTGCGATTTTACAGTTTTTACAGATTTTAATATTTTGACAACAATTTCTTTTGTTATAAAATTTCGGAAATTTTCCGAAATTTTATATATTTTCGATTTTTGATTTTTGACAATTTTTGCATTTTTCTCGATTTTTTCATTTCAACAATTTTACAATTTTTCAATTTTGTCGATATCTTAATTTGGACAACTTTGTGATTTTAGAGTTTAAACAGTTTTTACCATATTGAAAAAATTTTCTTTTTTGTATCAAATTTCGGAAATTTTCCGAAATTTTAATTTTTTGTCGATTGTTGAATTTCTGAAATTTTTTAATTTTTCCCGATTTTCAAATTCAACAAATCTTCTAATTTTCAAATTTTTACGATTTCTTAATTAAGAGAACTTTATGATTTTGTCGATTTCACAGTTTTTACTATTTTGAAACAAATTTTTTTTTGTTATCGAATTTTGGAAATTTTCCGAAACTTTAAATTTTTTCAATTTTTGAATTTTGGGAAATTTTGCATTTCATTGGATTTTTTCATTTCAACAAAATTTACAATATTCCAATTTTGAAGATTTCTAATTTAGAGAATTTTGCGATTTTAGAGTTTAAACAGTTTTTACTATTTTGAAAAAATTTTCTTTTTTTCGTCAAATTTCGGAAATTTTCCGAAATCTAAAATTTTGTCCATTTTTAAATTTCGAAAAGTTTAGCATTTTTCTCAATTTTTTAATTTCAACAAAATTTACAATATTCCAATTTTGTAGATAACTTAATTTAAAGAACTTTGCGATTTTTCAGTTTTTACAGCTTTTACTATTTTGAAAAAAATGTCTCTTGTTATCAAATTTCGGAAACTTTCCGAAATTTAACATTTTTTCGATTTTTGAATTTCTGAAATTTTTAAATTTTTCTCGATTTTCAAATTCAACAAATCTTACAGTTTTTTTATTTTGACGACTTCTTAATTTAGAGAACTTTAGGATTTAGTCGATTTTACAGTTTTTACTATTTTGAAAAAATGTTCTTTTTTTAACAAATTTCGAAAATTTTCCGAAATTTTAAATTTTCTCGATTTTTTAATTTCGGAAATTTTTGCATTTCTTTGTTTTTTTTTTCGTTTCAACAAAATTTACAATATTCCAATTATTGAAGATTTCTTAGTTTAAAGAACTTTGCTATTTTCCAGTTTTCACAGTTTTTACTATAACGAAAAATTTTCTTTTTTTTATCAAATTTCGGAAGTTTTCCGAATATTTCAATTTTTTTCGATTTTTGAATTTTGGGAATTTTTGCATTTTTCTTGATATTTTTAATTCAACAAATTTTACAATTTTCCAATGTTGTCGATTTCTAAATTTAGAGAACTTTGTAATTTTGTCGATTATACAGTTCTTACTATTTTTAAGAAATTGTCTTCTTTATTAAACTTCGGAAATTTTCCGAAATTTGAAATTTTTTCAATTTTAAAATTTCTGAAATTTTTTAATTTTTTTCGATTTTTTAAATTCAACAAATCTTACAAAATTCCAATGTTGTCGATTTTTTAATTGAAAGAATTTTGTGTTTCGGTCAATTTCACAGTTTTTACTATTTTGAAAAAATTGTCTTTTCTTCAAATTTTCGGAAATTTTGCAAAATTTTAAATTTTGTCGATTTTCGGAAATTTTTGCATATTTCTCGATTTTTTAATTTCAACAAAATTTACAATATTCCAATTATGCAGATTTCTTAATTTAGAAAACTTTTCGATTTAACAGTTTTTACAGTTTTTACTATTTTAAAAAAATTTCACTTGTTATCGAATTTCGGAACTTTTCCGAAATCTAACATTTTGTCGATTTTTAAATTTCGGAAATTTTTCTCGATTTTCAAATTCAACAAATCTTCTAATTTTACAAATTTTTACGATTTCTTAATTAAGAGAACTTTATGATTTTGTCGATTTTACAGTTTTTACTATTTTGAAACAAATTTCTTTTGTTATCGAACTTCGGAAATTTTCCGAAAATTTAAATTTTTTCGATTTTTGAATTTTTGGATTTTTTGCATTTTTCTCGGTTTATTTAGTTTCAACAAAATTTACAATTTTGCAATTTTGTAGATTTCTTAATTTAAAGAAAATTGCGATTTTCCAGTTTTCACAGTTTTTACTTTTTTGAAAACAATTAAATTTTTTTATCAAATTTCGGAAATTTTCCGAAATTTTAAATTTGTTTGATTTTTAAATTTTTCTTGATATTTTTATTCAACAAATTTTACAGTTCTCCAATTTTGTCGATTTCTTAACTTGGAGAACTTTGTGATTTTACAGTTTAAACAGTTTTTACTATTTTGAAAAAATATCCTTTTTTTATCAAGTGCAGAACTTTGTGATTTTACAGTTTAAACAGTATTTACTATTTTGAACAAATTTTTTTTTTTGTTTCAAATTTCGGAAATGTTCCGAAATTTTAATTTTTTGTCGATTTTCGAATTTCTGAAATTTTTTAATTTTTCTCGATTTTCAAATTCAACAAATCTTACAATTTTCAAATTTTGGCGATTTCCCAATTAAAAGAACTTTATGATTTTGTCGATTTTACAGTTTTTTATGAACAAATTTTCTTTTTTTATTTCAAATTTCGGAAATTTTCCGAAATTTAAAATTTTTTCGATTTTTGAATTTTGGCGTTTTTTGCATTTTTCTCGGTTTTTTCATTTCAACAAAATTTTCAATATTCCAATTTTCAAGATTTCTTCATTTTGAGAACTTGACGATTTTACAGTTTAAACAGTTTTTTAGTATTTTGAAAAAATTTCTTTTGTTATCAAATTTCGAAAATTTTTCCAAAATTTTCAATTTTTTCAATTTTTGAATTTTGTGAATTTTTGCATTTTTCATGATATTTTTAATTCAACAAATTTTACCAATTGCCAATGTAGTCGATTTCCAAATTTAGAGAACTTTGTAATTTCGTCGATTATACAGTTTTTACTATTTTGAAGAAATTGTCTTCTTTATTAAACTTCGGAAATTTTCCGAAATTAAATTTTTTAGATTTTTGAATTTTGGGAAATTTTGCATTTCATTGGATTTTTTCATTTCAACAAAACTTACAATATTTCAATTTGAAGATTTCTAATTTAGAGAATTTTGCGATTTTAGAGTTTAAACAGTTTTTACTATTTTGAAAATTTTTTCTTTTTTTCGTCAAATTTCGGAAAATTTCCGAAATCAAACATTTTGTCCATTTTTAAATTTCGGAAACTTTAGCATTTTGCTCAATTTTTTAATTTCAACAAAATTTACAATAGTCAAATTTTGTAGATAACTTAATTTAAAGAACTTTGTGATTTTTCAGTTTTTACAGTTTTTACTATTTTGAAAACAATTTCTTTTGTTATCGATTTTCGGAAATTTTCCGAAATTTTAAATTTTTTCAATTTTTGAATTTTGGGATTTTTTGCATTTTTCTCGGTTTATTTAATTTCAACAAAATTTACAATTTTCCAATTTTGTCGATTTCTTAATTTGGACAACTTTGTGATTTTACAGTTTAAACAGTTTTTACCATTTTGAAAAAATTTTCTTTTTTGTATCAAATTTCGGAAATTTTCGAAATTTTAAATTATTTTGATTTTTTGATTTTTGAGAATTTTTGAATTTTTTTCGATTTTTTCATTTTCTGAAATTTTTTTAAATTTTTCTCGATTTTCAAATTCAACAAATCTTACAGTTTTCTAATTTTGACGATTTCTAAATTTAGAGAACTTTAGGATTTTGTCGATTTTACAGTTTTCACTATTTTAAAAAAATTGTTTCTTTTCTTCAAATTTTCGGAAATTTTGCAAAATTTTAAATTTTGTCGATTTTTGGAAATTTTTGCACATATCTCGATTTTTTAATTTCAACAAAATTTACAATATTTCAATTTTGTCTATTTCTTTATTTAGAAAACTTTTCGATTTTACAGTTTTTACAGTTTTTACTATTTTAAAAAAAATTTCTTTTGTTATCGAATTTCGGAAATTTTCCGAAATCTAAAATTTTTTCGATTTTTGAATTTCTGAAATTTTTTAATTTTTCTCAATTTTCAAATTCAACAAATCTTCTAATTTTCAAATTTTTACGATTTCTTAATTAAGAGAACTTTATGATTTTGTCGATTTTACAGTTTTTACTATTTTGAAACAAATTTTCTTTTTCTAGCAAATTTCGGAAATTTTCCGATATTTTAATTTTTTTAGATTATTCATTTTTGGGAATTTTTGCATTTTTCTCGATTTTTTAATTTCAACAAAATTTACAGTTTTCCAATTTTGTCGATTTCTTAAATTGGATGTGATTTTAAAGTTTAAACAGTTTTAACTATTTTGAAAAAATTTTCTTTTTTGTATCAAATTTCTGAAATTTTTAGAAATTTATATTTTGTTCGATTTTGGGATTTTTTGCATTTTTCTCGATTTTTTTATTTCAACAAAATTTTCAATATTCGAATTTTGAAGATTTATTAATTTAAAGAACTTTGCGATTTTTCAGTTTTCACAGATTTTACTATTTTGAAAAAATTGTCTTTTTTTTATCAAATTTCGAAAATTTTCCGAAATTTTAAATTTTCTCGATTTTTGAATTTCGGAAATTTTTGCATTTCTTTGGATTTTTTCATTTCAACAAAATTTACAATATTCTAATTTTGAAGATTTCTTAGTTTAAAGAACTTTGCGATTTTCCAGTTTTCACAGATTTTAATTTTCGAAAAAATTTCTTTTTCCAATGTTTTCGATTTCTAAATTTAGAGAACTTTGTGATTTTACAATTTAAACAGTTTTTACTATTTTGAAAACAATTTAATTTTTTTATCAAATTTCGGAAATTTTCCGAAATTTTAAATTTGTTTGATTTTTAAATTTTGGGAATTTTTGCATTTTTCTTGATATTTTTATTCAACAAATTTTACAGTTCTCCAATTTTGTCGATTTCTTAACTTGGAGAACTTTGTGATTTTACAATTTAAACAGTTTTTACTATTTTGAAAAAATATCCTTTTTTTATCAAGTGCTGAACTTTGTGATTTTACAGTTTAAACAGTATTTACTATTTTAAACAAATTTTTATTTTTTGTTTCAAATTTCGGAAATGTTCCGAAATTTTAATTTTTTGTCGATTTTTGAATTTCTGAAATTTTTTAATTTTTCTCGATTTTCAAATTCAACAAATCTTACAATTTTCAAATTTTGGCGATTTCCCAATTAAAAGAACTTTATGATTTTGTCGATTTTACAGTTTTAATTTTTATGAAAAAATTTTCTTTTTTTATTTCAAATTTCTTAAATTTTCCGAAATTTAAAATTTTTTCGATTTTTCAATTTTGGGGTTTTTTTGCATTTTTCTCGGTTTTTTCATTTCAACAAAATTTTCAATATTCCCATTTTCAAGATTTCTTCATTTAGAGAACTTGACGATTTTACAGTTTAAACAGTTTTTTAGTATTTTGAAAAAATTTCTTTTGTTATCAAATTTCGAAAATTTTTCCAAAATTTTCAATTTTTTCAATTTTTGAATTTTGTGAATTTTTGCATTTTTCATGATATTTTTAATTCAACAAATTTTACCATTTGCCAATGTTGTCGATTTCCAAATATAGAGAACTTTGTAATTTCGTCGGATATACAGTCTTTATTATTTTGGAAAAATTTTCTTTTTTGTATCAAATTTTGGAAATGTTCCTAAGTTTTATTTTTTTGTCGATTTTTGAATTTCTGAAATTTTTAAATTTTTCTCGATTTTCAAATTCAACAAATCTTACAGTTTTCTAATTTTGACGATTTCTTAATTTAGAGAACTTTATGATTTTGTCGATTTTACAGTTTTTACTTTTTTGAAAAAATTTTTTTTTTTTATCAAATTTCGGAAATTTTCCGAAATTTTAAATTTTTTAGATTTTTGAATTTTGGGAAATTTTGCATTTCATTGGATTTTTTCATTTCAACAAAATTTACAATATTCCAATTTTGAAGATTTCTAATTAAGAGAATTTTGCGATTTTACAGTTTAAACAGTTTTTACTATTTTGAAAAATTTTCGGAATTTCGGAAATTTTCCGAAATCTAAAATTTTGTACATTTTTAAATTTCGGAAATTAATTCAAATTTCTCGATTTTTTAATTTCAACAAAATTTACAATATTTCAATTTTATCTATTTCTTTGTTTAGAGAACTTTACGATTTTACAGTTTAATTAGTTTTTACTATTTTGAAAAAATTGTCTTTTTTCATCAAATTTCGGATATTTTCCAAAATTTTATATTTTGTCGATTTTTGAATTTTGGGAATTTTAGCATTTTTCTCGATTTTTTCATTTCAACAAAACTTACAATTTTCCAATTTTGGAGATTTCTTAGTTTAGAGAACTTTGCGATTTTACAGTTTTTACAGTTTTTAATATTTTGACAACAATTTCTTTTGTTATCAAATTTCGGAAATTTTCCGAAATTTTATATATTTTCGATTTTTGATTTTTGACAATTTTTGCATTTTTCTCGATTTTTTCATTTCAACAATTTTACAATTTTTCAATTTTGTCGATATCTTAATTTGGACAACTTTGTAATTTTAGAGTTTAAACAGTTTTTACCATATTGAAAAAATTTTCTTTTTTGTATCAAATTTCGGAAATTTTCCGAAATTTTAATTTTTTTGTCGATTGTTGAATTTCTGAAATTTTTTAATTTTTCCCGATTTTCAAATTCAACAAATCTTCTAATTTTCAAATTTTTACGATTTCTTAATTAAAAGAACTTTATGATTTTGTCGATTTCACAGTTTTTATACCCGCTACCCATAGGGTAGAAGGGTATTATGACTTAGTGCCAACAGAAAATGTATGTAACAGGCAGAAGGAGGCATCTCCGACCCCATAAAGTATATATATTCTTGATCAGCATCAACAGCCGAGACGATATAGCCATGTCCGTCTGTCCGTCTGTCCGTCTGTCTGTCTGTATGAACACCTGGATCTCAGAGACTATAAGACATAGAGACACCAAATTTGGCAAAAATGTTCCTTCATACCCTACGCAGATCAAGTTTATTTCAGAAGTTGGATGCCACGCCCCCTTCGCCCACAATAAGCATTTATCTAGAAAAAGTCAAGTTTTTTTTTATGTAAATCGCGTATAACTCCAAAAGTTCTTTGTGTAATGATGTGTAATTTGGTAAGCCATCTGCGCTTGACACTCTTAATATACCCTGTAATTTTGGTAAAAATCGGATAAGTAGAACAAAAGTTATTCGCGAAATTATTTATCAAAATTGTTGTTCCCAATGCATATGGACGTTTTAAGTGTGTGATTGACCTAGAGATATCAAATTTGGTGACAGTATTCGTGTAGGTCTTACGCAGATCAAGTTTATTTAGATTTTTGCCACGCCCCTTTCCGCCCCCAAAAACTGTAAAAGCCGTTATAATAAACCTAGAGCATTGAATTTTGGTATGCATAATAATAATTGTATTCTCAATGATTCCTGTGAATTTGGTTGAGATCGAGTTAAAAACAAGGAAGTTATTAATGAATCAATTTTATATGAAAAATTCACTTGCAGCTGCTCGCGCTTTGTTTGTTTAGTTGACAGTGTGACCATGTCGGTGTTGTGGATTTCTTCCCGCTATTTTCAAATATATACAAAACACAAGTTTCAGTATATTTTTGGTATATTTGTTGTTAAAATATCATTAAAATTTTTTTTGTTCTCTCGAAATGGGTTGCGGGTATCATACGGTCGAGCACTCTCGACTGTAGCTTTCTTACTTGTTACTATTTTGAAACAAATTTTTTTTTGTTATCGAATTTTGGAAATTTTCCGAAACTTTAAATTTTTTCAATTTTTGAATTTTGGGAAATTTTGCATTTCATTGGATTTTTCCATTTCAACAAAATTTACAATATTCCAATTTTGAAGATTTCTAATTTAGAGAATTTTGCGATTTTAGAGTTTAAACAGTTTTTACTATTTTGAAAAAATTTTCTTTTTTTCGTCAAATTTCGGAAATTTTCCGAAATCTAAAATTTTGTCCATTTTTAAATTTCGAAAAGTTTAGCATTTTTCTCAATTTTTTAATTTCAACAAAATTTACAATATTCCAATTTTGTAGATAACTTAATTTAAAGAACTTTGCGATTTTTCAGTTTTTACAGCTTTTACTATTTTGAAAAAAATGTCTCTTGTTATCAAATTTCGGAAACTTTCCGAAATTTAACATTTTTTCGATTTTTGAATTTCTGAAATTTTTAAATTTTTCTCGATTTTCAAATTCAACAAATCTTACAGTTTTTTTATTTTGACGACTTCTTAATTTAGAGAACTTTAGGGTTTTGTCGATTTTACAGTTTTTACTATTTTGAAAAAATGTTCTTTTTTTAACAAATTTCGAAAATTTTCCGAAATTTTAAATTTTCTCGATTTTTTAATTTCGGAAATTTTTGCATTTCTTTGTTTTTTTTTCGTTTCAACAAAATTTACAATATTCCAATTATTGAAGATTTCTTAGTTTAAAGAACTTTGCTATTTTCCAGTTTTCACAGTTTTTACTGTAACGAAAAATTTTCTTTTTTTAATCAAATTTCGGAAGTTTTCCGAATATTTCAATTTTTTTCGATTTTTGAATTTTGGGAATTTTTGCATTTTTCTTGATATTTTTAATTCAACAAATTTTACAATTTTCCAATGTTGTCGATTTCTAAATTTAGAGAACTTTGTAATTTTGTCGATTATACAGTTCTTACTATTTTTAAGAAATTGTCTTCTTTATTAAACTTCGGAAATTTTCCGAAATTTGAAATTTTTTCAATTTTTAAATTTCTGAAATTTTTTAATTTTTTTCGATTTTTTAAATTCAACAAATCTTACAATATTCCAATGTTGTCGATTTTTTAATTGAGAGAATTTTGTGTTTTGGTCAATTTCACAGTTTTTACTATTTTGAAAAAATTGTCTTTTCTTCAAATTTTCGGAAATTTTGCAAAATTTTAAATTTTGTCGATTTTCGGAAATTTTTGCATATTTCTCGATTTTTTAATTTCAACAAAATTTACAATATTCCAATTATGCAGATTTCTTAATTTAGAAAACTTTTCGATTTAACAGTTTTTACAGTTTTTACTATTTTAAAAAAATTTCACTTGTTATCGAATTTCGGAACTTTTCCGAAATCTAACATTTTGTCGATTTTTAAATTTCGGAAATTTTTCTCGATTTTCAAATTCAACAAATCTTCTAATTTTACAAATTTTTACGATTTCTTAATTAAGAGAACTTTATGATTTTGTCGATTTTACAGTTTTTAGTATTTTGAAACAAATTTCTTTTGTTATCGAACTTCGGAAATTTTCCGAAAATTTAAATTTTTTCGATTTTTGAATTTTTGGATTTTTTGCATTTTTCTCGGTTTATTTAGTTTCAACAAAATTTACAATTTTGCAATTTTGTAGATTTCTTAATTTAAAGAAAATTGCGATTTTCCAGTTTTCACAGTTTTTACTTTTTTGAAAACAATTAAATTTTTTTATCAAATTTCGGAAATTTTCCGAAATTTTAAATTTGTTTGATTTTTAAATTTTTCTTGATATTTTTATTCAACAAATTTTACAGTTCTCCAATTTTGTCGATTTCTTAACTTGGAGAACTTTGTGATTTTACAGTTTAAACAGTTTTTACTATTTTGAAAAAATATCCTTTTTTTATCAAGTGCAGAACTTTGTGATTTTACAGTTTAAACAGTATTTACTATTTTGAACAAATTTTTTTTTTTGTTTCAAATTTCGGAAATGTTCCGAAATTTTAATTTTTTGTCGATTTTCGAATTTCTGAAATTTTTTAATTTTTCTCGATTTTCAAATTCAACAAATCTTACAATTTTCAAATTTTGGCGATTTCCCAATTAAAAGAACTTTATGATTTTGTCGATTTTACAGTTTTTTATGAAAAAATTTTCTTTTTTTATTTCAAATTTCGGAAATTTTCCGAAATTTAAAATTTTTTCGATTTTTGAATTTTGGGGTTTTTTGCATTTTTCTCGGTTTTTTCATTTCAACAAAATTTTCAATATTCCAATTTTCAAGATTTCTTCATTTTGAGAACTTGACGATTTTACAGTTTAAACAGTTTTTTAGTATTTTGAAAAAATTTCTTTTGTTATCAAATTTCGAAAATTTTTCCAAAATTTTCAATTTTTTCAATTTTTGAATTTTGTGAATTTTTGCATTTTTCATGATATTTTTAATTCAACAAATTTTACCAATTGCCAATGTAGTCGATTTCCAAATTTAGAGAACTTTGTAATTTCGTCGATTATACAGTTTTTACTATTTTGAAGAAATTGTCTTCTTTATTAAACTTCGGAAATTTTCCGAAATTAAATTTTTTAGATTTTTGAATTTTGGGAAATTTTGCATTTCATTGGATTTTTTCATTTCAACAAAACTTACAATATTCCAATTTGAAGATTTCTAATTTAGAGAATTTTGCGATTTTAGAGTTTAAACAGTTTTTACTATTTTGAAAATTTTTTCTTTTTTTCGTCAAATTTCGGAAAATTTCCGAAATCAAACATTTTGTCCATTTTTAAATTTCGGAAACTTTAGCATTTTGCTCAATTTTTTAATTTCAACAAAATTTACAATAGTCCAATTTTGTAGATAACTTAATTTAAAGAACTTTGTGATTTTTCAGTTTTTACAGTTTTTACTATTTTGAAAACAATTTCTTTTGTTATCGATTTTCGGAAATTTTCCGAAATTTTAAATTTTTTCAATTTTTGAATTTTGGGATTTTTTGCATTTTTCTCGGTTTATTTAATTTCAACAAAATTTACAATTTTCCAATTTTGTCGATTTCTTAATTTGGACAACTTTGTGATTTTACAGTTTAAACAGTTTTAACCATTTTGAAAAAATTTTCTTTTTTGTATCAAATTTCGGAAATTTTCGAAATTTTAAATTATTTTGATTTTTTGATTTTTGAGAATTTTTGAATTTTTTTCGATTTTTTCATTTTCTGAAATTTTTTTAAATTTTTCTCGATTTTCAAATTCAACAAATCTTACAGTTTTCTAATTTTGACGATTTCTAAATTTAGAGAACTTTAGGATTTTGTCGATTTTACAGTTTTCACTATTTTAAAAAAATTGTTTCTTTTTTTCAAATTTTCGGAAATTTTGCAAAATTTTAAATTTTGTCGATTTTTGGAAATTTTTGCACATATCTCGATTTTTTAATTTCAACAAAATTTACAATATTTCAATTTTGTCTATTTCTTTATTTAGAGAACTTTACGATTTTACAGTTTAATTAGTTTTTACTATTTTGAAAAAATTGTCTTTTATCATCAAATTTCGAATATTTTCCAAAATTTTAAATTTTGTCGATTTTTGAATTTTGGGAATTTTAGCATTTTTCTCGATTTTTTCATTTCAACAAAACTTACAATTTTCCAATTTTGGAGATTTCAATTTTCCAATTTTGTCGATTTATTAATTTAGAGAACTTTATTATTTTGTCGATTTCACAGATTTTACTATTTTGAAAAAAATGTCTTTTTTTTTATCAAATTTCGAAAATTTTCCGAAATTTTAAATTTTCTCGATTTTTGAATTTCGGAAATTTTTGCATTTCTTTGGATTTTGTTCATTTCAACAAAATTTACAATATTCTAATTTTGAAGATTTCTTAGTTTAAAGAACTTTGCGATTTTCCAGTTTTCACAGATTTTACTTTTTCGAAAAAATTTCTTTTGTTATCAAATTTCGGAAATTTTTCGATTTTTGAACTTTGGGAATTTTTGCATTTTTCTTGATGTTTTTAATTCAACAAATTTTACAATTTTCCAATGTTGTCTATTTTTTAATTGAGAAAACTTTGTGTTTTTGTCGATTTTACAGTTTTTACTATTTTGAAAAAATTGTCTTTTCTTCAAATGTTCGGAAATTTTGCAAAATTTAAAATTTTGTCGATTTTCGGAAATTTTTGCATATTTCTCGATTTTTTAATTTCAACAAAATTTACAATATTCCAATTATGAATATTTCTTAATTTAGAAAACTTTTCGATTTTACAGTTTTTACAGTTTTTACTATTTTAAAAAAAATTTCTTTTGTTATCGAATTTCGGAAATTTTCCGAAATCTAAAATTTTTTCGATTTTTGAATTTCTGAAATTTTTTAATTTTTCTCAATTTTCAAATTCAACAAATCTTCTAATTTTCAAATTTTTACGATTTCTTAATTAAGAGAACTTTATGATTTTGTCGATTTTACAGTTTTTACTATTTTGAAACAAATTTATTTTGTTATCGAATTTCGGAAATTTTCCGAAATTTTAAATTTTTTCGATTTTTGAATTTTGGGATTTTTTGCATTTTTTTCGGTTTATTTAATTTCAACAAAATTTACAATTTTGCAATTTTGTAGATTTCTTAATATAAAGAAAATTGCGATTTTCCAGTTTTCACAGTTTTTATTTTTTTGAAAACAATTAAATTTTTTTATCAAATTTCGGAAATTTTCCGAAATTTTAAATTTGTTTGATTTTAAAATTTTGGGAATTTCTGCATTTTTCTTGATATTTTTATTCAACAAATTTTACAGTTCTCCAATTTTGTCGATTTCCAAATTTAGAGAACTTTGTAATTTCGTCGATTATACAGATTTAATTTTTATGAAAAAATTTTCTTTTTTTATTTCAAATTTCGGAAATGTTCCGAAATTTTAATTTTTTGTCGATTTTTGAATTTCTGAAATTTTTTAATTTTTCTCGATTTTTAAATTCAACAAATCTTACAATTTTCAAATTTTGGCGATTTCCTAATTAAGAGAACTTTATGATTTTGTCGATTTTACAGTTTTAATTTTTATGAAAAAATTTTCTTTTTTTATTTCAAATTTCGGAAATTTTCCGAAATTTAAAATTTTTTGGATTTTTGAATTTTGGGTTTTTTTGCATTTTTCTCGGTTTTTTCATTTCAACAAAATTTTCAATATTCCCATTTTCAAGATTTCTTAATTTAGAGAACTTTACGATTTTACAGTTTAAACAGTTTTTTAGTATTTTGAAAAAATTTCTTTTGTTATCGAATTTCGAAAATTTTTCCAAAATTTTCAATTTTTTCAATTTTTGAATTTTGTGAATTTTTGCATTTTTCTTGATATTTTTAATTCAACAAATTTTACCATTTTCCAATGTTGTCGATTTCCAAATTTAGAGAACTTTGTAATTTCGTCGATTATACAGATTTTACTATTTTGAAGAAATTGTCTTCTTTATTAAACTTCGGAAATTTTCCGAAATTTTAAATTTATTCGATTTTTGAATTTCTGAAATTTTTTAATTTTTCTCGTTTTTCAAATTCAACAAATCTTCTAATTTTCAAATTTTTACGATTTCTTAATTAAGAGAACTTTATGATTTTGTCGATCTAACAGTTTTTACTATTTTGAAACAAATTTTTTTTTGTTATCGAATTTCGGAAATTTTCCGAAATTTGAAATTTTTTCAATTTTTAAATTTCCGAAATTTTTTAATTTTTTTCGATTTTTTAAATTCAACAAATCTTACAATATTCCAATGTTGTCGATTTTTTAATTGAGAGAATTTTGTGTTTTGGTCAATTTCACAGTTTTTACTATTTTGAAAAAATTGTCTTTTCTTCAAATTTTCGGAAATTTTGCAAAATTTTAAATTTTGTCGATTTTCGGAAATTTTTGCATATTTCTCGATTTTTTAATTTCAACAAAATTTACAATATTCCAATTATGCAGATTTCTTAATTTAGAAAACTTTTCGATTTAACAGTTTTTACAGTTTTTACTATTTTAAAAAAATTTCACTTGTTATCGAATTTCGGAACTTTTCCGAAATCTAACATTTTGTCGATTTTTAAATTTCGGAAATTTTTCTCGATTTTCAAATTCAACAAATCTTCTAATTTGCAAATTTTTACGATTTCTTAATTAAAAGAACTTTATGATTTTGTCGATTTTACAGTTTTTACTATTTTGAAACAAATTTCTTTTGTTATCGAACTTCGGAAATTTTCCGAAAATTTAAATTTTTTCGATTTTTGAATTTTTGGATTTTTTGCATTTTTCTCTTTCTTTATTAAACTTCGGAAATTTTCCGAAATTAAATTTTTTAGATTTTTGAATTTTGGGAAATTTTGCATTTCATTGGATTTTTTCATTTCAACAAAACTTACAATATTCCAATTTGAAGATTTCTAATTTAGAGAATTTTGCGATTTTAGAGTTTAAACAGTTTTTACTATTTTGAAAATTTTTTCTTTTTTTCGTCAAATTTCGGAAAATTTCCGAAATCAAAAATTTTGTCCATTTTTAAATTTCGGAAACTTTAGCATTTTGCTCAATTTTTTAATTTCAACAAAATTTACAATAGTCCAATTTTGTAGATAACTTAATTTAAAGAACTTTGTGATTTTTCAGTTTTTACAGTTTTTACCATTTTGAAAAAATTTTCTTTTTTGTATCAAATTTCGGAAATTTTCGAAATTTTAAATTATTTTGATTTTTTGATTTTTGAGAATTTTTGAATTTTTTTCGATTTTTTCATTTTCTGAAATTTTTTTAAATTTTTCTCGATTTTTAAATTCAACAAATCTTACAGTTTTCTAATTTTGACGATTTCTAAATTTAGAGAACTTTAGGATTTTGTCGATTTTACAGTTTTCACTATTTTAAAAAAATTGTTTCTTTTTTTCAAATTTTCGGAAATTTTGCAAAATTTTAAATTTTGTCGATTTTTGGAAATTTTTGCACATATCTCGATTTTTTAATTTCAACAAAATTTACAATATTTCAATTTTGTCTATTTCTTTATTTAGAGAACTTTACGATTTTACAGTTTAATTAGTTTTTACTATTTTGAAAAAATTGTCTTTTATCATCAAATTTCGAATATTTTCCAAAATTTTAAATTTTGTCGATTTTTGAATTTTGGGAATTTTAGCATTTTTCTCGATTTTTTCATTTCAACAAAACTTACAATTTTCCAATTTTGGAGATTTCAATTTTCCAATTTTGTCGATTTATTAATTTAGAGAACTTTATTATTTTGTCGATTTCACAGATTTTACTATTTTGAAAAAAATGTCTTTTTTTTATCAAATTTCGAAAATTTTCCGAAATTTTAAATTTTCTCGATTTTTGAATTTCGGAAATTTTTGCATTTCTTTGGATTTTGTTCATTTCAACAAAATTTACAATATTCTAATTTTGAAGATTTCTTAGTTTAAAGAACTTTGCGATTTTCCAGTTTTCACAGATTTTACTTTTTCGAAAAAATTTCTTTTGTTATCAAATTTCGGAAATTTTTCGATTTTTGAACTTTGGGAATTTTTGCATTTTTCTTGATGTTTTTAATTCAACAAATTTTACAATTTTCCAATGTTGTCGATTTTTTAATTGAGAAAACTTTGTGTTTTTGTCGATTTTACAGTTTTTACTATTTTGAAAAAATTGTCTTTTCTTCAAATGTTCGGAAATTTTGCAAAATTTAAAATTTTGTCGATTTTCGGAAATTTTTGCATATTTCTCGATTTTTTAATTTCAACAAAATTTACAATATTCCAATTATGAATATTTCTTAATTTTTTAATTTTTCTCAATTTTCAAATTCAACAAATCTTCTAATTTTCAAATTTTTACGATTTCTTAATTAAGAGAACTTTATGATTTTGTCGATTTTACAGTTTTTACTATTTTGAAACAAATTTATTTTGTAATCGAATTTCGGAAATTTTCCGAAATTTTAAATTTTTTCGATTTTTGAATTTTGGGATTTTTTGCATTTTTTTCGGTTTATTTAATTTCAACAAAATTTACAATTTTGCAATTTTGTAGATTTCTTAATATAAAGAAAATTGCGATTTTCCAGTTTTCACAGTTTTATTTTTTTCAAAACAATTAAATTTTTTTATCAAATTTCGGAAATTTTCCGAAATTTTAAATTTGTTTGATTTTAAAATTTTGGGAATTTCTGCATTTTTCTTGATATTTTTATTCAACAAATTTTACAGTTCTCCAATTTTGTCGATTTCCAAATTTAGAGAACTTTGTAATTTCGTCGATTATACAGATTTAATTTTTATGAAAAAATTTTCTTTTTTTATTTCAAATTTCGGAAATGTTCCGAAATTTTAATTTTTTGTCGATTTTTGAATTTCTGAAATTTTTTAATTTTTCTCGATTTTTAAATTCAACAAATCTTACAATTTTCAAATTTTGGCGATTTCCTAATTAAGAGAACTTTATGATTTTGTCGATTTTACAGTTTTAATTTTTATGAAAAAATTTTCTTTTTTTATTTCAAATTTCGGAAATTTTCCGAAATTTAAAATTTTTTCGATTTTTGAATTTTGGGGTTTTTTGCATTTTTCTCGGTTTATTTAATTTCAACAAAATTTACAATTTTCCAAATTTGTGGATTTCTTAATTTAGAGAACTTTACGATTTTACAGTTTAAACAGTTTTTTAGTATTTTGAAAAAATTTCTTTTGTTATCGAATTTCGAAAATGTTTCCAAAATTTTCAATTTTTTCAATTTTTGAATTTTGTGAATTTTTGCATTTTTCTTGATATTTTTAATTCAACAAATTTTACCATTTTCCAATGTTGTCGATTTCCAAATTTAGAGAACTTTGTAATTTCGTCGATTATACAGATTTTACTATTTTGAAGAAATTGTCTTCTTTATTAAACTTCGAAAATTGTCCGAAATTTTAAATTTATTCGATTTTTGAATTTCTGAAATTTTTTAATTTTTCTCGTTTTTCAAATTCAACAAATCTTCTAATTTTCAAATTTTTACGATTTCTTAATTAAGAGAACTTTATGATTTTGTCGATCTAACAGTTTTTACTATTTTGAAACAAATTTTTTTTTGTTATCGAATTTCGGAAATTTTCCGAAATTTTAAATTTTTTCATTTTTTGAATTTTGGGATTTTTTTGCATTTTTCTCGGTTTATTTAATTTCAACAAAATTTACAATTTTCCAAATTTGTGGATTTCTTAATTTAGAGAACTTTGCGATTTTACAGTTTTTACAGTTTTTACTATTTTGAAAAAATTTAATTTTATTATCTAATTTCGGAAATTTTCCGAAATTTTAAATTTTTTCGATTTTTGAATTTTGGGAAGTTTTGCATTTTTCTTGGTAGTTTTGTTCAACAAATTTTACAGTTTTCCAATTTGGACGATTTCTAAATTTGGAGAACTTTGTGATTTTACAGTTTAAACAGTTTTTACTATTTTGAAAAAATGTTCTTTTTTGTATCAAATTTTTGAAATGTTCCAAAATTTTAATTTTTTCTATTTTTGAATTTCTGAAATTTTTGAATTTTTCTCGATTTTCAAATTCAACAAATCTTACAATTTTGTAATTTTGGCGATTTCTTAATTTAGAGAATTTTATGATTTTGTCGATTTTACAGTTTTTACTATTTTGAAAAAATTTTCTTTTTCTAGCAAATTTCGGAAATTTTCCGATATTTTAATTTTTTTACATTATTCATTTTTGGGAATTTTTGCATTTTTCTCGATTTTTTAATTTCAACAAAATTTACAGTTTTCCAATTTTGTCGATTTCTTAAATTGGAGAACTTTGTGATTTTACAGTTTAAACAGTTTTAACTATTTTGAAAAAATGTTCTTTTTTGTATCAAATTTCGGAAATGTTCCAAAATTTTTATATATTGTCGATTTTTGAATTTCTGATATTTTTTAATTATTCTCGGTTTTCAAATTCAAAAAATCTTATCAATTTCTAATTTTGACGATTTCTTAATTAATGGAAATTTATGATTTTGTCGATTTTACAGTTTTTACTATTTTGAAAAAAATCGTTTTAATATCAAATTTCGGAAATTTTCAGAGTTTTTAAATTTTTTCGATTTTTGAATTTTGGGAATTTTTGCATTTTTGTTGATATTTTTAATTCAACAAATTTTAAAATTTTTCAATGTTGTCGATTTATAAATTTAAAGAACTTTGTGATTTTGTCGATTGTACAGTTTTTACTATTTTGAAGAAATTGTCTTTTTTTGATACATTTTTCGGAAATTTTGCAAAATTTTAAGTTTTGTCTATTTTCGGAAATTTTTGCATTTTTCTCGATTTTTTAATTTCAACAAATTTTACAATTTTCCAATTTTGTAGATTTCTGAATTTAAAGAGCTTTGCGATTTTACAGTTTAAAAAGTTTTTACTATTTTGAAAAAATTTTTCTTTTTTTTATCAAATTTCGGAAATGTTCAGAAATTTCAATTTTTTGTCGATTTTTGAATTCTGGGAATTTTTGCATTTTTCTCGTTTTTTTTTTCATTTCAACAAAATTTACAATTTTCCAATTTTTTAGATTTCATAATTTAAAAAACTTTGTGATTTTCTAGTTTTCACAGTTTGTACCATGTTGAAAAAATTTTCTTTTTTGTATCAAATTTCGGAAATTTTCCGAAATTTTAATTTGTTGTCGATTGTTGAATTTCTGAAATTTTTTAATTTTTCCCGATTTTCAAATTCAACAAATCTTTAAATTTTCTAATTTTGACGATTTTTATAATTTAGAGAACATTATGATTTGGTCGATTTAACAGTTTTTACTATTTGTAAAAAAATTTTCTTTTTTTTATCAAATTTCGGAAGTTTTCCGAAATTTTATTTTTATTAGATTTTTGAATTTTGGGAAATTTCGCATTTCATTGGATTTTTTCATTTCAACAAAATTTACAATATTCCATTTTTGAAGATTTCTAATTTAGAGAATTTTGCGATTTTAGAGTTTAAACAGTTTTTACTATTTTGAAAAAGTTTTCTTTTTTGTATCAAATTTCGGAAATTTTACAAAATTTTACATATTTTATTTCGATTTTTGATTTTTACAGTTTTCTAATTTTGACGACTTCTTAATTTAGAGAACTTTAGGATTTTGTCGATTTTACAGTTTTTACTATTTTGAAAAAATGTTCTTTTTTTAACAAATTTCGAAAATTTTCCGAAATTTTAAATTTTCTCGATTTTTTAATTTCGGAAATTTTTTCATTTCTTTGTTTTTTTTTTCGTTTCAACAAAATTTACAATATTCCAATTATTGAAGATTTCTTAGTTTAAAGAACTTTGCGATTTTCCAGTTTTCACAGTTTTTACTATAACGAAAAATTTTTTTTTTTTATCAAATTTCGGAAGTTTTCCAAATATTTCAATTTTTGTCGATTTTTGAATTTTGGGAATTTTTGCATTTTTCTTGATATTTTTAATTCAACAAATTTTACAATTTTCCAATGTTGTCGATTTCTAAATTTAGAGAACTTTGTAATTTTGTCGATTATACAGTTCTTTCTATTTTTAAGAAATTGTCTTCTTTATTAAACTTCGGAAATTTTCCGAAATTTGAAATTTTTTCAATTTTTAAATTTCCGAAATTTTTTAATTTTTTTCGATTTTTTAAATTCAACAAATCTTACAATATTCCAATGTTGTCGATTTTTTAATTGAGAGAATTTTGTGTTTTGGTCAATTTCACAGTTTTTACTATTTTGAAAAAATTGTCTTTTCTTCAAATTTTCGGAAATTTTGCAAAATTTTAAATTTTGTCGATTTTCGGAAATTTTTGCATATTTCTCGATTTTTTAATTTCAACAAAATTTACAATATTCCAATTATGCAGATTTCTTAATTTAGAAAACTTTTCGATTTAACAGTTTTTACAGTTTTTACTATTTTAAAAAAATTTCACTTGTTATCGAATTTCGGAACTTTTCCGAAATCTAACATTTTGTCGATTTTTAAATTTCGGAAATTTTTCTCGATTTTCAAATTCAACAAATCTTCTAATTTGCAAATTTTTTCGATTTCTTAATTAAAAGAACTTTATGATTTTGTCGATTTTACAGTTTTTACTATTTTGAAACAAATTTCTTTTGTTATCGAACTTCGGAAATTTTCCGAAAATTTAAATTTTTTCGATTTTTGAATTTTTGGATTTTTTGCATTTTTCTCTTTCTTTATTAAACTTCGGAAATTTTCCGAAATTAAATTTTTTAGATTTTTGAATTTTGGGAAATTTTGCATTTCATTGGATTTTTTCATTTCAACAAAACTTACAATATTCCAATTTGAAGATTTCTAATTTAGAGAATTTTGCGATTTTAGAGTTTAAACAGTTTTTACTATTTTGAAAATTTTTTCTTTTTTTCGTCAAATTTCGGAAAATTTCCGAAATCAAAAATTTTGTCCATTTTTAAATTTCGGAAACTTTAGCATTTTGCTCAATTTTTTAATTTCAACAAAATTTACAATAGTCCAATTTTGTAGATAACTTAATTTAAAGAACTTTGTGATTTTTCAGTTTTTACAGTTTTTACTATTTTGAAAACAATTTCTTTTGTTATCGATTTTCGGAAATTTTCCGAAATTTTAAATTTTTTCAATTTTTGAATTTTGGGATTTTTTGCATTTTTCTCGGTTTATTTAATTTCAACAAAATTTACAATTTTCCAATTTTGTCGATTTCTTAATTTGGACAACTTTGTGATTTTACAGTTTAAACAGTTTTTACCATTTTGAAAAAATTTTCTTTTTTGTATCAAATTTCGGAAATTTTCGAAATTTTAAATTATTTTGATTTTTTGATTTTTGAGAATTTTTGAATTTTTTTCGATTTTTTCATTTTCTGAAATTTTTTTAAATTTTTCTCGATTTTTAAATTCAACAAATCTTACAGTTTTCTAATTTTGACGATTTCTAAATTTAGAGAACTTTAGGATTTTGTCGATTTTACAGTTTTCACTATTTTAAAAAAATTGTTTCTTTTTTTCAAATTTTCGGAAATTTTGCAAAATTTTAAATTTTGTCGATTTTTGGAAATTTTTGCACATATCTCGATTTTTTAATTTCAACAAAATTTACAATATTTCAATTTTGTCTATTTCTTTATTTAGAGAACTTTACGATTTTACAGTTTAATTAGTTTTTACTATTTTGAAAAAATTGTCTTTTATCATCAAATTTCGAATATTTTCCAAAATTTTAAATTTTGTCGATTTTTGAATTTTGGGAATTTTAGCATTTTTCTCGATTTTTTCATTTCAACAAAACTTACAATTTTCCAATTTTGGAGATTTCAATTTTCCAATTTTGTCGATTTATTAATTTAGAGAACTTTATTATTTTGTCGATTTCACAGATTTTACTATTTTGAAAAAAATGTCTTTTTTTTATCAAATTTCGAAAATTTTCCGAAATTTTAAATTTTCTCGATTTTTGAATTTCGGAAATTTTTGCATTTCTTTGGATTTTGTTCATTTCAACAAAATTTACAATATTCTAATTTTGAAGATTTCTTAGTTTAAAGAACTTTGCGATTTTCCAGTTTTCACAGATTTTACTTTTTCGAAAAAATTTCTTTTGTTATCAAATTTCGGAAATTTTTCGATTTTTGAACTTTGGGAATTTTTGCATTTTTCTTGATGTTTTTAATTCAACAAATTTTACAATTTTCCAATGTTGTCGATTTTTTAATTGAGAAAACTTTGTGTTTTTGTCGATTTTACAGTTTTTACTATTTTGAAAAAATTGTCTTTTCTTCAAATGTTCGGAAATTTTGCAAAATTTAAAATTTTGTCGATTTTCGGAAATTTTTGCATATTTCTCGATTTTTTAATTTCAACAAAATTTACAATATTCCAATTATGAATATTTCTTAATTTTTTAATTTTTCTCAATTTTCAAATTCAACAAATCTTCTAATTTTCAAATTTTTACGATTTCTTAATTAAGAGAACTTTATGATTTTGTCGATTTTACAGTTTTTACTATTTTGAAACAAATTTATTTTGTAATCGAATTTCGGAAATTTTCCGAAATTTTAAATTTTTTCGATTTTTGAATTTTGGGATTTTTTGCATTTTTTTCGGTTTATTTAATTTCAACAAAATTTACAATTTTGCAATTTTGTAGATTTCTTAATATAAAGAAAATTGCGATTTTCCAGTTTTCACAGTTTTTATTTTTTTCAAAACAATTAAATTTTTTTATCAAATTTCGGAAATTTTCCGAAATTTTAAATTTGTTTGATTTTAAAATTTTGGGAATTTCTGCATTTTTCTTGATATTTTTATTCAACAAATTTTACAGTTCTCCAATTTTGTCGATTTCCAAATTTAGAGAACTTTGTAATTTCGTCGATTATACAGATTTAATTTTTATGAAAAAATTTTCTTTTTTTATTTCAAATTTCGGAAATGTTCCGAAATTTTAATTTTTTGTCGATTTTTGAATTTCTGAAATTTTTTAATTTTTCTCGATTTTTAAATTCAACAAATCTTACAATTTTCAAATTTTGGCGATTTCCTAATTAAGAGAACTTTATGATTTTGTCGATTTTACAGTTTTAATTTTTATGAAAAAATTTTCTTTTTTTATTTCAAATTTCGGAAATTTTCCGAAATTTAAAATTTTTTCGATTTTTGAATTTTGGGGTTTTTTGCATTTTTCTCGGTTTATTTAATTTCAACAAAATTTACAATTTTCCAAATTTGTGGATTTCTTAATTTAGAGAACTTTACGATTTTACAGTTTAAACAGTTTTTTAGTATTTTGAAAAAATTTCTTTTGTTATCGAATTTCGAAAATGTTTCCAAAATTTTCAATTTTTTCAATTTTTGAATTTTGTGAATTTTTGCATTTTTCTTGATATTTTTAATTCAACAAATTTTACCATTTTCCAATGTTGTCGATTTCCAAATTTAGAGAACTTTGTAATTTCGTCGATTATACAGATTTTACTATTTTGAAGAAATTGTCTTCTTTATTAAACTTCGAAAATTGTCCGAAATTTTAAATTTATTCGATTTTTGAATTTCTGAAATTTTTTAATTTTTCTCGTTTTTCAAATTCAACAAATCTTCTAATTTTCAAATTTTTACGATTTCTTAATTAAGAGAACTTTATGATTTTGTCGATCTAACAGTTTTTACTATTTTGAAACAAATTTTTTTTTGTTATCGAATTTCGGAAATTTTCCGAAATTTTAAATTTTTTCATTTTTTGAATTTTGGGATTTTTTTGCATTTTTCTCGGTTTATTTAATTTCAACAAAATTTACAATTTTCCAAATTTGTGGATTTCTTAATTTAGAGAACTTTGCGATTTTACAGTTTTTACAGTTTTTACTATTTTGAAAAAATTTAATTTTATTATCTAATTTCGGAAATTTTCCGAAATTTTAAATTTTTTCGATTTTTGAATTTTGGGAAGTTTTGCATTTTTCTTGGTAGTTTTGTTCAACAAATTTTACAGTTTTCCAATTTGGACGATTTCTAAATTTGGAGAACTTTGTGATTTTACAGTTTAAACAGTTTTTACTATTTTGAAAAAATGTTCTTTTTTGTATCAAATTTTTGAAATGTTCCAAAATTTTAATTTTTTCTATTTTTGAATTTCTGAAATTTTTGAATTTTTCTCGATTTTCAAATTCAACAAATCTTACAATTTTGTAATTTTGGCGATTTCTTAATTTAGAGAATTTTATGATTTTGTCGATTTTACAGTTTTTACTATTTTGAAAAAATTTTCTTTTTCTAGCAAATTTCGGAAATTTTCCGATATTTTAATTTTTTTACATTATTCATTTTTGGGAATTTTTGCATTTTTCTCGATTTTTTAATTTCAACAAAATTTACAGTTTTCCAATTTTGTCGATTTCTTAAATTGGAGAACTTTGTGATTTTACAGTTTAAACAGTTTTAACTATTTTGAAAAAATGTTCTTTTTTGTATCAAATTTCGGAAATGTTCCAAAATTTTTATATATTGTCGATTTTTGAATTTCTGAAATTTTTTAATTATTCTCGGTTTTCAAATTCAAAAAATCTTATCAATTTCTAATTTTGACGATTTCTTAATTAATGGAAATTTATGATTTTGTCGATTTTACAGTTTTTACTATTTTGAAAAAAATCGTTTTAATATCAAATTTCGGAAATTTTCAGAGTTTTTAAATTTTTTCGATTTTTGAATTTTGGGAATTTTTGCATTTTTGTTGATATTTTTAATTCAACAAATTTTAAAATTTTTCAATGTTGTCGATTTATAAATTTAAAGAACTTTGTGATTTTGTCGATTGTACAGTTTTTACTATTTTGAAGAAATTGTCTTTTTTTGATACATTTTTCGGAAATTTTGCAAAATTTTAAGTTTTGTCTATTTTCGGAAATTTTTGCATTTTTCTCGATTTTTTAATTTCAACAAATTTTACAATTTTCCAATTTTGTAGATTTCTGAATTTAAAGAGCTTTGCGATTTTACAGTTTAAAAAGTTTTTACTATTTTGAAAAAATTTTTCTTTTTTTTATCAAATTTCGGAAATGTTCAGAAATTTCAATTTTTTGTCGATTTTTGAATTCTGGGAATTTTTGCATTTTTCTCGTTTTTTTTTTCATTTCAACAAAATTTACAATTTTCCAAGTTTTTAGATTTCATAATTTAAAAAACTTTGTGATTTTCCAGTTTTCACAGTTTGTACCATGTTGAAAAAATTTTCTTTTTTGTATCAAATTTCGGAAATTTTCCGAAATTTTAATTTGTTGTCGATTGTTGAATTTCTGAAATTTTTTAATTTTTCCCGATTTTCAAATTCAACAAATCTTTAAATTTTCTAATTTTGACGATTTTTATAATTTAGAGAACATTATGATTTGGTCGATTTAACAGTTTTTACTATTTGTAAAAAAATTTTCTTTTTTTTATCAAATTTCGGAAGTTTTCCGAAATTTTATTTTTATTAGATTTTTGAATTTTGGGAAATTTCGCATTTCATTGGATTTTTTCATTTCAACAAAATTTACAATATTCCATTTTTGAAGATTTCTAATTTAGAGAATTTTGCGATTTTAGAGTTTAAACAGTTTTTACTATTTTGAAAACTTTTTCTTTTTTTATCAAATTTCGGAAATTTTCCGAAATCTAAAATTTTGTCGATTTTTAAATTTCGGAAATTTGATAATTTTTCTCAATTTTTTAATTTCAACAAAATTTACAATATTCCAATTTTGGAGATAACTTAATTTAAAGAACTTTGTGATTTTACAGTTTAAACAGTTTCAATCATTTTGAAAAAATGTTCTTTTTTTATCAAATTTCGGAAATTTTCCGAAATTTCAAATTATTTCGATTTTTGATTTTTGAGAATTTTTACATTTTTCTCAATTTTTTAAATACAACAAATCTTACAATATTCCAATGTTATCGATTCCTTAATTTAAAGAACTTTGTGATTTTGTGGATTTTACAGTCTTTATTATTTTGAAAAAATTTTCTATTTTGTATTAAAATTCGGAACTGTTCCGACATTTGAATTTTTAGTCGATTTTTGAATTTCTGAAATTTTTAAATTTTTCTTTTTTTTCAAATTCAACAAATCTTACAGTTTTCTAATTTTGACGACTTCTTAATTTAGAGAACTTTAGGATTTTGTCGATTTTACAGTTTTTACTATTTTGAAAAAATTTTCTTTTTTTATCAAATTTGGAAAATTTTCCGAAATTTTAAATTTTCTCGATTTTTTAATTTCGGAAATTTTTGCATTCTTTGTTTTTTTTCCTTTCAACGAAATTTACAATATTCCAATTTTTGAAGATTTCTTAGTTTAAAGAACTTTGCGATTTTCCAGTTTTCACAGTTTTTACTATAACGAAAAATTTTTATTTTTTTTATCAAATTTCGGAAGTTTTCCGAATATTTTAATTTTTTCGATTTTTGAATTTTGGGAATTTTTGCATTTTTCTTGATATTTTTAATTCAACAAATTTTACCATTTTCCAATGTTGTCGATTTCCAAATTTAAGAACTTTGTAATTTCGTCGATTATACAGTTTTTACTATTATGAAGAAATTGTCTTCTTTATTGAACTTCGGAAATTTTCCGAAATTTTAAATTTTTTCGATTTTTGAATTTCTGAAATTTTTTAATTTTTCTCGATTTTCAAATTCAACAAATCTTCTAATTTTTAAATATTTACGATTTCTTAATTTAGAGAACTTTATGATTTTGTCGATTTTACAGTTTTTACTATTTTGAAACAAATTTCTTTTGTTATCGAATTTCGGAAATTTTCCGAAATTTTAAATTTTTTCGATTTTTGAATTTTGGGATTTTTGCATTTTTCTCGGTTTATTTAATTTCAACAAAATTTACAATTTTGCAATTTTGTAGATTTCTTAATTTAAAGAAAATTGCGATTTTCCAGTTTTCACAGTTTTTACTTTTTTGAAAACAATTAAATTTTTTTATCAAATTTCGGAAATTTTCCGAAATTTTAAATTTGTTTGATTTTTAAATTTTGGGAATTTTTGCATTTTTCTTGTTATTTTTATTGAACAAATTTTACAGTTCTCCAATTTTGTCGATTTCTTAACTTGGAGAACTTTGTGATTTTACAGTTTAAACAGTATTTACTATTTTGAACAAATTTTTATTTTTTGTTTCAAATTTCGGAAATGTTCCGAAATTTTAATTTCTTGTCGATTTTTGAATTTCTGAAATTTTTTAATTTTTCTCGATTTTTAAATTCAACAAATCTTACAATTTTCAAATTTTGGCGATTTCCAAATTAAGAGAACTTTATGATTTTGTCGATTTTACAGTTTTAATTTTTATGAAAAAATTTTCTTTTTTAATTTCAAATTTCGGAAATTTTCCGAAATTTAAAATTTTTTCGATTTTTGAATTTTGGGGTTTTCTGCATTTTTCTCGGTTTTTTCATTTCAACAAAATTTTCAATATTTCCATTTTCAAGATTTCTTAATTAAGAGAACTTTACGATTTTATACTTTAAACAGTTTTTTAGTAATTTGAAAAAATTTCTTTTGTTATCGAATTTCGAAAATTTTTCCAAAATTTTTAATTTTTTCAATTTTTGAATTTTGTGAATTTTTGCATTTTTCTTGATATTTTTAATTCAACAAATTTTACCATTTTCCAATGTTGTCGATTTCCAAATTTAGAGAACTTTGTAATTTCGTCGATTATACAGTTTTTACTATTATGAAGAAATTGTCTTCTTTATTAAACTTCGGAAATTTTCCGAAATTTTAAATCTTTTCGATTTTTGAATTTCTGAAATTTTTTAATTTGTCTCGTTTTTCAAATTCAACAAATCTTCTAATTTTAAAATTTTTACGATTTCTTAATTAAGAGAACTTTATGATTTTGTTGATTTTACAGTTTTTACTATTTTGAAAAAAATCGTTTTAATATCAAATTTCGGAAATTTTCAGAATTTTTAAATTTTTTCGATTTTTGAATTTTGGGAATTTTTGCATTTTTGTTGATATTTTTAATTCAACAAATTTTAAAATTGTCCAATGTTGTCGATTTCTAAATTTAGAGAACTTTGTGATTTTGTCGATTGTACAGTTTTTACTATTTTGAAGAAATTGTCTTTTTTTGATACATTTTTCGGAAATTTTGCAAAATTTTAAGTTTTGTCTATTTTCGGAAATTTTTGCATTTTTCTCGATTTTTTAATTTCAACAAATTTTACAATTTTCCAATTTTGTAGATTTCTGAATTTAAAGAGCTTTGCGATTTTCAGTTTAAAAAGTTTTTACTATTTTGAAAAAATTTTTCTTTTTTTTTATCAAATTTCGGAAATGTTCAGAAATTTCAATTTTTTGTCGATTTTTGAATTCTGGGAATTTTTGCATTTTTCTCGTTTTTTTTTCATTTCAACAAAATTTACAATTTTCCAATTTTGTAGATTTCTTAATTTAAAGAACTTTGCGATTTTCCAGTTTTCACAGTTTGTACCATGTTGAAAAAATTTTCTTTCTTGTATCAAATTTCGGAAATTTTCCGAAATTTTAATTTGTTGTCGATTGTTGAATTTCTGAAATTTTTTAATTTTTCCCGATTTTCAAATTCAACAAATCTCTAAATTTTCTAATTTTGACGATTTTTATAATTTAGAGAACATTATGATTTGGTCGATTTAACAGTTTTTACTATTTGTAAAAAAATTTTCTTTTTTTTATCAAATTTCGGAAGTTTTCCGAAATTTTATTTTTATTAGATTTTTGAATTTTGGCAAATTTTGCATTTCATTGGATTTTTTCATTACAACAAAATTTACAATATTCCAATTTTGAAGATTTCTAATTTAGAGAATTTTGCGATTTTAGAGTTTAAACAGTTTTTACAATTTTGAAAACTTTTTCTTTTTTTTATCAAATTTCGGAAATTTTCCGAAATCTATTTTTAAATTTCGGAAATTTTATCATTTTTCTCAATTTTTTAATTTCAAAAAAATTTACAATATTCCAATTTTGTAGACAACTTAATTTAAAGAACTTTGCGATTTTTCAGTTTTTACAGTTTTAACTATTTTGAAAAAAATGTCGCTTGTTATCAAATTTCGGAAATTTTCCGAAATTTAAAATTTTTTCGATTTTTGATTTTTGAGAATTTTTGCATTTTTCTCAATTTTTTAAATACAACAAATCTTACAGTTTTCTAATTTTGACGATTTCTTAATTTAGAGAACTTTAGGATTTTGTCAATTTTACAGTTTTTACTATTTTGAAAAAATATTCTTTTTTTATCAAATTTCGAAAATTTTCCGAAATTTTAATTTTTCTCGATTTTTGAATTTCGGAAATTTTTGCATTTCTTTGGATTTTTTCATTTCAACAAAATTTACAATATTCTAATTTTGAAGATTTCTTAGTTTAAAGAACTTTGCGATTTTCCAGTTTTCACAGATTTTACTTTTTCGAAAAAATTTCTTTTGTTATCAAATTTCGGAAATTTTCCGAATATTTAAATTTTTCGATTTTTGAACTTTGGGAATTTTTGCATTTTTCTTGATATTTTTAATTCAACAAATTTTACAATTTTCCAATGTTGTCGATTTCTAAATTTAGAGAGCTTTGTAATTTTGTCGATTATACAGTTTTTACTATTTTTAAGAAATTGTCTTCTTTATTAAACTTTGAAAATTGTCCGAAATTTTAAATTTTTTCAATTTTTAAATTTCTGAAACTTTTTAATTTTTCTCGATTTTTTAAATTCAACAAATCTTACAATATTCCAATTTTGTCGATTTTTTAATTGAGAGAACTTTATGATTTTGTCGATTTTACAGATTTTACTATTTTGAAAAAATTTTCTTTTTCTAGCAAATTTCGGAAATTTTCCGATATTTTAATTTTTTTACATTATTCATTTTTGGGAATTTTTGCATTTTTTTCGAATTTTTAATTTCAACAAAATTTACAGTTTTCCAATTTTGTCGATTTCTTAAATTGGAGAACTTTGTGATTTTACAGTTTAAACAGTTTTAACTATTTTGAAAAAATGTTCTTTTTTGTATCAAATTTCGGAAATGTTCCAAAATTTTTATTTTTTGTCGATTTTTGAATTTCTGAAATTTTTTAATTATTCTCGATTTTCAAATTCAACAAATCTTGCAATATTTTAATTTTGACGATTTCTTAATTAATGGAAATTTATGATTTTGTCGATTTTACAGTTTTTAGTATTTTGAAGAAATTGTCTTTTTTTGATACATTTTTCGGAAATTTTGCAAATTTTTAAGTTTTGTCGATTTTCGGAAATTTTTGCATTTTTCTCGATTTTTTAATTTCAACAAATTTTACAATTTTCCAATTTTGTAGATTTCTGAATTTAAAGAGCTTTGCGATTTTACAGTTTTCACAGTTTTTACTATTTTGAAAACAATTTCTTTTGTTATCGAATTTCGGAAATCTTCCGAAATTTTAATTTTTTCCGATTTTAAGATTTTGAAATTTTTGCATTTTTCTCGATTTTTTCATTTCAACAAAATTTAAAATTTTCCAATTTTGTAGATTTCTTAATTTAAAGAACTTTGCGATTTTCCAGTTTTCACAGTTTTTACTATTTTGAAAAAATTGTCTTTTTTTTATCAAATTTCGGAAATTTTCCGAAATTTTAAATTTTGTCGACTTAAAAATTTCAGAAATTTTTGCTTTTTTCTCGATTTTTTTCATTTTATCAAAATTTACAATATTAAAATTTTGTAAATTTCTTAATTTAAAGAGCTTTGCGATTTTTAAGTTTTCACTGTCTTTACTATTTTGAAAAAAATTTATTTTGTTATCGAATTTCGGAAATTTTACGAAATTTTAAAATTTTTAGATTTTTGAATTTTGAGAATTTTTGCATTTTTTTCGATTTTTTCATTTCAACAAAATTTACAATTTTCCAATTTTGTAGATTTCTTAATTTAAAGAACTTTGCGATTTTCCAGTTTTCACAGTTTTTACTTTTTTGAAAACAATTTAATTTTTTTATCAAATTTCGGAAATTTTCCGAAATTTTAAATTTGTTTGATTTTTAAATTCTGGGAATTTTTGCATTTTTCTCGATTTTTTTATTTCAACAAATTTTAAAGCTCTCCAATTTTGTCGATTTCTTAACTTGGAGAACTTTGTGATTTTACTGTTTAAACAGTATTTACTATTTTGAAGAAATTTTTTTTTTTTGTTGTTCCGAAATTTTAATTTTTTGTCGATTTTCGAATTTCTGAAATTTTTTAATTTTTCTCTAAATTCAACAAATCTTACAATTTTCAAAATTTGACGATTTCCTAATTAAGATATCTTTATGATTTTGTCGATTTTACAGTTTTAATTTTTGTGAAAAAATTTTCTTTTTATATTTCAAATTTCGGAAATTTTCCGAAATTTAAAATTTTTTCGATTTTTGAATTTTGGGGATTTTTCATTTTTCTCGGTTTTTTCACTTCAACAACATTTTCAATATTCCCATTTTCAAAATTTCTTATTTTAGAGAACTTTACGATTTTACAGATTAAACAGTTTTTACTATTTTGAAAAACTTTCTTTTGTTATTGAATTTCGAAAATTTTTCCAAAATTTTCAATTTTTTCAATTTTTGAATTTTGTGAATTTTTGCATTTTTCTTGATATTTTTAATTCAACAAATTTTACAATTTTCTAATGTTGTCGATTTCCAAATTTCGAGAACTTTGTAGTTTCGTCGATTATACAGTTTTTACTATTTTGAAGAAATTGTCTTCTTTATTAAACTTCGGAAATTTTCCGAAATTTTAAATTTTTCGATTTTTGAACTTTGGGAATTTTTGCATTTTTCTTGATATTTTTAATTCAACAAATTTTACAATTTTCCAATGTTGTCGATTTCTAAATTTAGAGAGCTTTGTAATTTTGTCGATTATACAGTTTTTACTATTTTTAAGAAATTGTCTTCTTTATTAAACTTTGAAAATTGTCCGAAATTTTAAATTTTTTCAATTTTTAAATTTCTGAAACTTTTTAATTTTTCTCGATTTTTTAAATTCAACAAATCTTACAATATTCCAATTTTGTCGATTTTTTAATTGAGAGAACTTTATGATTTTGTCGATTTTACAGATTTTACTATTTTGAAAAAATTTTCTTTTTCTAGCAAATTTCGGAAATTTTCCGATATTTTAATTTTTTTACATTATTCATTTTTGGGAATTTTTGCATTTTTCTCGAATTTTTAATTTCAACAAAATTTACAGTTTTCCAATTTTGTCGATTTCTTAAATTGGAGAACTTTGTGATTTTACAGTTTAAACAGTTTTAACTATTTTGAAAAAATGTTCTTTTTTGTATCAAATTTCGGAAATGTTCCAAAATTTTTATTTTTTGTCGATTTTTGAATTTCTGAAATTTTTTAATTATTCTCGATTTTCAAATTCAACAAATCTTGCAATATTCTAATTTTGACGATTTCTTAATTAATGGAAATTTATGATTTTGTCGATTTTACAGTTTTTAGTATTTTGAAGAAATTGTCTTTTTGATACATTTTTCGGAAATTTTGCAAATTTTTAAGTTTTGTCGATTTTCGGAAATTTTTGCATTTTTCTTGATTTTTTAATTTCAACAAATTTTACAATTTTCCAATTTTGTAGATTTCTGAATTTAAAGAGCTTTGCGATTTTACAGTTTTCACAGTTTTTACTATTTTGAAAACAATTTCTTTTGTTATCGAATTTCGGAAATCTTCCGAAATTTTAATTTTTTCCGATTTTAAGATTTTGAAATTTTTGCATTTTTCTCGATTTTTTCATTTCAACAAAATTTAAAATTTTCCAATTTTGTAGATTTCTTAATTTAAAGAACTTTGCGATTTTCCAGTTTTCACAGTTTTTACTATTTTGAAAAAATTGTCTTTTTTTTATCAAATTTCGGAAATTTTCCGAAATTTTAAATTTTGTCGACTTAAAAATTTCAGAAATTTTTGCTTTTTTCTCGATTTTTTTCATTTTATCAAAATTTACAATATTAAAATTTTGTAAATTTCTTAATTTAAAGAGCTTTGCGATTTTTAAGTTTTCACTGTCTTTACTATTTTGAAAAAAATTTATTTTGTTATCGAATTTCGGAAATTTTACGAAATTTTAAAATTTTTAGATTTTTGAATTTTGAGAATTTTTGCATTTTTTTCGATTTTTTCATTTCAACAAAATTTACAATTTTCCAATTTTGTAGATTTCTTAATTTAAAGAACTTTGCGATTTTCCAGTTTTCACAGTTTTTACTTTTTTGAAAACAATTTAATTTTTTTATCAAATTTCGGAAATTTTCCGAAATTTTAAATTTGTTTGATTTTTAAATTCTGGGAATTTTTGCATTTTTCTCGATTTTTTTATTTCAACAAATTTTAAAGCTCTCCAATTTTGTCGATTTCTTAACTTGGAGAACTTTGTGATTTTACTGTTTAAACAGTATTTACTATTTTGAAGAAATTTTTTTTTTTTGTTGTTCCGAAATTTTAATTTTTTGTCGATTTTCGAATTTCTGAAATTTTTTAATTTTTCTCTAAATTCAACAAATCTTACAATTTTCAAAATTTGACGATTTCCTAATTAAGATATCTTTATGATTTTGTCGATTTTACAGTTTTAATTTTTGTGAAAAAATTTTCTTTTTATATTTCAAATTTCGGAAATTTTCCGAAATTTAAAATTTTTTCGATTTTTGAATTTTGGGGATTTTTCATTTTTCTCGGTTTTTTCACTTCAACAACATTTTCAATATTCCCATTTTCAAAATTTCTTATTTTAGAGAACTTTACGATTTTACAGATTAAACAGTTTTTACTATTTTGAAAAACTTTCTTTTGTTATTGAATTTCGAAAATTTTTCCAAAATTTTCAATTTTTTCAATTTTTGAATTTTGTGAATTTTTGCATATTTCTTGATATTTTTAATTCAACAAATTTTACAATTTTCTAATGTTGTCGATTTCCAAATTTAGAGAACTTTGTAGTTTCGTCGATTATACAGTTTTTACTATTTTGAAGAAATTGTCTTCTTTATTAAACTTCGGAAATTTTCCGAAATTTTAAATTTTTTCGATTATTGAATTTCTGAAATTTTTTAATTTTTCTCGTTTTTCAAATTCAACAAATCTTCTAATTTTACAAATTTTTACGATTTCTTAATTAAGAGAACTTTATGATTTTGTCGATTTTACAGTTTTTACTATTTTTTTAAAAATTTTCTTTTTCTATCAAATTTCGGAAATTTTCCGATATTTTAATTTTTTCGATTTTTGAATTTTGGGAATTTTTGCATTTTTCTCGATTTTTTAATTTCAACAAAATTTACAGTTTTCCAATTTTGTCGATTTCTTAAATTTGAGAAATTTTCTTTTTCTATCAAATTTCGGAAATTTTCCGATATTTTAATTTTTTCGATTTTGGGAATTTTTGCATTTTTCTCGATTTTTTAATTTCAACAAAATTTACAGTTTTCCAATTTTGGCGATTTCTTAAATTTCTTTTTCTATCAAATTTCGGAAATGTTTCGAAATTTTAATTTTTTTAGATTTTTGAATTTTGGGATTTTTTGCATTTTTCTCGGTTTATTTAATATCAACAAAATTTAAAAATTTGCAATTTTGTGGATTTCTTAATTTAAAGAACTTTGCGATTTTCCAGTTTTCACAGTTTTTACTTTTTTGAAAACAATTTAATTTTTTTATCAAATTTCGGAAATTTTCCGAAATTTGAAATTTTTTCGATTTTTGAATTTTGGGAATTTTTGCATTTTTCTTGGTAGTTTTGTTAAACAAATTTTACAGTTTTCCAATTTGGACGATTTCTTAATTTGGAGAACTTTGTGATTTTACAGTTTAAACAGTTTTTACTATTTTGAAAAAATTTTCTTTTTTGTATAAAATTTTTGAAATGTTCCAAAATTTTAATTTTTTTCTATTCTTGAATTTCTGAAATTTTTTAATTTGTTTCGATTTTCGAATTCAACAAATCTTACAGTTTTCTAATTTTGACGATTTCTTAATTTAGAGAACTTTAGGATTTTGTCAATTTTACAGTTTTTACTATTTTGAAAAAATATTCTTTTTTTATCAAATTTCGAAAATTTTCAGAAATTTTAAATTTTCTCGATTTTTGAATTTCGGAAATTTTTGCATTTCTTTGGATTTTTTCATTTCAACAAAATTTACAATATTCTAATTTTGAAGATTTCTTAGTTTAAAGAACTTTGCGATTTTCCAGTTTTCACAGATTTTACTTTTTCGAAAAAATTTCTTTTGTTATCAAATTTCGGAAATTTTCCGAATATTTAAATTTTTCGATTTTTGAACTTTGGGAATTTTTGCATTTTTCTTGATATTTTTAATTCAACAAATTTTACAATTTTCCAATGTTGTCGATTTCTAAATTTAGAGAGCTTTGTAATTTTGTCGATTATACAGTTTTTACTATTTTTAAGAAATTGTCTTCTTTATTAAACTTTGAAAATTGTCCGAAATTTTAAATTTTTTCAATTTTTAAATTTCTGAAACTTTTTAATTTTTCTCGATTTTTTTAATTCAACAAATCTTACAATATTCCAATTTTGTCGATTTTTTAATTGAGAGAACTTTGTGTTTTTGACGATTTTACAGTTTTTACTATTTTGAAAAAATTGTCTTTTCTTGAAATTTTCGAAAATTTTGAAAAATTTAAAATTTTGTCGATTTTCGGAAATTTTTGCATATTTCTCGATTTTTTAATTTCAACAAAATTTACAATATTCCAATTACGAAGATTTCTTAATTTAGAAAACTTTTCGATTTTACAGTTTTTACAGTTTTTACTATTTTACAAAAAATTTTAAATTTTGTCGACTTAAAAATTTCAGAAATTTTTGCTTTTTTCTCGATTTTTTTCATTTTATCAAAATTTACAATATTAAAATTTTGTAAATTTCTTAATTTAAAGAGCTTTGCGATTTTTAAGTTTTCACTGTCTTTACAATTTTGAAAAAAATTTATTTTGTTGTCGAATTTCGGAAATTTTACGAAATTTTAAAATTTTTAGATTTTTGAATTTTGAGAATTTTTGCATTTTTTTCGATTTTTTCATTTCAACAAAATTTACAATTTTCCAATTTTGTAGATTTCTTAATTTAAAGAACTTTGCGATTTTCCAGTTTTCACAGTTTTTACTTTTTTGAAAACAATTTAATTTTTTTATCAAATTTCGGAAATTTTCCGAAATTTTAAATTTGTTTGATTTTTAAATTCTGGGAATTTTTGCATTTTTCTCGATTTTTTTATTTCAACAAATTTTACAGCTCTCCAATTTTGTAGATTTCTTAACTTGGAGAACTTTGTGATTTTACTGTTTAAACAGTATTTACTATTTTGAAGAAATTTTTTTTTTTGTTGTTCCGAAATTTTAATTTTTTGTCGATTTTCGAATTTCTGAAATTTTTTAATTTTTCTCTAAATTCAACAAATCTTACAATTTTCAAAATTTGACGATTTCCTAATTAAGATATCTTTATGATTTTGTCGATTTTACAGTTTTAATTTTTGTGAAAAAATTTTCTTTTTATATTTCAAATTTCGGAAATTTTCCGAAATTTAAAATTTTTTCGATTTTTGAATTTTGGGGATTTTTCATTTTTCTCGGTTTTTTCACTTCAACAACATTTTCAATATTCCCATTTTCAAAATTTCTTATTTTAGAGAACTTTACGATTTTACAGATTAAACAGTTTTTACTATTTTGAAAAACTTTCTTTTGTTATTGAATTTCGAAAATTTTTCCAAAATTTTCAATTTTTTCAATTTTTGAATTTTGTGAATTTTTGAATTTTTCTTGATATTTTTAATTCAACAAATTTTACAATTTTCTAATGTTGTCGATTTCCAAATTTAGAGAACTTTGTAGTTTCGTCGATTATACAGTTTTTACTATTTTGAAGAAATTGTCTTCTTTATTAAACTTCGAAAATTTTCCGAAATTTTAAATTTTTTCGATTATTGAATTTCTGAAATTTTTTAATTTTTCTCGTTTTTCAAATTCAACAAAACTTCTAATTTTACAAATTTTTACGATTTCTTAATTAAGAGAACTTTATGATTTTGTCGATTTTACAGTTTTTACTATTTTTTTAAAAATTTTCTTTTTCTATCAAATTTCGGAAATTTTCCGATATTTTAATTTTTTCGATTTTTGAATTTTGGGAATTTTTGCATTTTTCTCGATTTTTTAATTTCAACAAAATTTACAGTTTTCCAATTTTGTCGATTTCTTAAATTTGAGAAGAGAACTTTATGATTTTGTCGATTTTACAGTTTTTACTATTTTTTAAAAATTTTCTTTTTCTATCAAATTTCGGAAATCTTCCGATATTTTAATTTTTTCGATTTTTGAATTTTGGGAATTTTTGCATTTTTCTCGATTTTTTAATTTCAACAAAATTTACAGTTTTCCAATTTTGTCGATTTCTTAAATTTGAGAAATTTTCTTTTTCTATCAAATTTCGGAAATTTTCCGATATTTTAATTTTTTCGATTTTGGGAATTTTTGCATTTTTCTCGATTTTTTAATTTCAACAAAATTTACAGTTTTCCAATTTTGGCGATTTCTTAAATTTCTTTTTCTATCAAATTTCGGAAATGTTCCGAAATTTTAATTTTTTTAGATTTTTGAATTTTGGGATTTTTTGCATTTTTCTCGGTTTATTTAATATCAACAAAATTTAAAAATTTGCAATTTTGTGGATTTCTTAATTTAAAGAACTTTGCGATTTTCCAGTTTTTACAGTTTTTACTATTTTGAAAAAATTTATTTTATTATCTAATTTCGGAAATTTTCCGAAATTTGAAATTTTTTCGATTTTTGAATTTTGGGAATTTTTGCATTTTTCTTGGTAGTTTTGTTAAACAAATTTTACAGTTTTCCAATTTGGACGATTTCTTAATTTGGAGAACTTTGTGATTTTACAGTTTAAACAGTTTTTACTATTTTGAAAAAATTTTCTTTTTTGTATAAAATTTTTGAAATGTTCCAAAATTTTAATTTTTTTCTATTTTTGAATTTCTGAAATTTTTTAATTTGTTTCGATTTTCGAATTCAACAAATCTTACAGTTTTCTAATTTTGACGATTTCTTAATTTAGAGAACTTTAGGATTTTGTCAATTTTACAGTTTTTACTATTTTGAAAAAATATTCTTTTTTTATCAAATTTCGAAAATTTTCCGAAATTTTAAATTTTCTCGATTTTTGAATTTCGGAAATTTTTGCATTTCTTTGGATTTTTTCATTTCAACAAAATTTACAATATTCTAATTTTGAAGATTTCTTAGTTTAAAGAACTTTGCGATTTTCCAGTTTTCACAGATTTTACTTTTTCGAAAAAATTTCTTTTGTTATCGAATTTCGAAAATTTTTCCAAAATTTTCAATTTTTTCAATTTTTGAATTTTGTGAATTTTTGCATTTTTCTTGATAGTTTTAATTCAACAAATTTTACCATTTTCCAATGTTGTCGATTTCCAAATTTAGAGAACTTTGTAATTTCGTCGATTATACAGTTTTTACTATTTTGAAGAAATTGTCTTCTTTATTAAACTTCGGAAATTTTCCGAAATTTTAAATTTATTCGATTTTTGAATTTCTGAAATTTTTTAATTTTTCTCGTTTTTCAAATTCAACAAATCTTCTTATTTTCAAATTTTTACGATTTCTTAATTAAGAGAACTTTATGATTTTGTCGATCTTACAGTTTTTACTATTTTGAAACAAATTTTTTTTTGTTATCGAATTTCGGAAATTTTACGAAATATTAAAATTTTTAGATTTTTGAATTTTGAGAATTTTTGCATTTTTTTCGATTTTTTCATTTCAACAAAATTTACAATTTTCCAATTTTGTAGATTTCTTAATTTAAAGAACTTTGCGACTTTCCAGTTTTCACAGTTTTTACTTTTTTGAAAACAATTTAATTTTTTTATCAAATTTCGGAAATTTTCCGAAATTTTAAATTTGTTTGATTTTTAAATTCTGGGAATTTTTGCATTTTTCTCGATTTTTTTATTTCAACAAATTTTACAGCTCTCCAATTTTGTCGATTTCTTAACTTGGAGAACTTTGTGATTTTACTGTTTATACAGTATTTACTATTTTTAACACATTTGTTTTTTTGTTGTTCCGAAATTTTAATTTTTTGTCGATTTTCGAATTTCTGAAATTTTTTAATTTTTCTCTAAATTCAACAAATCTTACAATTTTCAAAATTTGACGATTTCCTAATTAAGATATCTTTATAATTTTGTCGATTTTACAGTTTTAATTTTTGTGAAAAATTTTTCTTTTTATATTTCAAATTTCGGAAATTTTCCGAAATTTTAAATTTTCTCGATTTTTTAATTTCGGAAATTTTTGCATTCTTTGTTTTTTTTCCTTTCAACAAAATTTACAATATTCCAATTTTTGAATATTTCTTAGTTTAAAGAACTTTGCGATTTTCCAGTTTTCACAGTTTTTACTATAACGAAAATTTTTTTTTTTTTATCAAATTTCGGAAGTTTTCCGATTATTTTAATTTTTTCGATTTTTGAATTTTGGGAATTTTTGCATTTTTCTTGATATTTTTAATTCAACAAATTTTACAATTTTCCAATGTTGTCGATTTCTAAATTTAGAGAACTTTGTAATTTTGTCGATTATACAGTTTTTACTATTTTTAAGAAATTGTCTTCTTTATTAAACTTCGGAAATTTTCCGAAATTTTAAATTTTTTCAATTTTTAAATTTCTGAAATTTTTTAATTATTTTCGATTTTTTAAATTCAACAAATCTTACAATATTCCAATGTTGTCGATTTCTTAATATAGATATTTGTGATTTTGTGGATTTTACAGTCTTTATTATTTTGAAAAAATTTTCTTATTTGTATCAAATTTCGGAAATTTTCCGAAATCTAAAATTTTGTCGATTTTTAAATTTCGGAAATTTTATCATTTTTCTCAATTTTTTAATTTCAACAAAATTAACAATATTCCAATTTTGTAGATAACTTAATTTAAAGAACTTTGCGATTTTTCAGTTTTTACAGTTTTAACTATTTTGAAAAAAATGTCTCTTGTTATCAAATTTCGGAGATTTTCCGAAATTTTAAATTTTTTCAACTTTTAAATTTCTGAAATTTTTTAATTTTTCTCGATTTTTTAAATTCAACAAAGCTTACTATATTCCAATATTGTCGATTTTTTAATTGAGAGATCTTTGTGTTTTTGTCGATTTTACAGTTTTTACTATTTTGAAAAAATCGTCTTTTCTTCAAATTTTCGGAAATTTTGCAAAATTTAAAATTTTGTCGATTTTCGGAAATTTTTGCATATTTCTCGATTTTTTAATTTCAACAAAATTTACAATTTTCCAATTGTGAAGATTTCTTAATTTAGAAAACTTTTCGATTTTACAGTTTTTACAGTTTTTACTATTTTAAAAAAAATTTCTTTTGTTATCGAATTTCGGAAATTTTCCGAAATCTAAAATTTTTTCGATTTTTGAATTTCTGAAATTTTTTAATTTTTCTCGATTTTCAAATTCAACAAATCTTCTAATTTTTAAATTTTTACGATTTCTTAATAAAGAGAGCTTTATGATTTTGTCGATTTTACAGTTTTTACTGTTTTGAAACAAATTTCTTTTGTTATCGAATTTCGGAAATTTTCCGAAATTTTAAATTTTTTCGATTTTTGAATTTTGGGATTTTTTGCATTTTTCTCGGTTTATTTAATTTCAACAAAATTTACAATTTTGCAATTTTGTAGATTTCTTAATTTAAAGAAAATTGTGATTTTCCAGTTTTCACAGTTTTTACTTTTTTGAAAACAATTAAATTTTTTTATCAAATTTCGGAAATTTTCCGAAATTTTAAATTTGTTTGATTTTTAAATTTTGGGAATTTTTGCATTTTTCTTGTTATTTTTATTCAACAAATTTTACAGTTCTCCAATTTTGTCGATTTCTTAACTTGGAGAACTTTGTGATTTTACAGTTTAAACAGTATTTACTATTTTGAACAAATTTTTATTTTTTGTTTCAAATTTCGGAAATGTTACGAAATTTTAATTTTTTGTAGATTTTTGAATTTCTGAAATTTTTTAATTTTTCTCTAAATTCAACAAATCTTACAATTTTCAAATTTTGGCGATTTCCTAATTAAGAGAACCTTATGATTTTGTCGATTTTACAGTTTTAATTTTTATGAAAAAATTTTCTTTTTTAATTTCAAATTTCGGAAATTTTCCGAAATTTAAAATTTTTTCGATTTTTGAATTTTGGGGTTTTTTGCATTTTTCTCGGTGCTTTCATTTCAACAAAATTTTCAATATTCCCATTTTCAAGATTTCTTAATTTAGAGAACTTTACGATTTTATAGTTTAAACAGTTTTTTAGTAATTTGAAAAAATTTCTTTTGTTATCGAATTTCGAAAATTTTTCCAAAATTTTCAATTTTTTCAATTTTTGAATTTTGTGAATTTTTGCATTTTTCTTGATATTTTTAATTCAACAAATTTTACCATTTTCCAATGTTGTCGATTTCCAAATTTAGAGAACTTTGTAATTTCGTCGATTATACAGTTTTTACTATTATGAAGAAATTGTCTTCTTTATTAAACTTCGGAAATTTTCCGATATTTTAAATTTTTTCGATTTTTGAATTTCTGAAATTTTTTAATTTGTCTCGTTTTTCAAATTCAACAAATCTTCTAATTTTCAAATTTTTACGATTTCTTAGTTAAGAGAACTTTATGATTTTGTCGATTTTACAGTTTTTACTATTTTGAAAAAAATCGTTTTAATATCAAATTTCGGAATTTTTCAGAATTTTTAAATTTTTTCGATTTTTGAATTTTGGGAATTTTTGCATTTTTGTTGAGATTTTTAATTCAACAAATTTTAAAATTTTCCAATGTTGTCGATTTCTAAATTTAGAGAACTTTGTGATTTTGTCGATTGTACAGTTTTTACTATTTTGAAGAAATTGTCTTTTTTTGATACATTTTTCGGAAATTTTGCAAAATTTTAAATTTTGTCGATTTTCGGAAATTTTTGCATATTTATCGATTTTTTAATTTCAACAAAATTTAAAATATTCCAATTATGAAGATTTCTTAATTTAGAAAACTTTTCGATTTTACAGTTTTTACAGTTTTTAGTATTTTAAAAAAAATTTCTTTTGTTATCGAATTTCGGAAATTTTAGCTTTTTTCTCAATTTTTTAATTTCAACAAAATTTACAATATTCCAATTCAGTAGATATCTTAATTTAGAAAACTTTGCAATTTTTCAGTTTTTACAGTTTTTACTGTTTTGAAAAAAAAATTTCTCTTGTTATCAAATTTCGGAAATTTTCCGAAATTTAAAATTTTTTCGATTTTTGAATTTTGAGAATTTTTGAATTTTTCTCGATTTTTTAAATTCAACAAATCTTACAATATTCCAATGTTGTCGATTTCTTAATATTGATATTTGTGATTTTGTGGATTTTACAGTCTTTATTATTTTGAAAAAATTTTCTTTTTTGTATCAAATTTCGAAAATGTTCCGAAATTTGAATTTTTTGTCGATTTTTGAATTTCTGAAATTTTTCTCGATTTTCAAATTAAAAAAATCTTACAGTTTTCTAATTTTGACGATTTCTAAATTTAGAGAACTTTAGGATTTTGTCGATTTTACAGTTTTTACTATTTTGAAAAAATTTTCTTTTTTTTATCAAATTTCGAAAATTTTCCGAAATTTTAAATTTTTAAAATTTTTAAATTTCTGAAACTTTTTAATTTTTCTCGATTTTTTCATTTCAACAAAATTTAAAATTTTCCAATTTTGTAGATTTCTTAATTTAAAGAACTTTGCGATTTTCCAGTTTTCACAGTTTTTACTATCTTGAAAAAATTGTCTTTTTTTTATCAAATTTCGGAAATTTTCCGAAATTTTAAATTTTGTCGACTTAAAAATTTCAGAAATTTTTGCATTTTTCTCGATTTTTTTCATTTGATCAAAATTTACAATATTAAAATTTTGTAAATTTCTTAATTTAAAGAGCTTTGCGATTTTTAAGTTTTCACTGTCTTTAATATTTTGAAAAAAATTTATTTTGTTATCGAATTTCGGAAATTTTACGAAATTTTAAAATTTTTAGATTTTTGAATTTTGAGAATTTTTGCATTTTTTTCGATTTTTTCATTTCAACAAAATTTACAATTTTCCAATTTTGTAGATTTCTTAATTTAAAGAACTTTGCGACTTTCCAGTTTTCACAGGTTTTACTTTTTTGAAAACAATTTAATTTTTTTATCAAATTTCGGAAATTTTCCGAAATTTTAAATTTGTTTGATTTTTAAATTCTGGGAATTTTTGCATTTTTCTCGATTTTTTTATTTCAACAAATTTTACAGCTCTCCAATTTTGCCGATTTCTTAACTTGGAGAACTTTGTGATTTTACTGTTTAAACAGTATATACTATTTTGAAGAAATTTTTTTTTATTTTGTTGTTCCGAAATTTTTAATTTTTTGTCGATTTTCGAATTTCTGAAATTTTTTAATTTTTCTCTAAATTCAACAAATCTTACAATTTTCAAAATTTGACGATTTCCTAATTAAGATATCTTTATGATTTTGTTGATTTTACAGTTTTAATTTTTGTGAAAAAATTTTATTTTTATATTTCAAATTTCGGAAATTTTCCGAAATTTTAAATTTTTTCGATTTTTGAATTTTGGGGATTTTTCATTTTTCTCGGTTTTTTCATTTCAACAAAATTTTCAATATTTCCATTTTCAAGATTTCTTATTTTAGAGAACTTTACGATTTTACAGTTTAAACAGTTTTTACTATTTTGAAAAACTTTCTCTTGTTATCGAATTTCGAAAATTTTTCCAAAATTTAAAATTTTTTCAATTTTTGAATTTTGTGAATTTTTGCATTTTTCTTGATATTTTTAATTCAACAAATTTTACAATTTTCCAATGTTGTCGATTTCCAAATTTAGAGAACTTTATAATTTCGTCGATTATACAGTTTTTACTATTTTGAAGAAATTGTCTTCTTTATTAAACTTCGGAAATTTTCCGAAATTTTAATTTTTTTCGATTATTGAATTTCTGAAATTTTTTAATTTTTCTCGCCTTTCAAATTCAACAAATCTTCTCATTTTCAAATTTTTACGATTTCTTAATTAAGAGAACTTTATGATTTTGTCGATCTTACAGTTTTTACTATTTTTTAAAAATTTTATTTTTCTATCAAATTTCGGAAATTTTCCGATATTTTAATTTTTTTGATTTTTGAATTTTGGGAATTTTTGCATTTTTCTCGATTTTTTAATTTCAACAAAATTTACAGTTTTCCAATTTTGTCGATTTCTTAAATTTGAGAAATTTTCCTTTTCTATCAAATTTCGGAAATTTTCCGATATATTAATTTTTTCGATTTTTGAATTTTGGGAATTTTTGCATTTTTCTCGATTTTTTAATTTCAACAAAATTTACAGTTTTCCAATTTTGTCGATTTCTTAAATTTCTTTTTCTATCAAATTTCGGAAATGTTCCGAAATTTTAATTTTTTTAGATTTTTGAATTTTGGGATTTTTTGCATTTTTCTCGGTTTATTTAATATCAACAAAATTTACAATTTTCCAATTTTGTGGTTTTTTAATTTAAAAAACTTTGCGATTATACCGTTTTTACAGTTTTTACTATTTTGAAAAAATTTAATTTTATTATCTAATTTCGGAAATTTTCCGAAATTTGAAATTTTTTAGATTTTTGAATTTTGGGAATTTTTGCATTTTTCTTGGTAGTTTTGTTAAACAAATTTTACAGTTTTCCAATTTGGACGATTTCTTAATTTGGAGAACTTTGTGATTTTACAGTTTAAACAGTTTTTACTATTTTGAAAAAATTTTCTTTTTTGTATCAAATTTTTGAAATGTTCCAAAATTTTAATTTTTTTCTAATTTTGAATTTCTGAAATTTTTTAATTTGTTTCGATTTTCGAATTCAACAAATCTTACAGTTTTCTAATTTTGACGATTTCTAAATTTAGAGAACTTTAGGATTTTGTCGATTTTACAGTGTTTACTATTTCGAAAAAATTTCTTTTGTTATCGAATTTCGAAAATTTTTCCAAAATTTTAAATTTTTTCAATTTTTGAATTTTGTGAATTTTTGCATTTTTCTTGATATTTTTAATTCAACAAATTTTACCATTTTCCAATGTTGTCGATTTCTTAATTAAGAGAACTTTATGATTTTGTCGATTTTACAGTTTTTACTATTTTGAAACAAATTTTTTTTTGTTATCGAATTTCGGAAATTTTCCGAAATTTTAAATTTTTTCATTTTTCGAATTTTGGGTTTTTTTGCATTTTTCTCGGTTTATTTAATTTCAACAAAATTTACAATTTTCCAATTTTTGAAGATTTCTTAGTTTAAAGAACTTTGCGATTTTCCAGTTTTCACAGTTTTTACTATAACGAAAAATTTTCTTTTTTTTATCAAATTTCGGAAGTTTTCCGAATATTTTAATTTTTTCGATTTTTGAATTTTGGGAATTTTTGCATTTTTCTTGATATTTTTAATTCAACAAATTTTACAATTTTCCAATGTTGTCGATTTCTAAATTTAGAGAACTTTGTAATTTTGTCTATTATACAGTTCTTATTATTTTTAAGAAATTGTCTTCTTTATTAAACTTCGGAAATTTTCCGAAGTTTAAAATTTTTTCAATTTTTAAATTTCTGAAATTTTTTAATTTTTTTCAATTTTTTAAATTCAACAAATCTTACAATATTCCAATGTTGTCGATTTTTTAATTGAGAGAACTTTGTGTTTTTGTCGATTTCACAGTTTTTAATATTTTGAAAAAATTGTCTTTTCTTCAAATTTTCGGATTTTAAGTTTTGTCGATTTTCGGAAATTTTTGCATATTTCTCGATTTTTTAATTTCAACAAAATTTACAATATTCCAATTATGAAGATTTCTTAATTTAGAAAACTTTTCGATTTTACAGTTTTTACAGTTTTTACTATTTTAAAAAAAATTTCTTTTGTTATCGAATTTCGGAAATTTTCCGAAATCTAAAATTTTTTCGATTTTTGAATTTCTGAAATTTTTAAATTTTTCTCGATTTTCAAATTCAACAAATCTTCTAATTTTTAAATTTTTACGATTTCTTAATTAAGAGAACTTAATGATTTTCCAGTTTTCACAGTTTTTACTATAACGAAAAATTTTCTTTTTTTTATCAAATTTCGGAAGTTTTCCGAATATTTTAATTTTTTCGATTTTTGAATTTTGGGAAGTTTTGCATTTTTCTTGGTAGTTTTGTTCAAAAAATTTTACAGTTTTCCAATTTGGACGATTTCTTAATTTGGAGAACTTTCTGATTTTGCTGTTTAAACAGTTTTTACTATTTTGAAAAAATGTTCTTTTTTGTATCAAATTTTTGAAATGTTCCAAAATTTTAATTTTTTTTCTATTTTTGAATTTCTGAAATTTTTTAATTTTTCTCGATTTTCAAATTCAACAAATCTTACAATTTTCTAATTTTGGCGATTTCTTAATTTAGAGAACTTTATGATTTTTTCGATTTTACAGTTTTTACTATTTTGAAAAAATTTTCTTTTTCTAGCAAATTTCGGAAATTTTCCGATATTTTAATTTGTTGTCGATTGTTGAATTTCTGAAATTTTTTAATTTTTCCCGATTTGCAAATTCAACAAATCTTTAAATTTTCTAATTTTGACGAATTTTATAATTTAGAGAACATTATGATTTGGTCGATTTAACAGTTTTTACTATTTGTAAAAAAAATTTCTCTTTTTTATCAAATTTCGGAAGTTTTCCGAAATTTTTTTTTTTTTAAATTTTTGAATTTTGGGAAATGTTGCATTTCATTGGATTTTTTCATTTCAACAAAATTTACAATATTTCATTTTTGAAGATTTTTAATTTAGAGAATTTTGCGATTTTAGAGTTTAAACAGTTTTTACTATTTTGAAAACTTTTTCTTTTTTTATCAAATTTCGGAAATTTTCCGAAATCTAAAATTTTGTCGATTTTTAAATTTCTGAAATTTTTGCATTTTTCTCGATTTTTTAATTTCAACAAATTTTACAATTTTCCAATTTTGTAGATTTCTGAATTTAAAGAGCTTTGCGATTTTACAGTTTTCACAGTTTTTACTATTTTGAAAACAATTTCTTTTGTTATCGAATTTCGGAAATCTTCCGAAATTTTAATTTTTTCCGATTTTAAGATTTTGAAATTTTTGCATTTTTCTCGATTTTTTCATTTCAACAAAATTTACAATTTTCCAATTTTGTAGATTTCTTAATTTAAAGAACTTTGCGATTTTCCAGTTTTCACAGTTTTTACTTTTTTGAAAACAATTTAATTTTTTTATCAAATTTCGGAAATTTACCGAAATTTTAAATTTGTTTGATTTTTAAATTCTGGGAATTTTTGCATTTTTCTCGATTTTTTTATTTCAACAAATTTTACAGCTCTTCAATTTTGTCGATTTCTTAACTTGGAGAACTTTGTGATTTTACTGTTTAAACAGTATTTACTATTTTTAACACATTTTTTTTTTGGTGTTCCGAAATTTTAATTTTTTGTCGATTTTCGAATTTCTTAAATTTTTTAATTTTTCTCTAAATTCAACAAATCTTACAATTTTCAAAATTTGACGATTTTCTTATTAAGATATTTTTATAATTTTGTCGATTTTACAGTTTTTTCGAAAATTTTCCGAAATTTAAAATTTTTTCGATTTTTGAATTTTGGATATTTTTCATTTTTCTCGGTTTTTTCATTTCAACAAAATTTTCATTATTCCCATTTTCAAGATTTCTTGTTTTAGAGAACTTTACGATTTTACAGTTTAAACAGTTTTTACTATTTTGAAAAACTTTCTTTTGTTATCGAATTTCGAAAATTTTTCCAAAATTTAAAATTTTTTCAATTTTTGAATTTTGTGAATTTTTGCATTTTTCTTGATATTTTTAATTCAACAAATTTTACAATTTTCCAATGTTGTCGATTTCCAAATTTAGAGAACTTTGTAATTTCGTCGATTATAAAGTTTTTACTATTTTGAAGAAATTGTCTTCTTTATTAAACTTCGGAAATTTTCCGAAATTTTAAATTTTTTCGATTATTGAATTTCTGAAATTTTTTAATTTTTCTCGCTTTTCAAATTCATTAAATCTTCCCATTTTCAAATTTTTACGATTTCTTAATTAAGAGAACTTTATGATTTTGTCGATTTTACAGTTTTTACTATTTTTTAAAAATTTTCTTTTTCTATCAAATTTCGTAAATTTTCCGATATTTTAATTTTTTCGATTTTTGAATTTTGGAAATTTTTGCATTTTTCTCAATTTTTTAATTTCAACAAAATTTACAGTTTTCCAATTTTGTCGATTTCTTAAATTTGAGAAGAGAACTTTATGATTTTGTCGATTTTACAGTTTTTACTATTTTTTTTTAATTTTCTTTTTCTATCAAATTTCGGAAATTTTCCGATATTTTAATTTTTTCGATTTTTGAATTTTGGGAATTTTTGCATTTTTCTCGATTTTTTAATTTCAACAAAATTAACAGCTTTCCAATTTTGTCGATTTCTTAAATTTGAGAAATTTTCTTTTTCTATCAAATTTCGGAAATGTTCCGAAATTTTTATTTTTTTAGATTTTTGAATTTTGGGATTTTTTTGCATTTTTCTCGGTTTATTTAATATCAACAAAATTTACAATTTTCCAATTTTGTGGATTTCTTAATTTAAAGAACTTTGCGATTTTCCAGTTTTCACAGTTTTTACTATTTTGAAAAAATTAAACTTTATTATCTAATTTCGGAAATTTTCCGAAATTTTAAATTTTTTCGATTTTTGAATTTTGGGAATTTTTGCATTTTTCTTGGTAGTTTTGTTAAACAAATTTTACAGTTTTCCAATTTGGACGATTTCTTAATTTGGAGAACTTTGTGATTTTACAGTTTAAACAGTTTTTACTATTTTGAAAAAATTTTCTTTTTTGTATCAAATTTTCGAAATGTTCCAAAATTTTAATTTTTTTCTAATTTTGAATTTCTGAAATTTTTTAATTTGTTTCGATTTTCGAATTCAACAAATCTTACAGTTTTCTAATTTTGACGATTTCTAAATTTAGAGAACTTTAGGATTTTGTCGATTTTACAGTTTTTACTATTTTAAAAAAAATTTTCTTTTTCTAGCAAATTTCGGAAATTTTCCGATATTTTAATTTTTTTAGATTATTCATTTTTGGGAATTTTTGCATTTTTCTTGATTTTTTAATTTCAACAAAATTTACAGTTTTCCAATTTTGTCGATTTCTTAAATTGGAGAACTTTGTGATTTTAGAGTTTAAACAGTTTTAACTATTTTGAAAAAATGTTCTTTTTCGTATCCAATTTCGGAAATGTTCCAAAATTTTTATTTTTTGTCGATTTTTGAATTTCTGATATTTTTTAATTATTCTCGGTTTTCAAATTCAACAAATCTTACCATTTTCTAATTTTGACGATTTCTTAATTAATGGAAATTTATGATTTTGTCGATTTTACAGATTTTACTATTTTGAAGAAATTGTCTTTTTTTATACATTTTTCGGAAATTTTCCGAAATTTTAATTTGTTGTCGATTGTTGAATTTCTGAAATTTTTTAATTTTTCCCGATTTTCAAATTCAACAAATCTTTACATTTTCTAATTTTGACGATTTTTATAATTTATAGAACATTATGATTTGGTCGATTTAACAGTTTTTACTATTTGTAAAAAAATTTTCTTTTTTTTTTATCAAATTTCGGAAGTTTTCCGAAATTTTATTTTTTTTAATTTTTGAATTTTGGGAAATTTCGCATTTCATTGGATTTTTTCATTTCAACAAAATTTACAATATTCCATTTTTGAAGATTTCTAATTTAGAGAATTTTGCGATTTTACAGTTTAAACAGTTTTTACTATTTTGAAAACTTTTTCTTTTCTTATCAAATTTCGGAAATTTTCCGAAATCTAAAATTTTGTCGATTTTTAAATTTCGGAAATTTTATCATTTTTCTCAATTTTTTAATTTCAACAAAATTTACAATATTCCAATTTTGTAGATAACTTAATTTAAAGAACTTTGTGATTTTACAGTTTAAACAGTTTTAACTATTTAAAAAAAAAAGTTCTTTTTTTATCAAATTTCGGAAATTTTCCGAAATTTCAAATTTTTTCGATTTTTGATTTTTGAGAATTTTTACATTTTTCTCAATTTTTTAAATACAACAAATCTTACAATATTCCAATGTTATCGATTTCTTAATTTAAAGAACTTTGTGATTTTGTGGATTTTACAGTCTTTATTATTTTGAAAAAATTTTCTATTTTGTATTAAAATTCGGAACTGTTCCGACATTTGAATTTTTAATCGATTTTGAATTTCTGAAATTTTTAAATTTTTCTCGATTTTCAAATTCAACAAATCTTACAGTTTTCTAATTTTGACGACTTCTTAATTTAGAGAACTTTAGGATTTTGTCGATTTTACAGTTTTTACTATTTTGAAAAAATTTTCTTTTTTTTATCAAATTTCGAAAATTTTCCGAAATTTTAAATTTTCTAGATTTTTTAATTTCGGAAATTTTTGCATTCTTTGTTTTTTTTTCCTTTCAACAAAATTAACAATATTCCAATTTTTGAATATTTCTTAGTTTAAAGAACTTTGCGATTTTCCAGTTTTCACAGTTTTTACTATAACGAAAAATTTTCTTTTTTTTTATCAAATTTCGGAAGTTTTCCGAATATTTTAATTTTTTTCGATTTTTGAATTTTGGGAATTTTTGCATTTTTTTTGATATTTTTAATTCAACAAATTTTACAATTTTCCAATGTTGTCGATTTCTAAATTTAGAGAACTTTGTAATTTTGTCGATTATACAGTTCTTACTATTTTTAAGAAATTGTCTTCTTTATTAAACTTCGGAAATTTTATGAAATTTTAAATTTTTTCCATTTTTAAATTTCTGAAATTTTTTAATTATTTTAGATTTTTTAAATTCAACAAATCTTACAATATTCCAATTATGAAGATTTCTTAATTTAGAAAACTTTTCGATTTAACAGTTTTTACAGTTTTTACTATTTCAAAAAAAATTTCTTTTGTTATCGAATTAGGGAAATTTTCCGAAATCTTAAATTTTGTCGATTTTTAAATTTCGGAAATTTTAGCATTTTTCTCAATTTTTTAATTTCAACAAAATTTACAATATTCCAATTCAGTAGATATCTTAATTTAAAGAATTTTGCGATTTTTCAGTTTTTACAGTTTTTACTGTTTTGAAAAAAATTTCTCTTGTTATCAAATTTCGGAAATTTTCCGAAATTTAAAATTGTTTCGATTTTTGAATTTTTCTCGATTTTTTAAATTCAACAAATCTTACAATATTCCAATATTGTCGATTTTTTAATTGAGAGAACTTTGTGTTTTTGTCGATTTCACAGTTTTTACTATTTTTAAAAAATTGTCTTTTCTTCAAATTTTCGGAAATTTGCAAAATTTTAAATTTTGTCGATTTTCGGAAATTTTTGCATATATATCGATTTTTTAATTTCAACAAAATTTACAATATTCCAATTATGAAGATTTCTTAATTTAGAAAACTTTTCGATTTAACAGTTTTTACAGTTTTTACTATTTTAAAAAAAATTTCTTTTGTTATCGAATTAGGGAAATTTTCCGAAATCTCAAATTTTGTCGATTTTTAAATTTCGGAAATTTTAGCATTTTTCTCAATTTTTTAATTTCAACAAAATTTACAATATTCCAATTCAGTAGATATCTTAATTTAAAGAATTTTGCGATTTTTCAGTTTTTACAGTTTTTACTGTTTTGAAAAAAATTTCTCTTGTTATCAAATTTCGGAAATTTTCCGAAATTTAAAATTGTTTCGATTTTTGAATTTTTCTCGATTTTTTAAATTCAACAAATCTTACAATATTCCAATATTGTCGATTTTTTAATTGAGAGAACTTTGTGTTTTTGTCGATTTCACAGTTTTTACTATTTTTAAAAAATTGTCTTTTCTTCAAATTTTCGGAAATTTTGCAAAATTTTAAATTTTGTCGATTTTCGGAAATTTTTGCATATATATCGATTTTTTAATTTCAACAAAATTTACAATATTCCAATTATGAAGATTTCTTAATTTAGAAAACTTTTCGATTTAACAGTTTTTACAGTTTTTACTATTTTAAAAAAAATTTCTTTTGTTATCGAATTAGGGAAATTTTCCGAAATCTTAAATTTTGTCGATTTTTAAATTTCGGAAATTTTAGCATTTTTCTCAATTTTTTAATTTCAACAAAATTTACAATATTCCAATTCAGTAGATATCTTAATTTAAAGAATTTTGCGATTTTTCAGTTTTTACAGTTTTTACTGTTTTGAAAAAAATTTCTCTTGTTATCAAATTTCGGAAATTTTCCGAAATTTAAAATTGTTTCGATTTTTGAATTTTTCTCGATTTTTTAAATTCAACAAATCTTACAATATTCCAATATTGTCGATTTTTTAATTGAGAGAACTTTGTGTTTTTGTCGATTTTACAGTTTTTACCATTTTGAAAAAATTGTCTTTTCTTCAAATTTTCGGAAATTTTGCAAAATTTTAAATTTTGTCGATTTTCGGAAATTTTTGCATATTTCTCGATTTTTTAATTTCAACAAAATTTACAATTTTCCAATTATGAAGATTTCTTAATTTAGAAAACTTTTCGATTTTACAGTTTTTACAGTTTTTAGTATTTTAAAAAAAATTTCTTTTGGTATCGAATTTCGGAAATTTTCCGAAATCTAAAATTTTTTCGATTTTTGAATTTCTGAAATTTTTTAATTTTTCTCGATTTTCAAATTCAACAAATCTTCTAATTTTTAAATTTTTACGATTTCTTAATTAAGAGAACTTTATGATTTTGTCGATTTTACAGTTTTTACTATTTTGAAAAAAATCGTTTTAATATCAAATTTCGGAAATTTTCAGAATTTTTAAATTTTTTCGATTTTTGAATTTTGGGAATTTTTGCATTTTTGTTGATATTTTTAATTCAACAAATTTTAAAATTTTCCAATGTTGTCGATTTCTAAATTTAGAGAACTTTGTGATTTTGTCGATTGTACAGTTTTTACTATTTTGAAGAAATTGTCTTTTTTAGATACATTTTTCGGAAATTTTGCAAAATTTTAAGTTTTGTCTATTTTTGGAAATTTTTGCATTTTTCTCGATTTTTTAATTTCAACAAATTTTACAATTTTCCAATTTTGTAGATTTCTGAATTTAAAGAGCTTTGCGATTTTACAGTTTAAAAAGTTTTTACTATTTTGAAAAAATTTTTCTTTTTTTTATCAAATTTCGGAAATGTTCAGAAATTTCAATTTTTTGTCGATTTTTGAATTCTGGGAATTTTTGCATTTTTCTCGTTTTTTTTTCATTTCAACAAAATTTACAATTTTCCAATTTTGTAGATTTCTTAATTTAAAGAACTTTGCGATTTTCCAGTTTTCACAGTTTTTACTATAACGAAAAATTTTCTTTTTTTTTATCAAATTTCGGAAGTTTTCCGAATATTTTAATTTTTTCGATTTTTGAATTTTGGGAATTTTTGCATTTTTCTTGATATTTTTAATTCAACAAATTTTACCATTTTCCAATGTTGTCGATTTCCAAATTTAAGAACTTTGGAATTTTGTCGATTATACAGTTCTTACTATTTTTAAGAAATTGTCTTCTTTATTAAACTTCGAAAATTTTCCGAAATTTAAAATTTTTTCCATTTTTAAATTTTTGAAATTTTTTAATTATTTTCGATTTTTTAAATTCAACAAATCTTACAATATTTCAATGTTGTCGATTTTTTAATTGAGAGAACTTTGTGTTTTTGTCGATTTCACAGTTTTTACTATTTTGAAAAAATTGTCTTTTCTTCAAATTTTCGGAAATTTTGCAAAATTTTAAATTTTGTCGATTTTCGGAAATTTTTGCATATTTCTCGATTTTTTAATTTCAACAAAATTTACAATTTTCCAATTATGAAGATTTCTTAATTTAGAAAACTTTTCGATTTTACAGTTTTTACAGTTTTTAGTATTTTAAAAAAAATTTCTTTTGGTATCGAATTTCGGAAATTTTCCGAAATCTAAAATTTTTTCGATTTTTGAATTTCTGATATTTTTTAATTATTCTCGGTTTTCAAACTCAACAAATCTTACCATTTTCTAATTTTGACGATTTCTTAATTAATGGAAATTTATGATTTTGTCGATTTTACAGTTTTTACTATTTTGAAGAAATTGTCTTTTTTTGATAAATTTTTCGGAAATTTTGCAAAATTTTAAGTTTTGTCTATTTTCGGAAACTTTTGCATTTTTCTCGATTTTTTAATTTCAACAAATTTTACAATTTTCCAATTTTGTAGATTTCTGAATTTAAAGAGCTTTGCGGTTTTACAGTTTTCACAGTTTGTACCATGTTGAAAAAATTTTCTTTTTTGTATCAAATTTCGGAAATTTTCCGAAATTTTAATTTGTTGTCGATTGTTGAATTTCTGAAATTTTTTAATTTTTCCCGATTTTCAAATTCAACAAATCTTTACATTTTCTAATTTTGACGATTTTTATAATTTATAGAACATTATGATTTGGTCGATTTAACAGTTTTTACTATTTGTAAAAAAATTTTCTTTTCTTTTTATCAAATTTCGGAAGTTTTCCGAAATTTTATTTTTTTTTAATTTTTGAATTTTGGGAAATTTCGCATTTCATTGGATTTTTTCATTTCAACAAAATTTACAATATTCCATTTTTGAAGATTTCTAATTTAGAGAATTTTGCGATTTTACAGTTTAAACAGTTTTTACTATTTTGAAAACTTTTTCTTTTCTTATCAAATTTCGGAAATTTTCCGAAATCTAAAATTTTGTCGATTTTTAAATTTCGGAAATTTGATCATTTTTCTCAATTTTTTAATTTCAACAAAATTTACAATATTTCAATTTTGTAGATAACTTAATTTAAAGAACTTTGTGATTTTACAGTTTAAACAGTTTTAACTATTTAAAAAAAAAAAGTTCTTTTTTTATCAAATTTCGGAAATTTTCCGAAATTTCAAATTTTTTCGATTTTTGATTTTTGAGAATATTTACATTTTTCTCAATTTTTTAAATACAACAAATCTTACAATATTCCAATGTTATCGATTTCTTAATTTAAAGAACTTTGTGATTTTGTGGATTTTACAGTCTTTATTATTTTGAAAAAATTTTCTATTTTGTATTAAAATTCGGAACTGTTCCGACATTTGAATTTTTAGTCGATTTTTGAATTTCTGAAATTTTTAAATTTTTCTCGATTTTCAAATTCAACAAATCTTACAGTTTTCTAATTTTGACGACTTCTTAATTTAGAGAACTTTAGGATTTTGTCGATTTTACAGTTTTTACTATTTTGAAAAAATTTTCTTTTTTTTATCAAATTTCGAAAATTTTCCGAAATTTTAAATTTTCTAGATTTTTTAATTTCGGAAATTTTTGCATTCTTTGTTTTTTTTTCCTTTCAACAAAATTAACAATATTCCAATTTTTGAATATTTCTTAGTTTAAAGAACTTTGCGATTTTCCAGTTTTCACAGTTTTTACTATAACGAAAAATTTTCTTTTTTTTTATCAAATTTCGGAAGTTTTCCGAATATTTTAATTTTTTCGATTTTTGAATTTTGGGAATTTTTGCATTTTTCTTGATATTTTTAATTCAACAAATTTTACCATTTTCCAATGTTGTCGATTTCCAAATTTAAGAACTTTGTAATTTTGTCGATTATACAGTTCTTACTATTTTTAAGAAATTGTCTTCTTTATTAAACTTCGAAAATTTTCCGAAATTTAAAATTTTTTCCATTTTTAAATTTTTGAAATTTTTTAATTATTTTCGATTTTTTAAATTCAACAAATCTTACAATATTTCAATGTTGTCGATTTTTTAATTGAGAGAACTTTGTGTTTTTGTCGATTTCACAGTTTTTACTATTTTGAAAAAATTGTCTTTTCTTCAAATTTTCGGAAATTTTGCAAAATTTTAAATTTTGTCGATTTTCGGAAATTTTTGCATATTTCTCGATTTTTTAATTTCAACAAAATTTACAATTTTCCAATTATGAAGATTTCTTAATTTAGAAAACTTTTCGATTTTACAGTTTTTACAGTTTTTAGTATTTTAAAAAAAATTTCTTTTGGTATCGAATTTCGGAAATTTTCCGAAATCTAAAATTTTTTCGATTTTTGAATTTCTGATATTTTTTAATTATTCTCGGTTTTCAAACTCAACAAATCTTACCATTTTCTAATTTTGACGATTTCTTAATTAATGGAAATTTATGATTTTGTCGATTTTACAGTTTTTACTATTTTGAAGAAATTGTCTTTTTTTGATAAATTTTTCGGAAATTTTGCAAAATTTTAAGTTTTGTCTATTTTCGGAAACTTTTGCATTTTTCTCGATTTTTTAATTTCAACAAATTTTACAATTTTCCAATTTTGTAGATTTCTGAATTTAAAGAGCTTTGCGGTTTTACAGTTTTCACAGTTTGTACCATGTTGAAAAAATTTTCTTTTTTGTATCAAATTTCGGAAATTTTCCGAAATTTTAATTTGTTGTCGATTGTTGAATTTCTGAAATTTTTTAATTTTTCCCGATTTTCAAATTCAACAAATCTTTACATTTTCTAATTTTGACGATTTTTATAATTTATAGAACATTATGATTTGGTCGATTTAACAGTTTTTACTATTTGTAAAAAAATTTTCTTTTCTTTTTATCAAATTTCGGAAGTTTTCCGAAATTTTATTTTTTTTTAATTTTTGAATTTTGGGAAATTTCGCATTTCATTGGATTTTTTCATTTCAACAAAATTTACAATATTCCATTTTTGAAGATTTCTAATTTAGAGAATTTTGCGATTTTACAGTTTAAACAGTTTTTACTATTTTGAAAACTTTTTCTTTTCTTATCAAATTTCGGAAATTTTCCGAAATCTAAAATTTTGTCGATTTTTAAATTTCGGAAATTTGATCATTTTTCTCAATTTTTTAATTTCAACAAAATTTACAATATTTCAATTTTGTAGATAACTTAATTTAAAGAACTTTGTGATTTTACAGTTTAAACAGTTTTAACTATTTAAAAAAAAAAAGTTCTTTTTTTATCAAATTTCGGAAATTTTCCGAAATTTCAAATTTTTTCGATTTTTGATTTTTGAGAATATTTACATTTTTCTCAATTTTTTAAATACAACAAATCTTACAATATTCCAATGTTATCGATTTCTTAATTTAAAGAACTTTGTGATTTTGTGGATTTTACAGTCTTTATTATTTTGAAAAAATTTTCTATTTTGTATTAAAATTCGGAACTGTTCCGACATTTGAATTTTTAGTCGATTTTTGAATTTCTGAAATTTTTAAATTTTTCTCGATTTTCAAATTCAACAAATCTTACAGTTTTCTAATTTTGACGACTTCTTAATTTAGAGAACTTTAGGATTTTGTCGATTTTACAGTTTTTACTATTTTGAAAAAATTTTCTTTTTTTTATCAAATTTCGAAAATTTTCCGAAATTTTAAATTTTCTAGATTTTTTAATTTCGGAAATTTTTGCATTCTTTGTTTTTTTTTCCTTTCAACAAAATTAACAATATTCCAATTTTTGAATATTTCTTAGTTTAAAGAACTTTGCGATTTTCCAGTTTTCACAGTTTTTACTATAACGAAAAATTTTCTTTTTTTTTATCAAATTTCGGAAGTTTTCCGAATATTTTAATTTTTTCGATTTTTGAATTTTGGGAATTTTTGCATTTTTCTTGATATTTTTAATTCAACAAATTTTACAATTTTCCAATGTTGTCGATTTCTAAATTTAGAGAACTTTGTAATTTTGTCGATTATACAGTTCTTACTATTTTTAAGAAATTGTCTTCTTTATTAAACTTCGGAAATTTTCCGAAATTTTAAATTTTTTCCATTTTTAAATTTCTGAAATTTTTTAATTATTTTCGATTTTTTAAATTCAACAAATCTTACAATATATTAATGTTGTCGATTTTTTAATTGAGAGAACTTTGTGTTTTTGTCGATTTTACAGTTTTTACTATTTTGAAAAAATTGTCTTTTCTTCAAATTTTCGGAAATTTTGCAAAATTTTAAATTTTGTCGATTTTCGGAAATTTTTGCATATATATCGATTTTTTAATTTCAACAAAATTTACAATATTCCAATTATGAAGATTTCTTAATTTAGAAAACTTTTCGATTTAACAGTTTTTACAGTTTTTACTATTTTAAAAAAAATTTCTTTTGTTATCGAATTTGGGAAATTTTCCGAAATCTTAAATTTTGTCGATTTTTAAATTTCGGAAATTGTAGCATTTTTCTCAATTTTTTAATTTCAACAAAATTTACAATATTCCAATTCAGTAGATATCTTAATTTAAAGAATTTTGCGATTTTTCAGTTTTTACTGTTTTGAAAAAAATTTCTCTTGTTATCAAATTTCGGAAATTTTCCGAAATTTAAAATTGTTTCGATTTTTGAATTTTGAGAATTTTTGAATTTTTCTCGATTTTTTAAATTCAACAAATCTTACAATATTCCAATATTGTCGATTTTTTAATTGAGAGAACTTTGTGTTTTTGTCGATTTTACAGTTTTTACCATTTTGAAAAAATTGTCTTTTCTTCAAATTTTCGGAAATTTTGCAAAATTTAAAATTTTGTCGATTTTCGGAAATTTTTGCATATTTCTCGATTTTTTAATTTCAACAAAATTTACAATTTTCCAATTATGAAGATTTCTTAATTTAGAAAACTTTTCGATTTAACAGTTTTTACAGTTTTTAGTATTTTAAAAAAAATTTCTTTTGGTATCGAATTTCGGAAATTTTCCGAAATCTAAAATTTTTTCGATTTTTGAATTTCTGAAATTTTTTAATTTTTCTCGATTTTCAAATTCAACAAATCTTCTAATTTTTAAATTTTTACGATTTCTTAATTAAGAGAACTTTATGATTTTGTCGATTTTACAGTTTTTACTATTTTGAAAAAAATTGTTTTAATATCAAATTTCGGAAATTTTCAGAATTTTTAAATTTTTTTCGATTTTTGAATTTTGGGAATTTTTGCATTTTTCTTGATATTTTTAATTTAACAAATTTTAAAATTTTCCAATGTTGTCGATTTCTAAATTTAGAGAACTTTGTGATTTTGTCGATTGTACAGTTTTTACTATTTTGAAGAAATTGTCTTTTTTAGATACATTTTTCGGAAATTTTGCAAAATTTTAAGTTTTGTCTATTTTTGGAAATTTTTGCATTTTTCTCGATTTTTTAATTTCAACAAATTTTACAATTTTCCAATTTTGTAGATTTCTGAATTTAAAGAGCTTTGCGATTTTACAGCTTAAAAAGTTTTTACTATTTTGAAAAAATTTTTCTTTTTTTTATCAGTTTTCACAGTTTTTACTATAACGAAAAATTTTCTTTTTTTTTATCAAATTTCGGAAGTTTTCCGAATATTTTAATTTTTTCGATTTTTGAATTTTGGGAATTTTTGCATTTTTCTTGATATTTTTAATTCAACAAATTTTACCATTTTCCAATGTTGTCGATTTCCAAATTTAAGAACTTTGTAATTTTGTCGATTATACAGTTCTTACTATTTTTAAGAAATTGTCTTCTTTATTAAACTTCGAAAATTTTCCGAAATTTGAAATGTTTTCCATTTTTAAATTTTTGAAATTTTTTAATTATTTTCGATTTTTTAAATTCAACAAATCTTACAATATTTCAATGTTGTCGATTTTTTTAATGAGAGAACTTTGTGTTTTTGTCGATTTCACAGTTTTTACTATTTTGAAAAAATTGTCTTTTCTTCAAATTTTCGGAAATTTTGCAAAATTTTAAATTTTGTCGATTTTCGGAAATTTTTGCATATTTCTCGATTTTTTAATTTCAACAAAATTTACAGTTTTCCAATTATGAAGATTTCTTAATTTAGAAAACTTTTCGATTTTACAGTTTTTACAGTTTTTAGTATTTTAAAAAAAATTTCTTTTGGTATCGAATTTCGGAAATTTTCCGAAATCTAAAATTTTTTCGATTTTTGAATTTCTGATATTTTTTAATTATTCTCGGTTTTCAAACTCAACAAATCTTACCATTTTCTAATTTTGACGATTTCTTAATTAATGGAAATTTATGATTTTGTCGATTTTACAGTTTTTACTATTTTGAAGAAATTGTCTTTTTTTGATAAATTTTTCGGAAATTTTGCAAAATTTTAAGTTTTGTCTATTTTCGGAAACTTTTGCATTTTTCTCGATTTTTTAATTTCAACAAATTTTACAATTTTCCAATTTTGTAGATTTCTGAATTTAAAGAGCTTTGCGGTTTTACAGTTTTCACAGTTTGTACCATGTTGAAAAAATTTTCTTTTTTGTATCAAATTTCGGAAATTTTCCGAAATTTTAATTTGTTGTCGATTGTTGAATTTCTGAAATTTTTTAATTTTTCCCGATTTTCAAATTCAACAAATCTTTACATTTTCTAATTTTGACGATTTTTATAATTTATAGAACATTATGATTTGGTCGATTTAACAGTTTTTACTATTTGTAAAAAAATTTTCTTTTCTTTTTATCAAATTTCGGAAGTTTTCCGAAATTTTATTTTTTTTTAATTTTTGAATTTTGGGAAATTTCGCATTTCATTGGATTTTTTCATTTCAACAAAATTTACAATATTCCATTTTTGAAGATTTCTAATTTAGAGAATTTTGCGATTTTACAGTTTAAACAGTTTTTACTATTTTGAAAACTTTTTCTTTTCTTATCAAATTTCGGAAATTTTCCGAAATCTAAAATTTTGTCGATTTTTAAATTTCGGAAATTTGATCATTTTTCTCAATTTTTTAATTTCAACAAAATTTACAATATTCCAATTTTGTAGATAACTTAATTTAAAGAACTTTGTGATTTTACAGTTTAAACAGTTTTAACTATTTAAAAAAAAAAGTTCTTTTTTTATCAAATTTCGGAAATTTTCCGAAATTTCAAATTTTTTCGATTTTTGATTTTTGAGAATTTTTACATTTTTCTCAATTTTTTAAATACAACAAATCTTACAATATTCCAATGTTATCGATTTCTTAATTTAAAGAACTTTGTGATTTTGTGGATTTTACAGTCTTTATTATTTTGAAAAAATTTTCTATTTTGTATTAAAATTCGGAACTGTTCCGACATTTGAATTTTTAGTCGATTTTTGAATTTCTGAAATTTTTAAATTTTTCTCGATTTTCAAATTCAACAAATCTTACAGTTTTCTAATTTTGACGACTTCTTAATTTAGAGAACTTTAGGATTTTGTCGATTTTACAGTTTTTACTATTTTGAAAAAATTTTCTTTTTTTTATCAAATTTCGAAAATTTTCCGAAATTTTAAATTTTCTAGATTTTTTAATTTCGGAAATTTTTGCATTCTTTGTTTTTTTTTCCTTTCAACAAAATTAACAATATTCCAATTTTTGAATATTTCTTAGTTTAAAGAACTTTGCGATTTTCCAGTTTTTACTATAACGAAAAATTTTCTTTTTTTTTATCAAATTTCGGAAGTTTTCCGAATATTTTAATTTTTTCGATTTTTGAATTTTGGGAATTTTTGCATTTTTCTTGATATTTTTAATTCAACAAATTTTAAAATTTTCCAATGTTGTCGATTTCTAAATTTAGAGAGCTTTGTAATTTTGTCGATTGTACAGTTTTTACTATTTTGAAGAAATTGTCTTTTTTAGATACATTTTTCGGAAATTTTGCAAAATTTTAAGTTTTGTCTATTTTTGGAAATTTTTGCATTTTTCTCGATTTTTTAATTTCAACAAATTTTACAAATTTTAAATTTTGTAGATTTCTGAATTTAAAGAGCTTTGCGATTTTACAGTTTAAAAAGTTTTTACTATTTTGAAAAAATTTTTCTTTTTTTTATCAAATTTCGGAAATGTTCAGAAATTTCAATTTTTTGTCGATTTTTGAATTCTGGGAATTTTTGCATTTTTCTCGTTTTTTTTTCATTTCAACAAAATTTACAATTTTCCAATTTTGTAGCGATTTTGCGATTTTCCAGTTTTCACAGCTTTTACTATAACGAAAATTTTTCTTTTTTTTTATCAAATTTCGGAAGTTTTTCGAATATTTTAATTTTTTCGATTTTTGAATTTTGGGAATTTTTGCATTTTTCTTGATATTTTTAATTCAACAAATTTTACAATTTTCCAATGTTGTCGATTTCTAAATTTAGAGAGCTTTGTAATTTTGTCGATTATACAGTTTTTACTATTTTTAAGAAATTGTCTTCTTTATTAAACTTCGAAAATAGTCCGAAATTTTAAATTTTTTTCAATTTTTAAATTTCTGAAATTTTTTAATTTTTCTCGATTTTTTAAATTCAACAAATCTTACAATATTCCAATGTTGTCGATTTCTTAATATAGATATTTGTGATTTTGTGGATTTTACAGTCTTTATTATTTTGAAAAAATTTTCTTTTTTGTATCAAATTTCGGAAATGTTCCGAAATTTGAATTTTTTGTCGATTTTTGAATTTCTGAAATTTTTCAATTTTTCTCGATTTTCAAATTAAAAAAATCTTACAGTTTTCTAATTTTGACGATTTCTAAAGTTAAAGAACTTTAGGATTTTGTCGATTTAACAGTTTTTACTATTTTGAAAAAATTTTCTTTTTTTATCAAATTTCGAAAATTTTCCGAAATTTTAAATTTTTTCGATTTTTAAATTTCGGAAATTTTTGCATTTCTTTGGATTTTTTCATTTCAACAAAATTTACAATATTCTAATTTTGAAGATTTCTTAGTTTAAAGAACTTTGCGATTTTTCAGTTTTCACAGATTTTACTTTTTCGAAAAAATTTCTTTTGTTATCAAATTTCGGAAATTTTCCGAATATTTAAATTTTTCGATTTTTGAACTTTGGGAATTTTTGCATTTTTCTTGATATTTTTAATTCAACAAATTTTACAATTTTCCAATGTTGTCGATTTCTAAATTTAGAGAGCTTTGTAATTTTGTCGATTATACAGTTTTTACTATTTTTAAGAAATTGTCTTCTTTATTAAACTTCGAAAATTGTCCGAAATTTTAAATTTTTTTCAATTTTTTAATTTCTGAAATTTTTTAATTTTTCTCGATTTTTTAAATTCAACAAATCTTACAATATTCCAATTTTGTCGATTTTTTAATTGAGAGAACTTTGTGTTTTTGTCGATTTTACAGTTTTTACTATTTTGAAAAAATTGTCTTTTCTTCAAATTTTCGAAAATTTTGAAATATTTAAAATTTTGTCGATTTTCGGAAATTTTTGCATATTTATCGATTTTTTAATTTCAACAAAATTTACAATATTCCAATTATGAAGATTTCTTAATTTAGAAAACTTTTCGATTTCACAGTTTTTACAGTTTTTACTATTTTAAAAAAAATTTCTTTTGTTATCGAATTTCGGAAATTTTCCGAAATCTAAAATTTTTTCGATTTTTGAATTTCTGAAATTTTTTAATTTTTCTCGATTTTCAAATTCAACAAATCTTACAATTTTCTAATTTTGGCGATTTCTTAATTTAGAGAACTTTATGATTTTGTCGATTTTACAGTTTTTACTATTTTGAAAAAATTTTCTTTTTCTAGCAAATTTCGGAAATTTTCCGATATTTTAATTTTTTTACATTATTAATTTTTGGGAATTTTTGCATTTTTCTCGATTTTTTAATTTCAACAAAATTTACAGTTTTCCAATTTTGTCGATTTCTTAAATTGGAAACTTTTGTGATTTTACAGTTTAAACAGTTTTAACTATTTTGAAAAAATGTTCTTTTTTGTATCAAATTTCGGAAATGTTCCAAAATTTTTATTTTTTGTCGATTTTTGAATTTCTGAAATTTTTTAATTATTCTCGATTTTGAAATTCAACAAATCTTGCAATTTTCTAATTTTGACGATTTCTTAATTAATGGAAATTTATGATTTTGTCGATTTTACAGTTTTTACTATTTTGAAGAAATTGTCTTTTTTTGATACATTTTTCGGAAATTTTGCAAAATTTTAAGTTTTGTCGATTTTCGGAAATTTTTGCATTTTTCTCGATTTTTTAATTTCAACAAATTTTACAATTTTCCAATTTTGTAGATTTCTGAATTTAAAGAGCTTTGCGGTTTTACAGTTTTCACAGTTTTTACTATTTTTAAAAAATTGTCTTTTTTTTTATCAAATTTCGGAAATTTTCCGAAATTTTAAATTTTGTCGACTTAAAAATTTCAGAAATTTTTGCATTTTTCTCGATTTTCAAATTCAACAAATCTTCTAATTTTTAAATTTTTTTGATTTCTTAATTAAGAGAACTTTATGATTTTGTCGATTTTACAGTTTTTACTATTTTGAAACAAATTTCTTTTGTTATCAAATTTCGGAAATTTTCCGAAATTTTAATTTTTTTCGATTTTTGAATTTTGGGAAATTTCGCATTTCATTGGATTTTTTCATTTCAACAAAATTTACAATATTCTATTTTTGAAGATTTCTAATTAAGAGAATTTTGCGATTTACAGTTTAAACAGTTTTTACTATTTTGAAAACTTTTTCTTTTTTTATCAAAATTCGGAAATTTTCCGAAATCTAAAATTTTGTCGATTTTTAAATTTCGGAAATTTTATCATTTTTCTCAATTTTTTAATTTCAACAAAATTTACAATATTCCAATTTTGTAGATAACTTAATTTAAAGAACTTTGTGATTTTACAGTTTAAACAGTTTTAACTATTTTAAAAAAAAAGTTTTTTTTTTATCAAATTTCGAAAATTTTCCGAAATTTCAAATTTTTTCGATTTTTGATTTTTGAGAATTTTTTAAATACAACAAATCTTACAATATTCCAATGTTATCGATTTCGTAATTTAAAGAACTTTGTGATTTTGTGGATTTTACAGTCTTTATTATTTTGAAAAAATTTTCTATTTTGTATTAAAATTCGGAACTGTTCCGACATTTGAATTTTTAGTCGATTTTTGAATTTCTGAAATTTTTAAATTTTTCTCGATTTTCAAATTCAACAAATCTTACAGTTTTCTAATTTTGACGACTTCTTAATTTAGAGAACTTTAGGATTTTGTCGATTTTACAGTTATACTATTTTGAAAAAATTTTCTTTTTTTATCAAATTTCGAAAATTTTCCGAAATTTTAAATTTTCTAGATTTTTTAATTTCGGAAATTTTTGCATTCTTTGTTTTTTTTTCCTTTCAACAAAATTAACAATATTCCAATTTTTGAATATTTCTTAGTTTAAAGAACTTTGCGATTTTCCAGTTTTTACTATAACGAAAAATTTTCTTTTTTTTTATCAAATTTCGGAAATTTTCCGAATATTTAATTTTTTCGATTTTTGAATTTTGGGAATTTTTGCATTTTTCTTGATATTTTTAATTCAACAAATTTTACAATTTTCCAATGTTGTCGATTTCTAAATTTATAGAACTTTGTAATTTTGTCGATTATACAGTTCTTACTATTTTTAAGAAATTGTCTTCTTTATTAAACTTCGGAAATTTTCCGAAATTTTAAATTTTTTCCATTTTTAAATTTCTGAAATTTTTTAATTATTTTCGATTTTTTAAATTCAACAAATCTTACAATATATTAATGTTGTCGATTTTTTAATTGAGAGAACTTTGTGTTTTTGTCGATTTCACAGTTTTTACTATTTTTAAAAAATTGTCTTTTCTTCAAATTTTCGGAAATTTTGCAAAATTTTAAATTTTGTCGATTTTCGGAAATTTTTGCATATATATCGATTTTTTAATTTCAACAAAATTTACAATATTCCAATTATGAAGATTTCTTAATTTAGAAAACTTTTCGATTTAACAGTTTTTACTATTTTAAAAAAAATTTCTTTTGTTATCGAATTTGGGAAATTTTCCGAAATCTTAAATTTTGTCGATTTTTAAATTTCGGAAATTTTAGCATTTTTCTCAATTTTTTAATTTCAACAAAATTTACAATATTCCAATTCAGTAGATATCTTAATTTAAAGAATTTTGCGATTTTACAGTTTAAAAAGTTTTTACTATTTTGAAAAAATTTCTCTTGTTATCAAATTTCGGAAATTTTCCAAAATTTCAATTTTTTGTCGATTTTTGAATTCTGGGAATTTTTGCATTTTTCTCGTTTTTTTTTCATTTCAACAAAATTTACAATTTTCCAATTTTGTAGATTTCTTAATTTAAAGAACTTTGCGATTTTCCAGTTTTCACAGTTTTTACTATAACGAAAAATTTTCTTTTTTTTTATCAAATTTCGGAAGTTTTCCGAATATTTTAATTTTTTCGATTTTTGAATTTTGGGAATTTTTGCATTTTTCTTGATATTTTTAATTCAACAAATTTTACAATTTTCCAATGTTGTCGATTTCCAAATTTAGAGAACTTTGTAATTTTGTCGATTATACAGTTCTTACTATTTTTAAGAAATTGTCTTCTTTATTAAACTTCGGAAATTTTCCGAAATTTGAAATTTTTTCCATTTTTAAATTTTTGAAATTTTTTAATTATTTTCGATTTTTTAAATTCAACAAATCTTACAATATTTCAATGTTGTCGATTTTTTAATTGAGAGAACTTTGTGTTTTTGTCGATTTCACAGTTTTTACTATTTTTAAAAAATTGTCTTTTCTTCAAATTTTCGGAATTTTTGCAAAATTTTAAATTTTGTCGATTTTCGGAAATTTTTGCATATTTCTCGATTTTTTAATTTCAACAAAATTTACAATTTTCCAATTATGAAGATTTCTTAATTTAGAAAACTTTTCGATTTTACAGTTTTTACAGTTTTTAGTATTTTAAAAAAAATTTCTTTTGTTATCGAATTTTGGAAATTTTCCGAAATCTAAAATTTTTTCGATTTTTGAATTTCTGAAATTTTTTAATTTTTCTCGATTTTCAAATTCAACAAATCTTCTTATTTTTTACGATTTCTTAATTAAGAGAACTTTATGATTTTGTCGATTTTACAGTTTTTACTATTTTGAAACAAATTTCTTTTGTTATCAAATTTCGGAAATTTTCCAAAATTTTAATTTTTTTCGATTTTTGAATTTTGGGATTTTTTGCATTTTTCTCGGTTTATTTAATTTCAACAAAATTTACAATTTTGCAATTTTGTAGATTTCTTAATTTAAAGAAAATTGCGATTTTCCAGTTTTCACAGTTTTTACTTTTTTGAAAACAATTAAATTTTTTTATCAAATTTCGGAAATTTTCCGAAATTTTAAATTTGTTTGATTTTTAAATTTTGGGAATTTTTGCATTTTTCTTGTTATTTTTATTCAACAAATTTTACAGTTCTCCAATTTTGTCGATTTCTTAACTTGGAGAACTTTGTGATTTTACAGTTAAAACAGTATTAACTATTTTGAACAAATTTTTATTTTTTGTTTCAAATTTCGGAAATGTTCCGAAATTTTAATTTTTTGTCGATTTTTGAACTTCTGAAATTTTTTAATTTTTCTCTAAATTCAACAAATCTTACAATTTTCAAATTTTGGCGATTTCCTAATTAAGAGAACTTTATGATTTTGTCGATTTTACAGTTTTAATTTTTATGAAAAAATTTTCTTTTTTAATTTCAAATTTCGGAAATTTTCCGAAATTTAAAATTTTTTCGATTTTTTAATTTTGGGGTTTTTTGCATTTTTCTCGGTTTTTTCATTTCAACAAAATTTTCAATATTCCCATTTTCAAGATTTCTTAATTTAGAGAACTTTACGATTTTATAGTTTAAACAGTTTTTTAGTAATTTGAAAAAATTTCTTTTGTTATCGAATTTCGAAAATTTTTCCAAAATTTTAAATTTTTTCAATTTTTTAATTTTGTGAATTTTTGCATTTTTCTTGATATTTTTAATTCAACAAATTTTACCATTTTCCAATGTTGTCGATTTCCAAATTTAGAGAACTTTGAAAATTCGTCGATTATACAGTTTTTACTATTATGAAGAAATTGTCATCTTTATTAAACTTCGGAAATTTTCCGAAATTTTAAATTTTTTCGATTTTTGAATTTCTGAAATTTTTTAATTTGTCTCGTTTTTCAAATTCAACAAATCTTCTAATTTTCAAATTTTTACGATTTCTTAATTAAGAGAACTTTATGATTTTGTCGATTTTACAGTTTTTACTATTTTGAAAAAAATCGTTTTAATATCAAATTTCGGAAATTTTCAGAATTTTTAAATTTTTTCGATTTTTGAATTTTGGTAATTTTTGCATTTTTGTTGATATTTTTAATTCAACAAATTTAAAAATTTTCCAATGTTGTCGATTTCTAAATTTAGAGAACTTTGTGATTTTGTCGATTGTACAGTTTTTACTATTTTGAAGAAATTGTCTTTTTTAGATACATTTTTCGGAAATTTTGCAAAATTTTAAGTTTTGTCTATTTTTGGAAATTTTTGCATTTTTCTCGATTTTTTAATTTCAACAAATTTTACAAATTTTCAATTTTGTAGATTTCTGAATTTAAAGAGCTTTGCGATTTTACAGTTTAAAAAGTTTTTACTATTTTGAAAAAATTTTTCTTTTTTTTATCAAATTTCGGAAATGTTCAGAAATTTCAATTTTTTGTCGATTTTTGAATTCTGGGAATTTTTGCATTTTTCTCGTTTTTTTTTCATTTCAACAAAATTTACAATTTTCCAATTTTGTAGATTTCTTAATTTAAAGAACTTTGCGATTTTCCAGTTTTCACAGCTTTTACTATAACGAAAATTTTTCTTTTTTTTTATCAAATTTCGGAAGTTTTCCGAATATTTTAATTTTTTCGATTTTTGAATTTTGGGAATTTTTGCATTTTTCTTGATATTTTTAATTCAACAAATTTTACAATTTTCCAATGTTGTCGATTTCTAAATTTAGAGAGCTTTGTAATTTTGTCGATTATACAGTTTTTACTATTTTTAAGAAATTGTCTTCTTTATTAAACTTCGAAAATAGTCCGAAATTTTAAATTTTTTTCAATTTTTAAATTTCTGAAATTTTTTTTTATTTTTCTCGATTTTTTAAATTCAACAAATCTTACAATATTCCAATGTTGTCGATTTCTTAATATAGATATTTGTGATTTTGTGGATTTTACAGTCTTTATTATTTTGAAAAAATTTTCTTTTTTGTATCAAATTTCGGAAATGTTCCGAAATTTGAATTTTTTGTCGATTTTTGAATTTCTGAAATTTTTCAATTTTTCTCGATTTTCAAATTAAAAAAATCTTACAGTTTTCTAATTTTGACGATTTCTAAAGTTAGAGAACTTTAGGATTTTTTCGATTTAACAGTTTTTACTATTTTGAAAAAAAATTTTTTTTTTATCAAATTTCGAAAATTTTCCGAAATTTTAAATTTTTTCGATTTTTAAATTTCGGAAATTTTTGCATTTCTTTGGATTTTTTCATTTCAACAAAATTTACAATATTCTAATTTTGAAGATTTCTTAGTTTAAAGAACTTTGCGATTTTCCAGTTTTCACAGATTTTACTTTTTCGAAAAAATTTCTTTTGTTATCAAATTTCGGAAATTTTCCGAATATTTAAATTTTTCGATTTTTGAACTTTGGGAATTTTTGCAATTTTCTTGATATTTTTAATTCAACAAATTTTACAATTTTCCAATGTTGTCGATTTCTAAATTTAGAGAGCTTTGTAATTTTGTCGATTATACAGTTTTTACTATTTTTTAGAAATTGTCTTCTTTATTAAACTTCGAAAATTGTCCGAAATTTTAAATTTTTTTCAATTTTTAAATTTCTGAAATTTTTTAATTTTTCTCGATTTTTTAAATTCAACAAATCTTACAATATTCCAGTTTTGTCGATTTTTTAATTGAGAGAACTTTGTGTTTTTGTCGATTTTACAGTTTTTACTATTTTGAAAAAATTGTCTTTTCTTCAAATTTTCGAAAATTTTGAAATATTTAAAATTTTGTCGATTTTCGGAAATTTTTGCATATTTATCGATTTTTTAATTTCAACAAAATTTACAATATTCCAATTATGAAGATTTCTTAATTTAGAAAACTTTTCGATTTCACAGTTTTTACAGTTTTTACTATTTTAAAAAAAATTTCTTTTGTTATCGAATTTCGGAAATTTTCCGAAATCTAAAATTTTTTCGATTTTTGAATTTCTGAAATTTTTTAATTTTTCTCGATTTTCAAATTCAACAAATCTTACAATTTTCTAATTTTGGCGATTTCTTAATTTAGAGAACTTTATGATTTTGTCGATTTTACAGTTTTTACTATTTTGAAAAAATTTTCTTTTTCTAGCAAATTTCGGAAATTTTCCGATATTTTAATTTTTTTACATTATTCATTTTTGGGAATTTTTGCATTTTTCTCGATTTTTTAATTTCAACAAAATTTACAGTTTTCCAATTTTGTCGATTTCTTAAATTGGAGAACTTTGTGATTTTACAGTTTAAACAGTTTTAACTATTTTGAAAAAATGTTCTTTTTTGTATCAAATTTCGGAAATGTTCCAAAATTTTTATTTTTTGTCGATTTTTGAATTTCTGAAATTTTTTAATTATTCTCGATTTTGAAATTCAACAAATCTTGCAATTTTCTAATTTTGACGATTTCTTAATTAATGGAAATTTATGATTTTGTCGATTTTACAGTTTTTACTATTTTGAAGAAATTGTCTTTTTTTGATACATTTTTCGGAAATTTTGCAAAATTTTAAGTTTTGTCGATTTTCGGAAATTTTTGCATTTTTCTCGATTTTTTAATTTCAACAAATTTTACAATTTTCCAATTTTGTAGATTTCTGAATTTAAAGAGCTTTGCGGTTTTACAGTTTTCACAGTTTTTACTATTTTGAAAACAATTTCTTTTGTTATCGAATTTCGGAAAAAAAGAAATTTTTGCATTTTTCTCGATTTTCAAATTCAACAAATCTTCTAATTTTTAACTTTTTACGATTTCTTAATTAAGAGAACTTTATGATTTTGTCGATTTTACAGTTTTTACTATTTTGAAACAAATTTCTTTTGTTATCAAATTTCGGAAATTTTCCGAAATTTTAATTTTTTTCGATTTTTGAATTTTGGGAAATTTCGCAATTCATTGGATTTTTTCATTTCAACAAAATTTACAATATTCTATTTTTGAAGATTTCTAATTTAGAGAATTTTGCGATTTTACAGTTTAAACAGTTTTTACTATTTTGAAAACTTTTTCTTTTTTTATCAAAATTCGGAAATTTTCCGAAATCTAAAATTTTGTCGATTTTTAAATTTCGGAAATTTTATCATTTTTCTCAATTTTTTAATTTCAACAAAATTTACAATATTCAAATTTTGTAGATAACTTAATTTAAAGAACTTTGTGATTTTACAGTTTAAACAGTTTTAACTATTGAAAAAAAAAAGTTTTTTTTTTATAAAATTTCGAAAATTTTCCGAAATTTCAAATTTTTTCGATTTTTGATTTTTGAGAATTTTTACATTTTTCTCAATTTTTTAAATACAACAAATCTTACAATATTCCAATGTTATCGATTTCTTAATTTAAAGAACTTTGTGATTTTGTGGATTTTACAGTCTTTATTATTTTGAAAAAATTTTCTATTTTGTATTAAAATTCGGAACTGTTCCGACATTTGAATTTTTTGTCGATTTTTTAATTTCTGAAATTTTTAAATTTTTCCCGATTTTCAAATTCAACAAATCTTACAGTTTTCTAATTTTGACGACTTCTTAATTTAGAGAACTTTAGGATTTTGTCGATTTTACAGTTTTTACTATTTTGAAAAATTTGTCTTTTTTTATCAAATTTCGAAAATTTTCCGAAATTTTCAATATTCTAGATTTTTTAATTTTGGAAATTTTTGCATTCTTTGTTATTTTTTCCTTTCAACAAAATTAACAATATTCCAATTTTTGAATATTTCTTAGTTTAAAGAACTTTGCGATTTTCCAGTTTTTACTATAACGAAAAATTTTCTTTTTTTTTATCAAATTTCGGAAGTTTTCCGAATATTTAATTTTTTCGATTTTTGAATTTTGGGAATTTTTGCATTTTTCTTGATATTTTTAATTCAACAAATTTTACAATTTTCCAATGTTGTCGATTTCTAAATTTAGAGAGCTTTGTAATTTTGTCGATTATACAGTTTTTACTATTTTTAAGAAATTGTCTTCTTTATTAAACTTCGAAAATTGTCCGAAATTTTAAATTTTTTTCAATTTTTAAATTTCTGAAATTTTTTAATTATTTTCGATTTTTTAAATTCAACAAATCTTACAATATTTCAATGTTGTCGATTTTTTAATTGAGAGAACTTTGTGTTTTTGTCGATTTCACAGTTTTTACTATTTTGAAAAAATTGTCTTTTCTTCAAATTTTCGGAAATTTTGCAAAATTTTAAATTTTGTCGATTTTCGGAAATTTTTGCATATATATCGATTTTTTAATTTCAACAAAATTTACAATTTTCCAATTATGAAGATTTCTTAATTTAGAAAACTTTTCGATTTAACAGTTTTTACAGTTTTTACTATTTTAAAAAAAATTTCTTTTGTTATCGAATTTCGGAAATTTTCCGAAATCTTAAATTTTGTCGATTTTTAAATTTCGGAAATTTTTAGCATTTTTCTCAATTTTTTAATTTCAACAAAATTTACAATATTCCAATTCTGTAGATATCTTAATTTAAAGAACTTTGCGATTTTTCAGTTTTTACAGTTTTTACTGTTTTGAAAAAAATTTCTCTTGTTATCAAATTTCGGAAATTTTCCGAAATTTAAAATTTTTTCGATTTTTGAATTTTGAGAATTTTTTAATTTTTCTCGATTTTTTAAATTCAACAAATCTTACAATATTCCAATGTTGTCGATTTCTTAATATAGATATTTGTGATTTTGTGGATTTTACAGTCTTTATTATTTTGAAAAAATTTTCTTTTTTGTATAAAATTTCGGAAATGTTCCGAAATTTTAATTTTTTGTCGATTTTTGAATTTCTGAAATTTTTAAATTTTTCTCGATTTTCAAATTCAACAAATCTTACAGTTTTCTAATCTTGACGACTTCTTAATCAAGAGAACTTTAGGATTTTGTCGATTTTACAGTTTTTACTATTTCGAAAACTTTTTCTTTTTTTATCAAATTTCGGAAATTTTCCGAAATCTAAAATTTTGTCGATTTTTAAATTTCGGAAATTTTATAATTTTTCTCAATTTTTTAATTTCAACAAAATTTACAATATTCCAATTTTGTAGATAACTTAATTTAAAGAACTTTGCGATTTTTCAGTTTTTACAGTTTTAACTATTTTGAAAAAAATGTCTCTTGTTATCAAATTTCGGAGATTTTCCGAAATTTTAAATTTTTTCAACTTTTAAATTTCTGAAATTTTTTAATTTTTCTCGATTTTTCAAATTCAACAAAGCTTACAATATTCCAATATTGTCGATTTTTTAATTGAGAGAACTTTGTGTTTTTGTCGATTTTACAGTTTTTACTATTTTGAAAAAATTGTCTTTTCTTCAAATTTTCGGAAATTTTGCAAAATTTAAAATTTGTCGATTTTCGGAAATTTTTGCATATTTCTCGATTTTTTAATTTCAACAAAATTTACAATTTTCCAATTATGAAGATTTCTTAATTTAGAAAACTTTTCGATTTTACAGTTTTTACAGTTTTTAGTATTTTAAAAAAAATTTCTTTTGTTATCGAATTTCGGAAATTTTTCGAAATCTAAAATTTTTTCGATTTTTGAATTTCTGAAATTTTTTAATTTTTCTCGATTTTCAAATTCAACAAATCTTCTAATTTTTAAATTTTTACGATTTCTTAATTAAGAGAACTTTATGATTTTGTCGATTTTACAGTTTTTACTATTTTGAAACAAATTTCTTTTTTTATCAAATTTCGAAAATTTTCCGAAATTTAAAATTTTTTCGATTTTTGAATTTTGAGAATTTTTTAATTTTTCTCGATTTTTTAAATTCAACAAATCTTACAATATTCCAATGTTGTCGATTTCTTAATATAGATATTTGTGATTTTGTGGATTTTACAGTCTTTATTATTTTGAAAAAATTTTCTTTTTTGTATAAAATTTCGGAAATGTTCCGAAATTTTAATTTTTTGTCGATTTTTGAATTTCTGAAATTTTTTAATTTTTCTCGATTTTCAAATTAAAAAAATCTTACAGTTTTCTAATTTTGACGATTTCTAAATTTAGAGAACTTTAGGATTTTGTCGATTTTACAGTTTTTACTATTTTGAAAAAATTTTCTTTTTTTATCAAATTTCGAAAATTTTCCGAAATTTTAAATTTTTTCGATTTTTAAATTTCGGAAATTTTTGCATTTCTTTGGATTTTTTCATTTCAACAAAATTTACAATATTCTAATTTTGAAGATTTCTTAGTTTAAAGAACTTTGCGATTTTCCAGTTTTCACAGATTTTACTTTTTCGAAAAAATTTCTTTTGTTATCAAATTTCGGAAATTTTCCGAATATTTAAATTTTTCGATTTTTGAACTTTGGGAATTTTTGCATTTTTCTTGATATTTTTAATTCAACAAATTTTACAATTTTCCAATGTTGTCGATTTCTAAATTTAGAGAGCTTTGTAATTTTGTCGATTATACAGTTTTTACTATTTTTAAGAAATTGTCTTCTTTATTAAACTTCGAAAATTGTCCGAAATTTTAAATTTTTTTCAATTTTTAAATTTCTGAAATTTTTTAATTTTTCTCGATTTTTTATATTCAACAAATCTTACAATATTCCAATTTTGTCGATTTTTTAATTGAGAGAACTTTGTGTTTTTGTCGATTTTACAGTTTTTACTATTTTGAAAAAATTGTCTTTTCTTCAAATTTTCGAAAATTTTGATATATTTAAAATTTTGTCGATTTTCGGAAATTTTTGCATATTTATCGATTTTTTAATTTCAACAAAATTTACAATATTCCAATTATGAAGATTTCTTAATTTAGAAAACTTTTCGATTTCACAGTTTTTACAGTTTTTACTATTTTAAAAAAAATTTCTTTTGTTATCGAATTTCGGAAATTTTCCGAAATCTAAAATTTTTTCGATTTTTGAATTTCTGAAATTTTTTAATTTTTCTCGATTTTCAAATTCAACAAATCTTACAATTTTCTAATTTTGGCGATTTCTTAATTTAGAGAACTTTATGATTTTGTCGATTTTACAGTTTTTACTATTTTGAAAAAATTTTCTTTTTCTAGCAAATTTCGGAAATTTTCCGATATTTTAATTTTTTTACATTATTCATTTTTTGGAATTTTTGCATTTTTCTCGATTTTTTAATTTCAACAAAATTTACAGTTTTCCAATTTTGTCGATTTCTTAAATTGGAGAACTTTGTGATTTTACAGTTTAAACAGTTTTAACTATTTTGAAAAAATGTTCTTTTTTGTATCAAATTTCGGAAATTTTCCAAAATTTTTATTTTTTGTCGATTTTTGAATTTCTGAAATTTTTTAATTATTCTCGATTTTGAAATTCAACAAATCTTGCAATTTTCTAATTTTGACGATTTCTTAATTTAGAGAACTTTATGATTTTGTCGATTTTACAGTTTTTACTATTTTGAAGAAATTGTCTTTTTTTGATACATTTTTCGGAAATTTTGCAAAATTTTAAGTTTTGTAGATTTTCGGAAATTTTTGAATTTTTCTCGATTTTTTAATTTCAACAAATTTTACAATTTTCCAATTTTGTAGATTTCTGAATTTAAAGAGCTTTGCGATTTTACAGTTTTCACAGTTTTTACTATTTTGAAAACAATTTCTTTTGTTATCGAATTTCGGAAATCTTCCGAAATTTTAATTTTTTCCGATTTTAAGATTTTGAAATTTTTGCATTTTTCTCCATTTTTTCATTTCAACAAAATTTACAATTTTCCAATTTTGTAGATTTCTTAATTTAAAGAACTTTGCGATTTTCCAGTTTTCACAGTTTTTACTATTTTTAAAAAATTGTCTTTTTTTTTATCAAATTTCGGAAATTTTCTGAAATTTTAAATTTTGTCGACTTAAAAATTTCAGAAATTTTTGCATTTTTCTCGATTTTCAAATTCAACAAATCTTCTAATTTTTAAATTTTTACGATTTCTTAATTAAGAGAACTTTATGATTTTGTCGATTTTACAGTTTTTACTATTTTGAAACAAATTTCTTTTGTTATCAAATTTCGGAAATTTTCCGAAATTTTAATTTTTTTCGATTTTTGAATTTTGGGATTTTTTGCATTTTTCTCGGTTTATTTAATTTCAACAAAATTTACAATTTTGCAATTTTGTAGATTTCTTAATTTAAAGAAAATTGCGATTTTCCAGTTTTCACAGTTTTTACTTTTTTGAAAACAATTAAATTTTTTTATCAAATTCGGAAATTTTCCGAAATTTTAAATTTGTTTGATTTTTAAATTTTGGGAATTTTTGCATTTTTCTTGTTATTTTTATTCAACAAATTTTACAGTTCTCCAATTTTGTCGATTTCTTAACTTGGAGAACTTTGTGATTTTACCGTTTAAACAGTATTAACTATTTTGAACAAATTTTTATTTTTTGTTTCAAATTTCGGAAATGTTCCGAAATTTTAATTTTTTGTTGATTTTTGAATTTCTGAAATTTTTTAATTTTTCTCTAAATTCAACAAATCTTACAATTTTCAAATTTTGGCGATTTCCTAATTAAGAGAACTTTATGATTTTGTCGATTTTACAGTTTTAATTTTTATGAAAAAATTTTCTTTTTTAATTTCAAATTTCGGAAATTTTCCGAAATTTTAAATTTTTTCGATTTTTGAATTTTAGGGTTTCTTTGCATTTTTCTCGGTTTTTTCATTTCAACAAAATTTTCAATATTCCCATTTTCAAGATTTCTTAATTTAGAGAACTTTACGATTTTATAGTTTAAACAGTTTTTTAGAAATTTGAAAAAATTTCTTCTGCTATCGAATTTCGAAAATTTTTCCAAAATTTTCAATTTTTTCAATATTTGAATTTTGTGAATTTTTGCAATTTTCTTGATATTTTTAATTCAACAAATTTTAAAATTTTCCAATGTTGTCGATTTCTAAGTTTAGAGCACTTTGTGATTTTGTCGATTGTACAGTTTTTACTATTTTGAAGAAATTGTCTTTTTTAGATACATTTTTCGGAAATTTTGCAAAATTTTAAGTTTTGTCTATTTTCGGAAATTTTTGCATTTTTCTCGATTTTTTCATTTCAACAAATTTTACAATTTTCCAATTTTGTCGATTTCTTAATTTGGAGAACTTGGTGATTTTACAGTTTAAACAGTTTTTACTATTTTGAAAAAATTTTCTTTTTTTGTTTCAAATTTCGGAAATGTTCCGAAATTTTAATTTCTTTTCGATTTTTGAATTTCTGAATTTTTTTAATATTTCTCGATTTTCAAATTCAACCAAAACTTGAAATTTTCTAATTTTGACGATTTCTTAATTTAGAGAACTTAAGGATTTTGTCGATTTTACAGTTTTAATTTTTATGAAAAAATTTTAATTTTTTTTATAAAATTTCGGAAATTTTTCGAAATTTTAAATTTTTTCGATTTTTGAATTTTGTGTATTTTTGCATTTTTCTTGATATTTTTAATTCAACAAATTTTACATTTTTCCAATGTTGTCGATTTCTATATTTAGAGAACTTTGTATTTTTGTCGATTATACAGTTTTAATTTTTGTGAAAAAATTTTAATTTTTTTTTATAAAATTTCGGAATTTTTTCGAAATTTTAAATTTTTTCGATTTTTGAATTTTGTGTATTTTTGCATTTTTCTTGATATTTTTAATTCAACAAATCTTGCAATTTTCTAATTTTGATGATTTCTTAATTTAGAGAACTTTATGATTTTTTCGATTTTTCAGATTTTATTTTTATGGAATTTTTTTTTTTTTTTTTATCAAATTTCGGAAATTTTTCGAAATATTAAATTTATTCGATTTATGAATTTTGGGATTTTTTGAATTTTTCACGGTTTTTTAATTTCAACAAAATTTTTAATATTCCCATTTTCAAGATTTCTTAATTTAGAGAACTTTGAGATTTTACTGTTTTCACAGTTTTAACTATTTTTAAAAAAAATTCTTTTGTTATCAAATTTCGAAAATTTTCCAATATTTTAAATTTTTTTCAATTTTTAAATTTCTGAAAATTTTTAATTTTTCTCGATTTTTTAAACTTAACAAATCTTACAATATTCCAATGTTGTCGATTTCTTAATTTAGAGAACTTTGTAATTTTGTCGATTATACAGTTCTTACTATTTTTAAGAAATTGTCTTCTTTATTAAACTTCGGAAATTTTCCGAAATTTGAAATTTTTTCCATTTTTAAATTTCTGAAATTTTTTAATTATTTTCGATTTTTTAAATTCAACAAATCTTACAATATTTCAATGTTGTCGATTTTTTAATTGAGAGAACTTTGTGTTTTTGTCGATTTCACAGTTTTTACTATTTTGAAAAAATTGTCTTATCTTCAAATTTTCGGAAATTTTGCAAAATTTTAAATTTTGTCGATTTTCGGAAATTTTTGCATATTTATCGATTTTTTAATTTCAACAAAATTTACAATATTCCAATTATGAAGATTTCTTAATTTAGAAAACTTTTCGATTTTACAGTTTTTACAGTTTTTAGTATTTTAAAAAAAAATTTCTTTTGATATCGAGTTTCGGAAATTTTCCGAAATCTAAAGTTTTGTCGATTTTTAAATTTCGGAAATTTTAGCATTTTTCTCAATTTTTTAATTTCAACAAAATTTATAATATTCCAATTCAGTAGATATCTTAATTTAAAGAACCTTGCAATTTTTCAGTTTTTACAGTTTTTACTGTTTTGAAAAAAATTTCTCTTGTTATCAAATTTCGGAAATTTTCCGAAATATAAAATTTTTTCGATTTTTGAATTTTTCTCGATTTTTTAAATTCAATAAATCTTACAATATTCCAATGTTGTCGATTTCTTAATATAGATATTTGTGATTTTGTGGATTTTACAGTCTTTATTATTTTGAAAAAATGTTCTTTTTTGTATCAAATTTCGGATATGTTCCGAAATTTGAATTTTTTGTCGATTTTTGAATTTCTGAAATTTTTCAATTTTTCTCGATTTTCAAATTAAAAAAATCTTACAGTTTTCTAATTTTGACGATTTCTAAATTTAGAGAACTTTAGGATTTTGTCGATTTTACAGTTTTTACTATTTTGAAAAAATTTTCTTTTGTTATCAAATTTCGAAAATTTTCCGAAATTTTAAATTTTTTCGATTTTTAAATTGCGGAAATTTTTGGATTTCTTTGGATTTTTTCATTTCAACAAAATTAACAATATTCTAATTTTAAAGATTTCTTAGTTTAAAGAACTTTGCGATTTTCCAGTTTTCACAGATTTTACTTTTTCGAAAAAATTTCTTTTGTTATCAAATTTCGGAAATTTTCCGAATATTTAAATTTTTCGATTTTTGAACTTTGGGAATTTTTGCATTTTTCTTGATATTTTTAATTCAACAAATTTTACAATTTTCCAATGTTGTCGATTTCTAAATTTAGAGAGCTTTGTAATTTTGTCGATTATACAGTTTTTACTATTTTTAAGAAATTGTCTTCTTTATTAAACTTCGAAAATTGTCCGAAATTTTAAATTTTTTTCAATTTTTAAATTTCTGAAATTTTTTAATTTTTCTCGATTTTTTAAATTCAACAAATCTTACAATATTCCAATTTTGTCGATTTTTTAATTGAGAGAACTTTGTGTTTTTGTCGATTTTACAGTTTTTACTATTTTGAAAAAATTGTCTTTTCTTCAAATTTTCCGGAAATTTTGCAAAATTTTAAGTTTTGTCTATTTTTGGAAATTTTTGCATTTTTCTCGATTTTTTAATTTCAACAAATTTTACAATTTTCCAATTTTGTAGATTTCTTAATTTAAAGAACTTTGCGATTTTCCAGTTTTCACAGTTTTTACTATAACGAAAAATTTTCTTTTTTTTTATCAAATTTCGGAAGTTTTCCGAATATTTTAATTTTTTCGATTTTTGAATTTTGGGAATTTTTTGCATTTTTCTTGATATTTTTAATTCAACAAATTTTACAATTTTCCAATGTTGTCGATTTCTAAATTTAGAGAACTTTGTAATTTTGTCGATTATACAGTTCTTACTATTTTTAAGAAATTGTCTTCTTTATTAAACTTCGGAAATTTTCCGAAATTTTAAATTTTTTCCATTTTTAAATTTCTGAAATTTTTTAATTATTTTCGATTTTTTAAATTCAACAAATCTTACAATATTTCAATGTTGTCGATTTTTTAATTGAGAGAACTTTGTGTTTTTGTCGATTTCACAGTTTTTACTATTTTGAAAAAATTGTATTTTCTTCAAATTTTCGGAAATTTTGCAAAATTTTAAATTTTGTCGATTTTCGGAAATTTTTGCATATTTCTCGATTTTTTAATTTCAACAAAATTTACAATTTTCCAATTATGAAGATTTCTTAATTTAGAAAACTTTTCGATTTTACAGTTTTTACAGTTTTTAGTATTTTAAAAAAAATTTCTTTTGTTATCGAATTTCGGAAATTTTCCGAAATTTAAAATTTTTTCGATTTTTGAATTTCTGAAATTTTTTAATTTTTCTCGATTTTCAAATTCAACAAATCTTCTAATTTTTAAATTTTTACGATTTCTTAATTAAGAGAACTTTATGATTTTGTCGATTTTACAGTTTTTACTATTTTGAAACAAATTTCTTTTGTTATCGAATTTCGGAAATTTTCGAAATTTTAAATTTTTTCGATTTTTGAATTTTGGGATTTTTTGCATTTTTCTCGGTTTATTTAATTTCAACAAAATTTACAATTTTGCAATTTTGTAGATTTCTTAATTTAAAGAAAATTGAGATTTTCCAGTTTTCACAGTTTTTACTTTTTTGAAAACAATTAAATTTTTTTATCAAATTTCGGAAATTTTCCGAAATTTTAAATTTGTTTGATTTTTAAATTTTGGGAATTTTTGCATTTTTCTTGTTATTTTTATTCAACAAATTTTACAGTTCTCCAATTTTGTCGATTTCTTAACTTGGAGAACTTTGTGATTTTACAGTTAAAACAGTATTTACTATTTTGAAAAAATGTTCTTTTTTGTATCAAATTTCGGAAATGTTCCGAAATTTTAATTTTTTGTCGATTTTTGAATTTCTGAAATTTTTTAATTTTTCTCTAAATTCAACAGATCTTACAATTTTCAAATTTTGGTGATTTCCTAATTAAGAGAACTTTATGATTTTGTCGATTTTACAGTTTTAATTTTTATGAAAAAATTTTCTTTTTTAATTTCAAATTTCGGAAATTTTCCGAAATTTCAAATTTTTTCGATTTTTGAATTTTGGGGTTTTTTGCATTTTTCTCGGTTTTTCCATTTCAACAAAATTTTCAATATTCCCATTTTCAAGATTTCTTAATTTAGAGAACTTTACGATTTTATAGTTTAATCAGTTTTTTAGTAATTTGAAAAAATTTCTTTTGTTATCGAATTTCGAAAATTTTTCCAAAATTTTCAATTTTTTCAACTTTTGAATTTTGTGAATTTTTGCATTTTTCTTGATATTTTTAATTCAACAAATTTTACCATTTTCCAATGTTGTCGATTTCCAAATTTAGAGAACTTTGTAATTTCGTCGATTATACAGTTTTTACTATTATGAAGAAATTGTCTTCTTTATTAAACTTCGGAAATTTTCCGAAATTTTAAATTTTTTCGATTTTTGAATTTCTGAAATTTTTTAATTTGTCTCGTTTTTCAAATTCAACAAATCTTCTAATTTTCAAATTTTTACGATTTCTTAATTAAGAGAACTTTATGATTTTGTCGATTTTACAGTTTTCACTATTTTGAAAAAATTCGTTTTAATATCAAATTTCGGAAATTTTCAGAATTTTTAAATTTTTTCGATTTTTGAATTTTGGGAATTTTTGCATTTTTGTTGATATTTTTAATTCAACAAATTTTAAAATTTTCCAATGTTGTCGATTTCTAAATTTAGAGAACTTTGTGATTTTGTCGATTGTACAGTTTTTACTAATTTGAAGAAATTGTCTTTTTTAGATACATTTTCCGGAAATTTTGCAAAATTTTAAGTTTTGTCTATTTTTGGAAATTTTTGCATTTTTCTCGATTTTTTAATTTCAACAAATTTTACAATTTTCCAATTTTGTAGATTTCTGAATTTAAAGAGCTTTGCGATTTTACAGTTTAAAAAGTTTTTACTATTTTGAAAAAATTTTTCTTTTTTTTATCAAATTTCGGAAATGTTCAGAAATTTCAATTTTTTGTCGATTTTTGAATTCTGGGAATTTTTGCATTTTTGTTGATATTTTTAATTCAACAAATTTTACCATTTTCCAATGTTGTCGATTTCCAAATTTAGAGAACAGTTTTTACTATTATGAAGAAATTGTCTTCTTTATTAAACTTCGGAAATTTTCCGAAATTTTAAATTTTTTCGATTTTTGAATTTCTGAAATTTTTTAATTTCTCTCGTTTTTCAAATTCAACAAATCTTCTAATTTTCAAATTTTTACGATTTCTTAATTAAGAGAACTTTATGATTTTGTCGATTTTACAGTTTTTACTATTTTGAAAAAATTCGTTTTAATATCAAATTTCGGAAATTTTCAGAATTTTTAAATTTTTTCGATTTTTGAATTTTGGGAATTTTTGCATTTTTGTTGATATTTTTAATTCAACAAATTTTAAAATTTTCCAATGTTGTCGATTTCTAAATTTAGAGAACTTTGTGATTTTGTCGATTGTACAGTTTTTACTAATTTGAAGAAATTGTCTTTTTTAGATACATTTTCCGGAAATTTTGCAAAATTTTAAGTTTTGTCTATTTTTGGAAATTTTTGCATTTTTCTCGATTTTTTAATTTCAACAAATTTTACAATTTTCCAATTTTGTAGATTTCTGAATTTAAAGAGCTTTGCGATTTTACAGTTTAAAAAGTTTTTACTATTTTGAAAAAATTTTTCTTTTTTTTATCAAATTTCGGAAATGTTCAGAAATTTCAATTTTTTGTCGATTTTTGAATTCTGGGAATTTTTGCATATTTCTCGTTTTTTTTTCATTTCAACAAAATTTACAATTTTCCAATTTTGTAGATTTCTTAATTTAAAGAACTTTGCGATTTTCCAGTTTTCACAGTTTTTACTACAACGAAAAATTTTCTTTTTTTTTATCAAATTTCGGAAGTTTCCCGAATATTTTAATTTTTTCGATTTTTGAATTTTGGGAATTTTTGCATTTTTCTTGATATTTTTAATTCAACAAATTTTACAATTTTCCAATGTTGTCGATTTCTAAATTTAGAGAACTTTGTAATTTTGTCGATTATACAGTTCTTACTATTTTTAAGAAATTGTCTTCTTTATTAAACTTCGGAAATTTTCCGAAATTTGAAATTTTTTCCATTTTTAAATTTTTGAAATTTTTTAATTATTTTCGATTTTTTAAATTCAACAAATCTTACAATATTTCAATGTTGTCAATTTTTTAATTAAGAGAACTTTGTGTTTTTGTCGATTTCACAGTTTTTACTATTTTGAAAAAATTGTCTTTCTTCAAATTTTCGGAAATTTTGCAAAATTTTAAATTTGTCGATTTTCGGAAATTTTTGCATATTTCTCGATTTTTTAATTTCAACAAAATTTACAATTTTCCAATTATGAAGATTTCTTAATTTAGAAAACTTTTCGATTTTACAGTTTTTACAGTTTTTACTATTTTAAAAAAAATTTCTTTTGTTATCGAATTTCGGAAATTTTCCGAAATTTAAAATTTTTTCGATTTTTGAATTTCTGAAATTTTTTAATTTTTCTCGATTTTCAAATTCAACAAATCTTCTAATTTTTAAATTTTTACGATTTCTTAATTAAGAGAACTTTATGATTTTGTCGATTTTACAGTTTTTACTATTTTGAAACAAATTTCTTTTGTTATCGAATTTCGGAAATTTTCGAAATTTTAAATTTTTTCGATTTTTGAATTTTGGGATTTTTTGCATTTTTCTCGGTTTATTTAATTTCAACAAAATTTACAATTTTGCAATTTTGTAGATTTCTTAATTTAAAGAAAATTGAGATTTTCCAGTTTTCACAGTTTTTACTTTTTTGAAAACAATTAAATTTTTTTATCAAATTTCGGAAATTTTCCGAAATTTTAAATTTGTTTGATTTTTAAATTTTGGGAATTTTTGCATTTTTCTTGTTATTTTTATTCAACAAATTTTACAGTTCTCCAATTTTGTCGATTTCTTAACTTGGAGAACTTTGTGATTTTACAGTTTAAACAGTATTTACTATTTTGAACAAATTTTTATTTTTTGTTTCAAATTTCGGAAATGTTCCGAAATTTTAATTTTTTGTCAATTTTTGAATTTCTGAAATTTTTTAATTTTTCTTTAAATTCAACAAATCTTACAATTTTCAAATTTTGGCGATTTCCTAATTATGAGAACTTTATGATTTTGTCGATTTTACAGTTTTAATTTTTATGAAAAAATTTTCTTTTTTAATTTCAAATTTCGGAAATTTTCCGAAATTTCAAATTTTTTCGATTTTTGAATTTTGGGGTTTTTTGCATTTTTCTCGGTTTTTTCATTTCAACAAAATTTTCAATATTCCCATTTTCAAGATTTCTTAATTAAGAGAACTTTACGATTTTATAGTTTAAACAGTTTTTTAGTAATTTGAAAAAATTTCTTTTGTTATCGAATTTCGAAAATTTTTCCAAAATTTTAAATTTTTTCAACTTTTGAATTTTGTGAATTTTTGCATTTTTCTTGATATTTTTAATTCAACAAATTTTACCATTTTCCAATGTTGTCGACTTCCAAATTTAGAGAACTTTGTAATTTCGTCGATTATACAGTTTTTACTATTATGAAGAAATTGTCTTCTTTATTAAACTTCGGAAATTTTCCGAAATTTTAAATTTTTTCGATTTTTGAATTTCTGAAATTTTTTAATTTGTCTCGTTTTTCAAATTCAACAAATCCTCTTATTTTCAAATTTTTACGATTTCTTAATTAAGAGAACTTTATGATTTTGTCGATTTTACAGTTTTTACTATTTTGAAAAAATTCGGAAATTTTCAGAATTTTTAAATTTTTTCGATTTTTGAATTTTGGGAATTTTTGCATTTTTGTTGATATTTTTAATTCAACAAATTTTAAAATTTTCCAATGTTGTCGATTTCTAAATTTAGAGAACTTTGTGATTTTGTCGATTGTACAGTTTTTACTATTTTGAAGAAATTGTCTTTTTTAGATACATTTTCCGGAAATTTTGCAAAATTTTAAGTTTTGTCTATTTTTGGAAATATTTGCATTTTTCTCGATTTTTTAATTTCAACAAATTTTACAATTTTCCAATTTTGTAGATTTCTGAATTTAAAGAGCTTTGCGATTTTACAGTTTAAAAAGTTTTTACTATTTTGAAAAAATTTTTCTTTTTTTTATCAAATTTCGGAAATGTTCAGAAATTTCAATTTTTTGTCGATTTTTGAATTCTGGGAATTTTTGCATATTTCTCGTTTTTTTTTCATTTCAACAAAATTTACAATTTTCCAATTTTGTAGATTTCTTAATTTAAAGAACTTTGCGATTTTCCAGTTTTCACAGTTTTTACTATAACGAAAAATTTTCTTTTTTTTTATCAAATTTCGTAAGTTTCCCGAATATTTTAATTTTTTCGATTTTTGAATTTTGGGAATTTTTGCATTTTTCTTGATATTTTTAATTCAACAAATTTTACAATTTTCCAATGTTGTCGATTTCAAAATTTAGAGAACTTTGTAATTTTGTCGATTATACAGTTCTTACTATTTTTAAGAAATTGTCTTCTTTATTAAACTTCGGAAATTTTCCGAAATTTGAAATTTTTTCCATTTTTAAATTTCTGAAATTTTTTAATTATTTTCGATTTTTTAAATTCAACAAATCTTACAATATTTCAATGTTGTCGATTTTTTAATTGAGAGAACTTTGTGTTTTTGTCGATTTCACAGTTTTTACTATTTTGAAAAAATTGTCTTTCTTCAAATTTTCGGAAATTTTGCAAAATTTTAAATTTTGTCGATTTTCGGAAATTTTTGCATATTTCTCGATTTTTTAATTTCAACAAAATTTACAATTTTCCAATTATGAAGATTTCTTAATTTAGAAAACTTTTCGATTTTACAGTTTTTACAGTTTTTACTATTTTAAAAAAAATTTCTTTTGTTATCGAATTTCGGAAATTTTCCGAAATTTAAAATTTTTTCGATTTTTGAATTTCTGAAATTTTTTAATTTTTCTCGATTTTCAAATTCAACAAATCTTCTAATTTTTAAATTTTTACGATTTCTTAATTAAGAGAACTTTATGATTTTGTCGATTTTACAGTTTTTACTATTTTGAAACAAATTTCTTTTGTTATCGAATTTCGGAAATTTTCGAAATTTTAAATTTTTTCGATTTTTGAATTTTGGGATTTTTTGCATTTTTCTCGGTTTATTTAATTTCAACAAAATTTACAATTTTGCAATTTTGTAGATTTCTTAATTTAAAGAAAATTGCGATTTTCCAGTTTTCACAGTTTTTACTTTTTTGAAAACAATTAAATTTTTTTAACAAATTTCGGAAATTTTCCGAAATTTTAAATTTGTTTGATTTTTAAATTTTGGGAATTTTTGCATTTTTCTTGTTATTTTTATTCAACAAATTTTACAGTTCTCCAATTTTTTTTCATTTCAACAAAATTTTCAATATTCCCATTTTCAAGATTTCTTAATTTAGAGAACTTTACGATTTTATAGTTTAAACAGTTTTTTAGTAATTTGAAAAAATTTCTTTTGTTATCGAATTTCGAAAATTTTTCCAAAATTTTAAATTTTTTCAACTTTTGAATTTTGTGAATTTTTGCATTTTTCTTGATATTTTTAATTCAACAAATTTTACCATTTTCCAATGTTGTCGATTTCCAAATTTAGAGAACTTTGTAATTTCGTCGATTATACAGTTTTAACTATTATGAAGAAATTGTCTTCTTTATTAAACTTCGGAAATTTTCCGAAATTTTAAATTTTTTCGATTTTTGAATTTCTGAAATTTTTTAATTTTTCTCGATTTTCAAATTCAACAAATCTTCTAATTTTTAAATTTTTACGATTTCTTAATTAAGAGAACTTTATGATTTTGTCGATTTTACAGTTTTTACTATTTTGAAACAAATTTCTTTTGTTATCGAATTTCGGAAATTTTCGAAATTTTAAATTTTTTCGATTTTTGAATTTTGGGATTTTTTGCATTTTTCTCGGTTTATTTAATTTCAACAAAATTTACAATTTTGCAATTTTGTAGATTTCTTAATTTAAAGAAAATTGAGATTTTCCAGTTTTCACAGTTTTTACTTTTTTGAAAACAATTAAATTTTTTTATCAAATTTCGGAAATTTTCCGAAATTTTAAATTTGTTTGATTTTTAAATTTTGGGAATTTTTGCATTTTTCTTGTTATTTTTATTCAACAAATTTTACAGTTCTCCAATTTTGTCGATTTCTTAACTTGGAGAACTTTGTGATTTTACAGTTAAAACAGTATTAACTATTTTGAAAAAATGTTCTTTTTTGTATCAAATTTCGGAAATGTTCCGAAATTTTAATTTTTTGTCGATTTTTGAATTTCTGAAATTTTTTAATTTTTCTCTAAATTCAACAGATCTTACAATTTTCAAATTTTGGTGATTTCCTAATTAAGAGAACTTTATGATTTTGTCGATTTTACAGTTTTAATTTTTATGAAAAAATTTTCTTTTTTAATTTCAAATTTCGGAAATTTTCCGAAATTTCAAATTTTTTCGATTTTTGAATTTTGGGGTTTTTTGCATTTTTCTCGGTTTTTTCATTTCAACAAAATTTTCAATATTCCCATTTTCAAGATTTCTTAATTTAGAGAACTTTACGATTTTATAGTTTAAACAGTTTTTTAGTAATTTGAAAAAATTTCTTTTGTTATCGAATTTCGAAAATTTTTCCAAAATTTTCAATTTTTTCAACTTTTGAATTTTGTGAATTTTTGCATTTTTCTTGATATTTTTAATTCAACAAATTTTACCATTTTCCAATGTTGTCGATTTCCAAATTTAGAGAACTTTGTAATTTCGTCGATTATACAGTTTTTACTATTATGAAGAAATTGTCTTCTTTATTAAACTTCGGAAATTTTCCGAAATTTTAAATTTTTTCGATTTTTGAATTTCTGAAATTTTTTAATTTGTCTCGTTTTTCAAATTCAACAAATCTTCTAATTTTCAAATTTTTACGATTTCTTAATTAAGAGAACTTTATGATTTTGTCGATTTTACAGTTTTCACTATTTTGAAAAAATTCGTTTTAATATCAAATTTCGGAAATTTTCAGAATTTTTAAATTTTTTCGATTTTTGAATTTTGGGAATTTTTGCATTTTTGTTGATATTTTTAATTCAACAAATTTTAAAATTTTCCAATGTTGTCGATTTCTAAATTTAGAGAACTTTGTGATTTTGTCGATGGTACAGTTTTTACTAATTTGAAGAAATTGTCTTTTTTAGATACATTTTCCGGAAATTTTGCAAAATTTTAAGTTTTGTCTATTTTTGGAAATTTTTGCATTTTTCTCGATTTTTTAATTTCAACAAATTTTACAATTTTCCAATTTTGTAGATTTCTGAATTTAAAGAGCTTTGCGATTTTACAGTTTAAAAGGTTTTTACTATTTTGAAAAAATTTTTCTTTTTTTTATCAAATTTCGGAAATGTTCAGAAATTTCAATTTTTTGTCGATTTTTGAATTCTGGGAATTTTTGCATTTTTGTTGATATTTTTAATTCAACAAATTTTACCATTTTCCAATGTTGTCGATTTCCAAATTTAGAGAACAGTTTTTACTATTATGAAGAAATTGTCTTCTTTATTAAACTTCGGAAATTTTCCGAAATTTTAAATTTTTTCGATTTTTGAATTTCTGAAATTTTTTAATTTCTCTCGTTTTTCAAATTCAACAAATCTTCTAATTTTCAAATTTTTACGATTTCTTAATTAAGAGAACTTTATGATTTTGTCGATTTTACAGTTTTTACTATTTTGAAAAAATTCGTTTTAATATCAAATTTCGGAAATTTTCAGAATTTTTAAATTTTTTCGATTTTTGAATTTTGGGAATTTTTGCATTTTTGTTGATATTTTTAATTCAACAAATTTTAAAATTTTCCAATGTTGTCGATTTCTAAATTTAGAGAACTTTGTGATTTTGTCGATTGTACAGTTTTTACTAATTTGAAGAAATTGTCTTTTTTAGATACATTTTCCGGAAATTTTGCAAAATTTTAAGTTTTGTCTATTTTTGGAAATTTTTGCATTTTTCTCGATTTTTTAATTTCAACAAATTTTACAATTTTCCAATTTTGTAGATTTCTGAATTTAAAGAGCTTTGCGATTTTACAGTTTAAAAAGTTTTTACTATTTTGAAAAAATTTTTCTTTTTTTTATCAAATTTCGGAAATGTTCAGAAATTTCAATTTTTTGTCGATTTTTGAATTCTGGGAATTTTTGCATATTTCTCGTTTTTTTTTCATTTCAACAAAATTTACAATTTTCCAATTTTGTAGATTTCTTAATTTAAAGAACTTTGCGATTTTCCAGTTTTCACAGTTTTTACTACAACGAAAAATTTTCTTTTTTTTTATCAAATTTCGGAAGTTTCCCGAATATTTTAATTTTTTCGATTTTTGAATTTTGGGAATTTTTGCATTTTTCTTGATATTTTTAATTCAACAAATTTTACAATTTTCCAATGTTGTCGATTTCTAAATTTAGAGAACTTTGTAATTTTGTCGATTATACAGTTCTTACTATTTTTAAGAAATTGTCTTCTTTATTAAACTTCGGAAATTTTCCGAAATTTGAAATTTTTTCCATTTTTAAATTTCTGAAATTTTTTAATTATTTTCGATTTTTTAAATTCAACAAATCTTACAATATTTCAATGTTGTCGATTTTTTAATTAAGAGAACTTTGTGTTTTTGTCGATTTCACAGTTTTTACTATTTTGAAAAAATTGTCTTTCTTCAAATTTTCGGAAATTTTGCAAAATTTTAAATTTGTCGATTTTCGGAAATTTTTGCATATTTCTCGATTTTTTAATTTCAACAAAATTTACAATTTTCCAATTATGAAGATTTCTTAATTTAGAAAACTTTTCGATTTTACAGTTTTTACAGTTTTTACTATTTTAAAAAAAATTTCTTTTGTTATCGAATTTCGGAAATTTTCCGAAATTTAAAATTTTTTCGATTTTTGAATTTCTGAAATTTTTTAATTTTTCTCGATTTTCAAATTCAACAAATCTTCTAATTTTTAAATTTTTACGATTTCTTAATTAAGAGAACTTTATGATTTTGTCGATTTTACAGTTTTTACTATTTTGAAACAAATTTCTTTTGTTATCGAATTTCGGAAATTTTCGAAATTTTAAATTTTTTCGATTTTTGAATTTTGGGATTTTTTGCATTTTTCTCGGTTTATTTAATTTCAACAAAATTTACAATTTTGCAATTTTGTAGATTTCTTAATTTAAAGAAAATTGCGATTTTCCAGTTTTCACAGTTTTTACTTTTTTGAAAACAATTAAATTTTTTTATCAAATTTCGGAAATTTTCCGAAATTTTAAATTTGTTTGATTTTTAAATTTTGGGAATTTTTGCATTTTTCTTGTTATTTTTATTCAACAAATTTTACAGTTCTCCAATTTTGTTGATTTCTTAACTTGGAGATTTTTGTGATTTTACAGTTTAAACAGTATTTACTATTTTGAACAAATTTTTATTTTTTGTTTCAAATTTCGGAAATGTTCCGAAATTTTAATTTTTTGTCAATTTTTGAATTTCTGAAATTTTTTAATTTTTCTTTAAATTCAACAAATCTTACAATTTTCAAATTTTGGCGATTTCCTAATTAAGAGAACTTTATGATTTTGTCGATTTTACAGTTTTAATTTTTATGAAAAAATTTTCTTTTTTAATTTCAAATTTCGGAAATTTTCCGAAATTTCAAATTTTTTCGATTTTTGAATTTTGGGGTTTTTTGCATTTTTCTCGGTTTTTTCATTTCAACAAAATTTTCAATATTCCCATTTTCAAGATTTCTTAATTTAGAGAACTTTACGATTTTATAGTTTAAACAGTTTTTTAGTAATTTGAAAAAATTTCTTTTGTTATCGAATTTCGAAAATTTTTCCAAAATTTTAAATTTTTTCAACTTTTGAATTTTGTGAATTTTTGCATTTTTCTTGATATTTTTAATTCAACAAATTTTACCATTTTCCAATGTTGTCGATTTCCAAATTTAGAGAACTTTGTAATTTCGTCGATTATACAGTTTTTACTATTATGAAGAAATTGTCTTCTTTATTAAACTTCGGAAATTTTCCGAAATTTTAAATTTTTTCGATTTTTGAATTTCTGAAATTTTTTAATTTGTCTCGTTTTTCAAATTCAACAAATCCTCTTATTTTCAAATTTTTACGATTTCTTAATTAAGAGAACTTTATGATTTTGTCGATTTTACAGTTTTTACTATTTTGAAAAAATTCGGAAATTTTCAGAATTTTTAAATTTTTTCGATTTTTGAATTTTGCGAATTTTTGCATTTTTGTTGATATTTTTAATTCAACAAATTTTAAAATTTTCCAATGTTGTCGATTTCTAAATTTAGAGAACTTTGTGATTTTGTCGATTGTACAGTTTTTACTATTTTGAAGAAATTGTCTTTTTTAGATACATTTTCCGGAAATTTTGCAAAATTTTAAGTTTTGTCTATTTTTGGAAATATTTGCATTTTTCTCGATTTTTTAATTTCAACAAATTTTACAATTTTCCAATTTTGTAGATTTTTGAATTTAAAGAGCTTTGCGATTTTACAGTTTAAAAAGTTTTTACTATTTTGAAAAAATTTTTCTTTTTTTTATCAAATTTCGGAAATGTTCAGAAATTTCAATTTTTTGTCGATTTTTGAATTCTGGGAATTTTTGCATATTTCTCGTTTTTTTTTTCATTTCAACAAAATTTACAATTTTCCAATTTTGTAGATTTCTTAATTTAAAGAACTTTGCGATTTTCCAGTTTTCACAGTTTTTACTATAACGAAAAATTTTCTTTTTTTTTATCAAATTTCGTAAGTTTCCCGAATATTTTAATTTTTTCGATTTTTGAATTTTGGGAATTTTTGCATTTTTCTTGATATTTTTAATTCAACAAATTTTACAATTTTCCAATGTTGTCGATTTCAAAATTTAGAGAACTTTGTAATTTTGTCGATTATACAGTTCTTACTATTTTTAAGAAATTGTCTTCTTTATTAAACTTCGGAAATTTTCCGAAATTTGAAATTTTTTCCATTTTTAAATTTCTGAAATTTTTTAATTATTTTCGATTTTTTAAATTCAACAAATCTTACAATATTTCAATGTTGTCGATTTTTTAATTGAGAGAACTTTGTGTTTTTGTCGATTTCACAGTTTTTACTATTTTGAAAAAATTGTCTTTCTTCAAATTTTCGGAAATTTTGCAAAATTTTAAATTTTGTCGATTTTCGGAAATTTTTGCATATTTCTCGATTTTTTAATTTCAACAAAATTTACAATTTTCCAATTATGAAGATTTCTTAATTTAGAAAACTTTTCGATTTTACAGTTTTTACAGTTTTTACTATTTTAAAAAAAATTTCTTTTGTTATCGAATTTCGGAAATTTTCCGAAATTTAAAATTTTTTCGATTTTTGAATTTCTGAAATTTTTTAATTTTTCTCGATTTTCAAATTCAACAAATCTTCTAATTTTTAAATTTTTACGATTTCTTAATTAAGAGAACTTTATGATTTTGTCGATTTTACAGTTTTTACTATTTTGAAACAAATTTCTTTTGTTATCGAATTTCGGAAATTTTCGAAATTTTAAATTTTTTCGATTTTTGAATTTTGGGATTTTTTGCATTTTTCTCGGTTTATTTAATTTCAACAAAATTTACAATTTTGCAATTTTGTAGATTTCTTAATTTAAAGAAAATTGCGATTTTCCAGTTTTCACAGTTTTTACTTTTTTGAAAACAATTAAATTTTTTTAACAAATTTCGGAAATTTTCCGAAATTTTAAATTTGTTTGATTTTTAAATTTTGGGAATTTTTGCATTTTTCTTGTTATTTTTATTCAACAAATTTTACAGTTCTCCAATTTTTTTTCATTTCAACAAAATTTTCAATATTCCCATTTTCAAGATTTCTTAATTTAGAGAACTTTACGATTTTATAGTTTAAACAGTTTTTTAGTAATTTGAAAAAATTTCTTTTGTTATCGAATTTCGAAAATTTTTCCAAAATTTTAAATTTTTTCAACTTTTGAATTTTGTGAATTTTTGCATTTTTCTTGATATTTTTAATTCAACAAATTTTACCATTTTCCAATGTTGTCGATTTCCAAATTTAGAGAACTTTGTAATTTCGTCGATTATACAGTTTTAACTATTATGAAGAAATTGTCTTCTTTATTAAACTTCGGAAATTTTCCGAAATTTTAAATTTTTTCGATTTTTGAATTTCTGAAATTTTTTAATTTTTCTCGATTTTCAAATTCAACAAATCTTCTAATTTTTAAATTTTTACGATTTCTTAATTAAGAGAACTTTATGATTTTGTCGATTTTACAGTTTTTACTATTTTGAAACAAATTTCTTTTGTTATCGAATTTCGGAAATTTTCGAAATTTTAAATTTTTTCGATTTTTGAATTTTGGGATTTTTTGCATTTTTCTCGGTTTATTTAATTTCAACAAAATTTACAATTTTGCAATTTTGTAGATTTCTTAATTTAAAGAAAATTGAGATTTTCCAGTTTTCACAGTTTTTACTTTTTTGAAAACAATTAAATTTTTTTATCAAATTTCGGAAATTTTCCGAAATTTTAAATTTGTTTGATTTTTAAATTTTGGGAATTTTTGCATTTTTCTTGTTATTTTTATTCAACAAATTTTACAGTTCTCCAATTTTGTCGATTTCTTAACTTGGAGAACTTTGTGATTTTACAGTTAAAACAGTATTAACTATTTTGAAAAAATGTTCTTTTTTGTATCAAATTTCGGAAATGTTCCGAAATTTTAATTTTTTGTCGATTTTTGAATTTCTGAAATTTTTTAATTTTTCTCTAAATTCAACAGATCTTACAATTTTCAAATTTTGGTGATTTCCTAATTAAGAGAACTTTATGATTTTGTCGATTTTACAGTTTTAATTTTTATGAAAAAATTTTCTTTTTTAATTTCAAATTTCGGAAATTTTCCGAAATTTCAAATTTTTTCGATTTTTGAATTTTGGGGTTTTTTGCATTTTTCTCGGTTTTTTCATTTCAACAAAATTTTCAATATTCCCATTTTCAAGATTTCTTAATTTAGAGAACTTTACGATTTTATAGTTTAAACAGTTTTTTAGTAATTTGAAAAAATTTCTTTTGTTATCGAATTTCGAAAATTTTTCCAAAATTTTCAATTTTTTCAACTTTTGAATTTTGTGAATTTTTGCATTTTTCTTGATATTTTTAATTCAACAAATTTTACCATTTTCCAATGTTGTCGATTTCCAAATTTAGAGAACTTTGTAATTTCGTCGATTATACAGTTTTTACTATTATGAAGAAATTGTCTTCTTTATTAAACTTCGGAAATTTTCCGAAATTTTAAATTTTTTCGATTTTTGAATTTCTGAAATTTTTTAATTTGTCTCGTTTTTCAAATTCAACAAATCTTCTAATTTTCAAATTTTTACGATTTCTTAATTAAGAGAACTTTATGATTTTGTCGATTTTACAGTTTTCACTATTTTGAAAAAATTCGTTTTAATATCAAATTTCGGAAATTTTCAGAATTTTTAAATTTTTTCGATTTTTGAATTTTGGGAATTTTTGCATTTTTGTTGATATTTTTAATTCAACAAATTTTAAAATTTTCCAATGTTGTCGATTTCTAAATTTAGAGAACTTTGTGATTTTGTCGATGGTACAGTTTTTACTAATTTGAAGAAATTGTCTTTTTTAGATACATTTTCCGGAAATTTTGCAAAATTTTAAGTTTTGTCTATTTTTGGAAATTTTTGCATTTTTCTCGATTTTTTAATTTCAACAAATTTTACAATTTTCCAATTTTGTAGATTTCTGAATTTAAAGAGCTTTGCGATTTTACAGTTTAAAAGGTTTTTACTATTTTGAAAAAATTTTTCTTTTTTTTATCAAATTTCGGAAATGTTCAGAAATTTCAATTTTTTGTCGATTTTTGAATTCTGGGAATTTTTGCATTTTTGTTGATATTTTTAATTCAACAAATTTTACCATTTTCCAATGTTGTCGATTTCCAAATTTAGAGAACAGTTTTTACTATTATGAAGAAATTGTCTTCTTTATTAAACTTCGGAAATTTTCCGAAATTTTAAATTTTTTCGATTTTTGAATTTCTGAAATTTTTTAATTTCTCTCGTTTTTCAAATTCAACAAATCTTCTAATTTTCAAATTTTTACGATTTCTTAATTAAGAGAACTTTATGATTTTGTCGATTTTACAGTTTTTACTATTTTGAAAAAATTCGTTTTAATATCAAATTTCGGAAATTTTCAGAATTTTTAAATTTTTTCGATTTTTGAATTTTGGGAATTTTTGCATTTTTGTTGATATTTTTAATTCAACAAATTTTAAAATTTTCCAATGTTGTCGATTTCTAAATTTAGAGAACTTTGTGATTTTGTCGATTGTACAGTTTTTACTAATTTGAAGAAATTGTCTTTTTTAGATACATTTTCCGGAAATTTTGCAAAATTTTAAGTTTTGTCTATTTTTGGAAATTTTTGCATTTTTCTCGATTTTTTAATTTCAACAAATTTTACAATTTTCCAATTTTGTAGATTTCTGAATTTAAAGAGCTTTGCGATTTTACAGTTTAAAAAGTTTTTACTATTTTGAAAAAATTTTTCTTTTTTTTATCAAATTTCGGAAATGTTCAGAAATTTCAATTTTTTGTCGATTTTTGAATTCTGGGAATTTTTGCATATTTCTCGTTTTTTTTTCATTTCAACAAAATTTACAATTTTCCAATTTTGTAGATTTCTTAATTTAAAGAACTTTGCGATTTTCCAGTTTTCACAGTTTTTACTACAACGAAAAATTTTCTTTTTTTTTATCAAATTTCGGAAGTTTCCCGAATATTTTAATTTTTTCGATTTTTGAATTTTGGGAATTTTTGCATTTTTCTTGATATTTTTAATTCAACAAATTTTACAATTTTCCAATGTTGTCGATTTCTAAATTTAGAGAACTTTGTAATTTTGTCGATTATACAGTTCTTACTATTTTTAAGAAATTGTCTTCTTTATTAAACTTCGGAAATTTTCCGAAATTTGAAATTTTTTCCATTTTTAAATTTCTGAAATTTTTTAATTATTTTCGATTTTTTAAATTCAACAAATCTTACAATATTTCAATGTTGTCGATTTTTTAATTAAGAGAACTTTGTGTTTTTGTCGATTTCACAGTTTTTACTATTTTGAAAAAATTGTCTTTCTTCAAATTTTCGGAAATTTTGCAAAATTTTAAATTTGTCGATTTTCGGAAATTTTTGCATATTTCTCGATTTTTTAATTTCAACAAAATTTACAATTTTCCAATTATGAAGATTTCTTAATTTAGAAAACTTTTCGATTTTACAGTTTTTACAGTTTTTACTATTTTAAAAAAAATTTCTTTTGTTATCGAATTTCGGAAATTTTCCGAAATTTAAAATTTTTTCGATTTTTGAATTTCTGAAATTTTTTAATTTTTCTCGATTTTCAAATTCAACAAATCTTCTAATTTTTAAATTTTTACGATTTCTTAATTAAGAGAACTTTATGATTTTGTCGATTTTACAGTTTTTACTATTTTGAAACAAATTTCTTTTGTTATCGAATTTCGGAAATTTTCGAAATTTTAAATTTTTTCGATTTTTGAATTTTGGGATTTTTTGCATTTTTCTCGGTTTATTTAATTTCAACAAAATTTACAATTTTGCAATTTTGTAGATTTCTTAATTTAAAGAAAATTGCGATTTTCCAGTTTTCACAGTTTTTACTTTTTTGAAAACAATTAAATTTTTTTATCAAATTTCGGAAATTTTCCGAAATTTTAAATTTGTTTGATTTTTAAATTTTGGGAATTTTTGCATTTTTCTTGTTATTTTTATTCAACAAATTTTACAGTTCTCCAATTTTGTTGATTTCTTAACTTGGAGATTTTTGTGATTTTACAGTTTAAACAGTATTTACTATTTTGAACAAATTTTTATTTTTTGTTTCAAATTTCGGAAATGTTCCGAAATTTTAATTTTTTGTCAATTTTTGAATTTCTGAAATTTTTTAATTTTTCTTTAAATTCAACAAATCTTACAATTTTCAAATTTTGGCGATTTCCTAATTAAGAGAACTTTATGATTTTGTCGATTTTACAGTTTTAATTTTTATGAAAAAATTTTCTTTTTTAATTTCAAATTTCGGAAATTTTCCGAAATTTCAAATTTTTTCGATTTTTGAATTTTGGGGTTTTTTGCATTTTTCTCGGTTTTTTCATTTCAACAAAATTTTCAATATTCCCATTTTCAAGATTTCTTAATTTAGAGAACTTTACGATTTTATAGTTTAAACAGTTTTTTAGTAATTTGAAAAAATTTCTTTTGTTATCGAATTTCGAAAATTTTTCCAAAATTTTAAATTTTTTCAACTTTTGAATTTTGTGAATTTTTGCATTTTTCTTGATATTTTTAATTCAACAAATTTTACCATTTTCCAATGTTGTCGATTTCCAAATTTAGAGAACTTTGTAATTTCGTCGATTATACAGTTTTTACTATTATGAAGAAATTGTCTTCTTTATTAAACTTCGGAAATTTTCCGAAATTTTAAATTTTTTCGATTTTTGAATTTCTGAAATTTTTTAATTTGTCTCGTTTTTCAAATTCAACAAATCCTCTTATTTTCAAATTTTTACGATTTCTTAATTAAGAGAACTTTATGATTTTGTCGATTTTACAGTTTTTACTATTTTGAAAAAATTCGGAAATTTTCAGAATTTTTAAATTTTTTCGATTTTTGAATTTTGCGAATTTTTGCATTTTTGTTGATATTTTTAATTCAACAAATTTTAAAATTTTCCAATGTTGTCGATTTCTAAATTTAGAGAACTTTGTGATTTTGTCGATTGTACAGTTTTTACTATTTTGAAGAAATTGTCTTTTTTAGATACATTTTCCGGAAATTTTGCAAAATTTTAAGTTTTGTCTATTTTTGGAAATATTTGCATTTTTCTCGATTTTTTAATTTCAACAAATTTTACAATTTTCCAATTTTGTAGATTTTTGAATTTAAAGAGCTTTGCGATTTTACAGTTTAAAAAGTTTTTACTATTTTGAAAAAATTTTTCTTTTTTTTATCAAATTTCGGAAATGTTCAGAAATTTCAATTTTTTGTCGATTTTTGAATTCTGGGAATTTTTGCATATTTCTCGTTTTTTTTTCATTTCAACAAAATTTACAATTTTCCAATTTTGTAGATTTCTTAATTTAAAGAACTTTGCGATTTTCCAGTTTTCACAGTTTTTACTATAACGAAAAATTTTCTTTTTTTTTATCAAATTTCGGAAGTTTCCCGAATATTTTAATTTTTTCGATTTTTGAATTTTGGGAATTTTTGCATTTTTCTTGATATTTTTAATTCAACAAATTTTACAATTTTCCAATGTTGTCGATTTCTAAATTTAGAGAACTTTGTAATTTTGTCGATTATACAGTTCTTACTATTTTTAAGAAATTGTCTTCTTTATTAAACTTCGGAAATTTTCCGAAATTTGAAATTTTTTCCATTTTTAAATTTCTGAAATTTTTTAATTATTTTCGATTTTTTAAATTCAACAAATCTTACAATATTTCAATGTTGTCGATTTTTTAATTAAGAGAACTTTGTGTTTTTGTCGATTTCACAGTTTTTACTATTTTGAAAAAATTGTCTTTCTTCAAATTTTCGGAAATTTTGCAAAATTTTAAATTTGTCGATTTTCGGAAATTTTTGCATATTTCTCGATTTTTTAATTTCAACAAAATTTACAATTTTCCAATTATGAAGATTTCTTAATTTAGAAAACTTTTCGATTTTACAGTTTTTACAGTTTTTACTATTTTAAAAAAAATTTCTTTTGTTATCGAATTTCGGAAATTTTCCGAAATTTAAAATTTTTTCGATTTTTGAATTTCTGAAATTTATTAATTTTTCTCGATTTTCAAATTCAACAAATCTTCTAATTTTTAAATTTTTACGATTTCTTAATTAAGAGAACTTTATGATTTTGTCGATTTTACAGTTTTTACTATTTTGAAACAAATTTCTTTTGTTATCGAATTTCGGAAATTTTCGAAATTTTAAATTTTTTCGATTTTTGAATTTTGGGATTTTTTGCATTTTTCTCGGTTTATTTAATTTCAACAAAATTTACAATTTTGCAATTTTGTAGATTTCTTAATTTAAAGAAAATTGCGATTTTCCAGTTTTCACAGTTTTTACTTTTTTGAAAACAATTAAATTTTTTTATCAAATTTCGGAAATTTTCCGAAATTTTAAATTTGTTTGATTTTTAAATTTTGGGAATTTTTGCATTTTTCTTGTTATTTTTATTCAACAAATTTTACAGTTCTCCAATTTTTTTTCATTTCAACAAAATTTTCAATATTCCCATTTTCAAGATTTCTTAATTTAGAGAACTTTACGATTTTATAGTTTAAACAGTTTTTTAGTAATTTGAAAAAATTTCTTTTGTTATCGAATTTCGAAAATTTTTCCAAAATTTTAAATTTTTTCAACTTTTGAATTTTGTGAATTTTTGCATTTTTCTTGATATTTTTAATTCAACAAATTTTACCATTTTCCAATGTTGTCGATTTCCAAATTTAGAGAACTTTGTAATTTCGTCGATTATACAGTTTTTACTATTATGAAGAAATTGTCTTCTTTATTAAACTTCGGAAATTTTCCGAAATTTTAAATTTTTTCGATTTTTGAATTTCTGAAATTTTTTAATTTGTCTCGTTTTTCAAATTCAACAAATCCTCTAATTTTCAAATTTTTACGATTTCTTAATTAAGAGAACTTTATGATTTTGTCGATTTTACAGTTTTTACTATTTTGAAAAAATTCGGAAATTTTCAGAATTTTTAAATTTTTTCGATTTTTGAATTTTGGGAATTTTTGCATTTTTGTTGATATTTTTAATTCAACAAATTTTAAAATTTTCCAATGTTGTCGATTTCTAAATTTAGAGAACTTTGTGATTTTGTCGATTGTACAGTTTTTACTATTTTGCAGAAATTGTCTTTTTTAGATACATTTTCCGGAAATTTTGCAAAATTTTAAGTTTTGTCTATTTTTGGAAATATTTGCATTTTTCTCGATTTTTTAATTTCAACAAATTTTACAATTTTCCAATTTTGTAGATTTCTGAATTTAAAGAGCTTTGCGATTTTACAGTTTAAAAAGTTTTTACTATTTTGAAAAAATTTTTCTTTTTTTTATCAAATTTCGGAAATGTTCAGAAATTTAAATTTTTTGTCGATTTTTGAATTCTGGGAATTTTTGCATATTTCTCGTTTTTTTTTTCATTTCAACAAAATTTACAATTTTCCAATTTTGTAGATTTCTTAATTTAAAGAACTTTGCGATTTTCCAGTTTTCACAGTTTTTACTATAACGAAAAATTTTCTTTTTTTTTATCAAATTTCGGAAGTTTCCCGAATATTTTAATTTTTTCGATTTTTGAATTTTGGGAATTTTTGCATTTTTCTTGATATTTTTAATTCAACAAATTTTACAATTTTCCAATGTTGTCGATTTCAAAATTTAGAGAACTTTGTAATTTTGTCGATTATACAGTTCTTACTATTTTTAAGAAATTGTCTTCTTTATTAAACTTCGGAAATTTTCCGAAATTTGAAATTTTTTCCATTTTTAAATTTCTGAAATTTTTTAATTATTTTCGATTTTTTAAATTCAACAAATCTTACAATATTTCAATGTTGTCGATTTTTTAATTGAGAGAACTTTGTGTTTTTGTCGATTTCACAGTTTTTACTATTTTGAAAAAATTGTCTTTCTTCAAATTTTCGGAAATTTTGCAAAATTTTAAATTTTGTCGATTTTCGGAAATTTTTGCATATTTCTCGATTTTTTAATTTCAACAAAATTTACAATTTTCCAATTATGAAGATTTCTTAATTTAGAAAACTTGTCGATTTTACAGTTTTTACAGTTTTTACTATTTAAAAAAAAATTTCTTTTGTTATCGAATTTCGGAAATTTTCCGAAATTTAAAATTTTTTCGATTTTTGAATTTCTGAAATTTTTTAATTTTTCTCGATTTTCAAATTCAACAAATCTTCTAATTTTTAAATTTTTACGATTTCTTAATTAAGAGAACTTTATGATTTTGTCGATTTTACAGTTTTTACTATTTTGAAACAAATTTCTTTTGTTATCGAATTTCGGAAATTTTCGAAATTTTAAATTTTTTCGATTTTTGAATTTTGGGATTTTTTGCATTTTTCTCGGTTTATTTAATTTCAACAAAATTTACAATTTTGCAATTTTGTAGATTTCTTAATTTAAAGAAAATTGCGATTTTCCAGTTTTCACAGTTTTTACTTTTTTGAAAACAATTAAATTTTTTTATCAAATTTCGGAAATTTTCCGAAATTTTAAATTTGTTTGATTTTTAAATTTTGGGAATTTTTGCATTTTTCTTGTTATTTTTATTCAGCAAATTTTACAGTTCTCCAATTTTGTCGATTTCTTAACTTGGAGAACTTTGTGATTTTACAGTTTAAACAGTATTTACTATTTTGAACAAATTTTTATTTTTTGTTTCAAATTTCGGAAATGTTCCGAAATTTTAATTTTTTGTCAATTTTTGAATTTCTGAAATTTTTTAATTTTTCTCTAAATTCAACAAATCTTACAATTTTCAAATTTTGGCGATTTCCTAATTAAGAGAACTTTATGATTTTGTCGATTTTACAGTTTTAATTTTTATGAAAAAATTTTCTTTTTTAATTTCAAATTTCGGAAATTTTCCGAAATTTCAAATTTTTTCGATTTTTGAATTTTGGGGTTTTTTGCATTTTTCTCGGTTTTTTCAATTCAACAAAATTTTCAATATTCCCATTTTCAAGATTTCTTAATTTAGAGAACTTTACGATTTTATAGTTTAAACAGTTTTTTAGTAATTTGAAAAAATTTCTTTTGTTATCGAATTTCGAAAATTTTTCCAAAATTTTCAATTTTTTCAACTTTTGAATTTTGTGAGTTTTTGCATTTTTCTTGATATTTCTAATTCAACAAATTTTACCATTTTCCAATGTTGTCGATTTCCAAATTTAGAGAACTTTGTAATTTCGTCGATTATACAGTTTTTACTATTATGAAGAAATTGTCTTCTTTATTAAACTTCGGAAATTTTCCGAAATTTTAAATTTTTTCGATTTTTGAATTTCTGAAATTTTTTAATTTGTCTCGTTTTTCAAATTCAACAAATCTTCTAATTTTCAAATTTTTACGATTTTTTAATTAAGAGAACTTTATGATTTTGTCGATTTTACAGTTTTTACTATTTTGAAAAAAATCGTTTTAATATCAAATTTCGGAAATTTTCAGAATTTTTAAATTTTTTCGATTTTTGAATTTTGGGAATTTTTGCATTTTTGTTGATATTTTTAATTCAACAAATTTTAAAATTTTCCAATGTTGTCGATTTCTAAATTTAGAGAACTTTGTGATTTTGTCGATTGTACAGTTTTTACTATTTTGAAGAAATTGTCTTTTTTAGATACATTTTCCGGAAATTTTGCAAAATTTTAAGTTTTGTCTATTTTTGGAAATTTTTGCATTTTTCTCGATTTTTTAATTTCAACAAATTTTACAATTTTCCAATTTTGTAGATTTCTGAATTTAAAGAACTTTGCGATTTTACAGTTTAAAAAGTTTTTACTATTTTTAAAAAACTTTTCTTTTTTTTATCAAATTTCGGAAATGTTCAGAAATTTCAATTTTTTGTCGATTTTTGAATTCTGGGAATTTTTGCATTTTTCTCGTTTTTTTTTCATTTCAACAAAATTTACAATTTTCCAATTTTGTAGATTTCTTAATTTAAAGAACTTTGCGATTTTCCAGTTTTCACAGTTTTTACTATAACGAAAAATTTTCTTTTTTTTTTATCAAATTTCGGAAGTTTCCCGAATATTTTAATTTTTTCGATTTTTGAATTTTGGGAATTTTTCCATTTTTCTTGATATTTTTAGTTCAACAAATTTTACAATTTTCCAATGTTGTCGATTTCTAAATTTAGAGAACTTTGTAATTTTGTCGATTATACAGTTCTTACTATTTTTAAGAAATTGTCTTCTTTATTAAACTTCGGAAATTTTCCGAAATTTTAAATTTTTTCCATTTTTAAATTTCTGAAATTTTTTAATTATTTTCGATTTTTTAAATTCAACAAATCTTACAATATTTCAATGTTGTCGATTTTTTAATTGAGAGAATTTTGTGTTTTTGTCGATTTCACAGTTTTTACTATTTTGAAAAAATTGTCTTTTCTTCAAATTTTCGGAAATTTTGCAAAATTTTAAATTTTGTCGATTTTCGGAAATTTTTGCATATTTATCGATTTTTTAATTTCAACAAAATTTACAATATTCCAATTATGAAGATTTATTAATTTAGAAAACTTTTCGATTTAACAGTTTTTACAGTTTTCGGAAATTTTTGCATATTTATCGATTTTTTAATTTCAACAAAATTTACAATATTCCAATGTTGTCGATTTCTTAATATAGATATTTGTGATTTTGTGGATTTTACAGTCTTTATTATTTTGAAAAAATTTTCTTTTTTGTATCAAATTTCGGAAATGTTCCGAAATTTGAATTTTTTGTCGATTTTTGAATTTCTGAAATTTTTAAATTTTTCTCGATTTTCAAATTCAACAAATCTTACAGTTTTCTAATCTTGACGACTTCTTAATAAAGAGAACTTTAGGATTTTGTCGATTTTACAGTTTTTACTATTTCGAAAACTTTTTCTTTTTTTTATCAAATTTCGGAAATTTTCCAAAATCTAAAATTTTGTCGATTTTTAAATTTCGGAAATTTTATCATTTTCCTCAATTTTTTAATTTCAACAAAATTTACAATATTCCAATTTTTTAGATAACTTAATTTAAAGAACTTTGCGATTTTTCAGTTTTTACAGTTTTAACTATTTTGAAAAAAATGTCTCTTGTTATCAAATTTCGGAGATTTTCCGAAATTTTAAATTTTTTCAACTTTTAAATTTCAGAAATTTTTAATTTTTCTCGATTTTTTAAATTCAACAAAGCTTACAATATTCCAATATTGTCGATTTTATAATTGAGAGAACTTTGTGTTTTTGTCGATTTCACAGTTTTTACTATTTTGAAAAAATTGTCTTTTCTTCAAATTTTCGGAAATTTTGCAAAATTTTAAATTTTGTCGATTTTCGGAAATTTTTGCATATTTCTCGATTTTTTAATTTCAACAAAATTTACAATTTTCCAATTATGAAGATTTCTTAATTTAGAAAACTTTTCGATTTTACAGTTGAAAACAGTTTTTACTATTTTAAAAAAAATTTCTTTTGTTATCGAATTTCGGAAATTTTCCGAAATTTAAAATTTTTTCGATTTTTGAATTTCTGAAATTTTTTAATTTTTCTCGATTTTCAAATTCAACAAATCTTCTAATTTTTAAATTTTTACGATTTCTTAATTAAGAGAACTTTATGATTTTGTCGATTTTACAGTTTTTACTATTTTGAAACAAATTTCTTTTGTTATCGAATTTCGGAAATTTTCCGAAATTTTAAATTTTTTCGATTTTTGAATTTTGGGATTTTTTGCATTTTTCTCGGTTTATTTAATTTCAACAAAATTTACAATTTTGCAATTTTGTAGATTTCTTAATTTAAAGAAAATTGCGATTTTCCAGTTTTCACAGTTTTTACTTTTTTGAAAACAATTAAATTTTTTTATCAAATTTCGGAAATTTTCCGAAATTTTAAATTTGTTTGATTTTTAAATTTTGGGAATTTTTGCATTTTTCTTGTTATTTTTATTCAACAAATTTTACAGTTCTCCAATTTTGTCGATTTCTTAACTTGGAGAACTTTGTGATTTTACAGTTTAAACAGTATTTACAATTTTCAACAAATTTTTATTTTTTGTTTCAAATTTCGGAAATGTTCCAAAATTTTAATTTTTTGTCGATTTTTGAATTTCTGAAATTTTTTAATTTTTCTCTAATTTCAACAAATCTTACAATTTTCAAATTTTGGCGATTTCCTAATTAAGAGAACTTTATGATTTTGTCGATTTTACAGTTTTAATTTTTATGAAAAAATTTTCTTTTTTAATTTCAAATTTCGGAAATTTTCCGAAATTTCAAATTTTTTCGATTTTTGAATTTTGGGGTTTTTTGCATTTTTCTCGGTTTTTTCATTTCAACAAAATTTTCAATATTCCCATTTTCAAGATTTCTTAATTTAGAGAACTTTAGGATTTTATAGTTTAAACAGTTTTTTAGTAATTTGAAAAAATTTCTTTTGTTATCGAATTTCGAAAATTTTTCCAAAATTTTCAATTTTTTCAATTTTTGAATTTTGTGAATTTTTGCATTTTTCTTGATATTTTTAATTCAACAAATTTTACCATTTTCCAATGTTGTCGATTTCCAAATTTAGAGAAATTTGTAATTTCATCGATTATACAGTTTTTACTATTATGAAGAAATTGTCTTCTTTATTAAACTTCGGAAATTTTCCGAAATTTTAAATTTTTTCGATTTTTGAATTTCTGAAATTTTTTAATTTGTCTCGTTTTTCAAATTCAACAAATCTTCTAATTTTCAAATTTTTCCGATTTCTTAATTAAGAGAACTTTATGATTTTGTCGATTTTACAGTTTTTACTATTTTGAAAAAAATCGTTTTAATATCAAATTTCGGAAATTTTCAGAATTTTTAAATTTTTTCGATTTTTGAATTTTGGGAATTTTTGCATTTTTGTTGATATTTTTAATACAACAAATTTTAAAATTTTCCAATGTTGTCGATTTCTAAATTTAGAGAACTTTGTGATTTTGTCGATTGTACAGTTTTTACTATTTTGAAGAAATTGTCTTTTTTAGATTCATTTTTCGGAAATTTTGCAAAATTTTAAGTTTTGTCTATTTTTGGAAATTTTTGCATTTTTCTCGATTTTTTAATTACAACAAATTTTACAATTTTCCAATTTTGTAGATTTCTGAATTTAAAGAGCTTTGCGATTTTACAGTTTAAAAAGTTTTTACTATTTTGAAAAAATTTTTCTTTTTTTATCAAATTTCGGAAATGTTCAGAAATTTCAATTTTTTGTCGATTTTTGAATTCTGGGAATTTTTGCATTTTTCTCGTTTTTTTTTCATTTCAACAAAATTTACAATTTTCCAATTTTGTAGATTTCTTAATTTAAAGAACTTTGCGATTTTCCAGTTTTCACAGTTTTTACTATAACGAAAAATTTTCTTTTTTTTTATCAAATTTCGGAAGTTTTCCGAATATTTTAATTTTTTCGATTTTTGAATTTTGGGAATTTTTGCATTTTTCTTGATATTTTTAATTCAACAAATTTTACAATTTTCCAATTTTGTGGATTTCTTAATTTAGAGAACTTTGCGATTTTACAGTTTTTACTATTTTGAAAAAATTTAATTTTATTATCTAATTTCGGAAATTTTCCGAAATTTGAAATTTTTTCCATTTTTAAATTTCTGAAATTTTTTAATTATTTTCGATTTTTTAAATTCAACAAATCTTACAATATTTCAATGTTGTCGATTTTTTAATTGAGAGAACTTTTTGTTTTTGTCGATTTCACAGTTTTTACTATTTTGAAAAAATTGTCTTTTCTTCAAATTTTCGGAAATTTTGCAAAATTTTAAATTTTGTCGATTTTCGGAAATTTTTGCATATTTATCGATTTTTTTATTTCAACAAAATTTACAATATTCCAATTATGAAGATTTCTTAATTTAGAAAACTTTTCGATTTTACAGTTTTTACAGTTTTTAGTATTTTAAAAAAAATTTCTTTTGATATCGAATTTCGGAAATTTTCCGAAATCTAAAATTTTGTCGATTTTTAAATTTCGGAAATTTTAGCATTTTTCTCAATTTTTTAATTTCAACAAAATTTACAATATTCCAATTCAGTAGATATCTTAATTTAAAGAACTCTGCAATTTTTCAGTTTTTACAGTTTTTACTGTTTTGAAAAAAATTTCTCTTGTTATCAAATTTCGGAAATTTTCCGAAATTTAAAATTTTTTCGATTTTTGAATTTTGAGAATTTTTCAATTTTTCTCGATTTTCAAATTAAAAAAATCTTACAGTTTTCTAATTTTGACGATTTCTAAATTTAGAGAACTTTAGAATTTTGTCGATTTTACAGTTTTTACTATTTTGAAAAAATTTTATTTTTTTATCAAATTTCGAAAATTTTCCGAAGTTTTAAATTTTTTCGATTTTTAAATTTCGGAAATTTTTGAATTTCTTTGGATTTTTTCATTTCAACAAAATTTACAATATTCTAATTTTGAAGATTTCTTAGTTTAAAGAACTTTGCGATTTTCCAGTTTTCACAGATTTTACTTTTTCGAAAAAATTTCCTTTGTTATCAAATTTCGGAAATTTTCCGAATATTTAAATTTTTCGATTTTTGAACTTTGGGAATTTTTGCATTTTTCTTGATATTTTTAATTCAACAAATTTTACAATTTTCCAATGTTGTCGATTTCTAAATTTAGAGAGCTTTGTAATTTTGTCGATTATACAGTTTTTACTATTTTTAAGAAATTGTCTTATTTATTAAACTTCGAAAATTGTCCGAAATTTTAAATTTTTTCAATTTTTAAATTTCTGAAATTTTTTAATTTTTCTCGATTTTTTAAATTCAACAAATCTTACAATATTCCAATTTTGTCGATTTTTTAATTGAGAGAACTTTGTGTTTTTGTCGATTTTACAGTTTTTACTATTTTGAAAAAATTGTCTTTTCTTCAAATTTTCGAAAATTTTGAAATATTTAAAATTTTGTCGATTTTCGGAAATTTTTGCATATTTATCGATTTTTTAATTTCAACAAAATTTACAATATTCCAATTATGAAGATTTCTTAATTTAGAAAACTTTTCGATTATACAGTTTTTACAGTTTTTACTATTTTAAAAAATATTTCTTGTGTTATCGAATTTCGGAAATTTTCCGAAATCTAAAATTTTATCGATTTTTGAATTTCTGAAATTTTTTAATTTTTCTCGATTTTCAAATTCAACAAATCTTACAATTTTCTAATTTTGGCGATTTCTTAATTTAGAGAACTTTATGATTTTGTCGATTTTACAGTTTTTACTATTTTGAAAAAATTTTCTTTTTCTAGCAAATTTCGGAAATTTTCCGATATTTTAATTTTTTTACATTATTAATTTTTGGGAATCTTTGTATTTTTCTCGATTTTTTAATTTCAACAAAATTTACAGTTTTCCAATTTTGTCGATTTATTAAATTGGAGAACTTTGTGATTTTACAGTTTAAACAGTTTTAACTATTTTGAAAAAATGTTCTTTTTTGTATCAAATTTCGGAAATGTTCCAAAATTTTTATTTTTTGTCGATTTTTGAATTTCTGAAATTTTTTAATTATTCTCGATTTTGAAATTCAACAAATCTTGCAATTTTCTAATTTTGACGATTTCTTAATTAATGGAAATTTATGATTTTGTCGATTTTACAGTTTTTACTATTTTGAAGAAATTGTCTTTTTTTGATACATTTTTCGGAAATTTTGCAAAATTGTAAGTTTTGTCGATTTTCGGAAATTTTTGCATTTTTCTCGATTTTTTAATTTCAACAAATTTTACAATTTTCCAATTTTGTAGATTTCTGAATTTAAAGAGCTTTGCGATTTTACAGTTTTCACAGTTTTTACTATTTTGAAAACAATTTCTTTTGTTATCGAATTTCGGAAATCTTCCGAAATTTTAATTTTTTCCGATTTTAAGATTTTGAAATTTTTGCATTTTTCTCCATTTTTTCATTTCAACAAAATTTACAATTTTCCATTTTTGTAGATTTCTTAATTTAAAGAACTTTGCGATTTTCCAGTTTTCACAGTTTTTACTATTTTGAAAAAATTGTCTTTTTTTTATCAAATTTCGGAAATTTTCCGAAATTTTAAATTTTGTCGACTTAATAATTTCAGAAATTTTTGCATTTTTCTCGATTTTTTTCATTTTATCAAAATTTACAATATTAAAATTTTGTAAATTTCTTAATTTAAAGAGCTTTGCGATTTTTAAGTTTTCACTGTCTTTACTATTTTGAAAAAAATTTCTTTTGTTATCGAATTTCGGAAATTTTACGAAATTTTAAATTTTTTCGATTTTTGAATTTTGGAAATTTTTGCATTTTTCTTGGTAGTTTTGTTCAACAAATTTTACAGTTTTCCAATTTGGACGATTTTTTAATTTGGAGAACTTTGTGATTTTACAGTTTAAACAGTTTTTACTATTTTGAAAAAATTTTCTTTTTTGTATCAAATTTTTGAAATGTTCCAAAATTTTAATTTTTTTGTCTATTTTTGAATTTCTGAAATTTTTTAATTTTTCTCGATTTTTAAATTCAACAAATCTTAAAATTTTCTAATTTTGGCGATTTCTTAATTTTAAGAACTTTATGATTTTGTCGATTTTACAATTTTTACTATTTTGAAAAAATTAATTTTTTTTATCAAATTTCGGAAATTTTCCGAATTTTTAATTTTTTTCGATTTTTGATATTCTGAAATTTTTTAATTCTTCTCGATTTTTTAAATTCAACAAATCTTAAAATATTCCAATGTTGTCGATTTTCTAATTTAGAAAACTTTGCGATATTGTTGATTTTAGTGTTTTTACTATTTTGAAAAATTTTTCTTTTTTTTATCAAATTTTGGAAATTTTCCGAAACTCTAAATTTTGTCGATTGTTGAATTTTAGGCATTTTTGCATTTTTCTTGATTTTTTAATTTCATCAAAATTTACAATATTCTAGTTTTGTACATTTCTTTATTTAGGCAACTTTGCGATCTTACAGTTTTACAGTTTTTACTATTTTGAAAAAACTTTTTTTTTCTTCGAATTTTGGAAAGTTTCAGAAATTTAAATTTTTTTGATTTTTGAATTTTGTGAATTTTTTCATTTTTTTTTGATATTCTTAATTCAACAAATTTTACAATTTTCCTATGTTGTCGGTTTCCAAATTTAGAGAATTTTTCAATTTTGTCGATTTTACAGTTTTTACTATTTTGAAAAATTTTCTTTTTTTATTAAATTTTCGGAAATTTTTGCAAAATTTTAAATTTTGTCGATTTTCGGAAATTTTTGAATTTTTCTCGATTTTTTAATTTCAACAAAATTTACAATATTCCAATTTTTTCTATTTCTTTATTTAGAAAACTTTGCGTTTTCACAGTTTAAACAGTTTTAACTATTTTGAAAAAATTTTCTTTTTTGTATCAAATTTCGGAAATGTTCCGAAATTTTTATTTTTTTGTCGATTTTTGAATTTCTGAAATTTTTTAATTTTTCTCGATTTTCAAATTCAACAAATCTTCTAATTTTCTAATTTTGACGATTTCTTAATTTATGGAAATTTATGATTTTGTCGATTTTACAGTTTTTACTATTTTGAAAAAAATCGTTTTAATATCAAATTTCGGAAATTTTCAGAATTTTTAAATTTTTTCGATTTTTGAATTTTGGGAATTTTTGCATTTTTGTTGTTTTAATTCAAAAATTTTAAAATTTTCCAATGTTGTCGATTTCTAAATTTAGAGAACTTTGTGATTTTGTCGATTTTACAGTTTTTACTATATCGAAGAAATTGTCTTTTTTTGATACATTTTTCGGAAATTTTGCAAAATTGTAAGTTATGTCAATTTTCGGAAATTTTTGCATTTTTCTCGATTTTTTAATTTCAACAAATTTTACAATTTTCCAATTCTGTAGATTTCTTAATTTAAAGAAAATTGCGATTTTCCAGTTTTCACAGTTTTTACTTTTTTGAAAACAATTAAATTTTTTTATCAAATTTCGGAAATTTTCCGAAATTTTAAATTTGTTTGATTTTTAAATTTTGGGAATTTTTGCATTTTTCTTGTTATTTTTATTCAACAAATTTTACAGTTCTCCAATTTTGTCGATTTCTTAACTTGGAGAACTTTGTGATTTTACAGTTTAAACAGTATTTACTATTTTGAACAAATTTTTATTTTTTGTTTCAAATTTCGGAAATGTTCCGAAATTTTAATTTTTTGTCAATTTTTGAATTTCTGAAATTTTTTAATTTTTCTCTAAATTCAACAAATCTTACAATTTTCAAATTTTGGCGATTTCCTAATTAAGAGAACTTTATGATTTTGTCGATTTTACAGTTTTAATTTTTATGAAAAAATTTTCTTTTTTAATTTCAAATTTCGGAAATTTTCCGAAATTTCAAATTTTTTCGATTTTTGAATTTTGGGGTTTTTTTGCATTTTTCTCGGTTTTTTCATTTCAACAAAATTTTCAATATTCCCATTTTCAAGATTTCTTAATTTAGAGAACTTTACGATTTTATAGTTTAAACAGTTTTTTAGTAATTTGAAAAAATTTCTTTTGTTATCGAATTTCGAAAATTTTTCCAAAATTTTCAATTTTTTCAACTTTTGAATTTTGTGAATTTTTGCATTTTTCTTGATATTTTTAATTCAACAAATTTTACCATTTTCCAATGTTGTCGATTTCCAAATTTAGAGAACTTTGTAATTTCGTCGATTATACAGTTTTTACTATTATGAAGAAATTGTCTTCTTTATTAAACTTCGGAAATTTTCCGAAATTTTAAATTTTTTCGATTTTTGAATTTCTGAAATTTTTTAATTTGTCTCGTTTTTCAAATTCAACAAATCCTCTAATTTTCAAATTTTTCACGATTTCTTAATTAAGAGAACTTTATGATTTTGCCGATTTTACAGTTTTTACTATTTTGAAAAAATTCGTTTTAATATCAAATTTCGGAAATTTTCAGAATTTTTAAATTTTTTCGATTTTTGAATTTTGGGAATTTTTGCATTTTTGTTGATATTTTTAATTCAACAAATTTTAAAATTTTCCAATGTTGTCGATTTCTAAATTTAGAGAACTTTGTGATTTTGTCGATTGCACAGTTTTTACTATTTTGAAGAAATTGTCTTTTTTAGATACATTTTCTTAACTTGGAGAACTTTGTGATTTTACAGTTTAAACAGTATTTACTATTTTCAACAAATTTTTATTTTTTGTTTCAAATTTCGGAAATGTTCCAAAATTTTAATTTTTTGTCGATTTTTGAATTTCTGAAATTTTTTAATTTTTCTCTAATTTCAACAAATCTTACAATTTTCAAATTTTGGCGATTTCCTAATTAAGAGAACTTTATGATTTTTTCGATTTTACAGTTTTAATTTTTATGAAAAAATTTTCTTTTTTAATTTCAAATTTCGGAAATTTTCCGAAATTTCAAATTTTTTCGATTTTTGAATTTTGGGGTTTTTTGCATTTTTCTCGGTTTTTTCATTTCAACAAAATTTTCAATATTCCCATTTTCAAGATTTCTTAATTTAGAGAACTTTAGGATTTTATAGTTTAAACAGTTTTTTAGTAATTTGAAAAAATTTCTTTTGTTATCGAATTTCGAAAATTTTTCCAAAATTTTCAATTTTTTCAATTTTTGAATTTTGTGAATTTTTGCATTTTTCTTGATATTTTTAATTCAACAAATTTTACCATTTTCCAATGTTGTCGATTTCCAAATTTAGAGAAATTTGTAATTTCGTCGATTATACAGTTTTTACTATTATGAAGAAATTGTCTTCTTTATTAAACTTCGGAAATTTTCCGAAATTTTAAATTTTTTCGATTTTTGAATTTCTGAAATTTTTTAATTTGTCTCGTTTTTCAAATTCAACAAATCTTCTAATTTTCAAATTTTTACGATTTCTTAATTAAGAGAACTTTATGATTTTGTCGATTTTACAGTTTTTACTATTTTGAAAAAAATCGTTTTAATATCAAATTTCGGAAATTTTCAGAATTTTTAAATTTTTTCGATTTTTGAATTTTGGGAATTTTTGCATTTTTGTTGATATTTTTAATTCAACAAATTTTAAAATTTTCCAATGTTGTCGATTTCTAAATTTAGAGAACTTTGTGATTTTGTCGATTGTACAGTTTTTACTATTTTGAAGAAATTGTCTTTTTTAGATTCATTTTTCGCAAATTTTGCAAAATTTTAAGTTTTGTCTATTTTTGGAAATTTTTGCATTTTTCTCGATTTTTTAATTTCAACAAATTTTACAATTTTCCAATTTTGTAGATTTCTGAATTTAAAGAGCTTTGCGATTTTACAGTTTTCACAGTTTTTACTATTTTGAAAACAATTTCTTTTGTTATCGAATTTCGGAAATCTTCCGAAATTTTAATTTTTTCCGATTTTAAGATTTTGAAATTTTTGCATTTTTCTCCATTTTTTCATTTCAACAAAATTTACAATTTTCCAATTTTGTAGATTTCTGAATTTAAAGAACTTTGCGATTTTAAAGTTTTCACAGTTTTTACTATTTTGAAAAAATTGTCTTTTTTTTATCAAATTTCGGAAATTTTCCGAAATTTTAAATTTTGTCGACTTAAAAATTTCAGAAATTTTTGCATTTTTCTCGATTTTTTTCATTTTATCAAAATTTACAATATTAAAATTTTGTAAATTTCTTAATTTAAAGAGCTTTGCGATTTTTAAGTTTTCACTGTCTTTACTATTTTGAAAAAAATTTATTTTGTTATCGAATTTCGGAAATTTTACGAAATTTTAAAATTTTTAGATTTTTGAATTTTGAGAATTTTTGCATTTTTTTCGATTTTTTAATTTCAACAAAATTTACAATTTTCCAATTTTGTAGATTTCTTAATTTAAAGAACTTTGCGATTTTCCAGTTTAAACAGTTTTTACTATTTTGAAAAACTTTCTTTTGTTATCGAATTTCGAAATTTTTTCCAAAATTTTAAATTTTTTCAATTTTTAAATTTCTGAAATTTTTTAATTTTTCTCGATTTTTTAAATTCAACATTAAATTCGATTTTTTAATTGAGAGAACTTTGTGTTTTTGTCGATTTCACAGCTTTTACTATTTTGAAAAAATTGTCTTTTCTTCAAATTTTCGGAAATTTTGCAAAATTTTTAATTTTGTCGATTTTCGGAAATCTTTGCATATTTCTCGATTTTTTAATTTCAACAAAATTTACAATATTCCAATTATGAAGAATTCTTAATTTAGAAAACTTTTCGATTTTACAGTTTTTACAGTTTTTAGTATTTTAAAAAAAATTTCATTTGTTGTCGAATTTGGGAAATTTTCCGAAATCTAAAATTTTGTCGATTTTTAAATTTCGGAAATTTTAGCATTTTTCTCAATTTTTTTAATTTCAACAAAATTTACAATATTCCAATTCAGTAGATATCTTAATTTAAAAAACTTTGCAATTTTTCAGTTTTTACAGTTTTTACTGTTTTGAAAAAAATGTCTCTTGTTATCAAATTTCGGAAATTTTCCGAAATTTAAAATTTTTTCGATTTTTGAATTTTGAGAATTTTTGAATTTTTCTCGATTTTTTAAATTCAACAAATCTTACAATATTCCAATGTTGTCGATTTCTTAATATAGATATTTGTGATTTTATGGATTTTACAGTCTTTATTATTTTAAAAAAATTTTCTTTTTTGTACCAAATTTCGGAAATGTTCCGAAATTTAAATTTTTTTTTGTCGATTTTTGAATTTCTGAAATGTTTAAATTTTTCACGATTTTCAAATTAAAAAAATCTTACAGTTTTCTAATTTTGACGATTTCTAAATTTAGAGAACTTTAGGATTTTGTCGATTTTACAGTTTTTACTATTTTGAAAAAATTTTCTTTTTTTATCAAATTTCGAAAGTTTTCCGAAATTTTAAATTTTTTGAATTTCGGAAATTTTTGCATTTCTTTGGATTTTTTCATTTCAACAAAATTTACAATATTCTAATTTTGAAGATTTCTTAGTTTAAAGAACTTTGCGATTTTCCAGATTTCACAGATTTTACTTTTTCGAAAAAATTTCTTTTGTTATCAAATTTCGGAAATTTTCCGAATATTTAAATTTTTCGATTTTTGAACTTTGGAAATTTTTGCATTTATCTTGATATTTTTAATTCAACAAATTTTACAATTTTCCAATGTTGTCGATTTCTAAATTTAGAGAGCTTTGTAATTTTGTCGATTATACAGTTTTTACTATTTTTAAGAAATTGTCTTATTTATTAAACTTCGATAATTGTCCGAAATTTTAAATTTTTTCAATTTTTAAATTTCTGAAATTTTTTAATTTTTCTCTATTTTTTAAATTCAACAAATCTTACAATATTCCAATTTTGTCGATTTTTTAATTGAGAGAACTTTGTGTTTTTGTCGATTTTACAGTTTTTACTATTTTGAAAAAATTGTCTTTCTTCAAATTTTCGAAAATTTTGAAAAATTTAAAATTTTGTCGATTTTCGGAAATTTTTGCGATTTTTTAATTTCAACAAAATTTACAATATTCCAATTATGAAGATTTCTTAATTTAGAAAACTTTTCGATTATACAGTTTTTACAGTTTTTACTATTTTAAAAAATATTTCTTGTGTTATCGAATTTCGGAAATTTTCCGAAATCTAAAATTTTATCGATTTTTGAATTTCTGAAATTTTTTAATTATTCTCGATTTTGAAATTCAACAAATCTTGCAATTTTCTAATTTTGACGATTTCTTAATTAATGGAAATTTATGATTTTGTCGATTTTACAGTTTTTACTATTTTGAAGAAATTGTCTTTTTTTGATACATTTTTCGGAAATTTTGCAAAATTGTAAGTTTTGTCGATTTTCGGAAATTTTTGCATTTTTCTCGATTTTTTAATTTCAACAAATTTTACAATTTTCCAATTTTGTAGATTTCTGAATTTAAAGAGCTTTGCGATTTTACAGTTTTCACAGTTTTTACTATTTTGAAAACAATTTCTTTTGTTATCGAATTTCGGAAATCTTCCGAAATTTTAATTTTTTCCGATTTTAAGATTTTGAAATTTTTGCATTTGTCTCCATTTTTTCATTTCAACAAAATTTACAATTTTCCATTTTTGTAGATTTCTTAATTTAAAGAACTTTGCGATTTTCCAGTTTTCACAGTTTTTACTATTTTGAAAAAATTGTCTTTTTTTTATCAAATTTCGGAAATTTTCCGAAATTTTAAATTTTGTCGACTTAAAAATTTCAGAAATTTTTGCATTTTTCTCGATTTTTTTCATTTTATCAAAATTTACAATATTAAAATTTTGTAAATTTCTTAATTTAAAGAGCTTTGCGATTTTTAAGTTTTCACTGTCTTTACTATTTTGAAAAAAATTTCTTTTGTTATCGAATTTCGGAAATTTTACGAAATTTTAAAATTTTTAGATTTTTGAATTTTGAGAATTTTTGCATTTTTTTCGATTTTTTCATTTCAACAAAATTTACAATTTTCCAATTTTGTAGATTTCTTAATTTAAAGAACTTTGCGATTTAACAGTGTTTACAGTTTTTACTATTTAAAAAAAAAAATTGTCTTTTTGTATAAAATTTCGGAAATTTTCCAAAATTTTAATTTTTTGTCTATTTTTGAATTTCTGAAATTTTTTAATTTTTCTCGGTTTATTTAATTTCAACAAAATTTACAATTTTCCAATTTTGTGGATTTCTTAATTTAGAGAACTTTGCGATTTTACAGTTTTTACAGTTTTTACTATTTTAAAAAAATTTAATTTTATTATCTAATTTCGGAAATTTTCCGAAATTTTAAATTTTTTCGATTTTTGAATTTTGGAAATTTTTGCATTTTTCTTGGTAGTTTTGTTCAACAAATTTTACAGTTTTCCAATTTGGACGATTTTTTAATTTGGAGAACTTTGTGATTTTACAGTTTAAACAGTTTTTACTATTTTGAAAAAATTTTCTTTTTTGTATCAAATTTTTGAAATGTTCCAAAATTTTAATTTTTTGTCTATTTTTGAATTTCTGAAATTTTTTAATTTTTCTCGATTTTTAAATTCAACAAATCTTAAAATTTTCTAATTTTGGCGATTTCTTAATTTAAAGAACTTTATGATTTTGTCGATTTTACAATTTTTACTATTTTGAAAAAATTAATTTTTTTTATCAAATTTCGGAAATTTTCCGAATTTTTAATTTTTTTCGATTTTTGATATTCTGAAATTTTTTAATTCTTCTCGATTTTTTAAATTCAACAAATCTTAAAATATTCCAATGTTGTCGATTTTCTAATTTAGAAAACTTTGCGATATTGTTGATTTTAGTGTTTTTACTATTTTGAAAAATTTTTCTTTTTTTTATCAAATTTTGGAAATTTTCCGAAACTCTAAATTTTGTCGATTGTTGAATTTTAGGCATTTTTGCATTTTTCTTGATTTTTTAATTTCATAAAAATTTACAATATTCTAGTTTTGTACATTTCTTTATTTAGGCAACTTTGCGATCTTACAGTTTTACAGTTTTTACTATTTTGAAAAAACTTTTTTTTTCTTCGAATTTTGGAAAGTTTCAGAAATTTAAATTTTTTTGATTTTTGAATTTTGTGAATTTTTGCATTTTTTTTTGATATTCTTAATTCAACAAATTTTACAATTTTCCTATGTTGTCGGTTTCCAAATTTAGAGAATTTTTCAATTTTGTCGATTTTACAGTTTTTACTATTTTGAAAAATTTTCTTTTTTTATTAAATTTTCGGAAATTTTTGCAAAATTTTAAATTTTGTCGATTTTCGGAAATTTTTGAATTTTTCTCGATTTTTTAATTTCAACAAAATTTACAATATTCCAATTTTTTCTATTTCTTTATTTAGAAAACTTTGCGTTTTCACAGTTTAAACAGTTTTAACTATTTTGAAAAAATTTTCTTTTTTGTATCAAATTTCGGAAATGTTCCGAAATTTTTATTTTTTTGTCGATTTTTGAATTTCTGAAATTTTTTAATTTTTCTCGATTTTCAAATTCAACAAATCTTCTAATTTTCTAATTTTGACGATTTCTTAATTTATGGAAATTTATGATTTTGTCGATTTTACACTTTTTACTATTTTGAAAAAAATCGTTTTAATATCAAATTTCGGAAATTTTCAGAATTTTTAAATTTTTTCGATTTTTGAATTTTGGGAATTTTTGCATTTTTGTTGTTTTAATTCAAAAATTTTAAAATTTTCCAATGTTGTCGATTTCTAAATTTAGAGAACTTTGTGATTTTGTCGATTGTACAGTTTTTACTATATCGAAGAAATTGTCTTTTTTTGATACATTTTTCGGAAATTTTTGCATTTTTCTCGATTTTTTAATTTCAACAAATTTTACAATTTTCCAATTCTGTAGATTTCTTAATTTAAAGAAAATTGCGATTTTCCAGTTTTCACAGTTTTTACTTTTTTGAAAACAATTAAATTTTTTTATCAAATTTCGGAAATTTTCCGAAATTTTAAATTTGTTTGATTTTTAAATTTTGGGAATTTTTGCATTTTTCTTGTTATTTTTATTCAACAAATTTTACAGTTCTCCAATTTTGTCGATTTCTTAACTTGGAGAACTTTGTGATTTTACAGTTTAAACAGTATTTACTATTTTGAACAAATTTTTATTTTTTGTTTCAAATTTCGGAAATGTTCCGAAATTTTAATTTTTTGTCAAGTTTTGAATTTCTGAAATTTTTTAATTTTTCTCTAAATTCAACAAATCTTACAATTTTCAAATTTTGGCGATTTCCTAATTAAGAGAACTTTATGATTTTGTCGATTTTACAGTTTTAATTTTTATGAAAAAATTTTCTTTTTTAATTTCAAATTTCGGAAATTTTCCGAAATTTCAAATTTTTTCGATTTTTGAATTTTGGGGTTTTTTTGCATTTTTCTCGGTTTTTTCATTTCAACAAAATTTTCAATATTCCCATTTTCAAGATTTCTTAATTTAGAGAACTTTACGATTTTATAGTTTAAACAGTTTTTTAGTAATTTGAAAAAATTTCTTTTGTTATCGAATTTCGAAAATTTTTCCAAAATTTTCAATTTTTTCAACTTTTGAATTTTGTGAATTTTTGCATTTTTCTTGATATTTTTAATTCAACAAATTTTACCATTTTCCAATGTTGTCGATTTCCAAATTTAGAGAACTTTGTAATTTCGTCGATTATACAGTTTTTACTATTATGAAGAAATTGTCTTCTTTATTAAACTTCGGAAATTTTCCGAAATTTTAAATTTTTTCGATTTTTGAATTTCTGAAATTTTTTAATTTGTCTCGTTTTTCAAATTCAACAAATCTTCTAATTTTCAAATTTTTACGATTTCTTAATTAAGAGAACTTTATGATTTTGCCGATTTTACAGTTTTTACTATTTTGAAAAAATTCGTTTTAATATCAAATTTCGGAAATTTTCAGAATTTTTAAATTTTTTCGATTTTTGAATTTTGGGAATTTTTGCATTTTTGTTGATATTTATACCCGCTACCCATAGGGTAGAAGGGTATTATAACTTAGTGCCAACAGGAAATGTATGTAACAGGCAGAAGGAGGCATCTCCGACCCCATAAAGTATATATATTCTTGATCAGCATCAACAGCCGAGACGATATAGCCATGTCCGTCTGTCCGTCTGTCCGTCTGTCCGTCTGTCTGTCTGTATGAACACCTGGATCTCAGAGACTATAAGACATAGAGACACCAAATTTGGCAAAAATGTTCCTTCATACCCTACGCAGATCAAGTTTATTTCAAAAGTTGGATGCCACGCCCCCTTCGCCCACAATAAGCATTTATCTAGAAAAAGTCAAGTTTTTTTTATGTAAATCGCGTATAACTCCAAAAGTTCTTTGTGTAATGATGTGTAATTTGGTAAGCCATCTGCGCTTGACACTCTTAATATACCCTGTAATTTTGGTAAAAAACGGATAAGTAGAACAAAAGTTATTCGCGAAATTATTTATCAAAATTGTTGTGCCCAATGCATATGGACGTTTTAAGTGTGTGATTGACCTAGAGATATCAAATTTGGTGACAGTATTCGTGTAGGTCTTACGCAGATCGAGTTTGTTTTAGATTTTTTCCACGCCCCTTTCCGCCCCCAAAAACTGTAAAAGCCGTAATAATGAACCTAGAGCATTGAATTTTGGTATGCATAATAATAATTATATTCTCAATGATTCCTTTGAATTTGGTTGAGATCGAGTGAAAAACAAGGAAGTTATTAATGAATCAATTTTATATGCAAAATTCACTTGAAGCTGCTCGCGCTTTGTTTGTTTAGTTGACGGTGTGACCATGTCGGTGTTGTGGATTTCTTCCCGCTATTTTCAAATATATACAAAACACAAGTTTCAGTATATTTTTGGTATATTTGTTGTTAAAATATCATTAAATTTTTTTTTTTCTCTCGAAATGGGTTGCGGGTATCATACGGTCGAGCACTCTCGACTGTAGCTTTCTTACTTGTTTTAATTCAACAAATTTTAAAATTTTCCAATGTTGTCGATTTCTAAATTTAGAGAACTTTGTGATTTTGTCGATTGCACAGTTTTTACTATTTTGAAGAAATTGTCTTTTTTAGATACATTTTCCGGAAATTTTGCAAAATTTTAAGTTTTGTCTATTTTTGGAAATTTTTGCATTTTTCTCGATTTTTTAATTTCAACAAATTTTACAATTTTCCAATTTTGTAGATTTCTGAATTTAAAGAGCTTTGCGATTTTACAGTTTAAAAAGTTTTTACTATTTTGAAAAAATTTTTCTTTTTTTTATCAAATTTCGGAAATGTTCAGAAATTTAAATTTTCTGGGAATTTTTGCATTCTTCTCGTTTTTTTTTCATTTCAACAAAATTTACAATTTTCCAATTTTGAAGATTTCTTAATTTAAAGAACTTTGCGATTTTCCAGTTTTCACAGCTTTTACTATAACGAAAAATTTTCTTTTTTTTTATCAAATTTCGGAAGTTTTCCGAATATTTTAATTTTTTCGATTTTTGAATTTTGGGAATTTTTGCATTTTTCTTGATATTTTTAATTCAACAAATTTTACAATTTTCCAATTTTGTGGATTTCTTAATTTAGAGAACTTTGCGATTTTACAGTTTTAACTATTTTGAAAAAATTTAATTTTATTATCTAATTTCGGAAATTTTCCGAAATTTGAAATTTTTTCCATTTTTAGATTTCTGAAATTTTTTAATTATTTTCGATTTTTTAAATTCAACAAATCTTACAATATTTCAATGTTGTCGATTTTTTAATTGAGAGAACTTTGTGTTTTTGTCGATTTCACAGTTTTTACTATTTTGAAAAAATTGTCTTTTCTTCAAATTTTCGGAAATTTTGCAAAATTTTAAATTTAGTCGATTTTCGGAAATTTTTGCATATTTCTCGATTTTTTTATTTCAACAAAATTTACAATATTCCAATTATGAAGATTTCTTAATTTAGAAAACTTTTCGATTTTACAGTTTTTACAGTTTTTAGTATTTTAAAAAAAATTTCTTTTGATATCGAATTTCGGAAATTTTCCGAAATCTAAAATTTTGTCGATTTTTAAATTTCGGAAATTTTAGCATTTTTCTCAATTTTTTAATTTCAACAAAATTTACAATATTCCAATTCAGTAGATATCTTAATTTAAAGAACTCTGCAATTTTTCAGTTTTTACAGTTTTTACTGTTTTGAAAAAAATTTCTCTTGTTATCAAATTTCGGAAATTTTCCGAAATTTAAAATTTTTTCGATTTTTGAATTTTGAGAATTTTTGAATTTTTCTCGATTTTTTAAATTCAACAAATCTTACAATATTCCAATGTTGTCGATTTCTTAATATAGATATTTGTGATTTTGTGGATTTTACAGTCTTTATTATTTTGAAAATATTTTCTTTTTTGTATCAAATTTCGGAAATGTTCCGAAATTTGAATTTTTTGTCGATTTTTGAATTTCTGAAATTTTTCAATTTTTCTCGATTTTCAAATTAAAAAAATCTTACAGTTTTCTAATTTTGACGATTTCTAAATTTAGAGAACTTTAGGATTTTGTCGATTTTACAGTTTTTACTATTTTGAAAAAATTTTCTTTTTCTATCAAATTTCGGAAATTTTCCGATATTTTAATTTTTTTACATTATTCATTTTTGGGAATTTTTGCATTTTTCTCGATTTTTTAATTTCAACAAAATTTACAGTTTTCCAATTTTGTCGATTTCTTAAATTGGAGAACTTTGTGATTTTACAGTTTAAACAGTTTTAACTATTTTGAAAAAATGTTCTTTTTTGTATCAAATTTCGGAAATGTTCCAAAATTTTTATTTTTTGTCGATTTTTGAATTTCTGAAATTTTTTAATTATTCTCGATTTTGAAATTCAACAAATCTTGCAATTTTCTAATTTTGACGATTTCTTAATTAATGGAAATTTATGATTTTGTCGATTTTACAGTTTTTACTATTTTGAAGAAATTGTCTTTTTTTGATACATTTTTCGGAAATTTTGCAAAATTTTAAGTTTTGTCGATTTTCGGAAATTTTTGCATTTTTCTCGATTTTTTAATTTCAACAAATTTTACAATTTTCCAATTTTGTAGATTTCTGAATTTAAAGAGCTTTGCGATTTCACAGTTTTCACAGTTTTTACTATTTTGAAAACAATTTCTTTTGTTATCGAATTTCGGAAATCTTCCGAAATTTTAATTTTTTCCGATTTTAAGATTTTGAAATTTTTGCATTTTTCTCCATTTTTTCATTTCAACAAAATTTACAATTTTCCAATTTTGTAGATTTCTTAATTTAAAGAACTTTGCGATTTTCCAGTTTTCACAGTTTTTACTATTTTGAAAAAATTGTCTTTTTTTTATCAAATTTCGGAAATTTTCCGAAATTTTAAATTTTGTCGACTTAAAAATTTCAGAAATTTTTGCATTTTTCTCGATTTTTTTCATTTTATCAAAATTTACATTATTAAAATTTTGTAAATTTCTTAATTTAAAGAGCTTTGCGATTTTTAAGTTTTCACTGTCTTTACTATTTTGAAAAAAATTTATTTTGTTATCGAATTTCGGAAATTTTACGAAATTTTAAAATTTTTAGATTTTTGAATTTTGAGAATTTTTGCATTTTTTTCGATTTTTTAATTTCAACAAAATTTACAATTTTCCAATTTTGTAGATTTCTTAATTTAAAGAACTTTGCGATTTTCCAGTTTAAACAGTTTTTACTATTTTGAAAAACTTTCTTTTGTTATCGAATTTCGAAATTTTTTCCAAAATTTTAAATTTTTTCAATTTTTAAATTTCTGAAATTTTTTAATTTTTCTCGATTTTTTAAATTCAACAAACTTTACAATATTCCAATTTTGTCGATTTTTTAATTGAGAGAACTTTGTGTTTTTGTCGATTTCACAGCTTTTACTATTTTGAAAAAATTGTCTTTTCTTCAAATTTTCGGAAATTTTGCAAAATTTTTAATTTTGTCGATTTTCGGAAATCTTTGCATATTTCTCGATTTTTTAATTTCAACAAAATTTACAATATTCCAATTATGAAGAATTCTTAATTTAGAAAACTTTTCGATTATACAGTTTTTACAGTTTTTAGTATTTTAAAAAAAAATTCTTTTGTTGTCGAATTTGGGAAATTTTCCGAAATCTAAAATTTTGTCGATTTTTAAATTTCGGAAATTTTAGCATTTTTCTCAATTTTTTAATTTCAACAAAATTTACAATATTCCAATTCAGTAGATATCTTAATTTAAAAAACTTTGCAATTTTTCAGTTTTTACAGTTTTTACTGTTTTGAAAAAAATGTCTCGTTATCAAATTTCGGAAATTTTCCGAAATTTAAAATTTTTTCGATTTTTGAATTTTGAGAATTTTTGAATTTTTCTCGATTTTTTAAATTCAACAAATCTTACAATATTCCAATGTTGTCGATTTCTTAATATAGATATTTGTGATTTTATGGATTTTACAGTCTTTATTATTTTGAAAAAATTTTCTTTTTTGTACCAAATTTCGGAAATGTTCCGAAATTTAAATTTTTTTTTGTCGATTTTTGAATTTCTGAAATTTTTAAATTTTTCACGATTTTCAAATTAAAAAAATCTTACAGTTTTCTAATTTTGACGATTTCTAAATTTAGAGAACTTTAGGATTTTGTCGATTTTACAGTTTTTACTATTTTGAAAAAATTTTCTTTTTTTACCAAATTTCGAAAGTTTTCCGAAATTTTAAATTTTTTCGATTTTTGAATTTCGGAAATTTTTGCATTTCTTTGGATTTTTTCATTTCAACAAAATTTACAATATTCTAATTTTGAAGATTTCTTAGTTTAAAGAACTTTGCGATTTTCCAGTTTTCACAGATTTTACTTTTTCGAAAAAATTTCTTTTGTTATCAAATTTCGGAAATTTTCCGAATATTTAAATTTTTCGATTTTTGAACTTTGGAAATTTTTGCATTTATCTTGATATTTTTAATTCAACAAATTTTACAATTTTCCAATGTTGTCGATTTCTAAATTTAGAGAGCTTTGTAATTTTGTCGATTATACAGTTTTTACTATTTTTAAGAAATTGTCTTCTTTATTAAACTTCGAAAATTGTCCGAAATTTTAAATTTTTTCAATTTTTAAATTTCTGAAATTTTTTAATTTTTCTCGATTTTTTAAATTCAACAAATCTTACAATATTCCAATTTTGTCGATTTTTTAATTGAGAGAACTTTGTGTTTTTGTCGATTTTACAGTTTTTACTATTTTGAAAAAATTGTCTTTCTTCAAATTTTCGAAAATTTTGAAAAATTTAAAATTTTGTCGATTTTCGGAAATTTTTCCGATTTTTTAATTTCAACAAAATTTACAATATTCCAATTATGAAGATTTCTTAATTTAGAAAACTTTTCGATTATACAGTTTTTACAGTTTTTACTATTTTAAAAAATATTTCTTGTGTTATCGAATTTCGGAAATTTTCCGAAATCTAAAATTTTATCGATTTTTGAATTTCTGAAATTTTTTAATTTTTCTCGATTTTCAAATTCAACAAATCTTACAATTTTCTAATTTTGGCGATTTCTTAATTTAGAGAACTTTATGATTTTGTCGATTTTACAGTTTTTACTATTTTGAAAAAATTTTCTTTTTCTAGAAAATTTCGGAAATTTTCCGATATTTTAATTTTTTTACATTATTAATTTTTGGGAATCTTTGTATTTTTCTCGATTTTTTAATTTCAACAAAATTTACAGTTTTCCAATTTTGTCGATTTATTAAATTGGAGAACTTTGTGATTTTACAGTTTAAACAGTTTTAACTATTTTGAAAAAATGTTCTTTTTTGTATCAAATTTCGGAAATGTTCCAAAATTTTTATTTTTTGTCGATTTTTGAATTTCTGAAATTTTTTAATTATTCTCGATTTTGAAATTCAACAAATCTTGCAATTTTCTAATTTTGACGATTTCTTAATTAATGGAAATTTATGATTTTGTCGATTTTACAGTTTTTACTATTTTGAAGAAATTGTCTTTTTTTGATACATTTTTCGGAAATTTTGCAAAATTGTAAGTTTTGTCGATTTTCGGAAATTTTTGCATTTTTCTCGATTTTTTAATTTCAACAAATTTTACAATTTTCCAATTTTGTAGATTTCTGAATTTAAAGAGCTTTCCGATTTTACAGTTTTCACAGTTTTTACTATTTTGAAAACAATTTCTTTTGTTATCGAATTTCGGAAATCTTCCGAAATTTTAATTTTTTCCGATTTTAAGATTTTGAAATTTTTGCATTTTTCTCCATTTTTTCATTTCAACAAAATTTACAATTTTCCAATTTTGTAGATTTCTTAATTTAAAGAACTTTGCGATTTTCCAGTTTTCACAGTTTTTACTATTTTGAAAAAATTGTCTTTTTTTTATCAAATTTCGGAAATTTTCCGAAATTTTAAATTTTGTCGACTTAAAAATTTCAGAAATTTTTGCATTTTTCTCGATTTTTTTCATTTTATCAAAATTTACAATATTAAAATTTTGTAAATTTCTTAATTTAAAGAGCTTTGCGATTTTTAAGTTTTCACTGTCTTTACTATTTTGAAAAAAATTTATTTTGTTATCGAATTTCGGAAATTTTACGAAATTTTAAAATTTTTAGATTTTTGAATTTTGAGAATTTTTGCATTTTTTTCGATCTTTTCATTTCAACAAAATTTACAATTTTCCAATTTTGTAGATTTCTTAATTTAAAGAACTTTGCGATTTAACAGTGTTTACAGTTTTTACTATTTAAAAAAAAAAATTGTCTTTTTGTATAAAATTTCGGAAATTTTCCAAAATTTTAATTTTTTGTCTATTTTTGAATTTCTGAAATTTTTTAATTTTTCTCGGTTTATTTAATTTCAACAAAATTTACAATTTTCCAATTTTGTGGATTTCTTAATTTAGAGAACTTTGCGATTTTACAGTTTTTACAGTTTTTACTATTTTAAAAAAATTTAATTTTATTATCTAATTTCGGAAATTTTCCGAAATTTTAAATTTTTTCGATTTTTGAATTTTGGAAATTTTTGCATTTTTCTTGGTAGTTTTGTTCAACAAATTTTACAGTTTTCCAATTTGGACGATTTCTTAATTTGGAGAACTTTGTGATTTTACAGTTTAAACAGTTTTTACTATTTTGAAACAATTTTCTTTTTTGTATCAAATTTTTGAAATGTTCCAAAATTTTAATTTTTTGTCTAATTTTGAATTTCTGAAATTTTTTAATTTTTCTCGATTTTTAAATTCAACAAATCTTAAAATTTTCTAATTTTGGCGATTTCTTAATTTAAAGAACTTTATGATTTTGTCGATTTTACAATTTTTACTATTTTGAAAAAATTAATTTTTTTTTATCCAATTTCGGAAATTTTCCGAATTTTTAATTTTTTTCGATTTTTGATATTCTGAAATTTTTTAATTCTTCTCGATTTTTTAAATTCAACAAATCTTAAAATATTCCAATGTTGTCGATTTTCTAATTTAGAAAACTTTGCGATATTGTTTATTTTAGTGTTTTTACTATTTTGAAAAATTTTTCTTTTTTTTATCAAATTTTGGAAATTTTCCGAAACTGTAAATTTTGTCGATTGTTGAATTTTAGGCATTTTTGCATTTTTCTTGATTTTTTAATTTCATAAAAATTTACAATATTCTAGTTTTGTACATTTCTTTATTTAGGCAACTTTGCGATCTTACAGTTTTACAGTTTTTACTATTTTGAAAAAACTTTTTTTTTCTTCGAATTTTGGAAAGTTTCAGAAATTTAAATTTTTTTGATTTTTGAATTTTGTGAATTTTTGCATTTTTTTTTGATATTCTTAATTCAACAAATTTTACAATTTTCCTATGTTGTCGGTTTCCAAATTTAGAGAATTTTTCAATTTTGTCGATTTTACAGTTTTTACTATTTTGAAAAATTTTCTTTTTTTATTAAATTTTCGGAAATTTTTGCAAAATTTTAAATTTTGTCGATTTTCGGAAATTTTTGAATTTTTCTCGATTTTTAAATTTCAACAAAATTTACAATATTCCAATTTTTTCTATTTCTTTATTTAGAAAACTTTGCGTTTTCACAGTTTAAACAGTTTTAACTATTTTGAAAAAATTTTCTTTTTTGTATCAAATTTCGGAAATGTTCCGAAATTTTTATTTTTTTGTCGATTTTTGAATTTCTGAAATTTTTTAATTTTTCTCGATTTTCAAATTCAACAAATCTTCTAATTTTCTAATTTTGACGATTTCTTAATTTATGGAAATTTATGATTTTGTCGATTTTACAGTTTTTACTATTTTGAAAAAAATCGTTTTAATATCAAATTTCGGAAATTTTCAGAATTTTTAAATTTTTTCGATTTTTGAATTTTGGGAATTTTTGCATTTTTGTTGTTTTAATTCAAAAATTTTAAAATTTTCCAATGTTGTCGATTTCTAAATTTAGAGAACTTTGTGATTTTGTCGATTGTACAGTTTTTACTATATCGAAGAAATTGTCTTTTTTTGATACATTTTTCGGAAATTTTGCAAAATTTTAAGTTATGTAAATTTTCGGAAATTTTTGCATTTTTCTCGATTTTTTAATTTCAACAAATTTTACAATTTTCCAATTCTGTAGATTTCTGAATTTAAAGAGCTTTGCGGTTTTACAGTTTTCACAGTTTTTACTATTTTGAAAACAATTTCTTTTGTTATCGAATTTCGGAAATCTTCCGAAATTTTAATTTTTTCCGATTTTAAGATTTTGAAATTTTTGCATTTTTCTCCATTTTTTCATTTCAACAAAATTTACAATTTTCCAATTTTGTAGATTTCTGAATTTAAAGAACTTTGCGATTTTAAAGTTTTCACAGTTTTTACTATTTTGAAAAAATTGTCTTTTTTTTATCAAATTTCGGAAATTTTCCGAAATTTTAAATTTTGTCGACTTAAAAATTTCAGAAATTTTTGCATTTTTCTCGATTTTTTTCATTTTATCAAAATTTACAATATTAAAATTTTGTAAATTTCTTAATTTAAAGAGCTTTGCGATTTTTAAGTTTTCACTGTCTTTACTATTTTGAAAAAAATTTATTTTGTTATCGAATTTCGGAAATTTTCCGAAATTTTAAATTTTTTCAATTTTTGAATTTTGGGATTTTTTGCATTTTTCTCGGTTTTTTCATTTCAACAAAATTTTCAATTCTCGAATTTTGAAGATTTCTTAATTTAAAGAACTTTGCGATTTTTCAGTTTTCACAGTTTTTACTATTTTGAAAATATTGTCTTTTTTTTATCAAATTTCGGAAATTTTCCACAATTTTAATTTTTTGTCGATTTTTGAATTTCTGAATTTTTTTAAATTTTCTTGATTTTAAATTTTAACAAATCTTACAATTTTCTAATTTTGGCGATTTCTTAATTTAGAGAACTTTATGATTTTGTCGATTTTACAGTTTTAACTATTCTGAAAAGATTTTCTTTTTTTTATCAAATTTCGGAAATGTTCAGAAATTTCAATGTTTTGTCGATTTTTGAATTTTGGGAATTTTTGCATTTTTCTCGTTTTTTTCATTTCAACAAAATTTTAAATTTTCGAATTTTGAAGATTTCTTAATTTATAGAACTTTGCGATTATTTAGTTTTCACAGTTTTTACTATTTTGAAAATATTGTCTTTTTTTTATCGAATTTCGAAAATTTTCCGAAATTTTAAATTTTTTCAATTTTTGAATTTTGGGATTTTTTGCATTTTTCTCGGTTTATTTAATTTCAACAAAATTTACAATTTTCCAATTTTGTAGATTTCTTAATTTAAAGAACTTTGCGATTTTCCAGTTTTTACTTTTTTGAAAACAATTTAATTTTTTTATCAAATTTCGGAAATTTTCCGAAATTTTAAATTTGTTTGATTTTTAAATTTCTCGATTTTTTTATTTCAACAAATTTTACAGTTCTCCAATTTTGTCGATTTCTTAACTTGGAGAACTTTGTGATTTTACTGTTTAAACAGTATTTACTATTTTGAACAAATTTTTTTTTTGTTTCAAATTTCAAAAATGTTCCGAAATTTTAATTTTTTGTCGATTTTCGAATTTCTGAAATTTTTTAATTTTTCTCTAAATTCAACAAATCTTACAATTTTCAAATTTTGACGATTTCCTAATAAAGAGATCTTTATGATTTTGTCGATTTTACAGTTTTAATTTTTATGAAAAAATTTTCTTTTTATATTTCAAATTTCGGAAATTTTCCGAAATTTAAAATTTTTTCGATTTTTGAATTTTGGGGTCTTTTGCATTTTTCTCGGTTTTTTCATTTCAACAAAATTTTCAATATTCCCATTTTCAAGATTTCTTATTTTAGAGAATTTTACGATTTTACAGTTTAAACAGTTTTTACTATTTTGAAAAACTTTCTTTTGTTATCGAATTTCGAAAATTTTTCCAAAATTTTAAATTTTTTCAATTTTTGAATTTTGTGAATTTTTGCATTTTTCTTGATATTTTTAATTCAACAAATTTTAAAATTTTCCAATGTTGTCGATTTCCAAATTTAGAGAACTTTGTAGTTTCGTCGATTATACAGTTTTTACTATTTTGATGAAATTGTCTTCTTTATTAAACTTCGGAAATTTTCCGAAATTTTAAATTTTTTCGATTTTTGAATTTCTGAAATTTTTTAATTTGTCTCGTTTTTCAAATTCAACAAATCTTCTTCTTTTCAAATTTTTACGATTTCTTAATTAAGAGAACTTTATGATTTTGTCGATTTTACAGTTTTTACTATTTTTAAAAAATTTTCTTTTTCTATCAAATTTCGGAAATTTTCCGATATTTTAATTTTTTCCGATTATTGATTTTTGGGAATTTTTGCATATTTCTCGATTTCTTAATTTCAAAAAAATTTACAGTTTTCCAATTTTGTCGATTTCTTAAATTTGAGAACTTTGTGACTTTACAGTTTAAACAGTTTTAACTATTTTGAAAAAATTTCCTTTTTTGTATCAAATTTCGGAAATATTCCGAAATTTTTATTTTTTTCGATTTTTGAATTTTGGGAATTTTTTGCATTTTTCTCGGTTTATTTAATATCAACAAAATTTACAATTTTCCAATTTTGTGGATTTCTTAATTTTGAGAACTTTGCGATTTTACAGTTTTTACAGTTTTTACTATTTTGAAAAAATTTAATTTTATTATCTAATTTCGGAAATTTTCCGAAATTTTAAATTTTTTCGATTTTTGAATTTTGGGAATTTTTGCATTTTTCTTGGTAGTTTTGTTAAACAAATTTTACAGTTTTCCAATTTGGACGATTTCTTAATTTGGAGAACTTTGTGATTTTACAGTTTAAACAGTTTTTACTATTTTGAAAAAATTTTCTTTTTTGTATCAAATTTCGGAAATGTTCCGAAATTTTTATTTTTTTTGTCGATTTTTGAATTTCTGAAATTTTTTAATTTTTCACGATTTTCAAATTCAACAAAACTTCTAATTTTCAAATTTTTACGATTTCTTAATTAAGACAACTTTGTGATTTTGTCGATTGTACAGTTTTTACTATATCGAAGAAATTGTCTTTTTTTGATACATTTTTCGGAAATTTTGCAAAATTTTAAGTTATGTCAATTTTCGGAAATTTTTGTATTTTTCTCGATTTTTTAATTTCAACAAAATTTTCAATATTCGAATTTTGAAGATTTCTTAATTTAAAGAACTTTGCGATTTTTCAGTTTTCACAGTTTTTACTATTTTGAAAAAATTGTCTTTTTTTTATCAAATTTCGGAAATTTTCCGAAATTTTAATTTTTTTTTCTATTTTTGAATTTCTGAAATTTTTTAATTTTTCACGATTTTCAAATTCAACAAATCTTCTAATTTTCTAAATTTGACGATTTCCTAATTTATGGAAATTTATGATTTTGTCGATTTTACAGTTTTTACTATTTTGAAAAAAATCGTTTTAATATCAAATTTCGGAAGTTTTCAGAATTTTCAAATTTTTTCGATTTTTTAATTTTGGGAATTTTTGCATTTTTGTTGTTTTAATTCAACAAATTTTAAAATTTTCCAATGTTGTCGATTTCTAAATTTAGAGAACTTTGTGATTTTGTCGATTGTACAGTTTTTACTATTTTGAAGAAATTGTCTTTTTTTGATACATTTTTCGGAAATTTTGCAAAATTTTAAATTTTTTTGATTTTTGAATTTTGTGAATTTTTGCATTTTTGTTGATATTTTTAATTCAACAAATTTTACAATTTTTCAAAGTTGTCGATTTCTGAATTTAAAGAGCTTTGCGATTTTACAGTTTTAACAGTTTTTACTATTTTGAAAACAATTTCTTTTGTTATCGAATTTCGGAAATTTTCCGAAATTTTAATTTTTTCCGATTTTTAGATTTTGAGAATTTTTGCATTTTTCTCGATTTTTTTATTTCAACAAAATTTTCAATATTCGAATTTTGAAGATTTCTTAATTTAAAGAACTTTGCGATTTTTCAGTTTTCACAGTTTTTACTATTTTGAAAAAATTGTCTTTTTTTTATCAAATTTCGGAAATTTTCCGAAATTTTAAATTTTTTCGATTTTTGAATTTTGTGAATTTTTGCATTTTTCTTGATATTTTTTATTCAACAAATTTTACAATTTTTCAATGTTGTCGATTTCCAAATTTAGAGAACTTTTTAATTTTGTCGATTATACAGTTTTTACTATATTGAAGAAATTGTCTTCATTATTAAACTTCGGAAATTTTCCGAAATTTTAAATTTTTTAGATTTTTGAATATTTGAAATTTTTTAATTTTTCTCGTTTTTCAAATTCAACAAATCTTCTAATTTTCAAATTTTTACGATTTCTTAATTAAGAGAACTTTGTGATTTTTTCGATTTTACAGTTTTTACTTTTTTGAAACAAATTTTTTTTTTTTAAATTTTTTCAATTTTTGAATTTAAGGATTTTTTGCATTTTTCTCGGTTTATTTAATTTCAACAAAATTTACAATTTTCCAATTTTGTGGATTTCTTAATTTAGAGAACTTTGCGATTTTACAGTTTTTACAGTTTTTACTATTTTGAAAAAATTTAATTTTATTATCTAATTTCAGAAAATTTCCGAAATCTTAATTTTTTGTCGATTTTTGAATTTCTGAATTTTTTTAATTTTTTTCGATTTTCAAATTCAACAAATCTTTTAATTTTCTAATTTTGACGATTTTCTTATAAAGAGAACTTTATGATTTTGTCGATTTACAGTTTTTACTATTCTGAAAAAATATTCTTTTTTATATCAAATTTCGGAAATGTTCAGAAATTTTAACTTTTTGTCGATTTTTGAATTTCTGAATTTTTTTATTTTTCTCGATTTTCAAATTCAACAAATCTTGCAATTTTCTAATTTTGACGATTTCTTAATTTATGGAAATTTATGATTTTGTCGATTTTACAGTTTTTACTATTTTGAAAAAATCGTCTTTTCTTCAAATTTTCGGAAATTTTGCAAAATTTAAAATTTTGTCGATTTTCGGAAATTTTTGCATATTTCTCGATTTTTTAATTTCAATAAAATTAACAATTTTCCAATTATGAAGATTTCTTAATTTAGAAAACTTTTCGATTTTACAGTTTTTACAGTTTTTACTATTTTAAAAAAAATTTCTTTCTTTATCGAATTTCGGAAATTTTCCGAAATCTAAAATTTTTCCGATTTTTGAATTTCTGAAATTTTTGAATTTTTCTCGATTTTCAAATTCAACAAATCTTCTAATTTTTAAATGTTTACGATTTCTTAATTAAGAGAACTTTATGATTTTGTCGATTTTACAGTTTTTACTATTTTGAAACAAATTTCTTTTGTTATCGAATTTCGGAAATTTTCCGAAATTTTACATTTTTTCGATTTTTGAATTTTGGGATTTTTTGCATTTTTCTCGGTTTATTTAATTTCAACAAAATTTACAATTTTGCAATTTTGTAGATTTCTTAATTTAAAGAAAATTGCGATTTTCCAGTTTTCACAGTTTTTACTTTTTTGAAAACAATTAAATTTTTTTATCAAATTTCGGAAATTTTCCGAAATTTTAAATTTGTTTGATTTTTAAATTTTGGGAATTTTTGCATTTTTCTTGTTATTTTTATTCAACAAATTTTACAGTTCTCCAATTTTGTCGATTTCTTAACTTGGAGAACTTTGTGATTTAATAGTTTAAACAGTATTTACTATTTTAAACAAATTTTTATTTTTTGTTTCAAATTTCGGAAATGTTCCGAAATTTTAAATTTTTGTCGATTTTTGAATTTCTGAAATTTTTTAATTTATCTCTAAATTCAACAAATCTTACAATTTTCAAATTTTGGCGATTTCCTAATTAAGAGAACTTTATGATTTTGTCGATTTTACAGTTTTAATTTTTATGAAAAAATTTTCTTTTTTAATTTCAAATTTCGGAAATTTTCCGAAATTTAAAATGTTTTCGATTTTTGAATTTTGGGGTTTTTTGCATTTTTCTCGGTTTTTACATTTCATCAAAATTTTCAATATTTCCATTTTCAAGATTTCTTAATTTAGAGAATTTTACGATTTTATAGTTTAAACATTTTTTTAGTAATTTGAAAAAATTTCTTTTGTTATCGAATTTCGAAAATTTTTCCAAAATTTTAAATTTTTTCAATTTTTGAATTTTGTGAATTTTTGCATTTTTCTTGATATTTTTAATTCAACAAATTTTACCATTTTCCAATGTTGTCGATTTCCAAATTTAGAGAACTTTGTAATTTCGTCGATTATACAGTTTTTACTATTATGAAGAAATTGTCTTCTTTATTAAACTTCGGAAATTTTCCGAAATTTTAAATTTTTTCGATTTTTGAATTTCTGAAATTTTTTAATTTGTCTCGTTTTTCAAATTCAACAAATCTTCTAATTTTCAAATTTTTACGATTTCTTAATTAAGAGAACTTTATGATTTTGTTGATTTTACAGTTTTTACTATTTTGAAAAAAATCGTTTTAATATCAAATTTCGAAAATTTTCAGAATTTTTAAATTTTTTCGATTTTTGAATTTTGGGAATTTTTGCATTTTTGTTGATATTTTTAATTCAACAAATTTTAAAATTTTCCAATGTTGTCGATTTCTAAATTTAGAGAACTTTGTGATTTTGTCGATTGTACAGTTTTTACTATTTTGAAGAAATTGTCTTTTTTTGATACATTTTTCGGAAATTTTGCAAAATTTTAAGTTTTGTCCATTTTCGGAAATTTTTGCATTTTTCTCGATTTTTTAATTTCAACAAATTTTACAATTTTCCAATTTTGTAGATTTCTGAATTTAAAGAGCTTTGCGATTTTCAGTTTAAAAAGTTTTTACTATTTTGAAAAAATTTTTCTTTTTTTTATCAAATTTCGGAAATGTTCAGAAATTTCAATTTTTTGTCGATTTTTGAATTGTGGGAATTTTTGCATTTTTCTCGTTTTTTTTTTCATTTCAACAAAATTTACAATTTTCCAATTTTGTAGATTTCTTAATTTAAAGAACTTTGCGATTTTCCAGTTTTCACAGTTTGTACCATGTTGAAAAAATTTTCTTTTTTGTATCAAATTTCGGAAATTTTCCGAAATTTTAATTTGTTGTCGATTGTTGAATTTCTGAAATTTTTTAATTTTTCCCGATTTTCAAATTCATAAAAAAATCTTTAAATTTTCTAATTTTGACGATTTTTATAATTTAGAGAAAATTATGATTTGGTCGATTTAACAGTTTTTACTATTTGTAAAAAAATTTTCTTTTTTTTATCAAATTTCGGAAGTTTTCCGAAATTTTATTTTTTTTAGATTTATGAATTTTGGGAAATTTTGCATTTCATTGGATTTTTTCATTTCAAAAAAATTTACAATATTCCAATTTTGAAGATTTCTAATTTAGAGAATTTTGCGATTTTAGAGTTTAAACAGTTTTTACTATTTTGAAAAAGTTTTCTTTTTTGTATCAAATTTCGGAAATTTTACAAAATTTTACATATTTTATTTCGATTTTTGATTTTTGAGAATTTTTGCATTTTTCTCAATTTTTTAAATACGACAAATCTTACAGTTTTCTAATTTTGACGACTTCTTAATTTAGAGAACTTTAGGATTTTGTCGATTTTACAGTTTTTACTATTTTGAAAAAATTTTCTTTTTTTATCAAATTTCGAAAATTTTCCGAAATTTTAAATTTTCTCGATTTTTTAATATCGGAAATTTTTGCATTTCTTTGTTTTTTTTTCATTTCAACAAAATTTGCAATATTCCAATTTTTGAAGATTTCTTAGTTTAAAGAACTTTGCGATTTTCCAGTTTTCACAGTTTTTACTATAACGAAAAATTTTCTTTTTTTTTATCAAATTTCGGAAGTTTTCCGAATATTTTAATTTTTTCGATTTTTGAATTTTGGGAATTTTTGCATTTTTCTTGATATTTTTAATTTAACAAATTTTACAATTTTCCAATGTTGTCGATTTCTAAATTTAGAGAGCTTTGTAATTTTGTCGATTATACAGTTTTTACTATTTTTAAGAAATTGTCTTCTATATTAAACTTTGAAAATTGTCCGAAATTTTAAATTTTTTCAATTTTTAAATTTCTGAAACTTTTTAATTTTTCTCGATTTTTTAAATTCAACAAATCTTACAATATTCCAATTTTGTCGAATTTTTAATTGAGAGAACTTTGTGTTTTTGTCGATTTTACAGTTTTTACTATTTTGAAAAAATTGTCTTTTCTTGAAATTTTCGAAAATTTTGAAAAATTTAAAATTATGTCGACTTTCGGAATTTTTTGCATATTTCTCGATTTTTTTAATTTCAACAAAATTTACAATATTCCAATTATGAAGATTTCTTAATTTAGAAAACTTTTCGATTTTACAGTTATTACTATTTTAAAAAAAATTTCTTTTGTTATCGAATTTCGGAAATTTTCCGAAATCTAAAATTTTTTCGATTTTTGAATTTCTGAAATTTTTTAATTTTTCTCGATTTTCAAATTCAACAAATCTTACAATTTTCTAATTTTGGCGATTTCTTAATTTAGAGAACTTTATGATTTTGTCGATTTTACAGATTTTACTATTTTGAAAAAATTTTCTTTTTCTAGCAAATTTCGGAAATTTTCCGATATTTTAATTTTTTTACATTATTCATTTTTGGGAATTTTTGCATTTTTCTCGATTTTTTAATTTCAACAAAATTTACAGTTTTCCAATTTTTTCGATTTCTTAAATTGGAGAACTTTGTGATTTTACAGTTTAAACAGTTTTAACTATTTTGAAAAAATGTTCTTTTTTGTATCAAATTTCGGAAATGTTCCAAAATTTTTATTTTTTGTCGATTTTTGAATTTCTGAAATTTTTTAAATATTCTCGATTTTCAAATTTTTTTTATTTTTTTATCAAATTTCGGAAATTTTCCGAAATTTTAAATTTGTTTGATTTTTAAATTCTGGGAATTTTTGCATTTTTCTCGATTTTTTTATTTCAACAAATTTTACAGCTCTCCAATTTTGTCGATTTCTTAACTTGGAGAACTTTGTGATTTTACTGTTTAAACAGTATTTACTATTTTGAAGAATTTTTTTTTTTTGTTGTTCCGAAATTTTAATTTTTTGTCGATTTTCGAATTTCTGAAATTTTTTAATTTTTCTCTAAATTCAACAAATCTTACAATTTTCAAAATTTGACGATTTCCTAATTAAGATATCTTTATGATTTTGTCGATTTAACAGTTTTAATTTTTATGAAAAAATTTTCCTTTTATATTCCAAGTTTCGGAAATTTTCCGAAATTTCAAAATTTTCGATTTTTGAATTTTGGGGATTTTTCATTTTTCTCGGTTTTTTCATTTCAACAAAATTTTCAATATTCCCATTTTCAAGATTTCTTATTTTAGAGAACTTTACGATTTTACAGTTTAAACAGTTTTTACTATTTTGAAAAAATTTTCTTTTTTGTATCAAATTTTTGAAATGTTCCAAAATTTTAATTTTTTTCTATTTTTGAATTTCTGAAATTTTTTAATTTGTTTCGATTTTCGAATTCAACAAATCTAACAGTTTTCTAATTTTGACGATTTCTAAATTTAGAGCACTTTAGGACTTTGTCGATTTTACAGTTTTTACTATTTCGAAAAAATTTCTTTTGTTATCGAATTTCGAAAATTTTTCCAAAATTTTCAATTTTTTCAATTTTTGAATTTTGTGAATTTTTGCATTTTTCTCGGTTTATTTAATTTCAACAAAATTTACAATTTTCCAAATTTGTGGATTTCTTAATTTAGAGAACTTTGCGATTTTACAGTTTTTACAGTTTTTACTATTTCGAAAAAATTTAATTTTATTATCTAATTTCGGAAATTTTCCGAAATTTTAAATTTATTCGATTTTTGAATTTCTGAAATTTTTTAATTTTTCTCGTTTTTCAAATTCAACAAATCTTCTAATTTTCAAATTTTTACGATTTCTTAATTAGGAGAACTTTATGATTTTGTCGATCTTACAGTTTTTACTATTTTGAAACAAATTTTTTTTTGTTATCGAATTTCGGAAATTTTCCGAAATTTCAAATTTTTTCATTTTTTGAATTTTGGGATTTTTTGCATTTTTCTCGGTTTATTTAATTTCAACAAAATTTACAATTTTCCAAATTTGTGGATTTCTTAATTTAGAGAACTTTGCGATTTTACAGTTTTTACAGTTTTTACTATTTCGAAAAAATTTAATTTTATTATCTAATTTCGGAAATTTTCCGAAATTTTAAATTTTTTCGATTTTTGAATTTTGGGAAGTTTTGCATTTTTCTTGGTAGTTTTGTTCAACAAATTTTACAGTTTTCCAATTTGGACGATTTCTTAATTTGGAGAACTTTGTGATTTTGCAGTTTAAACAGTTTTTACTATTTTGAAAAAATGTTCATTTTTGTATCAAATTTTTGATTTTTGATGATTTTAGATATTTTAATTTGTTGTCGATTGTTGAATTTCTGAAATTTTTTAATTTTTCCCGATTTTCATATTCAACAAATCTTTAAATTTTCTAATTTTGACGATTTTTATAATTTAGAGAACATTATGATTTGGTCGATTTAACAGTTTTTACTATTTGTAAAAAAATTTTCTTTTTTTTATCAAATTTCGGAAGTTTTCCGAAATTTTATTTTTTTTAAATTTTTGAATTTTGGGAAATTTTGCATTTCATTGGATTTTTTCATTTCAACAAAATTTACAATATTTCATTTTTGAAGATTTCTAATTTAGAGAATTTTGCGATTTTAGAGTTTAAACAGTTTTTACTATTTTGAAAACTTTTTCTTTTTTTATCAAATTTCGGAAATTTTCCGAAATCTAAAATTTTGTCGATTTTTAAATTTCGGAAATTTTTGCATTTTTCTCGATTTTTTAATTTCAACAAATTTTACAATTTTCCAATTTTGTAGATTTCTGAATTTAAAGAGCTTTGCGATTTTACAGTTTTCACAGTTTTTACTATTTTGAAAACAATTTCTTTTGTTATCGAATTTCGGAAATCTTCCGAAATTTTAATTTTTTCCGATTTTAAGATTTTGAAATTTTTGCATTTTTCTCGATTTTTTCATTTTAACAAAATTTACAATTTTCCAATTTTGTAGATTTCTTAATTTAAAGAACTTTGCGATTTTCCAGTTTTCACAGTTTTTACTATTTTGAAAAAATTGTCTTTTTTTATCAAATTTCGGAAATTTTCCGAAATTTTAAATTTTGTCGACTTAAAAATTTCAGAAATTTTTGCATTTTTCTCGATTTTTTCATTTCATCAATATTTACAATATTCAATTTTTGTCGATTTCCAAATTTGGAGAACTTTGTGATTTTGTCGATTTTACAGTTTTTACTTTTTTGAAACAAATTTTTTTTTTTATCGAATTTCGGAAATTTTCCGAAATATTAAATTTTTTCAATTTTTGAATTTTGGGATTTTTTGCATTTTTCTCGGTTTTTTCATTTCAACAAAATTTTCAATTCTCGAATTTTGAAGATTTCTTAATTTAAAGAACTTTGCGATTTTTCAGTTTTCACAGTTTTTACTATTTTGAAAATATTGTCTTTTTTTTATCAAATTTCGGAAATTTTCCATAATTTTAATTTTTTGTCGATTTTTGAATTTCTGAATTTTTTTAAATTTTCTTGATTTTAAATTTTAACAAATCTTACAATTTTCCAATTTTGGCGATTTCTTAATTTAGAGAACTTTATGATTTTGTCGATTTTACAGTTTTAACTATTCTGAAAAGATTTTCTTTTTTTTATCAAATTTCGGAAATGTTCAGAAATTTCAATGTTTTGTCGATTTTTGAATTTTGGGAATTTTTGCATTTTTCTCGTTTTTTTCATTTCAACAAAATTTTAAATTTTCGAATTTTGAAGATTTCTTAATTTATAGAACTTTGCGATTATTTAGTTTTCACAGTTTTTACTATTTTGAAAATATTGTCTTTTTTTTATCGAATTTCGAAAATTTTCCGAAATTTTAAATTTTTTCAATTTTTGAATTTTGGGATTTTTTGCATTTTTCTCGGTTTATTTAATTTCAACAAAATTTACAATTTTCCAATTTTGTAGATTTCTTAATTTAAAGAACTTTGCGATTTTCCAGTTTTCACAGTTTTTACTTTTTTGAAAACAATTTAATTTTTTTATCAAATTTCGGAAATTTTCCGAAATTTTAAATTTGTTTGATTTTTAAATTTCTCGATTTTTTTATTTCAACAAATTTTACAGTTCTCCAATTTTGTCGATTTCTTAACTTGGAGAACTTTGTGATTTTACTGTTTAAACAGTATTTACTATTTTGAACAAATTTTTTTTTTGTTTCAAATTTCAAAAATGTTCCGAAATTTTAATTTTTTAGTCGATTTTCGAATTTCTGAAATTTTTTAATTTTTCTCTAAATTCAACAAATCTTACAATTTTCAAATTTTGACGATTTCCTAATAAAGAGATCTTTATGATTTTGTCGATTTTACAGTTTTAATTTTTATGAAAAAATTTTCTTTTTATATTTCAAATTTCGGAAATTTTCCGAAATTTAAAATTTTTTCGATTTTTGAATTTTGGGGTCTTTTGCATTTTTCTCGGTTTTTTCATTTCAACAAAATTTTCAATATTCCCATTTTCAAGATTTCTTATTTTAGAGAATTTTACGATTTTACAGTTTAAACAGTTTTTACTATTTTGAAAAACTTTCTTTTGTTATCGAATTTCGAAAATTTTTCCAAAATTTTAAATTTTTTCAATTTTTGAATTTTGTGAATTTTTGCATTTTTCTTGATATTTTTAATTCAACAAATTTTAAAATTTTCCAATGTTGTCGATTTCCAAATTTAGAGAACTTTGTAGTTTCGTCGATTATACAGTTTTTACTATTTTGATGAAATTGTCTTCTTTATTAAACTTCGGAAATTTTCCGAAATTTTAAATTTTTTCGATTTTTGAATTTCTGAAATTTTTTAATTTTTCTCGTTTTTCAAATTCAACAATTCTTCTTATTTTCAAATTTTTACGATTTCTTAATTAAGAGAACTTTATGATTTTGTCGATTTTACAGTTTTTACTATTTTGAAAAAAATCGTTTTAATATCAAATTTCGGAAGTTTTCAGAATTTTCAAATTTTTTCGATTTTTTAATTTTGGGAATTTTTGCATTTTTGTTGTTTTAATTCAACAAATTTTAAAATTTTCCAATGTTGTCGATTTCTAAATTTAGAGAACTTTGTGATTTTGTCGATTGTACAGTTTTTACTATTTTGAAGAAATTGTCTTTTTTTGATACATTTTTCGGAAATTTTGCAAAATTTTAAATTTTTTTGATTTTTGAATTTTGTGAATTTTTGCATTTTTGTTGATATTTTTAATTCAACAAATTTTACAATTTTTCAAAGTTGTCGATTTCTGAATTTAAAGAGCTTTGCGATTTAAAAGTTTTAACAGTTTTTACTATTTTGAAAACAATTTCTTTTGTTATCGAATTTCGGAAATTTTCCGAAATTTTAATTTTTTCCGATTTTTAGATTTTGAGAATTTTTGCATTTTTCTCGTTTTTTTTTTCATTTCAACAAAATTTACAATTTTCCAATTTTGTAGATTTCTTAATTTAAAGAACTTTGCGATTTTCCAGTTTTCACAGTTTTTACTATTTTGAAAAAATTGTCTTTTTTTTATCAAATTTCGGAAATTTTCCGAAATTTTAATTTGTTGTCGATTGTTGAATTTCTGAAATTTTTTAATTTTTCCCGATTTTCAAATTCAACAAATCTTTAAATTTTCTAATTTTGACGATTTTTATAATTTAGAGAACATTATGATTTGGTCGATTTAACAGTTTTTACTATTTGTAAAAAAATTTTCTTTTTTTTATCAAATTTCGGAAGTTTTCCGAAATTTTATTTTTTTTAGATTTATGATTTTTGGGAAATTTTGCATTTCATTGGATTTTTTCATTTCAACAAAATTTACAATATTCCAATTTTGAAGATTTCTAATTTAGAGAATTTTGCGATTTTAGAGTTTAAACAGTTTTTACTATTTTGAAAAAGTTTTCTTTTTTGTATCAAATTTCGGAAATTTTACAAAATTTTACATATTTTATTTCGATTTTTGATTTTTGAGAATTTTTGCATTTTTCTCAATTTTTTAAATACAACAAATCTTACAGTTTTCTAATTTTGACGACTTCTTAATTTAGAGAACTTTAGGATTTTGTCGATTTTACAGTTTTTACTATTTTGAAAAAATTTTCTTTTTTTATCAAATTTCGAAAATTTTCCGAAATTTTAAATTTTCTCGTTTTTTTAATTTCGGAAATTTTTGCATTTCTTTGTTTTTTTTTCATTTCAACAAAATTTGCAATATTCCAATTTTTGAAGATTTCTTAGTTTAAAGAACTTTGCGATTTTCCAGTTTTCACAGTTTTTACTATAACGAAAAATTGTCTTTTTTTTTATCAAATTTCGGAAGTTTTCCGAATATTTTAATTTTTTCGATTTTTGAATTTTGGGAATTTTTGCATTTTTCTTGATATTTTTAATTTAACAAATTTTACAATTTTCCAATGTTGTCGATTTCTAAATTTAGAGAGCTTTGTAATTTTGTCGATTATACAGTTTTTACTATTTTTAAGAAATTGTCTTCTTTATTAAACTTTGAAAATTGTCCGAAATTTTAAATTTTTTCAATTTTTAAATTTCTGAAACTTTTTAATTTTTCTCGATTTTTTAAATTCAACAAATCTTACAATATTCCAATTTTGTCGAATTTTTAATTGAGAGAACTTTGTGTTTTTGTCGATTTTACAGTTTTTACTATTTTGAAAAAATTGTCTTTTCTTGAAATTTTCGAAAATTTTGAAAAATTTAAAATTATGTCGACTTTCGGAATTTTTTGCATATTTCTCGATTTTTTTAATTTCAACAAAATTTACAATATTCCAATTATGAAGATTTCTTAATTTAGAAAACTTTTCGATTTTACAGTTATTACTATTTTAAAAAAAATTTCTTTTGTTATCGAATTTCGGAAATTTTCCGAAATCTAAAATTTTTTCGATTTTTGAATTTCTGAAATTTTTTAATTTTTCTCGATTTTCAAATTCAACAAATCTTACAATTTTCTAATTTTGGCGATTTCTTAATTTAGAGAACTTTATGATTTTGTCGATTTTACAGATTTTACTATTTTGAAAAAATTTTCTTTTTCTAGCAAATTTCGGAAATTTTCCGATATTTTAATTTTTTTACATTATTCATTTTTGGGAATTTTTGAATTTTTCTCGATTTTTTAATTTCAACAAAATTTACAGTTTTCCAATTTTGTCGATTTCTTAAATTGGAGAACTTTGTGATTTTACAGTTTAAACAGTTTTAACTATTTTGAAAAAATGTTCTTTTTTGTATCAAATTTCGGAAATGTTCCAAAATTTTTATTTTTTGTCGATTTTTGAATTTCTGAAATTTTTTAAATATTCTCGATTTTCAAATTCAACAAATCTTGCAATATTCTAATTTTGACGATTTCTTAATTAATGGAAATTTATGATTTTGTCGATTTTACAGTTTTTACTATTTTGAAGAAATTGTCTTTTTTTGATACATTTTTCGGAAATTTTGCAAATTTTTAAGTTTTGTCGATTTTCGGAAATTTTTGCATTTTTCTCGATTTTTTAATTTCAACAAATTTTACAATTTTCCAATTTTGTAGATTTCTGAATTTAAAGAGCTTTGCGATTTTACAGTTTTCACAGTTTTTACTATTTTGAAAACAATTTCTTTTGTTATCGAATTTCGGAAATCTTCCGAAATTTTAATTTTTTCCGATTTTAAGATTTTGAAATTTTTGCATTTTTCTCGATTTTTTCATTTCAACAAAATTTACAATTTTCCAATTTTGTAGATTTCTTAATTTAAAGAACTTTGCGATTTTCCAGTTTTCACAGTTTTTACTATTTTGAAAAAATTGTCTTTTTTTATCAAATTTCGGAAATTTTCCGAAATTTTAAATTTTGTCGACTTAAAAATTTCAGAAATTTTTGCATTTTTCTCGATTTTTTTCATTTTATCAAAATTTACAATATTAAAATTTTGTAAATTTCTTAATTTAAAGAGCTTTGCGATTTTTAAGTTTTCACTGTCTTTACTATTTTGAAAAAAATTTATTTTGTTATCGAATTTCGGAAATATTACGAAATTTTAAAATTTTTAGATTTTTGAATTTTGAGAATTTTTGCATTTTTTTCGATTTTTTCATTTCAACAAAATTTACAATTTTCCAATTTTGTAGATTTCTTAATTTAAAGAACTTTGCGATTTTCCAGTTTTCACAGTTTTTACTTTTTTGAAAACAATTTAATTTTTTTATCAAATTTCGGAAATTTACCGAAATTTTAAATTTGTTTGATTTTTAAATTCTGGGAATTTTTGCATTTTTCTCGATTTTTTTATTTCAACAAATTTTACAGCTCTCCAATTTTGTCGATTTCTTAACTTGGAGAACTTTGTGATTTTACTGTTTAAACAGTATTTACTATTTTTAACACTTCTTTTTTTTTGTTGTTCCGAAATTTTAATTTTTTGTCGATTTTCGAATTTCTTAAATTTTTTAATTTTTCTCTAAATTCAACAAATCTTACAATTTTCAAAATTTGACGATTTCCTAATTAAGATATCTTTATAATTTTGTCGATTTTACAGTTTAATTTTTGTGAAAAAATTTTCTTTTTATATTTCAAATTTCGGAAATTTTCCGAAATTTAAAATTTTTTCGATTTTTGAATTTTGGATATTTTTCATTTTTCTCGGTTTTTTCATTTCAACAAAATTTTCAATATTCCCATTTTCAAGATTTCTTATTTTAGAGAACTTTACGATTTTACAGTTTAAACAGTTTTTACTATTTTGAAAAACTTTCTTTTGTTATCGAATTTCGAAAATTTTTCCAAAATTTTCAATTTTTTCAATTTTTGAATTTTATGAATTTTTGCATTTTTCTTGATATTTTTAATTCAACAAATTTTACAATTTTCCAATGTTGTCGATTTCCAAATTTAGAGAACTTTGTAATTTCGTCGATTATACAGTTTTTACTATTTTGAAGAAATTGTCTTCTTTATTAAACTTCGGAAATTTTCCGAAATTTTAAATTTTTTCGATTATTGAATTTCTGAAATTTTTTAATTTTTCTCGCTTTTCAAATTCAACAAATCTTCTCATTTTCAAATTTTTACGATTTCTTAATTAAGAGAACTTTATGATTTTGTCGATTTTACAGTTTTTACTATTTTTTAAAAATTTTCTTTTTCTATCAAATTTCGGAAATTTTCCGATATTTTAATTTTTTCGTTTTTTGAATTTTGGGAATTTTTGCATTTTTCTCGATTTTTTAATTTCAACAAAATTTACAGTTTTCCAATTTTGTCGATTTCTTAAATTTGAGAAGAGAACTTTATGATTTTGTCGATTTTACAGTTTTTACTATTTTTTAAAAATTTTCTTTTTTGTATCAAATTTTTGAAATGTTCCAAAATTTTAATTTTTTTCTATTTTTGAATTTCTGTAAATTTTTTAATTTGTTTCGATTTTCGAATTCAACAAATCTTACAGTTTTCTAATTTTGACGATTTCTTAATTTAGAGAATTTTCGGATTTTGTCGATTTTACTGTTTTTACTATTTTGAAAAAATTTTCTTTTTCTAGCAAATTTCGGAAATTTTCCGATATTTTAATTTTTTTAGATTATTCATTTTTGGGAATTTTTGCATTTTTCTCGATTTTGTCGATTTCTTAAATTTGAGAAGAGAACTTTATGATTTTGTCGATTTTACAGTTTTTACTATTTTTTAAAAATTTTCTTTTTCTATCAATTTTCGGAAATTTTCCGATATTTTAATTTTTTCGATTTTTGAATTTTGGGAATTTTTGCATTTTTCTCGATTTTTTAATTTCAACAAAATTTACAGTTTTCCAATTTTGTCGATTTTTTAAATTGGAGAACTTTGTGATTTTACCGTTTAAACAGTTTTAACTATTTTGAAAAAATGTTCTTTTTTGTATCAAATTTCGGAAATGTTTCAAAACTTTTATTTTTTGTCGATTTTTGAATTTCTGATATTTTTTAATTATTCTCGGTTTTCAAATTCAACAAATCTTACCATTTTCTAATTTTGACGATTTCTTAATTAATGGTAATTTATGTTTTTGTCGATTTTACAGTTTTTACTATTTTGAAGAAATTGTCTTTTTTTGATACATTTTTCGGAAATTTTTGCAAAATTTTAAGTTTTGTCTATTTTCGGAAACTTTTGCATTTTTCTCGATTTTTTAATTTCAACAAATTTTACAATTTTCCAATTTTGTAGATTTCTGAATTTAAAGAGCTTTGCGATTTTACAGTTTAAAAAGTTTTTACTATTTTGAAATATTTTTTCTTTTTTTTATCAAATTTCGGAATGTTCAGAAATTTCAATTTTTTGTCGATTTTTGAATTCTGGGAATTTTTGCATTTTTCTCGTTTTTTTTTTCATTTTAACAAAATTTACAATTTTCCAATTTTTTAGATTTCTTAATTTAAAGAACTTTGTGATTTTCCAGTTTTCACAGTTTGTACCATGTTGAAAAAATTTTCTTTTTTGTATCAAATTTCGGAAATTTTCCGAAATTTTAATTTGTTGTCGATTGTTGAATTTCTAAAATTTTTTAATTTTTCCCGATTTTCAAATTTAACAAATCTTTAAATTTTCTAATTTTGACGATTTTTATAATTTATAGAACATTATGATTTGGTCGATTTAACAGTTTTTACTATTTGTAAAAAAATGTTCCTTTTTTTATCAAATTTCGGAAGTTTTCCGAAATTTTATTTTTTTTAAATTTTTGAATTTTGGGAAATTTCGCATTTCATTGGATTTTTCCATTTCAACAAAATTTACAATATTCCATTTTTGAAGATTTCTAATTTAGAGAATTTTGCGATCTTAGAGTTTAAACAGTTTTTACTATTTTGAAAACTTTTTCTTTTTTTATCAAATTTCGGAAATTTTCCGAAATCTAAAATTTTGTCGATTTTTAAATTTCGGAAATTTTATAATTTTTCTCAATTTTTTAATTTCAACAAATCTTACAATATTCCAATGTTATCGTTTTCTTAATTTAAAGAACTTTGTGATTTTGTGGATTTTACAGTCTTTATTATTTTGAAAAAATTTTCTATTTTGTATTAAGATTCGGATCTGTTCCGACATTTGAATTTTTAGTCGATTTTTGAATTTCTGAAATTTTAAAATTTTTCTCGATTTTCAAATTCAACAAATCTTACAGTTTTCTAATTTTGACGACTTCTTTATTTAGAGAACTTTAGGATTTTGTCGATTTTACAGTTTTTACTATTTTGAAAAAATTTTCCTTTTTTATCAAATTTCGAAAATTTTCCGAAATTTTAAATTTTCTAGATTTTTTAATTTCGGAAATTTTTGCATTCTTTGTTTTTTTTTCCTTTCAACAAAATTAACAATATTCCAATTTATGAAGATTTCTTAGTTTAAAGAACTTTGCGATTTTCCAGTTTTCACAGTTTTTACTATAACGAAAAATTTTCTTTTTTTTTATCAAATTTCGGAAGTTTTCCGAATATTTTAATTTTTTCGATTTTTGAATTTTGGGATTTTTTGCATTTTTCTTGATATTTTTAATTCAACAAATTTTACAATTTTCCAATGTTGTCGATTTCTAAATTTACAGAACTTTGTAATTTTGTCGATTATACAGTTCTTACTATTTTTAAGAAATTGTCTTCTTTATTAAACTTCGGAAATTTTCCGAAATTTGAAATTTTTTCCATTTTTAAATTTCTGAAATTTTTTAATTATTTTTGATTTTTTAAATTCAACAAATCTTACAATATTTCAATGTTGTCGATTTTTTAATTGAGAGAACTTTGTGTTTTTGTCGATTTCACAGTTTTTACTATTTTGAAAAAATTGTCTTTTCTTCAAATTTTCGGAAATTTTGCAAAATTTTAAATTTTGTCGATTTTCGGAAATTTTTGCATATTTCTCGATTTTTTAATTTCAACAAAATTTACAATATTCCAATTATGAAGATTTCTAAATTTGAGAAGAGAACTTTATGATTTTGTCGATTTTACAGTTTTTACTATTTCTTAAAAATTTTCTTTTTCTATCAAATTTCGGAAATTTTCCGATATTTTAATTTTTTCGATTTTTGAATTTTGGGAATTTTTGCAATTTTCTCGATTTTTTAATTTCAACAAAATTTACAGTTTTCCAATTTTGTCGATTTCTTAATATAGATATTTGTGATTTTGTGGATTTTACAGTCTTTATTATTTTGAAAAAATTTTCTTTTTTGTATCAAATTTCGGAAATGTTCCGAAATTTGAATTTTTTGTCGATTTTTGAATTTCTGAAATTTTTAAATTTTTCTCTATTTTCAAATTCAACAAATCTTACAGTTTTCTAATCTTGACGACTTCTTAATCAAGAGAACTTTAGGATTTTGTCGATTTTACAGTTTTTACTATTTCGAAAACTTTTTCTTTTTTTATCAAATTTCGGAAATTTTCCGAACTCTAAAATTTTGTCGATTTTTAAATTTCGGAAATTTTATAATTTTTCTCAATTTTTTAATTTCAACAAAATTTACAATATTCCAATTTTGTAGATAACTTAATTTAAAGAATTTTGCGATTTTTCAGTTTTTACAGTTTTAACTATTTTGAAAAAAATGTCTCTTGTTATCAAATTTCGGAGATTTTCCGAAAATTTAAATTTTTTCAACTTTTAAATTTCTGAAATTTTTTAATTTTTCTCGATTTTTAAATTCAACAAAGCTTACAATATTCCAATATTGTCGATTTTTTAATTGAGAGAACTTTGTGTTTTTGTCGATTTTACAGTTTTTACTATTTTGAAAAAATTGTCTTTTCTTCAAATTTTCGGAAATTTTGCAAAATTTAAAATTTTGTCGATTTTCGGAAATTTTTGCATATTTCTCGATTTTTCAATTTCAACAAAATTTACAATATTCCAATTATGAAGATTTCTTAATTTAGAAAACTTTTCGATTTTACAGTTTTTACTATTTTAAAAAAAATTTCTTTTGTTATCGAATTTCGGAAATTTTCCGAAATCTAAAATTTTTTTCGATTTTTGAATTTCTGAAATTTTTTAATTTTTCTCGATTTTCAAATTCAACAAATCTTACAATTTTCTAATTTTGGCGATTTCTTAATTTAGAGAACTTTATGATTTTGTCGATTTTACAGATTTTACTATTTTGAAAAAATTTTCTTTTTCTAGCAAATTTCGGAAATTTTCCGATATTTTAATTTTTTTACATTATTCATTTTTGGGAATTTTTGCATTTTTCTCGATTTTTTAATTTCAACAAAATTTACAGTTTTCCAATTTTGTCGATTTCTTAAATTGGAGAACTTTGTGATTTTACAGTTTAAACAGTTTTAACTATTTTGAAAAAATGTTCTTTTTTGTATCAAATTTCGGAAATGTTCCAAAATTTTTATTTTTTGTCGATTTTTGAATTTCTGAAATTTTTTAATTATTCTCGATTTTCAAATTTAACAAATCTTGCAATATTCTAATTTTGACGATTTCTTAATTAATTTAAATTTATGATTTTGTCGATTTTACAGTTTTTACTATTTTGAAGAAATTGTCTTTTTTTGATACATTTTTCGGAAATTTTGCAAAATTTTAAGTTTTGTCGATTTTCGGAAATTTTTGCATTTTTCTCGATTTTTTAATTTCAACAAATTTTACAATTTTCCAATTTTGTAGATTTCTGAATTTAAAGAGCTTTGCGATTTTACAGTTTTCACAGTTTTTACTATTTTGAAAACAATTTCTTTTGTTATCGAATTTCGGAAATCTTCCGAAATTTTAATTTTTTCCGATTTTAAGATTTTGAAATTTTTGCATTTTTCTCCATTTTTTCATTTTAACAAAATTTACAATTTTCCAATTTTGTAGATCTCTTAATTTAAAGAACTTTGCGATTTTTCAGTTTTCACAGTTTTTACTATTTTGAAAAAATTGTCTTTTTTTTATCAAATTTCGGAAATTTTCCGATATTTTAAATTTTGTCGACTTAAAAATTTCAGAAATTTTTGCATTTTTCTCGATTTTTTTCATTTTATCAAAATTTACAATATTAAAATTTTGTAAATTTCTTAATTTAAAGAGCTTTGCGATTTTTAAGTTTTCACTGTCTTTACTATTTTGAAAAAAATTTATTTTGTTATCGAATTTCGGAAATATTACGAAATTTTAAAATTTTTAGATTTTTGAATTTTGAGAATTTTTGCATTTTTTTCGATTTTTTCATTTCAACAAAATTTAAAATTTTCCAATTTTGTAGATTTCTTAATTTAAAGAACTTTGCGATTTTCCAGTTTTCACAGTTTTTACTTTTTTGAAAACAATTTAATTTTTTTATCAAATTTCGGAAATTTTCCGAAATTTTAAATTTGTTTGATTTTTAAATTCTGGGAATTTTTGCATTTTTCTCGATTTTTTTATTTCAACAAATTTTACAGCTCTCCAATTTTGTCGATTTCTTAACTTGGAGAACTTTGTGATTTTACTGTTTAAACAGTATTTACTATTTTGAAGAAATTTTTTTTTTTTGTTGTTCCGAAATTTTAATTTTTTGTCGATTTTCGAATTTCTGAAATTTTTTAATTTTTCTCTAAATTCAACAAATCTTACAATTTTCAAAATTTGACGATTTCCTAATTAAGATATCTTTATGATTTTGTCGATTTTACAGTTTTAATTTTTATGAAAAAATTTTCTTTTTATATTCCAAATTTCGGAAATTTTCCGAAATTTCAAATTTTTCGATTTTTGAATTTTGGGGATTTTTCATTTTTCTCGTTTTTTTTTCATTTCAACAAAATTTTCAATATTCCCATTTTCAAGATTTCTAATTTTAGAGAACTTTACGATTTTACAGTTTAAACAGTTTTTACTATTTTGAAAAACTTTCTTTTGTTATCAAATTTCGAACATTTTTCCAAAATTTTAAATTTTTTCAATTTTTGAATTTTGTGAATTTTTGCATTTTTCTTGATATTTTTAATTCAACAAATTTTACCATTTTCCAATGTTGTCGATTTCCAAATTTAGAGAACTTTGTAATTTCGTCGATTATACAGTTTTTACTATTTTGAAGAAATTGTCTTCTTTATTAAACTTCGGAAATTTTCCGAAATTTTAATTTTTTTCGATTATTGAATTTCTGAAATTTTTTAATTTTTCTCGTTTTTCAAATTCAACAAATCTTCTCATTTTCAAATTTTTACGATTTTTTAATTAAGAGAACTTTATGATTTTGTCGATTTTACAGTTTTTACTATTTTTTAAAAATTTTCTTTTTCTATCAAATTTCGGAAATTTTCCGATATTTTAATTTTTTCGATTTTTGAATTTTGGGAATTTTTGCATTTTTCTCGATTTTTTAATTTCAACAAAATTTACAGTTTTCCAATTTTGTCGATTTCTTAAATTTGAGAAATTTTCTTTTTCTATCAAATTTCGGAAATTTTCCGATATTTTAATTTTTTCGATTTTTGAATTTTGGGAATTTTTGCATTTTTCTCGATTTTTTAATTTCAACAAAATTTACAGTCTTCCAATTTTGTCGATTTCTTAAATTTCTTTTTCTATCAAATTTCGAAAATGTTCCGAAATTTTTATTTTTTTAGATTTTTGAATTTTGGGATTTTTTGCATTTTTCTCGGTTTATTTAATATCAACAAAATTTACAATTTTCCAATTTTGTGGTTTTTTAATTTAAAGAACTTTGCGATTTTACCGTTTTTACAGTTTTTACTATTTTGAAAAAATTTAATTTTATTATCTAATTTCGGAAATTTTCCGAAATTTTAAATTTTTTCGAATTTTGAATTTTGGGAATTTTTGCATTATTCTTGGTAGTTTTGTTAAAAAAATTTTACAGTTTTCCAATTTGGACGATTTCTTAATTTGGAGAACTTTGTAATTTTACAGTTTTTACTATTTTGAAAAAGTTTTCTTGTTTGTATCAAATTTTTGAAATGTTCCAAAATTTTAATTTTTTTCTATTTTTGAATTTCTGAAATTTTTTAATTTGTTTCGATTTTCGAATTCAACAAATCTAACAGTTTTCTAATTTTGACGATTTCTAAATTTAGAGAACTTTAGGATTTTGTCGATTTTACAGTTTTTACTATTTCGAAAAAATTTCTTTTGTTATCGAATTTCGAAAATTTTTCCAAAATTTTCAATTTTTTCAATTTTTGAATTTTGTGAATTTTTGCATTTTTCTTGATATTTTTAATTCAACAAATTTTACCATTTTCCAATGTTGTCGATTTCCAAATTTAGAGAACTTTGTAATTTCGTCGATTATACAGTTTTTACTATTTTGAAGAAATTGTCTTCTTTATTAAACTTCGGAAATTTTCCGAAATTTTAAATTTATTCGATTTTTGAATTTCTGAAATTTTTTAATTTTTCTCGTTTTTCAAATTCAACAAATCTTCTAATTTTCAAATTTTTACGATTTCTTAATTAAGAGAACTTTATGATTTTGTCGATCTTACAGTTTTTACTATTTTGAAAAAATTTAATTTTATTATCTAATTTCGGAAATTTTCCGAAATTTTAAATTTTTTAGATTTTTGAATTTTGGGATTTTTTGCATTTTTCTCGGTTTATTTAATATCAACAAAATTTACAATTTTCCAATTTTGTGGTTTTTTAATTTAAAGAACTTTGCGATTTTACCGTTTTTACAGTTTTTACTATTTTGAAAAAATTTAATTTTATTATCTAATTTCGGAAATTTTCCGAAATTTTAAATTTTTTCGAATTTTGAATTTTGGGAATTTTTGCATTATTCTTGGTAGTTTTGTTAAAAAAAATTTACAGTTTTCCAATTTGGACGATTTCTTAATTTGGAGAACTTTGTGATTTTACAGTTTTTACTATTTTGAAAAAGTTTTCTTTTTTGTATCAAATTTTTGAAATGTTCCAAAATTTTAATTTTTTTCGATTTTTGAATTTCTGAAATTTTTTAATTTGTTTCGATTTTCGAATTCAACAAATCTAACAGTTTTCTAATTTTGACGATTTCTAAATTTAGAGAACTTTAGGATTTTGTCGATTTTACAGTTTTTACTATTTCGAAAAAATTTCTTTTGTTATCGAATTTCGAAAATTTTTCCAAAATTTTCAATTTTTTCAATTTTTGAATTTTGTGAATTTTTGCATTTTTCTTGATATTTTTAATTCAACAAATTTTACCATTTTCCAATGTTGTCGATTTCCAAATTTAGAGAACTTTGTAATTTCGTCGATTATACAGTTTTTACTATTTTGAAGAAATTGTCTACTTTATTAAACTTCGGAAATTTTCCGAAATTTTAAATTTATTCGATTTTTGAATTTCTGAAATTTTTTAATTTTTCTCGTTTTTCAAATTCAACAAATCTTCTAATTTTCAAATTTTTACGATTTCTTAATTAAGAGAACTTTATGATTTTGTCGATCTTACAGTTTTTACTATTTTGAAAAAATTTAATTTTATTATCTAATTTCGGAAATTTTCCGAAATTTTAATTTTTTTCGATTTTTGAATTTTGGGAAGTTTCTCATTTTTCTTGGTAGTTTTGTTCAACAAATTTTACAGTTTTCCAATTTTGTAGATTTCTTAGTTTAGAGAACTTTGTGATTTTGCAGTTTAAACAGTTTTTACTATTTTGAAAAAATGTTCTTTTTTGTATCAAAATTTTGAAATGTTCCAAAATTTTAATTTTTTTTCTATTTTTGAATTTCTGAAATTTTTTAATTTTTCTCGATTTTCAAATTCAACAAATCTTACAATTTTCTAATTTTGGCGATTTCTTAATTTAGAGAACTTTATTATTTTTTCGATTTTACAGTTTTTACTATTTTGAAAAAATTTTCTTTTTCTAGCAAATTTCAGAAATTTTCCGATATTTTAATTTGTTGTCGATTGTTGAATTTCTGAAATTTTTTAATTTTTCCCGACTTTTAAATTCAACAAATCTTTAAATTTTCAAATTTTGACGATTTTTATAATTTAGAGAACATTATGATTTGGTCGATTTAACAGTTTTTACTATTTGTAAAAAAATTTTCTTTTTTTTATCAAATTTCGGAAGTTTTCCAAAATTTTATTTTTTTTAAATTTTTGAATTTTGGGAAATTTTGCATTTCATTGGATTTTTTCATTTCAACAAAATTTACAATATTTCATTTTTGAAGATTTCTAATTAAGAGAATTTTGCGATTTTAGAGTTTAAACAGTTTTTACTATTTTGAAAACTTTTTCTTTTTTTATCAAATTTCGGAAATTTTCCGAAATCTAAAATTTTGTCGATTTTTAAATTTCGGAAATTTCTGCATTTTTCTCGATTTTTTAATTTCAACAAATTTTACAATTTTCCAATTTTGTAGATTTCTGAATTTAAAGAGCTTTGCGATTTTACAGTTTTCACAGTTTTTACTATTTTGAAAAAAAAATCTTTTGTTATCGAATTTCGGAAATCTTCCGAAATTTTAATTTTTTTCCGATTTTAAGATTTTGAAATTTTTGCATTTTTTTCGATTTTTTCATTTCAACAAAATTTACAATTTTCCAATTTTGTAGATTTCTTAATTTAAAGAACTTTGCGATTTTCCAGTTTTCACAGTTTTTACTTTTTTGAAAACAATTTAATTTTTTTATCAAATTTCGGAAATTTTCCGAAATTTTAAATTTGTTTGATTTTTAAATTCTGGGAATTTTTGCATTTTTCTCGATTTTTTTATTTCAACAAATTTTACAGCTCTCCAATTTTGTCGATTTCTTAACTTGGAGAACTTTGTGATTTTACTGTTTAAACAGTATTTACTATTTTTAACACATTTTTTTTTTTGTTGTTCCGAAATTTAAATTTTTTGTCGATTTTCGAATTTCTTAAATTTTTTAATTTTTCTCTAAATTCAACAAATCTTAAAATTTTCAAAATTTGACGATTTCCTAATTAAGATATCTTTATAATTTTGTCGATTTTACAGTTTTAATTTTTGTGAAAAAATTTTCTTTTTATATTTCAAATTTCGGAAATTTTCCGAAATTTAAAATTTTTTCGATTTTTGAATTTTGGATATTTTTCATTTTTCTCGGTTTTTTCATTTCAACAAAATTTTCAATATTCCCATTTTCAAGATTTCTTATTTTAGAGAACTTTACGATTTTACAGTTTAAACAGTTTTTACTATTTTGAAAAACTTTCTTTTGTTATCAAATTTCGAAAATTTTTCCAAAATTTTCAATTTTTTCAATTTTTGAATTTTGTGAATTTTTGCATTTTTCTTGATATTTTTAATTCAACAAATTTTACAATTTTCCAATGTTGTCGATTTCCAAATTTAGAGAACTTTGTAATTTCGTCGATTATACAGTTTTTACTATTTTGAAGAAATTGTCTTCTTTATTAAACTTCGGAAATTTTCCGAAATTTTAATTTTTTTCGATTATTGAATTTCTGAAATTTTTTAATTTTTCTCGTTTTTCAAATTCAACAAATCTTCTCATTTTCAAATTTTTACGATTTTTTAATTAAGAGAACTTTATGATTTTGTCGATTTTACAGTTTTTACTATTTTTTAAAAACTTTCTTTTTCTATCAAATTTCGGAAATTTTCCGATATTTTAATTTTTTCGATTTTTGAATTTTGGGAATTTTTGCATTTTTCTCGATTTTTTAATTTCAACAAAATTTACAGTTTTCCAATTTTGTCGATTTCCTAAATTTGAGAAATTTTCTTTTTCTATCAAATTTCGGAAATTTTCCGATATTTTAATTTTTTCGATTTTTGAATTTTGGGAATTTTTGCATTTTTCTCGATTTTTTAATTTCAACAAAATTTACAGTCTTCCAATTTTGTCGATTTCTTAAATTTCTTTTTCTATCAAATTTCGGAAATGTTCCGAAATTTTTATTTTTTTAGATTTTCGAATTTTGGGATTTTTTGCATTTTTCTCGGTTTATTTAATATCAACAAAATTTACAATTTTCCAATTTTGTGGTTTTTTAATTTAAAGAACTTTGCGATTTTACCGTTTTTACAGTTTTTACTATTTTGAAAAAATTTAATTTTATTATCTAATTTCGGAAATTTTCCGAAATTTTAAATTTTTTCGAATTTTGAATTTTGGGAATTTTTGCATTATTCTTGGTAGTTTTGTTAAAAAAAATTTACAGTTTTCCAATTTGGACGATTTCCTAATTTGGAGAACTTTGTGATTTTACAGTTTTTACTATTTTGAAAAAATTTTCTTTTTTGTATCAAATTTTTTAAATGTTCCAAAATTTTAATTTTTTTTCTATTTTTGAATTTCTGAAATTTTTTAATTTTTCTCGATTTTCAAATTCAACAAATCTTACAATTTTCTAATTTTGGCGATTTCTTAATTTAGAGAACTTTATGATTTGGTCGATTTAACAGTTTTTACTATTTGTAAAAAAATTTTCTTTTTTTTATCAAATTTCGGAAGTTTTCCAAAATTTTATTTTTTTTAAATTTTTTAATTTTGGGAAATTTTGCATTTCATTGGATTTTTTCATTTCAACAAAATTTACAATATTTCATTTTTGAAGATTTCTAATTTAGAGAATTTTGCGATTTTAGAGTTTAAACAGTTTTTACTATTTTGAAAAAGTTTTCTTTTTTGTATCAAATTTCGGAAATTTTCCGAAAACTAAAATTTTGTCGATTTTTAAATTTCGGAAATTTCTGCATTTTTCTCGATTTTTTAATTTCAACAAATTTTACAATTTTCCAATTTTGTAGATTTCTGAATTTAAAGAGCTTTGCGATTTTACAGTTTTCACAGTTTTTACTATTTTGAAAACAATTTCTTTTGTTATCGAATTTCGGAAATCTTCCGAAATTTTAATTTTTTCCGATTTTAAGATTTTGAAATTTTTGCATTTTTCTCGATTTTTTCATTTCAACAAAATTTACAATTTTCCAATTTTGTAGATTTCTTAATTTAGAGAACTTTGCGATTTTACAGTTTTCACAGTTTTTACTATTTTGAAAAAATTGTCTTTTTTTATAAAATTTCGGAAATTTTCCGAAATTTTAAATTTGTTTGATTTTTAAATTCTGGGAATTTTTGCATTTTTTTCGATTTTTTTATTTCAACAAATTTTACAGCTCTCCAATTTTGACGATTTCTTAACTTGGAGAACTTTGTGATTTTACTGTTTAAACAGTATTTACTATTTTTAACACATTTTTTTTTTTGTTGTTCCGAAATTTTAATTTTTTGTCGATTTTCGAATTTCTTAAATTTTTTAATTTTTCTCTAAATTCAACAAATCTTAAAATTTTCAAAATTTGACGATTTCCTAATTAAGATATCTTTATAATTTTGTCGATTTTACAGTTTTAATTTTTGTGAAAAAATTTTCTTTTTATATTTCAAATTTCGGAAATTTTCCGAAATTTAAAATTTTTTCGATTTTTGAATTTTGGATATTTTTCATTTTTCTCGGTTTTTTCATTTCAACAAAATTTTCAATATTCCCATTTTCAAGATTTCTTATTTTAGAGAACTTTACGATTTTACAGTTTAAACAGTTTTTACTATTTTGAAAAACTTTCTTTTGTTATCGAATTTCGAAAATTTTTCCAAAATTTTCAATTTTTTCAATTTTTGAATTTTGTGAATTTTTGCATTTTTCTTGATATTTTTAATTCAACAAATTTTACAATTTTCCAATGTTGTCGATTTCCAAATTTAGAGAACTTTGTAATTTCGTCGATTATACAGTTTTTACTATTTTGAAGAAATTGTCTTCTTTATTAAACTTCGGAAATTTTCCGAAATTTTAAATTTTTTCGATTATTGAATTTCTGAAATTTTTTAATTTTTCTCGCTTTTCAAATTCAACAAATCTTCTCATTTTCAAATTTTTACGATTTTTTAATTAAGAGAACTTTATGATTTTGTCGATTTTACAGTTTTTACTATTTTTTAAAAATTTTCTTTTTCTATCAAATTTCGGAAATTTTCCGATATTTTAATTTTTTCGTTTTTTGAATTTTGGGAATTTTTGCATTTTTCTTGATTTTTTAATTTCAACAAAATTTACAGTTTTTCAATTTTGTCGATTTCCTAAATTTGAGAAGAGAACTTTATGATTTTGTCGATTTTACAGTTTTTTCTATTTTTTAAAAATTTTCTTTTTCTATCAAATTTCGGAAATTTTCCGATATTTTAATTTTTTCGATTTTTGAATTTTGGGAATTTTTGCATTTTTCTCGATTTTTTAATTTCAACAAAATTTACAGTTTTCCAATTTTGTCGATTTCTTAAATTTGAGAAGAGAACTTTATGATTTTGTCGATTTTACAGTTTTTACTTTTTTTTTAAAATTTTCTTTTTCTATCAAATTTCGGAAATTTTCCGATATTTTAATTTTTTTAGATTATTCATTTTTGGGAATTTTTGCATTTTTCTCGATTTTTTAATTTCAACAAAATTTACAGTTTTCCAATTTTGTCGATTTCTTAAATTGGAGAACTTTGTGATTTTACCGTTTAAACAGTTTTAACTATTTTGAAAAAATGTTCTTTTTTGTATCAAATTTCGGAAATGTTTCAAAATTTTTATTTTTTGTCGATTTTTGAATTTCTGATATTTTTTAATTATTCTCGGTTTTCAAATTCAACAAATCTTACCATTTTCTAATTTTGACGATTTCTTAATTAATGGAAATTTATGAATTTGTCGATTTTACAGTTTTTACTATTTTGAAGAAATTGTCTTTTTTTGATACATTTTTCGGAAATTTTGCAAAATTTTAAGTTTTATCTATTTTCGGAAACTTTTGCATTTTTCTCGATTTTTTAATTTCAACAAATTTTACAATTTTCCAATTTTGTAGATTTCTGAATTTAAAGAGCTTTGCGATTTTACAGTTTAAAAAGTTTTTACTATTTTGAAAAAATTTTTCTTTTTTTTATCAAATTTCGGAATGTTCAGAAATTTCAATTTTTTGTCGATTTTTGAATTCTGGGAATTTTTGCATTTTTCTCGTTTTTTTTTTCATTTTAACAAAATTTACAATTTTTCAATTTTTTAGATTTCTTAATTTAAAGAACTTTGTGATTTTCCAGTTTTCACAGTTTGTACCATGTTGAAAAAATTTTCTTTTTTGTATCAAATTTCGGAAATTTTCCGAAATTTTAATTTGTTGTCGATTGTTGAATTTCTAAAATTTTTTAATTTTTTTCAAATTCAACAAATCTTTAAATTTTCTAATTTTGACGATTTTTATAATTTATAGAACATTATGATTTGGTCGATTTAACAGTTTTTACTATTTGTAAAAAAATTTTCCTTTTTTTATCAAATTTCGGAAGTTTTCCGAAATTTTATTTTTTTTAAATTTTTGAATTTTGGGAAATTTCGCATTTCATTGGATTTTTTCATTTCAACAAAATTTACAATATTCCATTTTTGAAGATTTCTAATTTAGAGAATTTTGCGATTTTAAAGTTTAAACAGTTTTTACTATTTTGAAAACTTTTTCTTTTTTTATCAAATTTCGGAAATTTTCCGAAATTTTAAATTTTGTCGACTTAAAAATTTCAGAAATTTTTGCATTTTTCTCGATTTTTTCATTTCATCAATATTTACAATATTCAATTTTTGTCGATTTCCAAATTTGGAGAACTTTGTGATTTTGTCGATTTTACAGTTTTTACTTTTTTGAAACAAATTTTTTTTTTTATCGAATTTCGGAAATTTTCCGAAATATTAAATTTTTTCAATTTTTGAATTTTGGGATTTTTTGCATTTTTCTCGGTTTTTTCATTTCAACAAAATTTTCAATTCTCGAATTTTGAAGATTTCTTAATTTAAAGAACTTTGCGATTTTTCAGTTTTCACAGTTTTTACTATTTTGAAAATATTGTCTTTTTTTTATCAAATTTCGGAAATTTTCCATAATTTTAATTTTTTGTCGATTTTTGAATTTCTGAATTTTTTTAAATTTTCTTGATTTTAAATTTTAACAAATCTTACAATTTTCCAATTTTGGCGATTTCTTAATTTAGAGAACTTTATGATTTTGTCGATTTTACAGTTTTAACTATTCTGAAAAGATTTTCTTTTCTTATCAAATTTCGGAAATGTTCAGAAATTTCAATGTTTTGTCGATTTTTGAATTTTGGGAATTTTTGCATTTTTCTCGTTTTTTTCATTTCAACAAAATTTTAAATTTTCGAATTTTGAAGATTTCTTAATTTATAGAACTTTGCGATTATTTAGTTTTCACAGTTTTTACTATTTTGAAAATATTGTCTTTTTTTTATCGAATTTCGAAAATTTTCCGAAATTTTAAATTTTTTCAATTTTTGAATTTTGGGATTTTTTGCATTTTTCTCGGTTTATTTAATTTCAACAAAATTTACAATTTTCCAATTTTGTAGATTTCTTAATTTAAAGAACTTTGCGATTTTCCAGTTTTCACAGTTTTTACTTTTTTGAAAACAATTTAATTTTTTTATCAAATTTCGGAAATTTTCCGAAATTTTAAATTTGTTTGATTTTTAAATTTCACGATTTTTTTATTTCAACAAATTTTACAGTTCTCCAATTTTGTCGATTTCTTAACTTGGAGAACTTTGTGATTTTACTGTTTAAACAGTATTTACTATTTTGAACAAATTTTTTTTTTGTTTCAAATTTCAAAAATGTTCCGAAATTTTAATTTTTTAGTCGATTTTCGAATTTCTGAAATTTTTTAATTTTTCTCTAAATTCAACAAATCTTACAATTTTCAAATTTTGACGATTTCCTAATAAAGAGATCTTTATGATTTTGTCGATTTTACAGTTTTAATTTTTATGAAAAAATTTTCTTTTTATATTTCAAATTTCGGAAATTTTCCGAAATTTAAAATTTTTTCGATTTTTGAATTTTGGGGTCTTTTGCATTTTTCTCGGTTTTTTCATTTCAACAAAATTTTCAATATTCCCATTTTCAAGATTTCTTATTTTAGAGAATTTTACGATTTTACAGTTTAAACAGTTTTTACTATTTTGAAAAACTTTCTTTTGTTATCGAATTTCGAAAATTTTTCCAAAATTTTAAATTTTTTCAATTTTTGAATTTTGTGAATTTTTGCATTTTTCTTGATATTTTTAATTCAACAAATTTTAAAATTTTCCAATGTTGTCGATTTCCAAATTTAGAGAACTTTGTAGTTTCGTCGATTATACAGTTTTTACTATTTTGATGAAATTGTCTTCTTTATTAAACTTCGGAAATTTTCCGAAATTTTAAATTTTTTCGATTTTTGAATTTCTGAAATTTTTTAATTTTTCTCGTTTTTCAAATTCAACAATTCTTCTTATTTTCAAATTTTTACGATTTCTTAATTAAGAGAACTTTATGATTTTGTCGATTTTACAGTTTTTACTATTTTTAAAAAATTTTCTTTTTCTATCAAATTTCGGAAATTTTCCGATATTTTAATTTTTTCCGATTATTGATTTTTGGGAATTTTTGCATATTTCTCGATTTCTTAATTTCAAAAAACTTTACAGTTTTCCAATTTTGTCGATTTCTTAAATTTGAGAACTTTGTGACTTTACAGTTTAAACAGTTTTAACTATTTTGAAAAAATTTCCTTTTTTGTATCAAATTTCGGAAATATTCCGAAATTTTTATTTTTTTCGATTTTTGAATTTTGGGATTTTTTGCATTTTCCTCGGTTTATTTAATATCAACAAAATTTACAATTTTCCAATTTTGTGGATTTCTTAATTTTGAGAACTTTGCGATTTTACAGTTTTTACAGTTTTTACTATTTTGAAAAAATTTAATTTTATTATCTAATTTCGGAAATTTTCCGAAATTTTAAATTTTTTCGATTTTTGAATTTTGGGAATTTTTGCATTTTTCTTGGTAGTTTTGTTAAACAAATTTTACAGTTTTCCAATTTGGACGATTTCTTAATTTGGAGAACTTTGTGATTTTACAGTTAAAACAGTTTTTACTATTTTGAAAAAATTTTCTTTTTTGTATCAAATTTCGGAAATGTTCCGAAATTTTTATTTTTTTTGTCGATTTTTGAATTTCTGAAATTTTTTAATTTTTCACGATTTTCAAATTCAACAAATCTTCTAATTTTCTAATTTTGACGATTTCCTAATTTTTGGAAATTTATGATTTTGTCGATTTTACAGTTTTTACTATTTTGAAAAAAATCGTTTTAATATCAAATTTCGGAAGTTTTCAGAATTTTCAAATTTTTTCGATTTTTTAATTTTGGGAATTTTTGCATTTTTGTTGTTTTAATTCAACAAATTTTAAAATTTTCCAATGTTGTCGATTTCTAAATTTAGAGAACTTTGTGATTTTGTCGATTGTACAGTTTTTACTATTTTGAAGAAATTGTCTTTTTTTGATACATTTTTCGGAAATTTTGCAAAATTTTAAATTTTTTTGATTTTTGAATTTTGTGAATTTTTGCATTTTTGTTGATATTTTTAATTCAACAAATTTTACAATTTTTCAAAGTTGTCGATTTCTGAATTTAAAGAGCTTTGCGATTTAAAAGTTTTAACAGTTTTTACTATTTTGAAAACAATTTCTTTTGTTATCGAATTTCGGAAATTTTCCGAAATTTTAATTTTTTCCGATTTTTAGATTTTGAGAATTTTTGCATTTTTCTCGTTTTTTTTTTCATTTCAACAAAATTTACAATTTTCCAATTTTGTAGATTTCTTAATTTAAAGAACTTTGCGATTTTCCAGTTTTCACAGTTTTTACTATTTTGAAAAAATTGTCTTTTTTTTTATCAAATTTCGGAAATTTTCCGAAATTTTAATTTGTTGTCGATTGTTGAATTTCTGAAATTTTTTAATTTTTCCCGATTTTCAAATTCAACAAATCTTTAAATTTTCTAATTTTGACGATTTTTATAATTTAGAGAACATTATGATTTGGTCGATTTAACAGTTTTTACTATTTGTAAAAAAATTTTCTTTTTTTTATCAAATTTCGGAAGTTTTCCGAAATTTTATTTTTTTTAGATTTATGATTTTTGGGAAATTTTGCATTTCATTGGATTTTTTCATTTCAACAAAATTTACAATATTCCAATTTTGAAGATTTCTAATTTAGAGAATTTTGCGATTTTAGAGTTTAAACAGTTTTTACTATTTTGAAAAAGTTTTCTTTTTTGTATCAAATTTCGGAAATTTTACAAAATTTTACATATTTTATTTCGATTTTTGATTTTTGAGAATTTTTGCATTTTTCTCAATTTTTTAAATACAACAAATCTTACAGTTTTCTAATTTTGACGACTTCTTAATTTAGAGAACTTTAGGATTTTGTCGATTTTACAGTTTTTACTATTTTGAAAAAATTTTCTTTTTTTATCAAATTTCGAAAATTTTCCGAAATTTTAAATTTTCTCGTTTTTTTAATTTCGGAAATTTTTGCATTTCTTTGTTTTTTTTTCATTTCAACAAAATTTGCAATATTCCAATTTTTGAAGATTTCTTAGTTTAAAGAACTTTGCGATTTTCCAGTTTTCACAGTTTTTACTATAACGAAAAATTTTCTTTTTTTTTATCAAATTTCGGAAGTTTTCCGAATATTTTAATTTTTTCGATTTTTGAATTTTGGGAATTTTTGCATTTTTCTTGATATTTTTAATTTAACAAATTTTACAATTTTCCAATGTTGTCGATTTCTAAATTTAGAGAGCTTTGTAATTTTGTCGATTATACAGTTTTTACTATTTTTAAGAAATTGTCTTCTTTATTAAACTTTGAAAATTGTCCGAAATTTTAAATTTTTTCAATTTTTAAATTTCTGAAACTTTTTAATTTTTCTCGATTTTTTAAATTCAACAAATCTTACAATATTCCAATTTTGTCGAATTTTTAATTGAGAGAACTTTGTGTTTTTGTCGATTTTACAGTTTTTACTATTTTGAAAAAATTGTCTTTTCTTGAAATTTTCGAAAATTTTGAAAAATTTAAAATTATGTCGACTTTCGGAATTTTTTGCATATTTCTCGATTTTTTTAATTTCAACAAAATTTACAATATTCCAATTATGAAGATTTCTTAATTTAGAAAACTTTTCGATTTTACAGTTATTACTATTTTAAAAAAAATTTCTTTTGTTATCGAATTTCGGAAATTTTCCGAAATCTAAAATTTTTTCGATTTTTGAATTTCTGAAATTTTTTAATTTTTCTCGATTTTCAAATTCAACAAATCTTACAATTTTCTAATTTTGGCGATTTCTTAATTTAGAGAACTTTATGATTTTGTCGATTTTACAGATTTTACTATTTTGAAAAAATTTTCTTTTTCTAGCAAATTTCGGAAATTTTCCGATATTTTAATTTTTTTACATTATTCATTTTTGGGAATTTTTGAATTTTTCTCGATTTTTTAATTTCAACAAAATTTACAGTTTTCCAATTTTGTCGATTTCTTAAATTGGAGAACTTTGTGATTTTACAGTTTAAACAGTTTTAACTATTTTGAAAAAATGTTCTTTTTTGTATCAAATTTCGGAAATGTTCCAAAATTTTTATTTTTTGTCGATTTTTGAATTTCTGAAATTTTTTAAATATTCTCGATTTTCAAATTCAACAAATCTTGCAATATTCTAATTTTGACGATTTCTTAATTAATGGAAATTTATGATTTTGTCGATTTTACAGTTTTTACTATTTTGAAGAAATTGTCTTTTTTTGATACATTTTTCGGAAATTTTGCAAATTTTTAAGTTTTGTCGATTTTCGGAAATTTTTGCATTTTTCTCGATTTTTTAATTTCAACAAATTTTACAATTTTCCAATTTTGTAGATTTCTGAATTTAAAGAGCTTTGCGATTTTACAGTTTTCACAGTTTTTACTATTTTGAAAACAATTTCTTTTGTTATCGAATTTCGGAAATCTTCCGAAATTTTAATTTTTTCCGATTTTAAGATTTTGAAATTTTTGCATTTTTCTCGATTTTTTCATTTCAACAAAATTTACAATTTTCCAATTTTGTAGATTTCTTAATTTAAAGAACTTTGCGATTTTCCAGTTTTCACAGTTTTTACTATTTTGAAAAAATTGTCTTTTTTTATCAAATTTCGGAAACTTTCCGAAATTTTAAATTTTGTCGACTTAAAAATTTCAGAAATTTTTGCATTTTTCTCGATTTTTTTCATTTTATCAAAATTTACAATATTAAAATTTTGTAAATTTCTTAATTTAAAGAGCTTTGCGATTTTTAAGTTTTCACTGTCTTTACTATTTTGAAAAAAATTTATTTTGTTATCGAATTTCGGAAATATTACGAAATTTTAAAATTTTTAGATTTTTGAATTTTGAGAATTTTTGCATTTTTTTCGATTTTTTCATTTCAACAAAATTTACAATTTTCCAATTTTGTAGATTTCTTAATTTAAAGAACTTTGCGATTTTCCAGTTTTCACAGTTTTTACTTTTTTGAAAACAATTTAATTTTTTTATCAAATTTCGGAAATTTACCGAAATTTTAAATTTGTTTGATTTTTAAATTCTGGGAATTTTTGCATTTTTCTCGATTTTTTTATTTCAACAAATTTTACAGCTCTCCAATTTTGTCGATTTCTTAACTTGGAGAACTTTGTGATTTTACTGTTTAAACAGTATTTACTATTTTTAACACTTCTTTTTTTTTGTTGTTCCGAAATTTTAATTTTTTGTCGATTTTCGAATTTCTTAAATTTTTTAATTTTTCTCTAAATTCAACAAATCTTACAATTTTCAAAATTTGACGATTTCCTAATTAAGATATCTTTATAATTTTGTCGATTTTACAGTTTAATTTTTGTGAAAAAATTTTCTTTTTATATTTCAAATTTCGGAAATTTTCCGAAATTTAAAATTTTTTCGATTTTTGAATTTTGGATATTTTTCATTTTTCTCGGTTTTTTCATTTCAACAAAATTTTCAATATTCCCATTTTCAAGATTTCTTATTTTAGAGAACTTTACGATTTTACAGTTTAAACAGTTTTTACTATTTTGAAAAACTTTCTTTTGTTATCGAATTTCGAAAATTTTTCCAAAATTTTCAATTTTTTCAATTTTTGAATTTTATGAATTTTTGCATTTTTCTTGATATTTTTAATTCAACAAATTTTACAATTTTCCAATGTTGTCGATTTCCAAATTTAGAGAACTTTGTAATTTCGTCGATTATACAGTTTTTACTATTTTGAAGAAATTGTCTTCTTTATTAAACTTCGGAAATTTTCCGAAATTTTAAATTTTTTCGATTATTGAATTTCTGAAATTTTTTAATTTTTCTCGCTTTTCAAATTCAACAAATCTTCTCATTTTCAAATTTTTACGATTTCTTAATTAAGAGAACTTTATGATTTTGTCGATTTTACAGTTTTTACTATTTTTTAAAAATTTTCTTTTTCTATCAAATTTCGGAAATTTTCCGATATTTTAATTTTTTCGTTTTTTGAATTTTGGGAATTTTTGCATTTTTCTCGATTTTTTAATTTCAACAAAATTTACAGTTTTCCAATTTTGTCGATTTCTTAAATTTGAGAAGAGAACTTTATGATTTTGTCGATTTTACAGTTTTTACTATTTATTAAAAATTTTCTTTTTTGTATCAAATTTTTGAAATGTTCCAAAATTTTAATTTTTTTCTATTTTTGAATTTCTGTAAATTTTTTAATTTGTTTCGATTTTCGAATTCAACAAATCTTACAGTTTTCTAATTTTGACGATTTCTTAATTTAGAGAATTTTCGGATTTTGTCGATTTTACTGTTTTTACTATTTTGAAAAAATTTTCTTTTTCTAGCAAATTTCGGAAATTTTCCGATATTTTAATTTTTTTAGATTATTCATTTTTGGGAATTTTTGCATTTTTCTCGATTTTGTCGATTTCTTAAATTTGAGAAGAGAACTTTATGATTTTGTCGATTTTACAGTTTTTACTATTTTTTAAAAATTTTCTTTTTCTATCAATTTTCGGAAATTTTCCGATATTTTAATTTTTTCGATTTTTGAATTTTGGGAATTTTTTCATTTTTCTCGATTTTTTAATTTCAACAAAATTTACAGTTTTCCAATTTTGTCGATTTTTTAAATTGGAGAACTTTGTGATTTTACAGTTTAAACAGTTTTAACTATTTTGAAAAAATGTTCTTTTTTGTATCAAATTTCGGAAATGTTTCAAAACTTTTATTTTTTGTCGATTTTTGAATTTCTGATATTTTTTAATTATTCTCGGTTTTCAAATTCAACAAATCTTACCATTTTCTAATTTTGACGATTTCTTAATTAATGGTAATTTATGTTTTTGTCGATTTTACAGTTTTTACTATTTTGAAGAAATTGTCTTTTTTTGATACATTTTTCGGAAATTTTTGCAAAATTTTAAGTTTTGTCTATTTTCGGAAACTTTTGCATTTTTCTCGATTTTTTAATTTCAACAAATTTTACAATTTTCCAATTTTGTAGATTTCTGAATTTAAAGAGCTTTGCGATTTTACAGTTTAAAAAGTTTTTACTATTTTGAAATATTTTTTCTTTTTTTTATCAAATTTCGGAATGTTCAGAAATTTCAATTTTTTGTCGATTTTTGAATTCTGGGAATTTTTGCATTTTTCTCGTTTTTTTTTTCATTTTAACAAAATTTACAATTTTCCAATTTTTTAGATTTCTTAATTTAAAGAACTTTGTGATTTTCCAGTTTTCACAGTTTGTACCATGTTGAAAAAATTTTCTTTTTTGTATCAAATTTCGGAAATTTTCCGAAATTTTAATTTGTTGTCGATTGTTGAATTTCTAAAATTTTTTAATTTTTCCCGATTTTCAAATTCAACAAATCTTTAAATTTTCTAATTTTGACGATTTTTATAATTTATAGAACATTATGATTTGGTCGATTTAACAGTTTTTACTATTTGTAAAAAAATTTTCCTTTTTTTATCAAATTTCGGAAGTTTTCCGAAATTTTATTTTTTTTAAATTTTTGAATTTTGGGAAATTTCGCATTTCATTGGATTTTTCCATTTCAACAAAATTTACAATATTCCATTTTTGAAGATTTCTAATTTAGAGAATTTTGCGATCTTAGAGTTTAAACAGTTTTTACTATTTTGAAAACTTTTTCTTTTTTTATCAAATTTCGGAAATTTTCCGAAATCTAAAATTTTGTCGATTTTTAAATTTCGGAAATTTTATAATTTTTCTCAATTTTTTAATTTCAACAAATCTTACAATATTCCAATGTTATCGTTTTCTTAATTTAAAGAACTTTGTGATTTTGTGGATTTTACAGTCTTTATTATTTTGAAAAAATTTTCTATTTTGTATTAAGATTCGGATCTGTTCCGACATTTGAATTTTTAGTCGATTTTTGAATTTCTGAAATTTTAAAATTTTTCTCGATTTTCAAATTCAACAAATCTTACAGTTTTCTAATTTTGACGACTTCTTTATTTAGAGAACTTTAGGATTTTGTCGATTTTACAGTTTTTACTATTTTGAAAAAATTTTCCTTTTTTATCAAATTTCGAAAATTTTCCGAAATTTTAAATTTTCTAGATTTTTTAATTTCGGAAATTTTTGCATTCTTTGTTTTTTTTTCCTTTCAACAAAATTAACAATATTCCAATTTATGAAGATTTCTTAGTTTAAAGAACTTTGCGATTTTCCAGTTTTCACAGTTTTTACTATAACGAAAAATTTTCTTTTTTTTTATCAAATTTCGGAAGTTTTCCGAATATTTTAATTTTTTCGATTTTTGAATTTTGGGATTTTTTGCATTTTTCTTGATATTTTTAATTCAACAAATTTTACAATTTTCCAATGTTGTCGATTTCTAAATTTACAGAACTTTGTAATTTTGTCGATTATACAGTTCTTACTATTTTTAAGAAATTGTCTTCTTTATTAAACTTCGGAAATTTTCCGAAATTTGAAATTTTTTCCATTTTTAAATTTCTGAAATTTTTTAATTATTTTTGATTTTTTAAATTCAACAAATCTTACAATATTTCAATGTTGTCGATTTTTTAATTGAGAGAACTTTGTGTTTTTGTCGATTTCACAGTTTTTACTATTTTGAAAAAATTGTCTTTTCTTCAAATTTTCGGAAATTTTGCAAAATTTTAAATTTTGTCGATTTTCGGAAATTTTTGCATATTTCTCGATTTTTTAATTTCAACAAAATTTACAATATTCCAATTATGAAGATTTCTAAATTTGAGAAGAGAACTTTATGATTTTGTCGATTTTACAGTTTTTACTATTTCTTAAAAATTTTCTTTTTCTATCAAATTTCGGAAATTTTCCGATATTTTAATTTTTTCGATTTTTGAATTTTGGGAATTTTTGCAATTTTCTCGATTTTTTAATTTCAACAAAATTTACAGTTTTCCAATTTTGTCGATTTCTTAATATAGATATTTGTGATTTTGTGGATTTTACAGTCTTTATTATTTTGAAAAAATTTTCTTTTTTGTATCAAATTTCGGAAATGTTCCGAAATTTGAATTTTTTGTCGATTTTTGAATTTCTGAAATTTTTAAATTTTTCTCTATTTTCAAATTCAACAAATCTTACAGTTTTCTAATCTTGACGACTTCTTAATCAAGAGAACTTTAGGATTTTGTCGATTTTACAGTTTTTACTATTTCGAAAACTTTTTCTTTTTTTATCAAATTTCGGAAATTTTCCGAACTCTAAAATTTTGTCGATTTTTAAATTTCGGAAATTTTATAATTTTTCTCAATTTTTTAATTTCAACAAAATTTACAATATTCCAATTTTGTAGATAACTTAATTTAAAGAATTTTGCGATTTTTCAGTTTTTACAGTTTTAACTATTTTGAAAAAAATGTCTCTTGTTATCAAATTTCGGAGATTTTCCGAAATTTTAAATTTTTTCAACTTTTAAATTTCTGAAATTTTTTAATTTTTCTCGATTTTTAAATTCAACAAAGCTTACAATATTCCAATATTGTCGATTTTTTAATTGAGAGAACTTTGTGTTTTTGTCGATTTTACAGTTTTTACTATTTTGAAAAAATTGTCTTTTCTTCAAATTTTCGGAAATTTTGCAAAATTTAAAATTTTGTCGATTTTCGGAAATTTTTGCATATTTCTCGATTTTTCAATTTCAACAAAATTTACAATATTCCAATTATGAAGATTTCTTAATTTAGAAAACTTTTCGATTTTACAGTTTTTACTATTTTAAAAAAAATTTCTTTTGTTATCGAATTTCGGAAATTTTCCGAAATCTAAAATTTTTTCGATTTTTGAATTTCTGAAATTTTTTAATTTTTCTCGATTTTCAAATTCAACAAATCTTACAATTTTCTAATTTTGGCGATTTCTTAATTTAGAGAACTTTATGATTTTGTCGATTTTACAGATTTTACTATTTTGAAAAAATTTTCTTTTTCTAGCAAATTTCGGAAATTTTCCGATATTTTAATTTTTTTACATTATTCATTTTTGGGAATTTTTGCATTTTTCTCGATTTTTTAATTTCAACAAAATTTACAGTTTTCCAATTTTGTCGATTTCTTAAATTGGAGAACTTTGTGATTTTACAGTTTAAACAGTTTTAACTATTTTGAAAAAATGTTCTTTTTTGTATCAAATTTCGGAAATGTTCCAAAATTTTTATTTTTTGTCGATTTTTGAATTTCTGAAATTTTTTAATTATTCTCGATTTTCAAATTTAACAAATCTTGCAATATTCTAATTTTGACGATTTCTTAATTAATTTAAATTTATGATTTTGTCGATTTTACAGTTTTTACTATTTTGAAGAAATTGTCTTTTTTTGATACATTTTTCGGAAATTTTGCAAAATTTTAAGTTTTGTCGATTTTCGGAAATTTTTGCATTTTTCTCGATTTTTTAATTTCAACAAATTTTACAATTTTCCAATTTTGTAGATTTCTGAATTTAAAGAGCTTTGCGATTTTACAGTTTTCACAGTTTTTACTATTTTGAAAACAATTTCTTTTGTTATCGAATTTCGGAAATCTTCCGAAATTTTAATTTTTTCCGATTTTAAGATTTTGAAATTTTTGCATTTTTCTCCATTTTTTCATTTTAACAAAATTTACAATTTTCCAATTTTGTAGATCTCTTAATTTAAAGAACTTTGCGATTTTTCAGTTTTCACAGTTTTTACTATTTTGAAAAAATTGTCTTTTTTTTATCAAATTTCGGAAATTTTCCGATATTTTAAATTTTGTCGACTTAAAAATTTCAGAAATTTTTGCATTTTTCTCGATTTTTTTCATTTTATCAAAATTTACAATATTAAAATTTTGTAAATTTCTTAATTTAAAGAGCTTTGCGATTTTTAAGTTTTTACTGTCTCTACTATTTTGAAAAAAATTTATTTTGTTATCGAATTTCGGAAATATTACGAAATTTTAAAATTTTTAGATTTTTGAATTTTGAGAATTTTTGCATTTTTTTCGATTTTTTCATTTCAACAAAATTTAAAATTTTCCAATTTTGTAGATTTCTTAATTTAAAGAACTTTGCGATTTTCCAGTTTTCACAGTTTTTACTTTTTTGAAAACAATTTAATTTTTTTATCAAATTTCGGAAATTTTCCGAAATTTTAAATTTGTTTGATTTTTAAATTCTGGGAATTTTTGCATTTTTCTCGATTTTTTTATTTCAACAAATTTTACAGCTCTCCAATTTTGTCGATTTCTTAACTTGGAGAACTTTGTGATTTTACTGTTTAAACAGTATTTACTATTTTGAAGAAATTTTTTTTTTTGTTGTTCCGAAATTTTAATTTTTTGTCGATTTTCGAATTTCTGAAATTTTTTAATTTTTCTCTAAATTCAACAAATCTTACAATTTTCAAAATTTGACGATTTCCTAATTAAGATATCTTTATGATTTTGTCGATTTTACAGTTTTAATTTTTATGAAAAAATTTTCTTTTTATATTCCAAATTTCGGAAATTTTCCGAAATTTCAAATTTTTCGATTTTTGAATTTTGGGGATTTTTCATTTTTCTCGTTTTTTTTTCATTTCAACAAAATTTTCAATATTCCCATTTTCAAGATTTCTAATTTTAGAGAACTTTACGATTTTACAGTTTAAACAGTTTTTACTATTTTGAAAAACTTTCTTTTGTTATCAAATTTCGAACATTTTTCCAAAATTTTAAATTTTTTCAATTTTTGAATTTTGTGAATTTTTGCATTTTTCTTGATATTTTTAATTCAACAAATTTTACCATTTTCCAATGTTGTCGATTTCCAAATTTAGAGAACTTTGTAATTTCGTCGATTATACAGTTTTTACTATTTTGAAGAAATTGTCTTCTTTATTAAACTTCGGAAATTTTCCGAAATTTTAATTTTTTTCGATTATTGAATTTCTGAAATTTTTTAATTTTTCTCGTTTTTCAAATTCAACAAATCTTCTCATTTTCAAATTTTTACGATTTTTTAATTAAGAGAACTTTATGATTTTGTCGATTTTACAGTTTTTACTATTTTTTAAAAATTTTCTTTTTCTATCAAATTTCGGAAATTTTCCGATATTTTAATTTTTTCGATTTTTGAATTTTGGGAATTTTTGCATTTTTCTCGATTTTTTAATTTCAACAAAATTTACAGTTTTCCAATTTTGTCGATTTCTTAAATTTGAGAAATTTTCTTTTTCTATCAAATTTCGGAAATTTTCCGATATTTTAATTTTTTCGATTTTTGAATTTTGGGAATTTTTGCATTTTTCTCGATTTTTTAATTTCAACAAAATTTACAGTCTTCCAATTTTGTCGATTTCTTAAATTTCTTTTTCTATCAAATTTCGAAAATGTTCCGAAATTTTTATTTTTTTAGATTTTTGAATTTTGGGATTTTTTGCATTTTTCTCGGTTTATTTAATATCAACAAAATTTACAATTTTCCAATTTTGTGGTTTTTTAATTTAAAGAACTTTGCGATTTTACCGTTTTTACAGTTTTTACTATTTTGAAAAAATTTAATTTTATTATCTAATTTCGGAAATTTTCCGAAATTTTAAATTTTTTCGAATTTTGAATTTTGGGAATTTTTGCATTATTCTTGGTAGTTTTGTTAAAAAAATTTTACAGTTTTCCAATTTGGACGATTTCTTAATTTGGAGAACTTTGTAATTTTACAGTTTTTACTATTTTGAAAAAGTTTTCTTGTTTGTATCAAATTTTTGAAATGTTCCAAAATTTTAATTTTTTTCGATTTTTGAATTTCTGAAATTTTTTAATTTGTTTCGATTTTCGAATTCAACAAATCTAACAGTTTTCTAATTTTGACGATTTCTAAATTTAGAGAACTTTAGGATTTTGTCGATTTTACAGTTTTTACTATTTCGAAAAAATTTCTTTTGTTATCGAATTTCGAAAATTTTTCCAAAATTTTCAATTTTTTCAATTTTTGAATTTTGTGAATTTTTGCATTTTTCTTGATATTTTTAATTCAACAAATTTTACCATTTTCCAATGTTGTCGATTTCCAAATTTAGAGAACTTTGTAATTTCGTCGATTATACAGTTTTTACTATTTTGAAGAAATTGTCTTCTTTATTAAACTTCGGAAATTTTCCGAAATTTTAAATTTATTCGATTTTTGAATTTCTGAAATTTTTTAATTTTTCTCGTTTTTCAAATTCAACAAATCTTCTAATTTTCAAATTTTTACGATTTCTTAATTAAGAGAACTTTATGATTTTGTCGATCTTACAGTTTTTACTATTTTGAAAAAATTTAATTTTATTATCTAATTTCGGAAATTTTCCGAAATTTTAAATTTTTTAGATTTTTGAATTTTGGGATTTTTTGCATTTTTCTCGGTTTATTTAATATCAACAAAATTTACAATTTTCCAATTTTGTGGTTTTTTAATTTAAAGAACTTTGCGATTTTACCGTTTTTACAGTTTTTACTATTTTGAAAAAATTTAATTTTATTATCTAATTTCGGAAATTTTCCGAAATTTTAAATTTTTTCGAATTTTGAATTTTGGGAATTTTTGCATTATTCTTGGTAGTTTTGTTAAAAAAAATTTACAGTTTTCCAATTTGGACGATTTCTTAATTTGGAGAACTTTGTGATTTTACAGTTTTTACTATTTTGAAAAAGTTTTCTTTTTTGTATCAAATTTTTGAAATGTTCCAAAATTTTAATTTTTTTCGATTTTTGAATTTCTGAAATTTTTTAATTTGTTTCGATTTTCGAATTCAACAAATCTAACAGTTTTCTAATTTTGACGATTTCTAAATTTAGAGAACTTTAGGATTTTGTCGATTTTACAGTTTTTACTATTTCGAAAAAATTTCTTTTGTTATCGAATTTCGAAAATTTTTCCAAAATTTTCAATTTTTTCAATTTTTGAATTTTGTGAATTTTTGCATTTTTCTTGATATTTTTAATTCAACAAATTTTACCATTTTCCAATGTTGTCGATTTCCAAATTTAGAGAACTTTGTAATTTCGTCGATTATACAGTTTTTACTATTTTGAAGAAATTGTCTACTTTATTAAACTTCGGAAATTTTCCGAAATTTTAAATTTATTCGATTTTTGAATTTCTGAAATTTTTTAATTTTTCTCGTTTTTCAAATTCAACAAATCTTCTAATTTTCAAATTTTTACGATTTCTTAATTAAGAGAACTTTATGATTTTGTCGATCTTACAGTTTTTACTATTTTGAAAAAATTTAATTTTATTATCTAATTTCGGAAATTTTCCGAAATTTTAATTTTTTTCGATTTTTGAATTTTGGGAAGTTTCTCATTTTTCTTGGTAGTTTTGTTCAACAAATTTTACAGTTTTCCAATTTTGTAGATTTCTTAGTTTAGAGAACTTTGTGATTTTGCAGTTTAAACAGTTTTTACTATTTTGAAAAAATGTTCTTTTTTGTATCAAAATTTTGAAATGTTCCAAAATTTTAATTTTTTTTCTATTTTTGAATTTCTGAAATTTTTTAATTTTTCTCGATTTTCAAATTCAACAAATCTTACAATTTTCTAATTTTGGCGATTTCTTAATTTAGAGAACTTTATTATTTTTTCGATTTTACAGTTTTTACTATTTTGAAAAAATTTTCTTTTTCTAGCAAATTTCAGAAATTTTCCGATATTTTAATTTGTTGTCGATTGTTGAATTTCTGAAATTTTTTAATTTTTCCCGAATTTTAAATTCAACAAATCTTTAAATTTTCAAATTTTGACGATTTTTATAATTTAGAGAACATTATGATTTGGTCGATTTAACAGTTTTTACTATTTGTAAAAAAATTTTCTTTTTTTTATCAAATTTCGGAAGTTTTCCAAAATTTTATTTTTTTTAAATTTTTGAATTTTGGGAAATTTTGCATTTCATTGGATTTTTTCATTTCAACAAAATTTACAATATTTCATTTTTGAAGATTTCTAATTAAGAGAATTTTGCGATTTTAGAGTTTAAACAGTTTTTACTATTTTGAAAACTTTTTCTTTTTTTATCAAATTTCGGAAATTTTCCGAAATCTAAAATTTTGTCGATTTTTAAATTTCGGAAATTTTTGCATTTTTCTCGATTTTTTAATTTCAACAAATTTTACAATTTTCCAATTTTGTAGATTTCTGAATTTAAAGAGCTTTGCGATTTTACAGTTTTCACAGTTTTTACTATTTTGAAAAAAAAATCTTTTGTTATCGAATTTCGGAAATCTTCCGAAATTTTAATTTTTTTCCGATTTTAAGATTTTCAAATTTTTGCATTTTTTTCGATTTTTTCATTTCAACAAAATTTACAATTTTCCAATTTTGTAGATTTCTTAATTTAAAGAACTTTGCGATTTTCCAGTTTTCACAGTTTTTACTTTTTTGAAAACAATTGTCTTTTTTTATCAAATTTCGGAAATTTACCGAAATTTTAAATTTGTTTGATTTTTAAATTCTGGGAATTTTTGCATTTTTCTCGATTTTTTTATTTCAACAAATTTTACAGCTCTCCAATTTTGTCGATTTCTTAACTTGGAGAACTTTGTGATTTTACTGTTTAAACAGTATTTACTATTTTTAACACATTTTTTTTTTTGTTGTTCCGAAATTTAAATTTTTTGTCGATTTTCGAATTTCTTAAATTTTTTAATTTTTCTCTAAATTCAACAAATCTTAAAATTTTCAAAATTTGACGATTTCCTAATTAAGATATCTTTATAATTTTGTCGATTTTACAGTTTTAATTTTTGTGAAAAAATTTTCTTTTTATATTTCAAATTTCGGAAATTTTCCGAAATTTAAAATTTTTTCGATTTTTGAATTTTGGATATTTTTCATTTTTCTCGGTTTTTTCATTTCAACAAAATTTTCAATATTCCCATTTTCAAGATTTCTTATTTTAGAGAACTTTACGATTTTACAGTTTAAACAGTTTTTACTATTTTGAAAAACTTTCTTTTGTTATCAAATTTCGAAAATTTTTCCAAAATTTTCAATTTTTTCAATTTTTGAATTTTGTGAATTTTTGCATTTTTCTTGATATTTTTAATTCAACAAATTTTACCATTTTCCAATGTTGTCGATTTCCAAATTTAGAGAACTTTGTAATTTCGTCGATTATACAGTTTTTACTATTTTGAAGAAATTGTCTTCTTTATTAAACTTCGGAAATTTTCCGAAATTTTAAATTTATTCGATTTTTGAATTTCTGAAATTTTTTAATTTTTCTCGTTTTTCAAATTCAACAAATCTTCTAATTTTCAAATTTTTACGATTTCTTAATTAAGAGAACTTTATGATTTTGTCGATCTTACAGTTTTTACTATTTTGAAAAAATTTAATTTTATTATCTAATTTCGGAAATTTTCCGAAATTTTAAATTTTTTAGATTTTTGAATTTTGGGATTTTTTGCATTTTTCTCGGTTTATTTAATATCAACAAAATTTACAATTTTCCAATTTTGTGGTTTTTTAATTTAAAGAACTTTGCGATTTTACCGTTTTTACAGTTTTTACTATTTTGAAAAAATTTAATTTTATTATCTAATTTCGGAAATTTTCCGAAATTTTAAATTTTTTCGAATTTTGAATTTTGGGAATTTTTGCATTATTCTTGGTAGTTTTGTTAAAAAAAATTTACAGTTTTCCAATTTGGACGATTTCTTAATTTGGAGAACTTTGTGATTTTACAGTTTTTACTATTTTGAAAAAGTTTTCTTTTTTGTATCAAATTTTTGAAATGTTCCAAAATTTTAATTTTTTTCGATTTTTGAATTTCTGAAATTTTTTAATTTGTTTCGATTTTCGAATTCAACAAATCTAACAGTTTTCTAATTTTGACGATTTCTAAATTTAGAGAACTTTAGGATTTTGTCGATTTTACAGTTTTTACTATTTCGAAAAAATTTCTTTTGTTATCGAATTTCGAAAATTTTTCCAAAATTTTCAATTTTTTCAATTTTTGAATTTTGTGAATTTTTGCATTTTTCTTGATATTTTTAATTCAACAAATTTTACCATTTTCCAATGTTGTCGATTTCCAAATTTAGAGAACTTTGTAATTTCGTCGATTATACAGTTTTTACTATTTTGAAGAAATTGTCTACTTTATTAAACTTCGGAAATTTTCCGAAATTTTAAATTTATTCGATTTTTGAATTTCTGAAATTTTTTAATTTTTCTCGTTTTTCAAATTCAACAAATCTTCTAATTTTCAAATTTTTACGATTTCTTAATTAAGAGAACTTTATGATTTTGTCGATCTTACAGTTTTTACTATTTTGAAAAAATTTAATTTTATTATCTAATTTCGGAAATTTTCCGAAATTTTAATTTTTTTCGATTTTTGAATTTTGGGAAGTTTCTCATTTTTCTTGGTAGTTTTGTTCAACAAATTTTACAGTTTTCCAATTTTGTAGATTTCTTAGTTTAGAGAACTTTGTGATTTTGCAGTTTAAACAGTTTTTACTATTTTGAAAAAATGTTCTTTTTTGTATCAAAATTTTGAAATGTTCCAAAATTTTAATTTTTTTTCTATTTTTGAATTTCTGAAATTTTTTAATTTTTCTCGATTTTCAAATTCAACAAATCTTACAATTTTCTAATTTTGGCGATTTCTTAATTTAGAGAACTTTATTATTTTTTCGATTTTACAGTTTTTACTATTTTGAAAAAATTTTCTTTTTCTAGCAAATTTCAGAAATTTTCCGATATTTTAATTTGTTGTCGATTGTTGAATTTCTGAAATTTTTTAATTTTTCCCGACTTTTAAATTCAACAAATCTTTAAATTTTCAAATTTTGACGATTTTTATAATTTAGAGAACATTATGATTTGGTCGATTTAACAGTTTTTACTATTTGTAAAAAAATTTTCTTTTTTTTATCAAATTTCGGAAGTTTTCCAAAATTTTATTTTTTTTAAATTTTTGAATTTTGGGAAATTTTGCATTTCATTGGATTTTTTCATTTCAACAAAATTTACAATATTTCATTTTTGAAGATTTCTAATTAAGAGAATTTTGCGATTTTAGAGTTTAAACAGTTTTTACTATTTTGAAAACTTTTTCTTTTTTTATCAAATTTCGGAAATTTTCCGAAATCTAAAATTTTGTCGATTTTTAAATTTCGGAAATTTTTGCATTTTTCTCGATTTTTTAATTTCAACAAATTTTACAATTTTCCAATTTTGTAGATTTCTGAATTTAAAGAGCTTTGCGATTTTACAGTTTTCACAGTTTTTACTATTTTGAAAAAAAAATCTTTTGTTATCGAATTTCGGAAATCTTCCGAAATTTTAATTTTTTTCCGATTTTAAGATTTTGAAATTTTTGCATTTTTTTCGATTTTTTCATTTCAACAAAATTTACAATTTTCCAATTTTGTAGATTTCTTAATTTAAAGAACTTTGCGATTTTCCAGTTTTCACAGTTTTTACTTTTTTGAAAACAATTGTCTTTTTTTATCAAATTTCGGAAATTTACCGAAATTTTAAATTTGTTTGATTTTTAAATTCTGGGAATTTTTGCATTTTTCTCGATTTTTTTATTTCAACAAATTTTACAGCTCTCCAATTTTGTCGATTTCTTAACTTGGAGAACTTTGTGATTTTACTGTTTAAACAGTATTTACTATTTTTAACACATTTTTTTTTTTGTTGTTCCGAAATTTAAATTTTTTGTCGATTTTCGAATTTCTTAAATTTTTTAATTTTTCTCTAAATTCAACAAATCTTAAAATTTTCAAAATTTGACGATTTCCTAATTAAGATATCTTTATAATTTTGTCGATTTTACAGTTTTAATTTTTGTGAAAAAATTTTCTTTTTATATTTCAAATTTCGGAAATTTTCCGAAATTTAAAATTTTTTCGATTTTTGAATTTTGGATATTTTTCATTTTTCTCGGTTTTTTCATTTCAACAAAATTTTCAATATTCCCATTTTCAAGATTTCTTATTTTAGAGAACTTTACGATTTTACAGTTAAAACAGTTTTTACTATTTTGAAAAACTTTCTTTTGTTATCAAATTTCGAAAATTTTTCCAAAATTTTCAATTTTTTCAATTTTTGAATTTTGTGAATTTTTGCATTTTTCTTGATATTTTTAATTCAACAAATTTTACAATTTTCCAATGTTGTCGATTTCCAAATTTAGAGAACTTTGTAATTTCGTCGATTATACAGTTTTTACTATTTTGAAGAAATTGTCTTCTTTATTAAACTTCGGAAATTTTCCGAAATTTTAATTTTTTTCGATTATTGAATTTCTGAAATTTTTTAATTTTTCTCGTTTTTCAAATTCAACAAATCTTCTCATTTTCAAATTTTTACGATTTTTTAATTAAGAGAACTTTATGATTTTGTCGATTTTACAGTTTTTACTATTTTTTAAAAACTTTCTTTTTCTATCAAATTTCGGAAATTTTCCGATATTTTAATTTTTTCGATTTTTGAATTTTGGGAATTTTTGCATTTTTCTCGATTTTTTAATTTCAACAAAATTTACAGTTTTCCAATTTTGTCGATTTCCTAAATTTGAGAAATTTTCTTTTTCTATCAAATTTCGGAAATTTTCCGATATTTTAATTTTTTCGATTTTTGAATTTTGGGAATTTTTGCATTTTTCTCGATTTTTTAATTTCAACAAAATTTACAGTCTTCCAATTTTGTCGATTTCTTAAATTTCTTTTTCTATCAAATTTCGGAAATGTTCCGAAATTTTTATTTTTTTAGATTTTCGAATTTTGGGATTTTTTGCATTTTTCTCGGTTTATTTAATATCAACAAAATTTACAATTTTCCAATTTTGTGGTTTTTTAATTTAAAGAACTTTGCGATTTTACCGTTTTTACAGTTTTTACTATTTTTAAAAAATTTAATTTTATTATCTAATTTCGGAAATTTTCCGAAATTTTAAATTTTTTCGAATTTTGAATTTTGGGAATTTTTGCATTATTCTTGGTAGTTTTGTTAAAAAAAATTTACAGTTTTCCAATTTGGACGATTTCCTAATTTGGAGAACTTTGTGATTTTACAGTTTTTACTATTTTGAAAAAATTTTCTTTTTTGTATCAAATTTTTTAAATGTTCCAAAATTTTAATTTTTTTTCTATTTTTGAATTTCTGAAATTTTTTAATTTTTCTCGATTTTCAAATTCAACAAATCTTACAATTTTCTAATTTTGGCGATTTCTTAATTTAGAGAACTTTATGATTTGGTCGATTTAACAGTTTTTACTATTTGTAAAAAAATTTTCTTTTTTTTATCAAATTTCGGAAGTTTTCCAAAATTTTATTTTTTTTAAATTTTTTAATTTTGGGAAATTTTGCATTTCATTGGATTTTTTCATTTCAACAAAATTTACAATATTTCATTTTTGAAGATTTCTAATTTAGAGAATTTTGCGATTTTAGAGTTTAAACAGTTTTTACTATTTTGAAAAAGTTTTCTTTTTTGTATCAAATTTCGGAAATTTTCCGAAAACTAAAATTTTGTCGATTTTTAAATTTCGGAAATTTCTGCATTTTTCTCGATTTTTTAATTTCAACAAATTTTACAATTTTCCAATTTTGTAGATTTCTGAATTTAAAGAGCTTTGCGATTTTACAGTTTTCACAGTTTTTACTATTTTGAAAACAATTTCTTTTGTTATCGAATTTCGGAAATCTTCCGAAATTTTAATTTTTTCCGATTTTAAGATTTTGAAATTTTTGCATTTTTCTCGATTTTTTCATTTCAACAAAATTTACAATTTTCCAATTTTGTAGATTTCTTAATTTAGAGAACTTTGCGATTTTACAGTTTTCACAGTTTTTACTATTTTGAAAAAATTGTCTTTTTTTATAAAATTTCGGAAATTTTCCGAAATTTTAAATTTGTTTGATTTTTAAATTCTGGGAATTTTTGCATTTTTCTCGATTTTTTTATTTCAACAAATTTTACAGCTCTCCAATTTTGACGATTTCTTAACTTGGAGAACTTTGTGATTTTACTGTTTAAACAGTATTTACTATTTTTAACACATTTTTTTTTTTGTTGTTCCGAAATTTTAATTTTTTGTCGATTTTCGAATTTCTTAAATTTTTTAATTTTTCTCTAAATTCAACAAATCTTAAAATTTTCAAAATTTGACGATTTCCTAATTAAGATATCTTTATAATTTTGTCGATTTTACAGTTTTAATTTTTGTGAAAAAATTTTCTTTTTATATTTCAAATTTCGGAAATTTTCCGAAATTTAAAATTTTTTCGATTTTTGAATTTTGGATATTTTTCATTTTTCTCGGTTTTTTCATTTCAACAAAATTTTCAATATTCCCATTTTCAAGATTTCTTATTTTAGAGAACTTTACGATTTTACAGTTTAAACAGTTTTTACTATTTTGAAAAACTTTCTTTTGTTATCGAATTTCGAAAATTTTTCCAAAATTTTCAATTTTTTCAATTTTTGAATTTTGTGAATTTTTGCATTTTTCTTGATATTTTTAATTCAACAAATTTTACAATTTTCCAATGTTGTCGATTTCCAAATTTAGAGAACTTTGTAATTTCGTCGATTATACAGTTTTTACTATTTTGAAGAAATTGTCTTCTTTATTAAACTTCGGAAATTTTCCGAAATTTTAAATTTTTTCGATTATTGAATTTCTGAAATTTTTTAATTTTTCTCGCTTTTTAAATTCAACAAATCTTCTCATTTTCAAATTTTTACGATTTTTTAATTAAGAGAACTTTATGATTTTGTCGATTTTACAGTTTTTACTATTTTTTAAAAATTTTCTTTTTCTATCAAATTTCGGAAATTTTCCGATATTTTAATTTTTTCGTTTTTTGAATTTTGGGAATTTTTGCATTTTTCTTGATTTTTTAATTTCAACAAAATTTACAGTTTTTCAATTTTGTCGATTTCCTAAATTTGAGAAGAGAACTTTATGATTTTGTCGATTTTACAGTTTTTTCTATTTTTTAAAAATTTTCTTTTTCTATCAAATTTCGGAAATTTTCCGATATTTTAATTTTTTCGATTTTTGAATTTTGGGAATTTTTGCATTTTTCTCGATTTTTTAATTTCAACAAAATTTACAGTTTTCCAATTTTGTCGATTTCTTAAATTTGAGAAGAGAACTTTATGATTTTGTCGATTTTACAGTTTTTACTTTTTTTTAAAAATTTTCTTTTTCTATCAAATTTCGGAAATTTTCCGATATTTTAATTTTTTTAGATTATTCATTTTTGGGAATTTTTGCATTTTTCTCGATTTTTTAATTTCAACAAAATTTACAGTTTTCCAATTTTGTCGATTTCTTAAATTGGAGAACTTTGTGATTTTACCGTTTAAACAGTTTTAACTATTTTGAAAAAATGTTCTTTTTTGTATCAAATTTCGGAAATGTTTCAAAATTTTTATTTTTTGTCGATTTTTGAATTTCTGATATTTTTTAATTATTCTCGGTTTTCAAATTCAACAAATCTTACCATTTTCTAATTTTGACGATTTCTTAATTAATGGAAATTTATGAATTTGTCGATTTTACAGTTTTTACTATTTTGAAGAAATTGTCTTTTTTTGATACATTTTTCGGAAATTTTGCAAAATTTTAAGTTTTATCTATTTTCGGAAACTTTTGCATTTTTCTCGATTTTTTAATTTCAACAAATTTTACAATTTTCCAATTTTGTAGATTTCTGAATTTAAAGAGCTTTGCGATTTTACAGTTTAAAAAGTTTTTACTATTTTGAAAAAATTTTTCTTTTTTTTATCAAATTTCGGAATGTTCAGAAATTTCAATTTTTTGTCGATTTTTGAATTCTGGGAATTTTTGCATTTTTCTCGTTTTTTTTTTCATTTTAACAAAATTTACAATTTTTCAATTTTTTAGATTTCTTAATTTAAAGAACTTTGTGATTTTCCAGTTTTCACAGTTTGTACCATGTTGAAAAAATTTTCTTTTTTGTATCAAATTTCGGAAATTTTCCGAAATTTTAATTTGTTGTCGATTGTTGAATTTCTAAAATTTTTTAATTTTTTTCAAATTCAACAAATCTTTAAATTTTCTAATTTTGACGATTTTTATAATTTATAGAACATTATGATTTGGTCGATTTAACAGTTTTTACTATTTGTAAAAAAATTTTCCTTTTTTTATCAAATTTCGGAAGTTTTCCGAAATTTTATTTTTTTTAAATTTTTGAATTTTGGGAAATTTCGCATTTTATTGGATTTTTTCATTTCAACAAAATTTACAATATTCCATTTTTGAAGATTTCTAATTTAGAGAATTTTGCGATTTTACAGTTTAAACAGTTTTTACTATTTTGAAAACTTTTTCTTTTTTTATCAAATTTCGGAAATTTTCCGAAATCTAAAATTTTGTCGATTTTTAAATTTCGGAAATTTTATCATTTTTCTCAATTTTTTAATTTCAACAAAATTTACAATATTCCAATTTTGTAGATAACTTAATTTAAAGAACTTTGTGATTTTACAGTTTAAACAGTTTTAACTATTTTAAAAAAAAAGTTCTTTTTTTTATCAATTTTCGGAAATTTTCCGAAATTTCAAATTTTTTCGATTTTTGAGAATTTTTACATTTTTCTCAATTTTTTAAATACAACAAATCTTACAATATTCCAATGTTATCGTTTTCTTAATTTAAAGAACTTTGTGATTTTGTGGATTTTACAGTCTTTATTATTTTGAAAAAATTTTCTATTTTGTATTAAAATTCGGAACTGTTCCGACATTTGAATTTTTAGTCGATTTTTGAATTTCTGAAATTTTTAAATTTTTCTCGATTTTCAAATTCAACAAATCTTACAGTTTTCTAATTTTGACGACTTCTTAATTTAGAGAACTTTAGGATTTTGTCGATTTTACAGTTTTTACTATTTTGAAAAAATTTTCTTTTTTTATCAAATTTCGAAAATTTTCCGAAATTTTAAATTTTCTAGATTTTTTAATTTCGGAAATTTTTGCATTCTTTGTTTTTTTTTCCTTTCAACAAAATTAACAATATTCCAATTTATGAAGATTTCTTAGTTTAAAGAACTTTGCGATTTTCCAGTTTTCACAGTTTTTACTATAACGAAAAATTTTCTTTTTTTTTATCAAATTTCGGAAGTTTTCCGAATATTTTAATTTTTTTGTTTTTTAAATTTTGGGATTTTTTGCATTTTTCTTGATATTTTTAATTCAACAAATTTTACAATTTTCCAATGTTGTCGATTTCTAAATTTAGAGAACTTTGTAATTTTGTCGATTATACAGTTCTTACTATTTTTAAGAAATTGTCTTCTTTATTAAACTTCGGAAATTTTCCGAAATTTGAAATTTTTTCCATTTTTAAATTTCTGAAATTTTTTAATTATTTTCGATTTTTTAAATTCAACAAATCTTACAATATTTCAATGTTGTCGATTTTTTAATTGAGAGAACTTTGTGTTTTTGTCGATTTCACAGTTTTTACTATTTTGAAAAAATTGTCTTTTCTTCAAATTTTCGGAAATTTTGCAAAATTTTAAATTTTGTCGATTTTCGGAAATTTTTGCATATTTCTCGATTTTTTAATTTCAACAAAATTTACAATATTCCAATTATGAAGATTTCTTAAATTTGAGAGGAGAACTTTATGATTTTGTCGATTTTACAGTTTTTACTATTTTTTAAAAATTTTCTTTTTCTATCAAATTTCGGAAATTTTCCGATATTTTAATTTTTTCGATTTTTGAATTTTGGGAATTTTTGCATTTTTCTCGATTTTTTAATTTCAACAACATTTACAGTTTTCCAATATTGTCGATTTCTTAATATAGATATTTGTGATTTTGTGGATTTTACAGTCATTATTATTTTGGAAAAATTTTCTTTTTTGTATCAAATTTCGGAAATGTTCCGAAATTTGAATTTTTTGTCGATTTTTGAATTTCTGAAATTTTTAAATTTTTCTCGATTTTCAAATTCAACAAATCTTACAGTTTTCTAATCTTGACGACTTCTTAATCAAGAGAACTTTAGGATTTTGTCGATTTTACAGTTTTTACTATTTCGAAAACTTTTTCTTTTTTTATCAAATTTCGGAAATTTTCCGAAATCTAAAATTTTGTCGATTTTTAAATTTCGGAAATTTTATAATTTTTCTCAATTTTTTAATTTCAACAAAATTTACAATATTCCAATTTTGTAGATAACTTAATTTAAAGAATTTTGCGATTTTTCAGTTTTTACAGTTTTAACTATTTTGAAAAAAATGTCTCTTGTTATCAAATTTCGGAGATTTTCCGAAATTTTAAATTTTTTCAACTTTTAAATTTCTGAAATTTTTTAATTTTTCTCGATTTTTAAATTCAACAAAGCTTACAATATTCCAATATTGTCGATTTTTTAATTGAGAGAACTTTGTGTTTTTGTCGATTTTACAGTTTTTACTATTTTGAAAAAATTGTCTTTTCTTCAATTTTTCGGAAATTTTGCAAAATTTAAAATTTTGTCGATTTTCGGAAATTTTTGCATATTTCTCGATTTTTTGATTTCAACAAAATTTACAATATTCCAATTATGAAGATTTCTTAATTTAGAAAACTTTTCGATTATACAGTTTTTTCAGTTTTTACTATTTAAAAAAAAAAATTTCTTTTGTTATCGAATTTCGGAAATTTTCCGAAATCTAAAATTTTTTTCGATTTTTGAATTTCTGAAATTTTTTAATTTTTCTCGATTTTCAAATTCAACAAATCTTCTAATTTTAAAATTTTTACGATTTCTTAATTAAGAGAACTTTATGATTTTGTCGATTTTACAGTTTTTACTATTTTGAAACAAATTCATTTTGTTATCGAATTTCGGAAATTTTCCGAAATTTTAAATTTTGTCGATTTTTGAATTTTGGGATTTTTTGCATTTTTCTCGGTTTATTTAATTTCAACAAAATTTACAATTTTGCAATTTTGTAGATTTCTTAATTTAAAGAAAATTGCGATTTTCCAGTTTTCACAGTTTTTACTTTTTTGAAAACAATTAAATTTTTTTATCAAATTTCGGAAATTTTCCGATATTTTAATTTTTTCGATTTTTGAATTTTGGGAATTTTTGCATTTTTCTCGATTTTTTAATTTCAACAAAATTTACAGTTTTCCAATTTTGTCGATTTCCTAAATTTGAGAAATTTTCTTTTTCTATCAAATTTCGGAAATTTTCCGATATTTTAATTTTTTCGATTTTTGAATTTTTGGGAATTTTTGCATTTTTCACGATTTTTTAATTTCAACAAAATTTACAGTTTTCCAATTTTGTCGATTTCTTAAATTTCTTTTTCTATCAAAGTTCGGAAATGTTCCGAAATTTTTATTTTTTTATATCTTTGAATTTCTGGATTTTTTGCATTTTTCTCGGTTTTTTTAATATCAAAAAAATTTACAATTTTCCAATTTTGTGGTTTTTAATTTAAAGAACTTTGCGATTTTACCGTTTTTACAGTTTTTACTATTTTGAAAAAATTTAATTTTATTATCTAATTTCGGAAATTTTCCGAAATTTTAAATTTTTTCGATTTTTGTATTTTGGGAATTTTTGCATTTTTCTTGGTAGTTTTGTTAAACAAATTTTACAGTTTTCCAATTTGGACGATTTCTTAATTTGGAGAACTTTGTGATTTTACAGTTTAAACAGTTTTTACTATTTTGAAAAAATTTTCTTTTTTGTATCAAATTTTTGAAATGTTCCAAAATTTTAATTTTTTTCTATTTTTGAATTTCTGAAATTTTTTAATTTGTTTCGATTTTCGAATTCAACAAATCTTCTAATTTTTAAATTTTTACGATTTCTTAATTAAGAGAACTTTATGATTTTGTCGATTTTACAGTTTTTACTATTTCGAAAACTTTTTCTTTTTTTATCAAATTTCGGAAATTTTCCGAAATCTTAAATTTTGTCGATTTTTAAATTTCGGAAATTTTATCATTTTTCTCAATTTTTAAATTTCAACAAAATTTACAATATTCCAATTTTGTTGATAACTTAATTTAAAGAATTTTGCGATTTTTCAGTTTTTACAGTTTTAACTATTTTGAAAAAAATGTCTCTTGTTATCAAATTTCGGAGATTTTCCGAAATTTTAAATTTTTTCAACTTTTAAATTTCTGAAATTTTTTAATTTTTCTCGATTTTTAAATTCAACAAAGCTTACAATATTCCAATATTGTCGATTTTTTAATTGAGAGAACTTTGTGTTTTTGTCGATTTTACAGTTTTTACTATTTTGAAAAAATTGTCTTTTCTTCAAATTTGCGGAAATTTTGCAAAATTTAAAATTTTGTCGATTTTCGGAAATTTTTGCATATTTCTCGATTTTTTAATTTCAACAAAATTTACAATATTCCAATTATGAAGATTTCTTTATTTAGAAAACTTTTCGATTATACAGTTTTTTCAGTTTTTACTATTTTAAAAAAAATTTCTTTTGTTATCGAATTTCGGAAATTTTCCGAAATCTAAAATTTTTTTCGATTTTTGAATTTCTGAAATTTTTTAATTTTTCTCGATTTTCAAATTCAACAAATCTTCTAATTTTTAAATTTTTACGATTTCTTAATTAAGAGAACTTTATGATTTTGTCGATTTTACAGTTTTTACTATTTTGAAACAAATTCATTTTGTTATCGAATTTCGGAAATTTTCCGAAATTTTAAATTTTGTCGATTTTTGAATTTTGGGATTTTTTGCATTTTTCTCGGTTTATTTAATTTCAACAAAATTTACAATTTTGCAATTTTGTAGATTTCTTAATTTAAAGAAAATTGCGATTTTCCAGTTTTCACAGTTTTTACTTTTTTGAAAACAATTAAATTTTTTTATCAAATTTCGGAAATTTTCCGATATTTTAATTTTTTCGATTTTTGAATTTTGGGAATTTTTGCATTTTTCTCGATTTTTTAATTTCAACAAAATTTACAGTTTTCCAATTTTGTCGATTTCTTAAATTTCTTTTTCTATCAAATTTCGGAAATGTTCCGAAATTTTTATTTTTTTATTTCTTTGAATTTTGGGATTTTTTGCATTTTTCTCGGTTTTTTTAATATCAAAAAAATTTACAATTTTCCAATTTTGTGGTTTTTTAATTTAAAGAACTTTGCGATTTTACCGTTTTTACAGTTTTTACTATTTTGAAAAAATTTAATTTTATTATCTAATTTCGGAAATTTTCCGAAATTTTAAATTTTTTCGATTTTTGAATTTTGGGAATTTTTGCATTTTTCTTGGTAGTTTTGTTAAACAAATTTTACAGTTTTCCAATTTGGACGATTTCTTAATTTGGAGAACTTTGTGATTTTACAGTTTAAACAGTTTTTACTATTTTGAAAAAATTTTCTTTTTTGTATCAAATTTTTGAAATGTTCCAAAATTTTAATTTTTTTCTATTTTTGAATTTCTGAAATTTTTTAATTTGTTTCGATTTTCGAATTCAACAAATCTTCTAATTTTTAAATTTTTACGATTTCTTAATTAAGAGAACTTTATGATTTTGTCGATTTTACAGTTTTTACTATTTCGAAAACTTTTTCTTTTTTTATCAAATTTCGGAAATTTTCCGAAATCTTAAATTTTGTCGATTTTTAAATTTCGGAAATTTTATCATTTTTCTCAATTTTTTAATTTCAACAAAATTTACAATATTCCAATTTTGTTGATAACTTAATTTAAAGAATTTTGCGATTTTTCAGTTTTTACAGTTTTAACTATTTTGAAAAAAATGTCTCTTGTTATCAAATTTCGGAGATTTTCCGAAATTTTAAATTTTTTCAACTTTTAAATTTCTGAAATTTTTTAATTTTTCTCGATTTTTAAATTCAACAAAGCTTACAATATTCCAATATTGTCGATTTTTTAATTGAGAGAACTTTGTGTTTTTGTCGATTTTACAGTTTTTACTATTTTGAAAAAATTGTCTTTTCTTCAAATTTTCGGAAATTTTGCAAAATTTAAAATTTTGTCGATTTTCGGAAATTTTTGCATATTTCTCGATTTTTTAATTTCAACAAAATTTACAATATTCCAATTATGAAGATTTCTTAATTTAGAAAACTTTTCGATTATACAGTTTTTTCAGTTTTTACTATTTTAAAAAAAATTTCTTTTGTTATCGAATTTCGGAAATTTTCCGAAATCTAAAATTTTTTCGATTTTTGAATTTCTGAAATTTTTTAATTTTTCTAGATTTTCAAATTCAACAAATCTTCTAATTTTTAAATTTTTACGATTTCTTAATTAAGAGAACTTTATGATTTTGTCGATTTTACAGTTTTCACTATTTTGAAACAAATTTATTTTGTTATCGAATTTCGGAAATTTTCCAAAATTTTAAATTTTTTCGATTTTTGAATTTTGGGATTTTTTGCATTTTTCTCGGTTTATTTAATATCAACAAAATTTACAATTTTGCAATTTTGTAGATTTCTTAATTTAAAGAAAAATGCGATTTTCCAGTTTTCACAGTTTTTACTTTTTTGAAAACAATTAAATTTTTTTATCAAATTTCGGAAATTTTCCGAAATTTTAAATTTGTTTGATTTTTAAATTTTGGGAATTTTTGCATTTTTCTTGTTATTTTTATTCAACAAATTTTACAGTTCTCCAATTTTGTCGATTTCTTAACATGGAGTACTTTGTGATTTTACAGTTTAAACAGTATTTACTATTTTGAACAAATTTTTATTTTTTGTTTCAAATTTCGGAAATGTTCCGAAATTTTAATTTTTTGTCGATTTTTGAATTTCTGAAATTTTTTAATTTTTCTCTAAATTCAACAAATCTTACAATTTTCAAATTTTGGCGATTTCCTAATTAAGAGAACTTTATGATTTTGTCGATTTTACAGTTTTTACTATTTTTTAAAAATTTTCTTTTTCTATCAAATTTCGGAAATTTTCCGATATTTTAATTTTTTCGATTTTTGAATTTTGGGAATTTTTGCATTTTTCTCGATTTTTTAATTTCAACAAAATTTTCTGATTTCCAATTTTGTCGATTTCTTAAATTTGAGAAGAGAACTTTATGATTTTGTCGATTTTACAGTTTTTACTATTTTTAAAAAATTTTTTTTTTCTATCAAATTTCGGAAACTTTCCGATATTTTAATTTTTTCGATTTTTGAATTTTGGGAATTTTTGCATTTTTGTCGATTTTTTAATTTCAACAAAATTTACAGTTTTCCAATTTTGTCGATTTCTTAAATTTGAGAAATTTTCTTTTTCTATCAAATTTCGGAAATTTTCCGATATTTTAATTTTTTCGATTTTTGAATTTTTGGGAATTTTTGCATTTTTCTCGATTTTTTAATTTCAACAAAATTTACAGTTTTCCAATTTTGTCGATTTCTTAAATTTCTTTTTCTATCAAATTTCGGAAATGTTCCGAAATTTTTATTTTTTTAGATTTTTGAATTTTGGGATTTTTTGCATTTTTCTCGGTTTATTTAATATCAACAAAATTTACAATTTTCCAATTTTGTGGTTTTTTAATTTAAAGAACTTTGCGATTTTACCGTTTTTACAGTTTTTACTATTTTGAAAAAATTTAATTTTATTATCTATTTTCGGAAATTTTCCGAAATTTTAAATTTTTTCGATTTTTGAATTTTGGGAATTTTTGCATTTTTCTTGGTAGTTTTGTTAAACAAATTTTACAGTTTTCCAATTTGGACGATTTCTTAATTTGGAGAACTTTGTGATTTTACAGTTTAAACAGTTTTTACTATTTTGAAAAAATTTTCTTTTTTGTATCAAATTTTTGAAATGTTCCAAAATTTTAATTTTTTTCTATTTTTGAATTTCTGAAATTTTTTAATTTGTTTCGATTTTCGAATTCAACAAATCTTACAGTTTTCTAATTTTGACGATTTCTAAATTTAGAGAACTTTAAGATTTTGTCGATTTTACAGTTTTTACTATTTCGAAAAAATTTCTTTTGTTATCGAATTTCGAAAATTTTTCCAAAATTTTCAATTTTTTCAATTTTTGAATTTTGTGAATTTTTGCATTTTTCTTGATATTTTTAATTCAACAAATTTTACAATTTTCCAATGTTGTCGATTTCCAAATTTAGAGAACTTTGTAATTTCGTCGATTATACAGTTTTTACTATTTTGAAGAAATTGTCTTCTTTATTAAACTTCGGAAATTTTCCGAAATTTAAAATTTTTTCGATTATTGAATTTCTGAAATTTTTTAATTTGTCTCGTTTTTTAAATTCAACAAATCTTACAATTTTCTAATTTTGGCGATTTCTTAATTTAGAGAACTTTATGATTTTTTCGATTTTACAGTTTTTACTATTTTGAAAAAATTTTCTGTTTCTAGCAAATTTCGGAAATTTTCCGATATTTTAATTTGTTGTCGATTGTTGAATTTCTGAAATTTTTTAATTTTTCCCGATTTTCAAATTCAACAAATCTTTAAATTTTCTAATTTTGACGATTTTTATAATTTAGAGAACATTATGATTTGGTCGATTTAACAGTTTTTACTATTTGTAAAAAAATTTTCTTTTTTTTATCAAATTAGGGAAGTTTTCCGAAATTTTATTTTTTTAAAATTTTTGAATTTTGTGAAATTTTGCATTTCATTGGATTTTTTCATTTCAACAAAATTTACAATATTTCATTTTTGAAGATTTCTAATTTAGAGAATTTTGCGATTTTAGAGTTTAAACAGTTTTTACTATTTTGAAAACTTTTTCTTTTTTTATCAAATTTCGGAAATTTTCCGAAATCAAAAATTTTGTCGATTTTTAAATTTCGGAAATTTTTGCATTTTTCTCGATTTTTTAATTTCAACAAATTTTACAATTTTCCAATTTTGTAGATTTCTTAATTTAAAGAACTTTGCGATTTTCCAGTTTTCACAGTTTTTACTATTTTGAAAAAATTGTCTTTTTGTTATCAAATTTCGGAAATTTTCCGAAATTTTAAATTTTGTCGACTTAAAAATTTCAGAAATTTTTGCATTTTTCTTGATTTTTTTCATTTTATCAAAATTTACAATATTAAAATTTTGTAAATTTCTTAATTTAAAGAGCTTTGCGATTTTTAAGTTTTCACTGTCTTTACTATTTTGAAAAAAATTTATTTTGTTATCGAATTTCGGAAATATTACGAAATTTTAAAATTTTTAGATTTTTGAATTTTGAGAATTTTTGCATTTTTTTCGATTTTTTCATTTCAACAAAATTTACAATTTTCCAATTTTGTAGATTTCTTAATTTAAAGAACTTTGCGATTTTTAAGTTTTCACAGTTTGATTTTTAAATTCTGTTAATTTTTGCATTTTTCTCGATTTTTTTATTTCAACAAACTTTACAGCTCTCCAATTTTGTCGATTTCTTAACTTGGAGAACTTTGTGATTTTACTGTTTAAACAGTATTTACTATTTTTAACACATTTTTTTTTTGTTGTTCCGAAATTTTAATTTTTTGTCGATTTTCGAATTTCTTAATTTTTTTAATTTTTCTCTAAATTCAACAAATCTTACAATTTTCAAAATTTGACGATTTCCTAATTAAGATATCTTTATAATTTTGTCGATTTTACAGTTTTAATTTTTGTGAAAAAATTTTCTTTTTATATTTCAAATTTCGGAAATTTTACGAAATTTAAAATTTTTTCGATTTTTGAATTTTGGATATTTTTCATTTTTCTCGGTTTTTTCATTTCAACAAAATTTTCAATATTCCCATTTTCAAGATTTCTTATTTTAGAAAACTTTACGATTTTACAGTTTAAACAGTTTTTACTATTTTGAAAAACTTTCTTTTGTTATCGAATTTCGAAAATTTTTCCAAAATTTTCAATTTTTTCAATTTTTTAATTTTGTGAATTTTTGCATTTTTCTTGATATTTTTAATTCAACAAATTTTACAATTTTCCAATGTTGTCGATTTCCAAATTTAGAGAACTTTGTAATTTCGTCGATTATACAGTTTTTACTATTTTGAAGAAATTGTCTTCTTTATTAAACTTCGGAAATTTTCCGAAATTCAAAATTTTTTCGATTATTGAATTTCTGAAATTTTTTAATTTGTCTCGTTTTTCAAATTCAACAAATCTTCTCATTTTCAAATTTTTACGATTTCTTAATTAAGAGAACTTTATGATTTTGTCGATTTTACAGTTTTTACTATTTTTTAAAAATTTTCTTTTTCTATCAAATTTCGGAAATTTTCCGATATTTTAATTTTTTCGATTTTTGAATTTTGGGAATTTTTGCATTTTTCTCGATTTTTTAATTTCAACAAAATTTACAGTTTTCCAATTTTGTCGATTTCTTAAATTTTAGAAAAGAACTTTATGATTTTGTCGATTTTACAGTTTTTACTATTTTTTAAAAATTTTCTTTTTCTATCAAATTTCGGAAATTTTCCGATATTTTAATTTTTTCGATTTTTGAATTTTGGGAATTTTTGCATTTTTCACGATTTTTTAATTTCAACAAAATTTACAGCTTTCCAATTTTGTCGATTTCTTAAATTTGAGAAATTTTCTTTTTCTATCAAATTTCGGAAATGTTCCGAAATTTTAAAATTTTTAGATTTTTGAATTTTGAGAATTTTTGCATTTTTTTCGATTTTTTCATTTCAACAAAATTTACAATTTTCCAATTTTGTAGATTTCTTAATTTAAAGAACTTTGCGATTTTCCAGTTTTCACAGTTTTTACTTTTTTGAAAACAATTTAATTTTTTTATCAAATTTCGGAAATTTACCGAAATTTTAAATTTGTTTGATTTTTAAATTCTGGGAATTTTTGCATTTTTCTCGATTTTTTTATTTCAACAAATTTTACAGCTCTCCAATTTTGTCGATTTCTTAACTTGGAGAACTTTGTGATTTTACTGTTTAAACAGTATTTACTATTTTTAACACATTTTTTTTTTGTTGTTCCGAAATTTTAATTTTTTGTCGATTTTCGAATTTCTTAAATTTTTTAATTTTTCTCTAAATTCAACAAATCTTACAATTTTCAAAATTTGACGATTTCCTAATTAAGATATCTTTATAATTTTGTCGATTTTACAGTTTTAATTTTTGTGAAAAAATTTTCTTTTTATATTTCAAATTTCGGAAATTTTCCGAAATTTAAAATTTTTTCGATTTTTGAATTTTTGGATATTTTTCATTTTTCTCGGTTTTTTCATTTCAACAAAATTTTCAATATCCCATTTTGAAGATTTCTTATTTTAGAGAACTTTACGATTTTACAGTTTAAACAGTTTTTACTATTTTGAAAAACTTTCTTTTGTTATCGAATTTCGAAAATTTTTCCAAAATTTTCAATTTTTTCAATTTTTGAATTTTGTGAATTTTTGCATTTTTCTTGATATTTTAAATTCAACAAATTTTACAATTTTCCAATGTGGTCGATTTCCAAATTTAGAGAACTTTGTAATTTCGTCGATTATACAGTTTTTACTATTTTGAAGAAATTGTCTTCTTTATTAAACTTCGGAAATTTTCCGAAATTTTAAATTTTTTCGATTATTGAATTTCTGAAATTTTTTAATTTTTCTCGCTTTTCAAATTCAACAAATCTTCTCATTTTCAAATTTTTACGATTTCTTAATTAAGAGAACTTTATGATTTTGTCGATTTTACAGTTTTTACTATTTTGAAAAAATTCGGAAATTTTCAGAATTTTTAAATTTTTTCGATTTTTGAATTTTGCGAATTTTTGCATTTTTGTTGATATTTTTAATTCAACAAATTTTAAAATTTTCCAATGTTGTCGATTTCTAAATTTAGAGAACTTTGTGATTTTGTCGATTTAACAGTTTTTACTATTTGTAAAAAAATTTTCTTTTTTTTATCAAATTTCGGAAGTTTTCCGAAATTTTATTTTTTTTAAATTTTTGAATTTTGGGAAATTTTGCATTTCATTGGATTTTTTCATTTCAACAAAATTTACAATATTTCATTTTTGAAGATTTCTAATTTAGAGAATTTTGCGATTTTAGAGTTTAAACAGTTTTTACTATTTTGAAAACTTTTTCTTTTTTTATCAAATTTCGGAAATTTTCCGAAATCTAAAATTTTGTCGATTTTTAAATTTCGGAAATTTTTGCATTTTTCTCGATTTTTTAATTTCAACAAATTTTACAATTTTCCAATTTTGTAGATTTCTGAATTTAAAGAGCTTTGCGATTTTACAGTTTTCACAGTTTTTACTATTTTGAAAACCATTTCTTTTGTTATCGAATTTCGGAAATCTTCCGAAATTTTAATTTTTTCCGATTTTAAGATTTTGACATTTTTGCATTTTTCTCCATTTTTTCATTTCAACAAAATTTACAGCTCTCCAATTTTGTCGATTTCTTAACTTGGAGAACTTTGTGATTTTACTGTTTTAACAGTATTTACTATTTTTAACACATTTTTTTTTTTTGTTGTTCCGAAATTTTAATTTTTTGTCGATTTTCGAATTTCTTAAATTTTTAAATTTTTCTCTAAATTCAACAAATCTTACAATTTTCAAAATTTGACGATTTCCTAATTAAGATATCTTTATAATTTTGTCGATTTTACAGTTTTAATTTTTGTGAAAACATTTTCTTTTTATATTTCAAATTTCGGAAATTTTCCGAAATTTAAAATTTTTTCGATTTTTGAATTTTGGATATTTTTCATTTTTCTCGGTTTTTTCATTTCAACAAAATTTTCAATATTCCCATTTTCAAGATTTCT